>UELW01000146.1:911753-1539178 GCA_900490495.1 Danionella dracula
TTGCTTCGGTATTTGTTGCATCTTTTTGTTTTCAAACCCACACGCTGCTTGTGGTTATTTTACCCACAACTCCAGTTCTGTGTTTCTAGATCTCCTGCCAATTTCCTATTCCTTGACACATTTGTCAATGTTTTGTGCGTATGAGTGTTCTGGGCCCCCGCTCTACCCTCTTACTGGTTTTATCTAAACTCTAGCTGCTGGATGATTTTTCTTGTCCCAACTACTGGGTGGGCGTACTGCTAGTGTCATTCTCCATATTAAATCTCCCTCATACGGGTTATTTTAGTCGTTCACTAAACTCTATCTCAATATACTGTGAGCTGGACTAATAACATGGGATTTTTTGTCATCCTGTAACTCATTCCTACCCCATGGCATTACTAACTCTACTATATTACATTGCACGATGCCCTATCATGAGAGGTAGGAGTCCCGTTGGCTTGTTAACCCATGCGACGTCTGCTATCCTACACTTCCTTTATATTACATTCCTGTACCTTACGTTTTCCTTAACGCTTCGCCCCCTGCTGGTATTTTGTCGCGTTACCAGAGTAAAACAGACTTTCATCTATCAACACACCCACATACCGACTTTACCTTAGTTATCCTTTCCCCCCATAACCCAACATGATCCCCCACTTAGGTACTGTCGCTTAAAAAGAGATCACGTTTAAACAGACTACATTTAGCTTGTGTACTCGTGTGGTCTCAATCCTTTGGCCCCCCGCTTCACCCAATAGCGACACCCATGTACAATCAGTCGCTGTGTCGTGTGTTTCCCTTTGTGTGTCGGGCCCCCCCCCCCCCCTTTTTTTTTCCCCCTGGCTGTGCCACGCTCGCGTTCGTGTGCTGTTGTGCAGGCGCCGTATCCCGTGTAGTTGATCTTAGAGATTCACTCGTGAAGGTGTTGCTAACAACAGTGCCGTTGTAAGTGCCATTGAAGAGATAAAACATGTGGTCCTTCTTGTTGAATTGACTGTAAATGATGCATCCTCAATAACGGTTTTTGGGTGTCACTAATCCAGCGCTTTCCCGGTAACCACACTGCCGTTACTCAATCCGATTGTCCAGTGTTAACATTTCAAACCCTAAAAATCCACAGCATGGATCGATACACAAATAAGTGTGTCCGCGGGAGAGAGGGGGGGGATAGAGGGAGAGAGAGAGCGAGCGAGAGAGAGAGGGAGAGAGAGAGAGAGAGAGAGAGAGGAACGAGGAATGTGGACTGCCACTAATAAGAAACCGGAGCGTCGTTGAGGACGCGAGAGAGGAGGGCGCAAAGAGAAGAAACATCGTCCAGCAATGCTCTAAAAACTAGCGAAGGCGGGGGAGAGAGGGACAATTCACCGCCGACACGTGAATGGAGGGATTATAAGCAGCCTTTTGGAGGGATTCTGACGCTCCCATGCGGGGATTCGAACCATGCAGGATCTGCTGCTGCTTCTGAGTTTGGCGTTGAGTTTTCACAGAGGTAAGAGACTCGGGTTGAGGTGGGTTCTGAGGGTCTGCATAGTCCTGAAGGTGCAACGTGACCTCTGCTGCTCGCATGCGGTGCTTCGTTGCCTTAATAACGTGATACTGACTGACAAGCCATGCGGAAGACCGCGGAGCAGCGATGCCTTTCATCAAGCGCGCTCTTGTCATGTGAATACAAATTAGACGAGGGTTGTGAGGGAGTTCGCATGCAGGGGTTCACTGAAAAGCCATCGTTTGTTGCTTCTTTCTGTCCCTCACAGGTAATTAGCACACCTGCGCGCGTTGTTAGTGGTTTCAGTGCTCTTACTGTAGCTCGACCAATTAATGCCTCGCATTGTGCACACCCAGGTGCGCCTGTAATCACGCCTCCCGCGAGTTGCTAGGCGACAGCGCTGAGCTCTACCTGTTAGATTACAGCATCTTCTCATCAACGCGGCTATGCGGGAACCCTTTCCATTGTCTACTGTACCAAACCATGTGTGAGGTACAGACCGCTTATCATAGGTGACAAAGAAAAGAGCATATTACTCTAAATATATGCTTTTGAGGGTAGTCCAGGATAGGTGCTATTGTGCTATTGCCAAACAGTGTGTGAGGCAGTGAGGGAGGGCAGGTACAGACATCTCCATCATAGGTGAGGAGGAGTGTGTGACGTAACCCTTTCTCTAAAGGTCCAGAATCCAACGGAAACATGCTTATTCATCAGAATATACATGTTGTTGCTAGTGTAGTGCAGGGAATCTTGATTGCTGTGCAGAATGTGTTTGATTGATAGCCAGCGCGAGACATGATCTGACTGGATTTGTCTTTGTCGGGGATACTGGGATTCTTTGTTTGACCTTAAAGGAGCCATATCATGCCTCTTAAATCATTTATAATAAGGTTTTGACCCCTCTAGACTCTAGAAAGGCAGCATTTGTCATTAACAATGCTTTTGAATCACCCCAATTGTTTGTGCTCCGCAAAACAAGTAGTGTGTCCCCTGTTCCTCCAACTGCCATGCATCCACCACGTCCCCTGCTGGGTTTTACTTGTTGGCACACAGAAAATCCACGCTTTTCTGACATAAATTTTTTATTATGATAAAAACATTTTACTCTGTCCAAAAAAGTTCTACTATGGTGTGTCAGACATACAGTCTTCATTGAGATGAGGCGCATTCGTTGTTCATCTGATTGGTTAGTGGGTGGTGCAATGGGCGATGGACCATCGAGCCATTTTGAGCACCCAGAAAAAAGTTTACGCAAACATCCACGAACCTGAATATGACCTTAGCCACATTTTTGATGAGGGAACAACACTAAAACATTCTAAAATGTCTTAAAAGCCTGGTTATATGACACAGCATCTTTAGCATTTATGTAAAATCAAATGGAGAGCATGAAAATTCAAAACAACTTCCAAAATTGGGTTAGAGCTCAACAAGGCAAGATTAAAATGTGGATAACCATTCATACCTTTTATCCACTTTATCCTGGTTAAAAACACCCTTATATTGGAAAGAATTGGTATTAAAATGCATTTCAAATAGATTCAAATGAACTAAATGACATTTGTGTTTTATTGTGACATCACATGCGAGATAATATTCAGTTTTTACCACCTTTTAACACGTTTTAGAATGAGTCAATGTAGTGAACTCTTTTTGAAACCTAAACAAAATGAACATGCATCTGTACAATAAAATACATAGAGGATTAGAGGATTGTGTTCCACAACAAAGACAGTTGAATTCAATTACATATTTATTATTCAATGATAATACTATTTAAAAAAGAGTTTTTAGTAATCTGCTGGAGTTGTTGCTTGTCCATCACAGAAAGGCCACTTTATTTCTCAAACCTTCAGCTTTATGGGGAAGTTCACAAATATGATACATTTTAACCAAATTGAGTTAAAAGCAAAAACACAGACAGCGTAGATGTATGTTTTTTAGGTAACACTAACTAATGCAGAAGATACACATGGATGGGTTAAAAAAGGAAATGTTTTAATCCATTTTTAGTCATAACACCAGCTATTATATGCATCAACCACCAGCAGATTCCTAAATAAAACAGTTTAACGATTATTCTATTTTTATTTTAAATGTAATTAATTAATTATTACAGTTTGTGGTATGTAAAGGTGTCTTTTAAATGTTCTCACTTGCAATCTTTGTAAGATATGGTTTTTGTCATTTGGACTGTTTCGACTACTACTGCACATCTATGTATTATTATCACTGTTTCAGCATTATCATGCACTATATTCTTGTACTAGAATTGAGAATGCACAAAACGTTTAATGTTTTAGATGTTTTAAAAGGTTTCTTTCACCAGCTGGCAGATTGAAGGGGTGTCTACGGTATCAGATGGTTACTGGCAATGTGTGATCCATCATTTTATGGTTTCACCAAACCTGCTTCTAAGGAGATTCATGGCCCACAAATACAAACACATACACTTTCCTCAGCTAGTGTTAGTGGTTCACAGATGGCTTGAGAAGTAACAAACATGGCTTTACCTTTCTGACAGACAAACACACTTATGGCATAGCAAGTCGGTCTCTATTGAAAAGCACTCTGCACTCCTCATTTTAACAGTTAATAAGAGGCGAGACATAGTAATAGGTCAGTTGAACAGTAAAGTCTGTCGTTTGTGAGGATTTATTCCTGTTTAGTCTTAATGTTGGAAGAATTAACGTGGCAATGTTGAGATCATTTACACTCAGGCCAGCCACCTTAGCTCGGAGGCTCATCAGATGCCTGAAATGACCTTTAGAAGGGTAGTGGGTGACCTTAAAACAGACCAGCCATTGTTCTACCAATGACTGTTCAATGTTGCTATTTAGAGTAATATAGGTCAACTATACCTGCGCATTAAGCCTGGAATCGTATTATGTGCTATGTGTATTACATGTTCAGGCTGCAGCATAAAGTGACACAATATTTGTATCAGATCAACATCTGTATCAGATATTTTCATTACAGTCTTAAGATTTCGATTCAAGTTTTATTTTAATTAAACTCAGGCTGCATTCATACGTGGTCCTGAATCTGTATCCATTTTATACCTCAGTGGGAATGATTATCACATTTTTATGGCTCTGATGAAGCCCAACTTAAACTTCTAACTCTACCAACACATATTTAAAAATGTTTTTTTGCTCGTTACCATATCAATCTTTCTCTTAATAATTCTAAGATATTTATTTAACACACCAATAAAATCAGAATGGATATTTAAGACCTGCAATCTTAATGCAGCCAAATATTAATGCTAAAATCCCATTTATATAAATTAAAGTCGATCAAATGTAGTGTAGGAAAGTAAATATTGAACTTGAACACAGCCTTTTCACGAATCACCAGTGTGATGTAATGTAAGCGTGCATGTCTCCTAATCTCATTGTGTATCTTGTGAGAGAAACCATATAATAGAAAGAGAACATGATTTCTGAAATGACAATAAAGGTATGAAGATTTACCCTTTTATAGTTTCTCTGATACGCACCTGGGTGAAATCATTTGCCTTTACTTACAAGTTTGTTTGTACAACCTTTCAGTTGCCTTCATTATTGAAGCCTTTCAGAGTCATGAAAACTGCTTTGGAGTGATTATTTATAGACAGAATGTGTTGGAAAAGAATGCAGGTATATGCACACAGGTTTCTAGGGAATCTGCAGTTTATAAAGCGTATAAAGAGTATGCATGGACATGTTCATATTTACCATTTTACCATTTTTCTTTAAGCCCATGCAAATTTTGACTTTATTTCATCCATCCATTTTCTTGTCGGCTTTCTTCCCTTTCGGGGTCGCCACAGTGGAAACAACCGCCAACTCTTCTGGCATATGTTTTTTTCGGGGGATGCCCTTCCAGCTGCAACTCATTTCTGGGAAACATCCTCACACACTTATTCACACTCTAACACTATGGACAATCGTTTCTACCCAATTGACTTATATCGCATGTCTTTGGACTTGTGGGGGAAACCGGAGCACCCGGAATAAACCCACGCGATCACAGGGAGAACAAGCACAAACTCCACACAGAAATGCCAACTAACCAAGCTGAGGCTCGAACCGGCGACCTTCTTGCTGTGAGAGACCATGCTACCCACTGCTACCCACAAAAATAGTGATGCTCTTTTAAAAAATGAAACCCAAGCAGGTTTGTGGAATGCACACATAGTTCATAAAACAGGCCCGGACACTGACAAATAAATAAAACTCTCAAGAACTGATTGAAGAAAGACACAATGACTATATACACAGAGTGATGTCTCAATTGAAAACAGGTGTGAGGGCTAAACATTGATTGTTTTGGGATCTCATGTAAAGCCTCGGTCACCCCTATGAATTGACGCTGCAAATTTAAATTTGACTTGCAATACCGCATCATGTGACATGACTACTAAGCACAGATTGGAGGGGTGAGAGCATGTTTTTACTGAAATCGTGTTTTAAAGCTATATTTTATTTTTGAGGGCTTCAGAGTTCATCAGAGTGAAACCGGCTAACGTTTGGACCATGTGTTTAGAGCTTGGTTATTTTTAAAACGTGCTACCTGCTGGGCGGGGTCTATGCTGCCGCACGGCTATACGCTGGCGTTCATAGCTTTCAAATGCTAATCTGACTGGGGCATTCGAGAGAATCTCTGGATCTAAAATCATGATTGTAACTTACCAAATAAAGTAGATGTTGTTAAAAATTTGTTTGAGTCTCTGACAAGAATCCGTTAAAAACTGGCACTCACAAGATCTTAGTGCTGGCATGCAGAAATGTTATTCTTTTATAAATATTTTCATAACAATGGATGTAGCTATAGTTTTATTCATGGATGTCAGTGCTCCTGCTGAGTGAGACACCTTATAAAATTGACATGCAATCAGGGTCTTCAGGATGACTCATGGCAATTTTAGGCAGGTGCGAGTGTGGTGGGTTGGATTTGAAGGGAGATTTCCATAAGCAGCTTTCAGCACACCTGCTTCTTTTAGATCTCTCACCAAACCACATATCATTCAGAAGTTTCAGGCTGCAGGATTAGCTCATACTCATATAGAGACCGGCCGGCAAATATAGTGGGTATCTGCAGAATTGGATCTTTCGATACTTTACATATTCCATAAATACAGAGAAAAAAAAAACAAGAAAAAAAGACAAATAAACACTAAATGTACCTAGAAAAAAGTGTTCATGTACAAGAATGTTAACCTAAATATCTCCTTTCTTAGATATAATTATGAAGCAAAACAAAAGTCACCTTCAATAACAAGTATATCTTGAGATAAACATAAAGTGGTTGGAATTATGCATTATCCATTCAACTATCCACAGCTTACATACATGTTAAATTACATTTAATATGTTCGGTGGCATGCTTTGGAGCCATGTCTTCCAAAACAAGTAATTTCTGTTTGTTGATGACATAAAGAAAAGGTTACCTCTTTACCACCTCTTGCCACTCAGTAAGAGCCGGAGGCTTTTCCTGAAGCACATTCTTGTGATTGTCTTTACTAGCAGCTAACAGAATTTTCAGAAGGTATTTGTCTTTGTTGGTTAGGTTTGCAATGACAATACCCAAGTACATTAAAAGTACATTGAACCATTTTGTTACATACCAACCCATGTTTACACGAGACTTAACTTTTCACCGATTTCTCATAGGAACTGATTTCATGAGGAGAACAAAATGGCATCATATCCAAAACTAGTGGCAAATAATGTGCCCAAAGCGCACCTAATCTTTTACGTACAAAACTCATGAATGCAGCAATCTGTCTTCCTTTTGATAAATGTGCATCAAATTAGTGAATCGAGGGCAAGATTTTGTGAGTTTTCAACTCAATGACACTACTTTCTACTGCTTTCTCAAAAATAAGTTATGCCAGTACCCTGATTACTGAAACCTGTTGTACGCATTTACATGACACCAGTGTAATCAGCTTAATGAGACACAACTTGTTTATTAAAGTGCATGTATATTACTCAATGTTTAGTTTCTTTACTTCATTTATCTCTTTCTGCCTATTCATTGACTTTCTGCCTATATGCATGGATAAATCTACAGTGCCAGAAAATATTGTGTTGTGTCATTTGAATCAATTGACTTTGGATTTCAACATGACATCAAGGACATCATGGCTGTTAGACGCAAGTGTGGTGTTTTAATTGATAAATGAATATTTATAAGTAAATTTACACAAATATATAAAATGTGTTTTTAAAAACTATTTAAGTAAAAAAAAATTGCTCCCAACATTCTTCATTCAATTGAAAAGGGCTTGAAAAGAGGTAGTGTGTGGTCTGCATCTGTTTGGCATTAATAGATATTTATTTCTTGTGCATATGACGGTCACATGATATTTTTCCATTCTCAGCTCCCTGGCGTATGCGTTACATTTTCATTTTACGCTTGTCTGAAATAAAAAGTGGTCTTTGACTTTTTTTTTTAAACAAAGGTCGTGACCCTGCATTCCATTCGTTTGCTGGTTCCATCTAGCTCTTCTTGCAAGCATGGATGCTTTCTAGAGATTGTGTGTGCTTGTGCTCCCTGTGTGTACAGAAGCAACAATCAGTAACAAAGGCATGTTGTTGATGGGATTGATTGTGACACATTATCATTTACATTTTTCCTGGCGATGCTCTGAGTGTGCCCGACTACTCTATACACTGACTACACTCAATGTCGGTTTCTATTTCACAAAAAGTAAATGATTAAATTAGAACTGATTTTATGATCAGTATCACTCAATTCAAATATGTGTTCATAATTCCACTTTAATGGTAGATGTGCATGGTAAATTACTTGCTCTCTTTGTACTGTCAAAAACTTCTTTACAAACCTGTGCAGCTCCTGCATATGTTGGCTGTTTGCGTTTGGTCAAAGATGAGAGACCAGAGCTTCTCTCTTTGACAAGTGATTATCAGCAAGTGGGCAGAGAAATTCATAGAAACACAGCCACCCTTTGACTTATTTTTATTTTTTAAATTGTATTCAGGGTTTTATTAATTTAAAAATTCCACAAACAGTATTTTTTCTTTGAGTTTACTGGTAGAGAAAGAGTTCTCTCATCGCAGTGTGTAAACAGGTCGAGTGCTCCATTAGTAATAGAGCTACTATGTGAGAGGCTGTGTCCATTCAGAAACCTCATAGTGTAAAGAGCACTTTAAAAGATGTTGCTTTGTCAATAACTAGAAGACAAAATGCAAGAGGGTATATGGAATAATCATTTACTCTAAGCGGCAACCCCCTTCTTGAAATTCCACTTCAGGCTGGTCCTAGAAGTGAGCAAACTCCAATAGTTACCCATGTTAAAATTCTTATTTTTATATCCAAAATAAATGCATCTAATGCATGGTCGCAAGAGGTTTTCTTTTATTCGCCTTGCTCATTTTAACCTTTATGACAATTCTAATGAGGTTAGGGTCAAGGCTACTTGAGTGAGAGCCACTTACCAATCGCTGAAGTTTTGTTCTCATGATTTCTAACAAAACATCTTTTTTGCCTGTTTTTGCCTCTCTGGTAGTATTTTTTTATTACATATTTGTGCCTTTTCTTCTGTGTTTTAACTGGGTTATTTTGCTCTATAATGTGCTAAAAGACTGCTAGAAGCATACACCAATTTAAGATGCTTCAGGGTTGTTTTCCTTTAAAGGTCATGTATTTTTATGGCATTTATGGCCATGTGATTTTAAGTTAGTGTTCTTTTTATTTTTTTTCTGACTAGTGATGATGAAAATTAAAAAAATTTTCCACTCTGTTTCTGAGGTAAAGTTATATTTTAACTGAACCCCACCTCCTTAGAAATCTCCTAATTTGTTATCATTAAATTAAAAGCTGGTATATACAAGATAGTCAGGTCATTAATCAGATTATTTGCATATCAGATGCCAATTGTTTAGACAGTCTGCAATTCAAAGTCTACTTTTTTGTGTGTGTTTTTTTTCTTTCCTGCATTAACTATGTTGTTTTTAAGCCGTTCGTTGTGTCTGGAGGTGAGCCTTGAAGAATAGCCTGCACTGGGGACAGGTGGGTGAAGTTGAGGCACCAATTTGAGTTTCTTTTTATTGTTGTTGGGGGGTGGACGCCGGGTGAAGGGCTGCCAAAGGGGGTGCTTTAGGCTAGGGGGAGAGAAAGGCATTATTACTCATGCCTGACTGCTCTCATAGAAGAGGCAGCTCACACCCTCTCGTCTCCAATCTTTCTTTTTGTCATGTCCAATGAGTATGAAGAGGAAAGTTCAAAGGCTTGGTTTTTTGGGGCGCGCTGCTCCCCTGTTTTAAACAGTTTCCAACATGCCATGTTTAGCTTCAGATTATCCAGCAAGGAAAGTTAAACATTTCCGCATCACGTACTTCTTGTTTTATTAATTTTTGAAGTTACATTTAGGCAAAATTCACACATATTTTCTTAATTTGTTATAAAAGTTTATTGCACTAGCTATCAAGGACATAATATGTTTCGCATAAAAAAAAATCAAATAGCCCCAAGAGCTGTTGAGAGCAGGCCAGTGGGCTGTAAATTTTCCCAAGTGGGAAAAAAATTAAGGATTCTAAAGTCATTCCGTCCATTCAGAAGCCTCAATCAGATGTTCCAATCTAGCTGATAACTCTGGTTTAAATTACAACATCGAACTCTGTGTTCCTGGAAATTATCACTTGTTTTTTCATTGACTCTATGCTTTTGAAAGTTGAAGTTAATCAGTAAAACAGGGTTCCCCAAATCGGGTTCTGGAGCCACTACTCAAGGTTATCTCTAATTGTCTTAAGCTTAAGTAGTGCCACAGCTGTGTTTCATCGTGGTCTAACCAAAACACTGTTGGCCTCCAGGACCGGATTTGGAGACTCCTGCAGTAGAATCATGAAACACACGAGACGAGACCGAATATGACTCTTAGATCCCAAAGGACCTCATAAGTTGTAGTTTTATCCTCATCCTAGGAGCAGCAGCTGATCTCCTTTGAGCTTAAGTCAAGTTCTGGGTACTCTCAGTAGACCTAAGATGCTGTGATTGGCAGCGGCATCTCTGATGATGTCTCCACTTTAGAGACTTGAATGAAAAACTTGGTTACCCATCCATTTTAGAATGTGTTTAGAGTATACAATAGGAGTAATATGCTTGAGTTTATGCCTGTTTGTTAGTAACCATACTGCAGCATTTAGAACATTTTGCAGTGAGGCAAAGGATGAAGCTATCTTAGCAGAATATTTTTTTTAACCACCACCCCTAATCTGAGCTCCTCTTCAATCCTGGACTAAAGTTTTGACAAGGTTTGTTTAATATTATTGGATAATGGCCCAAGTTTGAACTTCAGTGATTCTGTTGTGCTACCAAAAACCTCCTCTTTTTTCCACTCCAAAGTCCATGCTGTGATCTCTTCCATTCAGTCAATTAGGAACACAACAAAGTCACTATTTCTGATTAGGAAGCAGATCTTGCATTTGTTCATGTGTTGGCTCATGCTTCTTTATCTTCTCTATTTACTTTAAGTAAAAGAAACTGTAAGTATTTGTTACACACATGCTGTTAGAGTGAAACATTTTCTGTTCTGTCAGGTCGTCCTGTTTTTTGTAGTGCGTGATCAGAGTCGACCAATGAAAGTTGGCTCTTTTCATCAAGTTACGATGAAATGAAGACCCGCAACATAACAAAGGGAAACAATTATATGATTTTTCTAGATGCACAATCTGTAAACATAACAAAGGGGCTTTAAACAAATAATACAAATAAAAGAAACTACTAAAAAGGCTACATAAAACACAAAATGGTAGTAAAAGAGAAAACCAAAGGAGACAATCCAGAGACTCCCACGTGTTGAATACTCTCACTGAAGAGCCTTCTGCAACTGAATTCCAAAATCATTTAAATACAAACATAATCAAGCAATAATGAGGATCAAGTGAGGGAGATCACATAATGATGAGGTCACTCCCCATTAATCCAGTCTCCAGATGATCGAGGGCCATCACAATCAGGGTACGTTTGAGGCCTAAAAGAGCCAGCCACTGGGTGGTGCTCGATACAAACTCGTGTCAACTCACAACAGGAAATAGAGCAAAAGAAGAGAAGAAAGAGAATGGATAGTAAAAACCTTATCATGTTGGTGCTCGAGTTTCTATAGTTGTTCGATAAGTACCATAAACCCTACAAAAACACAGACAAAAGGTAGAAAATATGACATGGCATATTATTATTGTGACCTTTGGCTTGTTACTGTGGTACCGCTGAGCACCATCCAGGGGCAAGGAGTGTCATTGCATCAACAGAGGTGTGAAAGCCCCCTGCAGAGATGTTTATGTTTGCATAGGTGTGTGGATATCTTAACCTGTGTATGTGTGGACATGGCCAAAAATGTGGAGAATTTTTTTTCTTAAATGAATTTTAAGAAAATTGGTTTGCTCTGGTTTGCTGGTGTAAATGTTCACATTGGCTGCCTTTGTATAGTAAAATGGCACACAACATTAGTAGAAAATCACTTTGAAGCAGAAAGAAATGAAGGCTTTCCAAACTGTGAGCATTACACCACTTAGACCTTATAATTTTTCACAGATTTTCCTCTAACTTGGAGAATGGTCTAATAGAAAGTCACTGGGACTAATTGAGAACAGACATGACAATAACGAGTTTTTTTCCCAGTTGTGTAACTAATGTTAAACTACTTGACTGTTTCAGATCTTAATCTAAAATTCTAAATATTCCCCAAGAGATTAAAAAATGTAGCCTGTAGCATACAATACTTTGGAACTGTGTAATCGAAGTGTAATTTAACGTATATATGTAACATAAAGTTAACGTGACTAGTAACATTTTTCTGCTTATGCACTGCTTTTTCTCCTGTAAGGCTGATCTCTCTTCAGAATTGGTTTCGTCGAGTGGCCCCTTGTTCTGGCCCTCGCTCTGCTTTTCATTCTTTTGTCGTTCCTCACTCCCTCAGTCTTCTCATTTTTCCCTTCTCCTTCTTTCCATCCCCCAGTTCGTTTCCCCCTTCCCTCTTTCTAATAAGTTCCAGATGTGTTCCTTACATTCCTGTAGTCAGAGGAGAGGGGGAGGGGTCACAAAATGAGAAGGGAAACAGGGACAGAGTTAAAAAAAAAGAGAGGGAGGGAGACAGAGAGATGGAGAAGCACATAGATTGAAAGAGAGCACATGATGAAGAGGCCACTGTAGACACTGATGATATTCTCCTCTCGTGTGTGCGTCTGTGAGTGTGTGTGTGTGTGTGTGAGTGTGTGTGTATTTGGGGAGTTTTTCCAGAGACCCCTCCTGCAGTCCCCCTCCCCCCATTCCAATGGAATGTGGCTCCTGATGATGATGGTGATGTCATTTCTCCTTCCCTGAAGTTTTCAAATCAGGGAGGGCTGACCAGAGAATTCGGCCAATCAGACAGTTCGTAATAAAAGGCATTCATTTGAGGAGACTGTGAGGCGTACTGCATCAAAGGCATTATTACCGGTCACCCGGTGAGGCCACGAACCAGAGCGCAGTGCTTTTAGATGCTAACTGTTCCATTGCTGACTCCATACAAAGATACATTGTACAGGGATTTTTTTCTTTGCACTGAAAAGTTTGTGTGACGACAAAATTGAACCTGTAAGTTTTGTAAATGCAGTAGAGGTTGTCTGAGGAGGCTTGTTTGGTTATGCAAACATGTTTAAGCACAAATATTTTCACTGTTCACATTATGTATTAAGTTAATAATATTAATGATGGTAGTAATACATTTTACATATAGTTTTATTTATTTAATGTCACTCAAAGACAATTTACAGAGTGTAACAAAAGGGGACAGCCATTAAAACACAGTCAATGTAGTATGTACACAGCTTGTAGCATTTAAAAAATGCACAAGGGAAGTAATGATTATAGGTAACTTAATTACCTAGATGGGCTTAGTTTACTAAACGCATCTTTTTTCTTGTAGTCAGCTGGATTGGTTCGCAGTATATCTTTATTCTATGTCAAAGCCGCTATTTCTCTGCACAAAAAAATATGTCCTAGATTTGTAAAAACTAACTTCGTCATGAAATCATTTTCATTTTAGAAATATTAAAGAATAATGTGTTGTGAAATGCTGTTTCGTGTTGACTCGAGGCTAGTCATAAATACATTAAGATCGTGTAAGCATCAATCAGACTTTTATGAGTCTTGGCTTGTTGCTCATTATTATTGCTCATCTTTAAATCAGCACTGAAGGAAATTCCCACAGCTGAGTGAGCTCTTGCTGTTTTATGAAATATTTTTTCATTTCTTTTGCCTCAAAGTATGCCAAAGTCATGATGCTAAAAGGCTGAGATGAAACAGCAGTAAATCATGCAGATGCGAGGTTTTGCTGTGTTCTATATATTCCATGAATGTGAATATCACATCTGATTAATGCACTCTATGTTACTTGGAATGTGTTTAAAAGAAGGTAATTTAAACAGACTCAAAATCCTGCCTGCCAGCTTTAAAATGTGGTCCTATTGTGTTAAAGTTGACTAAAATTAATATTATACAGCATCAAATTTGTGGAACTATCATCCTCGCGGTTCCAGGTCATATTGTGTCCCTCTCAATTGAACCAGTTGACTGAGGGACCAATTATAAAGGCAAGAGGACATAGTAAATTTCCAAAGAAAATATTATAAATATAATCATATTATAAATTTTGTACAAAACCTTTTTATTTTTACAAAGTAAATTCATTCATTCATCTTCATGTCGGCTTTCTTCCCTTTCGGGGTCGCCACAGCGGAATGAACCGCCAACTCTCTGGCATATGTTTTACGCAGCGGATGCCCTTCCCTGCCGCAAACAAAGTAAATTATTTTAAATAAATAAAAAATTTTCTGAATGGGCCCATAAAAGAAATCAACTTAACAAAAACAAATGAAATTGAAAAATTAAAGCCGACCTGAATAACTGACCTCGTAACTGAAGGTAAAAAGGTAACACATACGCTGGATGATTTCATTTAAGTTAGCCTTAAGTTTTAAAAATAAAGAATAATAGTTTAATGAAAAATAACTAGTAAGCTACAAATCTAGAATGAAGAAAATCTACCCTGGGGTAATGATCATCAAGAGAATGTCAAGAGTGTGCAAAGCAGTATTCAAAGGAAAAGGTGGCTACTTTGAAGAACCTGAATATGAGATATTTTCAGTTGTTTCACAATTTTTGTTATGTATATTCCACATGGGTTAATTTATGGTTTGGATGCCTTCAGTGTGAATCTACAACTTTCTTAGTAATGAAAATAAAGAAAACTCTTTGAAAACTTTTGGTTTGTTCTGTATGTCAAATCATTTTGACTGTTACAACATTTGACTTGATCTATATATTAATTTGGCTTAAATGATTGCAACTTAATATACATATGTATATATCAGAATCTTTGCTGTAGGCATGGCAGTAAAGATCGCACACATATAACTCCATACAACATCACAATACATGGATCTCATCACAGCTTCTTTAAATTTGTTTACAAAGCCAAATATTTAATTTGTTGATAGGACAATTCCTATGAGAAGTATTAGGCAATACTTTAAGCTTTGTTCAAACAGAAGTGTACATTCCATCGAAGAATTACCATAACTCTCGA
Source organism: Danionella dracula (assembly GCA_900490495.1). Taxonomy (NCBI): domain Eukaryota; kingdom Metazoa; phylum Chordata; class Actinopteri; order Cypriniformes; family Danionidae; genus Danionella; species Danionella dracula. Next base: position 926,798 of record UELW01000146.1, read on the forward strand.
GGTTACCATGGCCACGGTACGCAATGTTGCGTCAAATTTCTTTCTGCTGTAATTGAACAAATAAACAATGTCAAAATTGACTATAATGATGGTGCATTCAAGGAAAGAGCGAAATGAGGGATGTAGAACACGGTGAGAAATAATTTTTCTACCCTCCAATTTCAAATACATGGGTTACTATAGCAACACAAGGTTAGAGAGGGACAAAGAGAAATGAGGGAAGAAAAGCATGAGAGGTGTGAAGAGGGAGAACGAGAGAAGGATGTGGGGAGAGAGGTGCAACTTCTCACTGGTAGGAATGGCAAGGGAAAATCAAGAGAAGCAAACGGGATAATGGTAGATGGAAATTCACATCAAACATTAGTATGTTTATAGTTCATGTGTATGATTAGCAAGCATTTCCTTAATACTGTATGTAAACAGTAGTATGATCAGCAAGTACATGGCTGTTGTGTACATAGTTAACTTGTTTAATTTGCAAGCATTCCCTTCAGATGTACAAAGTAGTATAATTAGCAAGTACACGATTAGCTAGTAAGATTAGCGAGCACATTTAGTGTTTACACAGTAATATTATTATCAAGTACATGGTTAGCATGTATATGGTCAAATTGAATGTTGAGCAAGCACAAGCTTAGTATGTACATGGATAGCGAGTATGGTTAGCAAGCATATTTAGCATTTCAAGGACATATTTACAATATATATATATATATATATATATATATATATATATATATATATATATATATATATATATATATATATATATATATATATATATATATATATATATATAAATAGTTACCAACATGATAGGTAAGCACATGGTTTGAATGTACATGGAAGTAAGATTAGCAAGCACATGGATAGTATTTACAATGCGAATGAGTGATGTTAACAAGCTCTAGATTAGCATGCGGATGTTTATTTAGTTTGTTTATCAAGCACTTGATTTTCATGTATATGTTTAGCTAGAATGGTGAGCAAGCACATTGTTAGTATGTACATGGTTTTCATGTACAGTTGCAAGATAAAGTATTTGAACCCTTTAGGATCACAAGGAGTTTTGCATGAATTTGTCATAAAATGTGTAAAAAGTTCACTTAAGTCCACTTAAGACACAGTGTCTTTACAATACTAATTTACCTAACACACTTAAGCAATTTCAAATGCCGTTTACATACTTTGCTGTCAATTTACATTCAGACAAATAAATACTTTAATGGTAGTTTTATGCATGCGTCAGCTGTTGCTATGGTGACACAACACTACAGGCCAATGAAGTGGTTGATTGCTGGAATAGCAGCGGATGAAAAAAGGCATTGAGAGTGGATTACTATGCAGGATGCATTAAAAACAAGACTGACAGATGATTATGACAGTTTTATGTGTGCTAATGGCGCCATAACATTGAGTGGTTTAACAATCTAGCGCCTGGTAAGCTCAGAAACAGAGTTAAAACATTTGAGCATTGAAAGCGTTTGAAGATGATTGCTTGTGTTAAGGTGTAAGTGTCACTTTTGTCTTGACACCCTGACCGCCGCATCAGGTGATGTTTTCCTAGTCCAGACGTTCTCTTTGTTCGCTGTGAGTGGTTTAGGATGAAGTCACCCAGCGTCTGTTCCATCTCGCTGCTTGCGCACACTGAGGAATGTGAACAGCTCGTCTTCTTTTGTCTGATGCTGTGTCAGTGCTGTTTTTAAGATCAGATCTAGGATTTACCTCGAGGGTCTGTTTTGATGAAAGTATGCCATGAAGGGAATATAATGGGGATAACCTTTCATTCTCAAAGTGCATCTTGACAATAATTTGTTGCGCTGTTTAAGAATAAAAAAAACAGAAGAATGAGGGAGTGCAATTTTTTTTAATCATTTAGCAATTAAATAGTTGTATCCTCAAGGTTAAGCACATGGAGAAAGAAATATTTAAACGTTTGCTGATATTGCAAAATATTTTATCATGACACTACTCCACATATGTTTTATATTTTGTTGATAAATATTTTCAGAATTAAAGCATAATTTTTTATTAGTTTTATTAGTTCATTAATATTTAACAGGTGAATAATAACAAATATCGATCTCTTTGTTAAACGTTTATTTAGACCGGATTTATAAACAATTCAAACACTGCCAATCAACCAACATTACCTGAATCCACATTATTAAATAACTTAGACCGGATCGGTTGCACACAGGGACAGTGTGTTCAGCAAAATATAGAACTACTAAACTTTTAGAGCACTCTCCAAAAAATTATTAACTAACCACGATTAGTTAACATTTATGATGGCATTTTCATATACATTTTGGAAGGGAAACAACTAAACATTTTTGGGGGAAAAAGTTAACAAGAAAAAATCGAAAAGTTACATGTGCAAACAATTATCAAATACAGCTTATTGTAAATTACGAGAAAGTCATTTTTTTTTAAATAAAGATGATTTTGGCTTTATCAGAAGTCTGACTATTTCTTCGGAGGAATTTTACAGCAAAAATCAATGTGAGATTGTAAAATGATTTTATGTTTTAAGCAATAAATTTACTTATATATATAATATATATAATTTAAAGTATTTTACTTTACTAAAGTACTAGTACTAAACTTTAGTACTAGTACTAAAGTTAATGGCATTAATCACATTAATACAAATCAAGTTTGGTTTTCTATTTAGTTACATATTGTTTTTTAAACACTTAGGTATATTTGATGAAGGAATACTTTATTACATTTTTACAATTTAAATTTACAATTTTATTACAAACACAATTTATTTAGTATGAATTGTCTGGCTATGAGTCAGAGATTGACTTATTTTACAAGCAAAATAATTATTTATATCCATGTCCTGTGCATATTCAAATGTATTTGGATTAGCCTGCCATAATCAGCTAAACAACGCAGCAAAAATATGGAGGGCTAAAGGGGGATTTGTTTATCTCGCAGCTCACACATTTGAATGTTATTTGAGCTGCGGCTCAAATGCAGAGAGAGGTGCCTTCCATACCCACAGGCACCTAGTAGCTTCTGAGTGGTGAGGGATGCTTAAAATATATGTCCACCTTAATCTCTTAACATTTTGTCTGCATAGAAATCATATGTAAACAACCACAAACAACAGCAAAAAACTGCTGAATTCCAATGTATAGTATGGGCAGTTAAAAAGTGCATCTCTGCTCAAAGACACAAACCATGTAATGAGTTGACGAATGCAGGAAGCTCACTTAGACAAGATGCTTGGATGTAAATAGAGCTTTACTCTGCTCATCTATTGTGAAAAATGTCTCTATTTAAATACCAAAAAGTTAAGCTTTGATGCATGAGTATTAAAGTAGAAACTGATAACCTTTAGCTCTTATATTCATTAACCTTGATGTGAGCTGGGTTCCGATGCGATATTGTGGGGCTGTTCTCTCAGGTCGGTGAAGTGGTGTGTTCCTGCCACCAGTGTGGTGTGTAAATGTGGTTGGAGTGTGTGTCTGCGGTCAGGATCCTGGCAGCATGGCACACGGATGACTGCTGGTACCCTGGGAGCAGTGACTCAAGAAAATCAGGACACTCTAAATTTATCGCTGCAGCATAACCCACATAATGAAAACTATACAACCATCCCCTCTCTCTCTCTCTCTCACTTTTTTTACTCACTTTTCTTGTCCTCATCTCCCCTGTGACTTTTCGCTTAGTTTTTTTTTGTTTCTTTCTGTCTGATTCATAAATAAAGAGCACGAGTAGAGCTGTTAGGTAGGCTAACTGTCACACAGGAGAAATCCTCACATAGTATTTTAAGGTAACATAATTATTTGCTCAAGTATGGAAAGAAAACGATAAATTATTAATTTATTGGGTGTATTTGAAGAGGTGTTGTGACTTGGACTTTCCACTATATACGCTGGTGAGGAGAACGTCAGAGAAGTTCTGGAGAGGAAGGGAGTAAGTGTGATAGTAAAAGCTTGTAGATATTTAAGCCTTTTTTCCCAGTCAAAGGACATAATAACCCAGAGGTAGGCAAAGTCCTTCCTGCAGGGCTGCAGCCCCTGCTGTTTCTTTCCATCTCTGTTACAAGACACACTGGTAGCTTCATACAAGCCAAGTGGAGCTTAATTAGTGGCATCGGGTGAGTACAAAGTGACCCAAATCTGATTTTTTTTGTTGCCCATAAGCAATCTGCATTCCATATTGTTAGGACGGTCTGAACAGCTCAATTCTGATTTCTTAAAAATCAAACCCAGGCCGCTTTCATATGAGCTCCTAAATACGCTACATTTTTTGTCATGCTAGCTCAGTCTGTACAGCCAGTCGCATTCATCTGGGTTATATGTCAACATTTCTGGACGAGAAGTTTAACAACAATCATGGTTGACGACAGAGCTGAAAGCAGTCACAGAGGAAGGAAAGTGAAGAAATGGAACTGATCACATTTTCTTCTTTTGTTTTCCTGATATAATTTGGACTAATTGAAACATGAAATTGTAGTTTACGAAATTAACATAAATAAAGCCACGCAATCACCTCAAATCACATTCTCATCCATGTTTACTTTCATTTTGATCAAACTCATTACCTCACAGCAAGCTGTATTGTGTTCATACTCAGGTCAGATACAAGGCTCATGGAAAAGTTTGAACTTTAGTAAAAAAAATCTGAATTAAACATTAAGACCTGCAGTCTGAATGTATCCTTTAATGTGCTGTACACTGGTTCTCCTTGCCCAACTCTGTGCAAATTATACAGACAGTTTTCAGCAGGGTCATGAAGGGAGGAAGCAAATTTGGCTAATGTTTAGTTAATCTGTTGAATAGCTCAGAATTTCAGAACCTGTTCAATATTTAAATAGAGTCCTTCTCTTCCAAGACATAAACAGTGCATTCAGAAATTCTCCTCTCTTTTGGAGTTAGGTTCATTCTCCAACTCTATCCAAGATAATTGGTAGAGAAAGTTGACCAACATTTTAATCAGCTGTTATTTTAGCGTGGCTTAGCATATATCACTGACTTGGAGTAGCAATTTGTACACAGTAAAATATACAGTTGAATTAACACTGAGCCTTTTAACGTGAATCATAAAAAAGGTTAGGTTTCGACTTTATCTTACATTGTGTTGGGGAAAACATTTTTTAATGAGTCTAATCATTTAATAAACATAAGTTTGGAAAGTCTTGGCTGATAATTGATCCTCTAATCATATGGCCCCACCTGCCTACTATATTCCAGTATATAAAACATCATTACCTAAGGGACAACATCGATGTTGTGCAAGCTATCCCTCTTCCACTGTCTCTAGGCTCAGGTCGCTTCTTGGTCGTGGACTCCTCATTCGAACAGCTTGCATAGACAGCTTCTCCATTGTTCACTCCTCCCAGCAATTGAAGTTAATAATAGGCAATTGTAAGCAAGCGTGAACCTGTGGAAAATTTTCCATTATATATCTGCACAAGATGTTATCGAATTGTACCGTTTTCCCAAAACAGAAAAAAAGTGTTTTTATAGGAGTTTTTTTATTATTATATTTCTATTTGGCAAATTTATTGTCGCAAATCCAATTTGAGCATTTTCATGGTCAATAAACACTTGCCCAGGGAAATACTAGCATTTATCACAGAATACAAGTTCTCCTTGAAGAATCTGTGGTTTAGATGATAATCTCAAAGATATTCAAACTCCGTTTGAGGACTATTTGTACTCCAATCTGAGCTATTTTTTCTTACTGTGGATATTATTTCTTTTACTCTCAGGAATTTACTGTGTACCAGGGATTGTAGCTAGATTATCATAGTGTAACGACTAATTTACTTTTTATTTACTGGATGAAGTAAGGCATTTTCTTTGATTCCCCTGTGCCTTCTGCAGGCATGTTAATGCAGCAAATCTCTCACATGAAAGGTATTTCTTTAAAACAGTGACTATGTGGATGATTTACTGCACAGCTCACTCATGTCCAGCTTCACTTACAGAGTTGTACATTCAGCAGCAGGAGAGAATAATGCAGATCTATGCTAAAAGCCAGTGAAACCCTCTGATCAGAAGTCAAAGGTTCTCTCTGCGTTGTATTTAATGCCGTATAGATTTAATCTCAAACTCCTGAGGCAGCTCAAACACATCGGCCAGTTCCTTTCCCCTTGCCACTTGAAATTCAGTGGAGAAGGGTTGGGTTGAACGCACACACTTATGAAATGGGAAAACAGTTAAAAGAAGATGTAAAGTTGCCTCACTCAAGTAAAAAGTAGGTAATAGAATCTTAACCTGTTTGAACAAAAAGTATTTGTATATGTATTTGTATATGTAGGAGTATTCACTCCTCTGTCCACCCCAACCTCCCCCAGCGACCTCTCTCACTGCAGATGACTTCGCTGATCACTTCATAGACAAAACCCTCACCATCAGCCGGCAGTTTGCACCACCTTGCACCCAAATTCAGCCACAATCCTCGACACCTTTCATGTCCGCATTCACTCCCCTCACAGAAGATCAGGTGTCCAAACTCCTTCTCTCAGCGCATCCGACCACCTACCCCCTCGATCCCATCCCCTCTCACCTTCTACAAACCATCTCACCTACCATCACGCCTGCCCTCCCTCACATCATCAACTCCTCCATCACTACCGGCATTTTCCCCAACACCTTCAAGGTGGCCAGAGTCACCCCGCTTCTCAAGAAACCCACACTCAACTTATCACTGGTGGAAAATTACAGACCTGTCTCTTTGCTGCCCTTCACTGCAAAACTCATCGAGCGGGTTGTCTTCAATCAACTCTCTGCCTTCCTGACTCAGAACAATAAACTTGATGACAATCAATCAGGCTTCAAGAACGGACACTCAACTGACACAGCTTTGTTGTCTGTAACGGAAGCGATGTGAGGGGCCAGGGCTAACCACAGATCATCTGCCCTCATGCTACTAGACCTCTCTGCAGCGTTTGACACAGTCAACCATCAGATCCTTCTCTCCACTCTTTCTGCGATGGGCATCACTGGAACTGTACTCGATTGGCTTGAGTCCTATCTCACTGGTAGATCTTTCAGTGTCGGGTGGAGGGGTGAGGTCTCAAACACTCATAACCTACTCACCGGGGTTCCCCAGGGTTCAGTCCTTGGCCCCCTTCTCTTCTCCATCTACACCACCTCCCTGGGCCCTATCATCCTCAGACACGGATTCTCCTACCACTGCTACGCTGACGACACTCAACTCTATCTGTCATTCCCCCCTGATGTAACTACCCGCATAACTGACTGCCTGAACGACATCTCTACTTAGATGAAGAACCATCACCTACAGCTCAACATGGCCAAGACGGAACTTTTGGTAATCCCAGCTCATCCCTCTGTGCATCACGACCTCACCATCCAGCTGCAATCCTCTACAGTCACCCCTTCTCCTTCAGTCAGGAATCTTGGAGTGATTTTGGATGAACAGCTGTCCTTCAAAGACCACATCACAAAGACAACTCGAGCGTGTAGATTTGCACTGCACAACTTTCGAAAGATCAGTTCTTAACTGAGCATGCAACTCAACTCCTGGTTCAGGCTCTGGTCCTCTCACGTCTGGACTACTGCAACGCTCTCCTAGCAGGACTTCCATTAAATACGCTCAAACCTCTGCAGTTGATCCAGAACTCTGCAGCTCGTCTTATCTTCAAGGAACCGAAACGAGCTCATGTTACTCCCCTCTTCATCACTCTTCATTGGCTCCCCATTGTAGCTCGGGTTAAATTCAAATCGCTAACCCTGGCATACAAAACTATCTCCAGATCAGCCCCTGTCTACCTCCATGAGCTCATAGAAGCCTGCGCTCAGAGAAGGAACAGCGACTTGTGGTTCCTTCCCACAAGGGCAGAAGATCTCTCAGCAGAACCTTCTCTTTCACTGTCCCTGGATGGTGGAACAAACTCCTGATCCAGTCAGGAGAGCAGCAGCACTAACATCTTTCAAAAAGCAACTGAAAACTCTTCTCTTCAGAGAACACCTACTATAAAAAAAACACTACTACCTTCTTTTTTCCCTCCTCTGTCTTTATCTTCTTCCTCTACTTCCTCACTGCTTTGGTTTATTGATCGGTTGATATAATATCTATTATGAGAAGCTGAGATAGACTTTGACGGTGTAACAAATTGCATATTGTCTCTCCCCTAATGTAAGTCGCTTTGGACAAAAGCGTCCGCCAAATGCATAAATGTAAATGTATTTTTTTACAGTGGTGGTAAGACAGGATGATGCTTGAGGGGCAAAATTAAGGCACTCTAATCCACAGATGAGGTTTTTTTTTAATATGTGTAAAAAAACAAGTAATAAACAAGTAAACACCTACTACTGCACCGTCAGTACTTGACCTCAAGATGTTGATTCAGGCAAGAAGTGCTTACGTGTCTAAAGACCAGGTTCTGACAGCTTCTGATACTGCTCGCTAGGGTTGTTATTATTATTGAGAAAATGTTTTGTTTTTTCTGGGACATATAGCAGTCGCAATTTGACTCACGATTTATTTAAGCAAATTATTTTCAATCAAATATGAAACACATTGAAAAATTAAAACTGGCAAAGGCGTCTGTTAATTTTTGAATGGTTAATTGGACATCAGTAGAGTATTCAACAGTATTGGAAAAAAGGTGAAAACTTTCACAACACACCAGGAGAAATAGTATGTATGAGAACTTCCTGAAAATTTCTAAACGTCTCCATCATATATTGTTGAAAATCCCTGTTGCACATAAATTAAAGGTCCAATATTTTTTGAACACAGCAGTTGGAAGGTGTTAGGACATGCATGTGAGCAGTCAGTGCTCTAATGCCGTGTACACAACTATATTATAGTGGTTTAATTTCATTTAGCCTTTTTTGAAAAACCTCTAAAAGGCTAAAGTCTTTTAAACCAAAAAACACTTTACACAATATAATATTTTCATGTCTGTTTGGAGAGTAGTGTGCCAGAGCATTTCTCTCATCTCTGCCCTCCTCTTCACCTCATGAGTTCAAATGTCAACATACACCTCTCTGGGACTCTCATGGGTTATGCAGAGCACCTGTCAGCCTCCATCGATTTGACCTGATTGAAGCCACAGCTATTTTGTTTCAGAAGGCAACAGTGTCTGCTTTTTAAATGAGTAAAAGCAGTCTCAAAACACACATGTCGATCTACAGTGTTTATGGTAACAGGTGGTTGCATTTTCTCTGATGTCGCTGGTCAGAACTAGAATGATGTAGCAGAAACAGAAAGGAAGGGAGGTGAATCGAGCCGAGCCGAGCCGAGACAAGCCGAGTCAAGCCGAGCTTTTCTAAAATCCAGTGGAAAAGCGGAATAAGTCACATATATGATGAAAATGTATTATGTATAATACATGTATAATATAAATGTATAACATACCAGAAATGTATTATCAACGAATGTATTATCAATGGTCCCTAGGATTATATTTTACTATTGAAACTGAAGGCACACGCTAGTGTTTTGCACAGACCAACACTACATTCCCCACAATGCAACAGTAGTTTGTGAACTCAAGAATACAACTGACTTGATTTTTTCCTTTCTCATTTTACTCTTTGAAAGCAGTGATTGGTAGGATCGTAGAGCAGCACATTAATGCATTCTCAACTTATACTGCATTCAATTTAATTTAATGTATGTGTTCATCTTGATATTAAGGAACATATTTTGTTATTAAAGGACATTTAACTTTTTGCTGTTTGCCTGTTGAAAGTGTTTCCCCTTGAAACTACTGAGAGAGCCCTGAGAAAATATTCCAGTATTTATTTTAATCATTGAATAATATACATAATAATATTAGTCTTGGTTTAATAAGCAATGTGCAATCCTTTCAATATGTTTTAATAAACATCAAACCAGTTCGGCCCTCGACTTTTAGCAAATTAGTTTTTTTTGGCCCTCTGTGATATTTGACTTTGACATGCCTGCTCTAAGTGGACTCTCTGCATCATTTGCTATTTGGTCACACTGGCCCTGTGGGAAAGCCAAGTGTTTTATAGTTCTCACTTTTTTGACAACGTGTTCTGTTGCATTTTTCTACACAGGCCGGCATTTTCTGCAAACATCTCAAAAGAGGAACTGGAATGCTCCAGCACTCATGCTGAATGGCTGTATTCTTAGAAAGCATGTTTATTCAGTATGTGCAGGAAAATAAATCTTTAGCTGGAGGAAAAATGCAGCTGAGTAATTTGGTATAGAGAGAGGTTATAAATACAAGATGGGCTGCTGTCAAGCAGATTTTCACAGGACACATGACTTCCCTCCTGTAGGCTGTGATGCAATCAAAGATGGACGTGGATTTTTAGTGGAGGCCAGATACGGGTCTGTTGTATAAAATCAGCTGAAACGAGATCTAAGTGTAGAGCAAAACAGGGCTGCAATGTGCTGTGTGGTTGCCGTAGAGTGATTATGCAGTTGCTAAGGTGTTATTGTGTGTTTATCTGGTTACTAGGTTGTTATTTGCTGGCTTAAGTGTTCAAAGCCCACTCCTATGTTTTTATGATGCTTTGGACACTTGAAAAGCTCTTTAAAATTGTAAATCAGATGTCTGTGTATGTTCAAACCAAGTGAGGATTTGTGCTCGCTGACAAAAATTGTTTTGCATCATATTTGTTTCCAGTTGCACTGTTTTTATTTATTGGAAACCAACTAAAGTTTTTGATGAAAGGTGCCAGAATTTCTGTTTCTAATCACAAATTAATTGCGTGGTTTGGGTTTGAGTGAACCATATCATCAAATACTTTTATCTTTTTCTCTATTTGGATGATATGGAGACCAGTGTATACATGCTAATATTAATTTAATATAGTTGGTTTATGTAATAGCTAATATAAGTGTGCTAAGGTTTGGTTGCACTTACTGATTTTAACATTGTGTAAAAGCTAGCAGCATCTCTTCTTTGTTTATTGACTGACGGAGGTCGAACCTGTGACATCACTCTGTAACTCATAACTCTCCATTATTGGCTCCAATAAAAGCCATTTACATAATTTTTTTTATAAAACGCTCAGGGACGTTATATAGTCACATCAACTCTCAAATGTCTTCCGGTCAAGAAATCAGTCACTTTTTGGTGTCTCAGTTCCTGACTCCTTCAATTAAAAAAATCTAGTTTAAATAATCTCGGAATAAAATCAGATGTGAAAAAACTGTGCCTTTAAATAAGATTATTTTCCTCAGAATTAAGCCGAATGAGATTTGAGAAGAAGCAGTTCATGGCTGCCAGAGTAACATATTAACTGAATTATCCTACAGAATCTATGATGTTCTTCAAGCTCATTAGTGCATTGTTTCCTCTTGTTTGGCTTCATTAAAGTGATCGGGGTTGTAAGGAGCTAGAGAAAACAGACAGGGAGAAGAAGAGAGACCAGGATGGGGTCGGGGTGTGTGAGGGGGTCGTGAGTGGGCATATGCCGGTTGTTAAGAAACGGCGAGTGATGGGGCTACAGAGGAATGCGGGAGGGATGAGAGACGAGGGAGAGAGAAAACAAGAGAGAGCCACAGGGCTGATATTTAATGTGATAAATGGATTGTGACAGCGTGTCTCTGAAGCCCCCCCAAAGCAGGGAGAAAGACCACAGAAATAGAAGGCTGCGCTGGGAGAGAAAAAGGTCTTTAAACTAGAAATTGTACAAAAATATGACTAAACGGATCAAAGCTAATGGATGGCCTTGCTAATAAAGTAAAGTCATAAATAGGATGTGTCTACATACTTTGCATTTGTAAATTATGTGCTGTTTTCTTAGTATTATTATTACATTTCAAGTATTTACAAGTATGTACCTAATTAGAGGTTTCCTAAAATGAGTTTTCCTGTTAAAATTGCATGTTATGGATTTAATGGATTTTGAATTCTTAAATACACTATCGATTAACAACTCTCACCGGAAGAGTAGATGAACCGTTGAATCTGTCAATGCTCTTTTCACCCAATATAAAGAAATCAGATTAATTGAAACACCATTCTCTCTCTCTTCCGTTCTCTGTGAGTCTAAGTTAGCCATTGGCTCTCATGCTGATCATAAGGGGCAGGATGTAGACGTAGTGGTGGAATAGGTCGTTCTATTACTGGAGGGTTGGCGGTTTGATCTTTGCCAGGTCCATTTTGCCGTTGTGGCCTTGGGCATGGGTGTGTGTGATGGTGGGGTGTTTATGTGGTGGTCAGGAGGCTGCAGGGCAGCTGAGGGCTACCAAGGTGGTTCATCACACCAGTGTGTGAATGTGGAGTGAAAGAATAATGCCCTGAAGATTTTAAAGTGTCTTTGAGCATGTGAAAAATTGCTATATCTAATTAAGATATTATTATTATTATTATTATTATTATTATATTGCTGGCTTCTTTATTATTATAATCTCCTAGCTTGTTTATGGTATACTTGCGATCTTCGTGTTTTCTGCTCTGGTCTGGATAAAACACAAGTTATATATTATACATAGATATGCATTCTCGTATATGCCTACAAAGCTAGATTGCAATTGAAGACATGAATATTTAACACTATTTGCCAATAAGAGCGTTAAGTGGCAGTCCCCTAACAATACTCCAGATGAAAACACCGAGATACAATGTGATTTTAATCTACACTTTTGCTGTGTTTTTACAGAATTTTACTGATTACTGTGTTTTTGAAGTTTTTTTTTTAAACTAAAATCAGTCCATGACACCTACATTTAACCATTTTCTTTGTAAATCTTGAAACCAAATAAAGTTTGTAAAAGTTTTTTTTCATTTCGCATATTTTCAAGAGAGATACGTTTTGGTTAAATTGCCCCACAGAGCATGGAAAAGAGAAGCTAGCGATCTTAAGGATTTCTTACATAACAATACAAGACAAGACAAGACGTAAGGGCATACTAACAATTTGGAATAAAATAAACTACAGTAAAACAAAGAATACATATTGATTTAAAATGGATTTTAAAGATTGAAACCTATAGAAATGATGTTTCTAATTGATCGAGTGGATCTAAGATCTTAAAATGATGACTGAAAAAGTGGAGATGCTTATTTTTCAGTCTGGTTCTTGGAACTAAACCTAAGTCCATGTCTCATGGTCTAAGAACCCTGACATCTGAAGGATACAATATTTAAAAACAAATCATACGAGTGAGCAATACATAAGATATGCTAAAGTCAAGTCTTGATACTAAAAAGGTGTGCACTACTGTTTTATGTACCTAGTCGTTGAAATATTCAGGACTCACTTTAAGAAGACGATTTTAGGGCGACTTTAACTCTTTTTATCATTTTAAAATAAAATAAGAATATGGTTTAAACTTTTGCACAATGGAGCTGGAAAAAGAGCATAAAGGCAGAGAAAGAGAGAAAGAAAGAGAGTACTGAGAGAAGAAAAGAAAAAAGGAAACATGCAGCAGACACACGAGTTGCCCTTACTTAATTTACAACATTCTTGATTTGAGTCCAATCAAAGATCCTCATGCCTCTGTGAATGAAAGCTTTCATTGTGCGTCAGTTCTTCGAGCTGGAGACTCTGGTTGGTTTGTCTGGAGGATCAAATATCCTCCTGTGTGTCAGAGAGAGAGAGGAAGGGGGGATAGCATGTTTCGCGGGTGAAGAAATGTGTCTGGAATTTGGTATCAAGGGACGCGTTCCTTCTTCCGAAGAACCACAAGAACTTACTCAGAGGAGGGATTGTACGAGGAGGTGTAGGGTAGATGCGTTTCAATTCTGTGGAGCATTCGCTGACTCTTCATATTGTTGCTTGAGATTTTTTACTAGTTTTGGCTCATAGATCCTGCACTCTAAAACAGTGTCAAACACCTTATAATTCAGAGGCCACATGTAGCGCAATATAACTTAATGGAGCAGAAAAATCTTAAACCCAAAATCCAACCATAAACCTCTTATGCGTTGGAACATCTTCCTTCCTTCCAGTACCCTGGTGGTCTCTTCCTCCTTCCTTCATCCCTCTTTCCCTTGTTTTCTATTTCTTTCTTTCTTTACACTTTTCTTCTATTATCTTATCTTTACCTTTTTTTCTTTTTTTTCTATATTTTTGTCTTTTGTTCTTTTTGCTTTTTCTTTCTCTTTTTCTTTCTCTTCCTGCTTCATTCATTCCTCCTTCATTCATTTCTTTCCTCGTTTGTGCTTTTTTTTCTCTGTGGTAAAAACACAGTTACCTTTTATTTGTTGAAAAAATTTTATGGCAATTTTTACACTCCACCGATACTGATACAGATACTGCCTCAGTTTCATTGTCTATTTATTTTCTTTGTATTCTTGCTTATGGACTGACTAATATTTATGTTGACATTAAAATTTTTAGATAAACATTAACAGCTAAACTAAGATTAAGAGTTAACCTCTTACAAGGCATACATTCTCATGATACTGTCAGTACTGATGCCAAACAATTCCAAGCAGCCGCATATGTTCTGGGTATGAAAATTTTTTGTCATTTCTATAGGAAAAACTGTGAAAACAGAAGCATCACCATTGTGTGTAGTATGTCTGTGTCTACAATAGCTATGTTTAAGCTATGTCCTTTCTTTGTTCTAAGTTGTGGTATATAAAAGAATACAAAAGATAAAATACTAAAAATAGAGCTTGCAGATATCTTATGTTTTTGCTAGTATATAAACACTTTATCTTACACACACCTAAATGACTACAAATAATGCACAAAAATCTATTATTCATGATTTAAAATATAACATTAAAAACATATGAAAGCATGTATTTTTTTCTGATGTGTGCCATTGTCTGTGGCTGTTGAAGCTAGCTCTTACTCTTTAGTGATGTTCAACGGCATCGTGGCTCAGTGGGTAAAGTAGGAAATTAAATAAAAAACATTTTATCCTTCACAAACATTTAAACCAACAGTAATAGGTCACCTCAGCGTCAACTTCTTGTCAGTTACATGTTACATGAACCACACATTACATTAAGGGGCTTATTTTATGGGTGACGGGATGCGTTCATCACATGAAAGCATCAGAACAAGAGGCCCGGTTCTTTCTCTAATTGCTCTGTTATTGCTGTAGAGTGTGTGGTTGCTAACAGGGCTTGTGTTGTTGTTGTTTCAGTGTATCCGGCGCGGTTCTCTCAGGAGCCTGCAGACCAGTCAGTGGTCCTGGGCCAGAGGGTCATCCTCTCCTGTGTGGTCTTCAACTACTCGGGGATTGTGCAGTGGACCAAAGATGGACTCGCCTTGGGCATCGGGGAAGATCTACGAGGTCAGAGAATAGAAGCTTCCTTACACTAATCTTTCATTCTCTTCCTCCTTCCTTTCTTCCTTCCTTCCTTCATTCTATTACTCAGTTGATCTCTTCCCTTTTCCTTCTTTGTTCTTTCCTTCCATTACTCTGGTGGTCGCTTCCTCCTTCTTTGATCTCTTTTTTCATAATTTTTCTCCACCTTCCTATAATTTCTTTCTTTCTTTCCTTCTTTCTTTCTTTGGTTGGTTCCTCCTCATTCATTGTTTCCCACATTTGTAATTTATCTTTCTTTCTTACTTCTTTCTGCTTTCCTACCATGTTTTTTTTCTTTCCTCTTTTCTTTTAATTATTTTCTCCTTCTTTTAAAATTTCCTTTCTTGCTTTCTTCCTGCCTTCCTCCTTTTCCACTCTTTTTTTGGTTTATTTCTCTTTTCTCTTTTCCACTTTTTCATTTTATATTTTATCCTTTCATTTGTTCTTTGTTGCAATATTGTACGCTTCCTTACATCCATGTTTTTTTCTCTCTCAAAAAGCAATTCTTAACAGCTCAGTGTGTTTAAAATGAGTTCCTGCTCATAAAACTGATTAATAATGTACTGCACTTAAAAATTTTATTATTAGTTTACTATTGCAGATATTCTCAAGCTGCTGAACTTTTCATACTGTATAAAACAATGTCTCTTTCTCTTCCTTCATATTCACATCTTTTTTATTTTCGTATCATCTGTGTGTGCTGTTTCAGTGTGCACTCACTTGCTACCTTCTTCATGATTGCTGTTGTTCTCTTCCCCTTTGCTCTTTTGCTTCTGCTCCACCCGCTCCTCTTTTCTCACTTCGTGTGGCCTGTTATGAGCACAGTGAGGAACACAGCAGGGGGATTTTTGTCTTTTTTATGTGAACCTCATCTTAACAAAATGTGCTGTCTTCATTAAGAAGAGACTAGAGATATGTTGAATTTCCCTTTCTTTACTCTCGCTTCGATTCAGTGTAGTTGTTCTTACACGCTGATGCTTCACTGGTTTGTCCCTGTGGCTTTCATGTAAAAGCATGTGAACAAATCCTGCACTCACACACACACAGCACAAATGCGCCCATGCAGAAGCTATCCGCATGTACCCAGTGCTCACTGATAGCTCAATCTCACTGCAGAGAGAGAGAGCTGTGATGGTTGGAGATGTGTGATGTAATTCACAGCAGAATTTTTGTCATCTCTCTTGCATTAGATGCTAAAGCAGAACGTTCAGGTCATGCTTCTAACATATGTCAGGAATGCTTTGCTGCCACCCGGTGGTTGAAAACATCACCTTATTTCTTGAATGAAAAAAAAAACATATTTAAAAAAGACTCAAGTCATGTCAGGCTCATGGAGAGCTTGATGGAATGCGTGATCTAAAACCTTTAACTTTCTTAACTTCGTTCATTTGGGGTAAAAACGGCACACTGAATGAGACCAGTGCACCAATAACAAACTGTTTGATATAAATTACATTATTGGAACAAAACACACCATTTAACAAGTGACTTTTACAAGGCCGTCCATACCCACCAGTTTTTCATAACTAGAGATTGTTAAGGTGAATGCCCCTAATGTAGAAAATTGTAGTCTATAAATCCTATTTTACTTGAATGTCCTTTTTAAACCCTATAAAGAAAACTTTTTAATTTCACTTTATAACACATTTTTAATCAAGTAAACACAAGCACAGGTTTAAAATGTTTAGGAAAAGCTGGTTTTATCTATTATGATAGATTTACTTTCTCTCACCATGGAAATAACCACAACAAAATCTTGAGAACAAAATTAGCTCTATTCAGTGTGTACTTGGTTCTTCTCTTGATAGAGTAAATAAAATCCTCAAATTGATTTCAAATATCTAAACAAAAAGCCAATTTCTCACTGAAATAAAATAGTTGTAAAATAGTTGTATTTTGCTATATTACAAAAGTTTTTTTTGTTTCTTTCTCAATTTAAAAAAAAAAGTGTAACAAATAAATTTCAATTAAACTCTATGGAAGGACTAAATTAACGCAGAACGGAGTAAATTCAACACTCTAGATTTTACTGTGTTAAAGCTCGTTGGGAGTTTAAAAAGCAATAAATGAATAAAAGAAGAACTTTAATCAAAATAGTTTATTCAAAAGTCTCGTGCGTAAGGGTTTTTGATGACTTTCCGGAGCAAATCTGTGTCTTTCCTGTACACAAATCTTGCGCTAACACAAAGTCCAGGAGAAGGAAAGCAACAAAAACAAATCTATGGTTGCATTAAACCCTCAGGTATAGGTTCCAGGTCTAATTTTGCTCAATATTTAACAGTTTCACAGTCTGCGTAGCTGTGATAACAGTCAAACATCTCCGTGAATTCAACCACACACAATTTCACCTCCATCTTGCTGAGGAACAGGTCTTGTTCTATTGGCTGCGCACCTGTATGTCACAGCTTAGGTTGAGGTTAAAGTTGAATTTGACTTGAATGTTAAATGTGTGCACTAATGTGTGGGTTGTTTTTTCCGATGCGTCTGCACTTTGCTCGTATTTTCTTACACTTATAAGCTGACATTTCTGGAAATTTACAGAATATTTATTAATTTATTATATTTACATTTACATTTATGCATTTGGCAGACGCTTTGTCCAAAGCGACTTACATTAGGGGAGAGACAAAATGCAATCTGTTACACCGTCAAAGTCTATCTCAGCTTCTCATAATAGAAATTCAATCAACTGATCAATAACCCAAAGCAGTGAAGCAGTAGAGGAAGAAGATAAAGATAGAGGAGGAAAAAAAGAAAGTTTTTTTTTTATATTTTTTTTTGTATATATATACTAGGTGTTCCCTGAAGAGAAGAGTTTTCAGTTGCTTTTTGAAAGCTGTTAGTGCTGCTGCTCTCCTGACTGGATCAGGAGTTTGTTCCACAAGCCAGGGACAGTGAAAGAGAAGTTTCTGCTCAGAGATCTTCTACCCTTGTGGGATGGAACCAGAAGTCGCTGCTCCTTCTCTGAGCGCAGGCTTCTGGAGGGCATGTAGGAGTGTAGGAGCTTGTGGAGGTAGACAGGGGCTGATCTGGAGATAGTTTTGTATGCCAGTGTATGCCATTTGAATTTAACCCAAGCTGCAATGGGGAGCATATAAACATATATTTCTGTATTATATAATGTCACAAAAAATGCATTTTCTTGAATTGGGTTCCAACTAACACCATTAGGCTGTACCTTCACAGACACTATTTAGACAGAAACATGTTGTTGAAGCACTATTTTAGAAAAAAAGCACAAGCACCTATGCAATCAGCAGACTGTCCCGAAATGCGATGCGAGTTTCAAAAAAACGGTAACACTCTGTAAAAATTTTTACAGATCATTTGCAATGTAAAGGTTATCTGTAAAATATCTCAATCGTCTGTTTTGATTATGTTAATGTGAATGTATTATTTTGGCAAGCAAAAGATGCCACTCTAGTAAAAGTCGATTTGCTTTACCATAGACAAAAGCTATTGTCTGACAGGGCTTGCTGCTTAACTGCTTAACAATCAGTGCATCTATATTACTTTTTTGTTCTGCCTTTTTCCCATTGTGACCTGAAGATTGACTCCTGTAGAGGCCTGCGACCTTAATAATAACAGAACAGTTAAAGAAGATAGATGATCAAATCAAGACAGTTAATTGTTTCTAATGCTTTTAGACTATAACAGTTTCTTTTAGGCAATACAGCAATGTTATTACAGTCGCTCATTACATCTAGTATGTGACAATAAAGACAAGACTGATACCGTTAATGAGCTAATTATCCAGGGAGAATCAATCAAATCTTTAAAGCTTGCTCCTTAATGAAGGAGTTTAGATTTTTATCTTCTAGCAATGCACTATAAACTAGTCAAACGACTTGTTTTCCCTTCATTTATCTCCACTAAAGCTGACATCTTCTGTTCCTTGTGTGTGCAGCTTGGCCACGATATCGTGTGCTGAGGCTGGTGGATGTGGGGCAGTACAATCTGGAGATCTCATCTGCTGAACTCTCGGACGACTCTCTCTATGAGTGCCAGGCGACAGAGGCTGCGCTGCGCTCACGACGGGCCAAACTCACCGTCCTCAGTGAGTAAACTGTGTGTGCTTAAAAAAAGAATTGGTGAAAGTCAAAGTCTGCTTGAAAGCTCTATCTTTTAACTGGTCTGTTTGCCTAAAAAATATTTTTTTATCCTCATGTTTCCCATAAACCAATTACCTGAATCTATTTACATTTTCTTTATGTATATTTGTTTATTTTTAAAATATTTTTATACCGACTTCACAGCAGCTGCATACCACAAACCAGCACTTTAGCTAGCAAGTATGGAATAAAACCAGGTCAGTTTGCTAGGGTTTACAGTTGGGACTAACAGTCTCAGGGTGTCGACTTTTGTTTTGTAATGCAACTACAAAAAAAAATGTCTCTGTATTTTCTGCAATTGTCTTATAAATTCAATAAAAAGGATTTAAACAATAAATTGTGCATCAGACATTTAAAGGTGCCATATCAGGCACATTTTAGATAATTTATAGCAAATATTTTAAATCACTAGACTATCACGACACCCTTAATAACATTAAATAATTTATCATAAACAATTTCTTTGAAGCGTCACGGTGGCGCTGTGGGTTCTAGGCTTGGCTGGGGCAGGTGGCATTTCTGTGTGGAGTTTGCATGTTCTCCTCGTGATCGCGTGGGTTTTCTCCGGGTGCTCTGGTTTCCCCACAAGTCCAAAGACATGCGGAATAAGTGAATTGAGTAAGAACAATTGCCCATAGTGTTAAAGTGTGAATGTGTGTGTGAATGTTTCCCAGCGATGGGTTGCGGCTGTGAAGGGCATCCGCTGTGTAAAACAAAAATGCCAGAGAGTTGGCAGTTCATTCCGCAGTGGCGACCCCGAAAAGGAATAAAGCCGACATGAAGATGAATGAATTTCTTTGAATCACCTTAAATGTTTCTGCTCTGAAAAATGAGTCGTGTACCCCCCATGCTTCCACCAGCCTTCTGCTGGGTTTTTCTTGTTGACACACAGACAATCCACCCATTTCCGATGAATACATTCATTTTTTGGTAAGTCAAAAACACTTTTGGCCCAGGACATCCAAAAACACTTTCTTTTCATAGTTTAATTGTTCTACTACTCTTATACTTCCGGGTAGGTCAGCGCATACATTTTTCATTGTGATGAGCTGTATTAACGGTTCATCTTATTGGTTAGCAGCAGTGCTTTGACCAATAGGCATGGCTACAGCCATCAATCTGTTTTGAACTCCCTGAAATAGATAATAGGATAACACACACATGCTGAATTAGACTTGAGACATGTTTTTTATGAGGGATCATAGTTACATGATACGACACATTTAAAGTGAGAGCAATACAAGAAAAGTGGAGTTGACATTTAAGAATTTGTTGCAATTTTTATGTTGCTTGATTTAACATGTAAACCCTCTCTCAGTTCCCCCTGATGAGCCCATGATCGAGGGTTCTCCAGAGATCCTCCTCACAGCTGGAGTTCCCTACAACATCACCTGCGTGTCACGAGGTGCCAAACCAGCCTCTGTCATAGAGTGGCAGAAAGATGGGTTCCCCATCGATGGGGCTTTCAGCACTACGGTGAGTCCTCTTTCATAACATTTAACTTAGCTCTTGTGAAGTTAAATGATGTATCGATTAATTTCTGAAGGGAATGAATTTAGCTTATCTACAGTATCTAATAAAAAAATCTATAATGTTTTCTTATAGTACCTTTCTAAGACATTTTCTGTGTATTAATTTTTCTGCATCTCATCCTGATTTTACGGCCCACGCAATGCAGTGCAGGGTCCTTTAATTTTGTAGGAGGATTGCTTTCAGACGATACATTTGTGGGTGGGTGGACCAAAGACGAAATCAGAAAGTCTCTAGCTAAAGCCCTATTTCGGGTTTACGTTGAAACTTAGATGGTTTCACCTAAAGTCAAAAACTGCATAATGGACTGTAAATCTAATACAATCGTGTTTCACAGCTGAGTACCCTTGAACTTAACTCATATTATAGTAAATAAGTGTTTACTGTCAGTTAAGGCCACCAAACATGCATATAATCAGTGCGTATATGCTCAAAATGATGCTCCTGGTTTTCCAGTGCGTGATCTCGTGCTCGACTAATTAACCAATGGCTCTTCTTATCACATGTTAAAGCAATTCTGAGTCAAAAAGAACCACCCGGTGGAGCAGAAGAAGTTTACAGAAGAGAATGGATCAGGAAAAGCATTACATGTTGGTTTCCATGTTTGATAAGTCCCATAAAAACTACAAAAACATGGACAGGGAGGAAATATGACATGACATATTATTATCTTGAACTTTGTCATCAGTTTAGTCTCCTTGAGTCTCCAATCTAGGTGCAAGGAATGTGCATCAACAGAGGTGTGATTTACCTTTGCATACGCTTGCATATGTCTGTGTGGGTGTCTGTTCATCACCCTGCTTTTGTTTTGTCCTGGATATCCCGTATTAAATAGTTTTTTTATAGTACATGTTTAATGTAAAAAATTCTAATTTAAATATTACATCTCATTTAAAATTTACACACTTGTATTAAATGCTTCATTTATGAAATAAAATGATAAAATTAAAGTTTTAACACGGTTTTATGATAATGGTAGTGTAATGGATTTAAATGTTGTTTAATAAAAATAAAATGAAGTTTGGAAATTGTTTAAGACGCTTACCCTCCATAAAATACTGTACGAAGCAAAAAAATTAAGGTGTGAAAAAATAATACAAGTAAAAAAAAACATTGTGTGTGTCTACACATACGTGGTAGGCAAATCTCATGGAGTAGCAAAAATCGTTAGAACAGCTCTTTCTGATAAATGCTTTGAACGAACATAGATACAACAGTGTCGTCATCAGCAAAGTATATGCATAATGTAAACCACATCTATAAAGGCTTTCTACCAAACTACGCATTAAATAAAAAATTCAGTATGTGGACCACGCATTGTGTCAGAGATCATTAAAAATTGCAGATGAAAAGGCCCTAGGAGCCCGACTGCAGAACTGCCTCTGATGGACACGCTACCGTCCCATAAGACCACGGGAGAGGATTTGTACTTGACATTGAAGCAATAGAACTGACACAGTAGGTCACACTGAGAACATGGGGGATGTCATAAACTGGACTCGTTATACTACTCTGAATTTGGTACATCATTTCAAAAGTTGTTCAAGTAAATCCATTAAACTGGCATTGTATGATAATGGATAAGAGTCATGACCTCTCAGATGACTAAATTTTTTTAGCCTTGCTCAGTTTTTTTGTCAGTGTGCTAGTTTGTCCTCAACTAGGATTTTTTTGTATGTAGAAAAGAAAAATAAATTCCATCCACTTTATTTATAAAAAAAATACAAAGACGGATGACCACAGATCATGGTTCCTACAGGCAACAACAAATATTTATAGAAATATATGTTTTAGGGTTGTCTGGGGGGGCTATTATTGAAAGGTAGGGAAGTGAATCACATTTAATCTGTCTTCCATAGACACTACAAGAAGTCTTTATATATATATATATATATATATATTTAATCCACACTTTTGAATGTCTAAAAAAGTACTGTAAAATGTAATGATTAAATAAGCATTAGTAAAAAATTACATTTATTTGTTAAATATTAATATTTACATGTTATACATATAATTTAATACATATTTATATATGTAATTATTATTACTATTATTTACTAACTTTACTAATTTGTTTCATTATTAGAACTTGGGATCAAAGTGTTGTCTGTGTGCAGCTACTGGTCATTTAGTTTATTTGGTTATTTATTCTTACACCCCTCCTTCCTGATTAAATGGTGTTTAAAACCTTGTAATAAATCTTAAAATGTTAAAAGGGTCTTCTTTAAAATGATACCATGCCAATCTCTGTGTTTGGGGGAGCTTTTGTATTTGTGTTTGGAAAAAAACTAGCCATAAAATATTTAGTCTGCTTCATTATGACTCACAAGATGAACTCTGATTAACAGTGAAGTTTTGTTCTGCAGGAGCTGCTCTCAGACAGAAAACGTGTGACTACACGCAGCTTCATGCCCATTCTACCACTAGACACGGACACAGGGAAGAACTTCACCTGTGTAGCCACCAATCTGGCCGCGCCGATGGGCAAACGGGCCACCATCACCCTCAATGTGCACCGTAAGTCTATCAATTATAAACTCATTTTATTTTTCAGATGAGCATTATACTAATGCAACTATTTTTATAAATGATTTTCTACTTTGGATTGAAGTGTTTGTCAAATTCATGTTTGTAAAATAAAATATAAAACAATATACTTTTGTACACTGTACTTGGATTAAAATGGGGTTGACACTACTTAAAAAAATAAATGTCTCTGATGGAATTTTTGTACCTGTGAATTTCATTTGAAATCAATTACAGTGTTAACTATTATAAAATATTTCTTAAGGGTAAGATCAGAGTATTAGGAGTTTTTAATATTTAGAAGAAGACAAGAAAGTTAATATTTGTATAACATACTCTTTCTAGATGGACTTTTTTTTCATTAACATGAAAGGACAGGAGGCGATGAAATTATTTATACATTTTCTAACATTTAACATGAAGATAAAGACAAATTCTCTCTTGCGATATTCTTGCATTGGGGATTTTGCCTTTCAGTTGCCTTTCTAACCTTTAGCAGAGACTATACACACATTTTAGTTGTCATAATAAAAACAAAATCCCAATGTTTTAGTTGTTAGAGAGTAAATATTTGCCTATTTATTAATATCTGTTGAAAACTTCAGTATAACGGCTTGATCTGAAATATTTACATTCTGTTGTTGAATTTGAACTAGATATCCGTCATTAAATATTAATATCAGTAATCGATATTATTTGGCTAAATCAAACCTGGCTAATATGTTATTTACTACTAAAATGAAATGTTAAAAATTTGTTTCCAAAAATCATTAAACTGGAAAAACCTCACCTGGCCTTTAACTGCAATATTCATTGACCGTTTCCTCAACTCAAAGCAGTTTTATGAAATATAGCACAATAATGCCATGAAGATGTTAAAGCTCTCTATAAGTTGAAAGCAAGAACCATTAAGAGGAGCACTAACATTCATCTTCATTCTGACATATATTGCTACTACTCCTACGCCGAATGCATCTTTGCAGTCCCTTACCATCACTCATCTAACATGCCTTGGCTCTGATGAATAAAATGGCTTTATTATGTATTCTGCAGACCCTCCGGTGGTGACGCTGTCCATTGAGCCTCGCTCCGTACTGGAAGGAGAGAGAGTGACCTTCACCTGCCAAGCCTCTGCCAACCCACCTATTATGGGTTATAAGTACGTCTTCTGCTTAATACGAAGCTTAAAGTGGCTCCTTTTACATTCTGTGCGATGAAAAATTAATGACTAGTTTTATCAGCGGAGTAAAGAAGTCCTTTTAGTAGCACAAAGCCTCATTGATCTTCAGTTATTTTCCATTAGAGCAGTCCTACCCTTGAATTCCCCTCGGTGCGTGCTTTATGTTTGCACTGATTGGTCGGTTTGACTCCTATAGATGGGCAAAGGGTGGTGTGGTCATCCAGGGGGCGAGAGAGAGTGTTTTTGTCACCAAGGCTGATCACTCGTTCTTCACGGAGCCAGTGTCCTGCCAAGTGTTCAACGCTGTGGGCAGCACAAATGTCAGCATTCTCGTCGATGTACACTGTGAGTATCAGCAGGTGATATTCGGGCCATGTTTCTACTGTCAGCTTAAAGCAGGTTTTGATAGTTGGGACTCAAGGAGTCAGAGCAGTTGTTTTATTTTAATATTGTGTTTTTTTCTATAACAGTTTAATATTGAATTTATATCAATGGTTGTATGATATTGTGATTAACAATTGTTTTGTTTGCACTTCCTGTGGGGCGTAAAAGCCAGTTTATTGTCTAGGCCCTTCGTGACAAATTTTCTTCTGAGGGTTCAGCAACTAACTGAATCAAAATAAAGAATTTGCTGTTCTGAATCCAGTATAACAATTAGATATAATATGTTCCTTCGCCTCAAAGTAAAATATTAGTTTGAGTTACAAACACAGATCTTGTGTTTTGTCTAATCTCTGTCTTAACATGCAAATTATGAAACTCCGTTCTTGGTTTGAATGCACTTGAAGATTTCCAGCTTAACACTGACGATTAAAGTTTGCGTGATCCACTAAATTCTATCAGCAAATCCCCTGAAGTTCTAGCTCAAGAGCATTGGTAAAACCACTAATGTTCCACCTCTGCACTGCCAGCAAAACGACTTGCATTTTGCCTGGTGAAACCGCTCGCATTCCTCTTCCGCATTGCTGATTAGAGTTTTTTTTTATTCCAACTCGACACTGACAGAAAAACATTTGAGTACTGTCTCCACACTAATGGTAAAACCACATTCTGACTTCAAGCTGCTAGTATAAGCGATTAAGTTAGTCACTTGATTATGTCAGTGTTGCTTCACTCCTACTAGATGCTTTCTACTTCATAACCACAGCTGGAAGTGCAAACAATATATCAGCACTACTCGCTTAAAAAAAACTGAAAGCACAATTTAATAGCATGCTATAACAGATTAATTTGTTCATCACTGACCAAACATATAATTGTGAAATATTTGATAAATATTTTTTGTTTGTTTTTGTAGTTGGACCAATCCTCGTGGTTGAGCCAAAACCTGTAACAGTTGACGTGGATTCAGACGTCACTTTAAACTGCAAGTGGGCTGGAAATCCTCCTCTCACACTAACATGGACTAAAAAGGGTTCGAGCATGGTGAGCTTTGACTTGTGGTTGATTTGATTTGACTTTTAATGGCTATTTCTGAGTTGTGTTTTTGACACCTATAATTCACCCTTTAATTCATTCTATATTAGATGTCTTAGTGATGTCCATAGTTTTGGTTTGTTACGGTGTCTCTCTCTCTACCTGCAGGTTTTAAGTAATAATAATCAGCTCTATCTGAAGTCAGTGAGTCAGGCAGATGCTGGGCAGTATGTTTGTAAGGCTATCGTGCCCAGGATTGGAGTGGGGGAGACAGAGGTTTCACTCACTGTCAATGGTTTGTAAAACTTGTATTAATAATATACGCATGATAAACATAATTCAATACAATAAGAGGGGTAATGAAAATCTGTACTTGATTGTACATTGACTGCAATGTAATTTTACATCATAATTCCCCCCCTATTGTCGCCACAGGTATTCTTTTTAATGATCTTGTAAATGTTATGTAGACACAAATGTAGATACAAGAGCAATTTACACTAATATTATTACAAAAGTATGTATTTGAATATAAAGATATCTGATTCAATGTCGCTTTTTCAAAAATTAGAACGATCTTTAGGTAGTTCTCTTCACATGTACGATATCGAACACTTTCTTGTGAAAATGTATTCAAATACATTCAGTTTTTAATATAGAACTTTAGTTAGTGTAATGGGCTGTTAAATATGCATAGTTAAAATATATTATTGTTGATTTTAGTATTTTGGTTATAACTTTCAAACTATCTTTTTTTATAATATAAAAACGTGTAAATAGGTCCAGCCAATCACCCGATAATTGAGGATTTAAAAATATTAGAAATAATTTACTGGTTTACTTATTTACATATATACTTTTATGGAAAGATGAATTAAATAATATCCTGAATGATCACAATTAATTAAGGCCCTCTTTTATTGTCTGAAGCAAGAAAAGTATGCATACTAGCCCAGGTTGCAACTAAAACATGTAGGTTCTCCAGGAACGACTTAGGACAACCCGATGTAAAAAGATCTACAGATAAACTGTTTAACAGTTAATGTTTTGACCTTCAATTAGCAAAGTACGCGTTGAGTCATTTTAATGCTTTTTAAACTCGTTCTTGAAAATTTACATCCCATTAATCTTCACTTGTTATGAATGTAATGGCAATGTGTTTTTATCAGGTCCGCCCATCATCTCCAGTGAATCGGTCCAGTATGCAGCTCGAGGGGAGAGAGGGGAAGTCAAGTGTTACATTGCCAGCACCCCACCTCCCGACAAGATTGTGAGTTACAAGGTTTTTGCTTTGCAAGATTTGTTGCAAGATAACTCTCACAAAGTTAACCGCATTACTTTTTTAAAAAGAACATTAAATAACCACATGGTGATCAAACGTTACATTTCATGAAAAATTGCATGCAGTTTAGCAGAATGTCACTTTGGTTGTCAAATGATTTTAATACCTGAAACTTGCTATATTATGCCCCTTTTAAATCATAAATATTTGACCCTCTAGACTATCACTGCACTTTTAATAACCTCCAAAAGGCAACATTTATCGTAAATAATGCTTTTTTTTTAATTACCTAAATGGTTGTACTCCAAGCGTCACGGTGGCGCAGTGGGTAGCACGGTCGTCTCACAGCAAGAAGGTCGCTGGTTCTAGGCTCGGCTGGGGCAGGTGGCATTTCTGTGTGGAGTTTGCATGTTCTCCCCGTGATCGCGTGGGTTTTCTCCGGGTGCTCCGGTTTCCCCACAAGTCCAAAGACATGCGGTATAAGTGAATTGAGTAAGAACGATTGCCCATAGTTTTAAAAGAGTGAATGTGTGTGTGAATTTTTCCCAGCGATGGGTTGCGGCTGGAAGGGCATCTGCCGCATAAAACACATCCCAGAGAGTTGGCGGTTCATTCCGCTGTGGTGACCCCGAAAGGGATGAAAGCCGACATGAAGATGAATGAATGGTTTTACTCCACAAAACTGTTCCTCCCACTGACATTTTTCCACCATGGCACACAGAAAATCAACACATTTCAAATTAATTATATCAAACGTTTCATAAGCTTTAAAAACAATTTTGGTTTACACTTTCATTCTTTACCGACGTGGTTCTGCTACGATTACACTTTTGGGGCAGTCAGCAAGTATGTTCTTCATTGAGATGAGCTGCATTAACGGTTTATCTGATTGGTTAGTGGGAGGTGCTATGGCCAATGGGTGTGGCTACACCCATCAAGCTGAGCTCCCAGAAAAAGAATATCAGATTACACAAACGTGCATGAACCAATCTGAATACGACCTGATGTATGAGTTAACATGATACTGCACCTTTTAAAAGAAAAGAAAAAATATCTCTTAATAGATAAATAGTTCCTCAATAGCAATTAATTATTCATTCATTCATTCATCTTCATGTCAGCTTTCTTCCCTTTCGGGGTCGACACAGCGGAATGAACCACCAACTCTCTGGCATATGTTTTACGCGGCGGATGCCCTTCCAGCCGCAACCCATCGCTGGGAAAGCAGCACAATCAGTTTAGTCTAAAACATTTTTTTAAAACAGTTAAATCCACCAGCTCATTATAGGGTCAAGACAGGGTCCAACTAAATCCTAAAAAGTATCAACTTTCTGCGGCTTTTGGTTTTGCAAATGGTTTTGCAAAAAAAGCTAATTTCACTGTTCTGAAACATGATAGTATTGAACCTAAAACAATGAAAATTGATGGATCACCTAGATCAGACGTCTCAAACTCAATTCCTGCAGGGCCACAGCCCTTGCTGGTTTTGTTCCAACTCTTTTTCAAGAGACAGAAGAATAGCTTCAAACAAGCCAAGAGGACCTTAATTAGTATTGTCAGGTGTGCTCAGGTAAAATTGAAGCAAAACTGTGCAGGGCTGCAGCCTTCCAGGAATTGAGTTTGAGACCCCTGGCCTAGATGATCTCTGAAATAAGAAACCTAGCACCAGAGAAGTAGATGAAGAAGCTTTTCAGATATCTTGGTTTGGGAGGTAAATGGAAGCTTGCCATGAACATGTGCATGTCTGCATATTCTCAACGCTCAGCATGAATTATAAAACAGTTTTAGTGGTTTTGCAGGAACTCCAGCCTCTTGTTTCAGTCCATTTCTCCCACTGGCGGTGTGAAATCTTTGTTCATGCGGCAGATGTGAAACAGAGAACGTTCAGGTGCATTTCGCACACTTGAAAATGCTTTTTAAAATCGTCAATATTTATGAAGGATCTTTTTTTTCCACTTCTGCGTGTAATGTACAGATTATGCAGTACTGCGGCATATTACTTTTGCTTCACTTGCTTCTTCCGGGACCTGCCTCTGTAGATTATGGTGATGTTACTTTAAAATAACGTCAAACTAATAATTTATGTGATGTGTTTAAAAAACCTTGAGGAAAAGTTATTGTACTTTAGTCACTGTGAACTTTATTGAAAAAAGGTATTGTACTTTTCACTATAAGCGTTATGGATTTTTTGTTTTGTTTTCAGTTGTAGTATTTAATTTTTATCTTTAGCATTGCTTACTATTCAGACTCAAGGATATAGAACATTGTAGAAACAAATAATCCACAACAAATTATATAGTAAAAAATATTAAACCTCAAGCACTGACTGATTATTAGGAGGCTTAAGGGAAGTCAAATTAAACTAAAAAAAAAACTCAATAAATGTATGTTTCATTGAAAAGTTAGCCGTTTATAAATGTTTTATTACCTGAACACAATTCTGTGTGTTTTATGCTTTAATAAAATCTGGAACTCTTTTTTTTTTTTCAAAGTTTACCCCCTTTTCTTTCAAAGTTTCATGTTTTTTTATTTGTTTCAAATTGTGTTAGTTTAAATGTTTACGGGCAAAACAATTCCCAACAATGCATACTGCTTTTTCTGGGTAACATTAGTTAGAAACCTTCTTAATTTGTGTATGCGCTGTTCTGTAGATAGAACAGGGGCCGGATTCGAACCCCTGTTGCCAGATGCAACTCTGCATCACATGTCAGTGCACTGATTAGTTTTCTGTCAGTGCTAATTAGATTAACTTCCTTTTAAGTGGGGTGTCTTGTGATCCTTACTGGCTATAAGCTCCCCTCTAAAGATTTTTTTTAGTGTAACTTAAGTTTAAAATCCAGATTGGTTCAAATGTAAAACCATTTTTGCTCAATTTTCCAAAATATATGCACAGAAATCACCAAAAGCATCCGCCTGGCCTGGGTCATTAATTCTTGTTTTAACTTTAGTAGGTCTAGAGTACCCTTTTACTTAAGAGAAATAATCTAGTCATTGTTTTAGGTTTATGTATATGCATAACCTTGTGTGTGTTCGTGTGTAACTTAGGTTTGGGCCTGGAAGGAGAATGTGTGGGAAAAGGAGAAGGGTATCCTGTCTGAACGCTACACAGTGGAGCAGAGTAAACTGAGCTCACAAGGAGGCTCCGTACTCTCCACTCTCACCATAAACAACGTTGTGGAGTCTGACTTCCAGTCCACATACAACTGCACAGCCTGGAACTCCTTCGGGCCTGGAACCATGATCATCACCCTGGAGGAGACTGGTGAGAAAGACAGCACTACTGAATGTGCTCGATCATGAAATACCTGTCAAACATAAGACAGGTAATAGCCATTGTCTGTATATAACACGGACGTAGTGTTCGTGACATCATCTATGGATTTCTGGCAAAGTTTGCATCAGAGTGGGCATAGCCAATAATTGAAAAGGAGTCCATGGAGGCAGGACATGGTCATGAAGACGCCTGATTAGCTGAAGGTTTAAATGTTGATATTTAAATGTTGATATATTTCAAGCAAAAAAAATAAAAAATCATTCCCCTAGAGCAGGGGTGTCAAACTCAATTCCTGGAGGGCCACAGCCCTGCACAGTTTTGCTCCAACCTTAACTGAACACACCTGATTCCACTGATTGAGCTCCTCTGGGTTTGTTTGAAGCTATTTGTGTGTCTCCTGAAACAGGGTTGGAACAAAAACCTGCAGGGTCTGCGGCCCTCTAGGAATTGAGTTTGACACCCATGCCCTAGAGTGTTCATGAAGGTCAAACTAGTGATTTGACCCAACAAACCTAATAGAACCAGGGGAAAACTAGCGATTTGAATCAACAAACCTAATAGAACCAGGGGAAAACTAGCGATTTGAATCAACAAACCTAATAGACCCGGGGATAGAAACAGGTTTTTTTCAGCTCCAAAGTTTTAACATTAGAGGGAATGAGAACCTGTTCACTTTTGGAGTTAGCCTCAAGTTGCCAGTTGAGGAACAACAGTTCAGTCACTTCTCATTACAGATCGAGAGGGAGAGCAGGAGGTTGCATTATGGATAATATCAAGGTGCAGTTAAATTGACTAGTGTGCTTTTACACATCTGATATTAATTTGGGTTTTACTCCCAAAATCCTGAAGTAAGGAAATTCCAAAATATCTAGACATTGGATCTAATTTTTTTGTGTCCACAACATAAACAAAAGACTTGGAACATATTTTAGTAATTGTTTTATCTGTTGCGTTGGATGAAAACCTCTACTAAATGCAAAAATGTAAACTAATCATACTGTGAAAAGCTGTGCATTAGTTCTTGGAACACCCGAGATAGAGAAGAATGCGTATCATTGGTGATAGCTCCAAAACTGGGATAAACGCAGTACAGTGAATGCCTTTTAAGGTTCAGTGTGCTACTGTGTCACCTTCTGAGTACAGCAGACTGTACTGAACTGTAAGAGCCTGATCTTCAATAATACATGGCTTCAGTGTACTTTTCTAGA
Source organism: Danionella dracula (assembly GCA_900490495.1). NCBI lineage: Eukaryota > Metazoa > Chordata > Actinopteri > Cypriniformes > Danionidae > Danionella > Danionella dracula. Next base: position 958,521 of record UELW01000146.1, read on the forward strand.
TCCACTGCATGTCTTGTCAGTTCTGGTCAAGCATGTCCTTTTCTTTAATGCGGGGTTTGAATGTAGAGTCGGTCTGGTGCAGTGGAGTTCTGTCTTCTTGTCTTTTCTGGTCCAAGTCAAAATCTCACAAGCTTGCATTTTCTATTTTTCTTTAATAGAAAAAGTGTCGGTTGGGATCATTGCAGGAGGAACCGTCGGCTGCTCGATTCTCCTCCTCCTGTGTTTACTGGCCTTGGTGATGTTTCTGTACAGACAACGCAAAGGAAGTATGTGTTCAAGCCTGACTGACACATGTGCTTCCTTCTCATGGTTTTGTAATATTTTTGATTACAAACTACATGCATCTTAATGAATATTAGAACTGGAACTGGAACTGCTTTTTATTCTCAAAAGTCTTCGCATAGTATTAAAGTAAACATTGTTTTAGAAGCTTTATAAAAGCTGCAATTATTATTATTTTGTCTAAACAAACTGATAACCACCACACGAATAACCATGTAATTTGGCATTAAGATGAAGAAATTTATATACTGAGAATTATATATTGTATTTCCTAAATGTGTTTAAATGTTTTCCTGGTTCCCTCTTACATTTGGAAATGTGTAAATAAGGCCTTAAAAGTCATTTAAAAAAAACTGAAATTGTGATGTCTGTAAAAAAATTGTGCTATTTAAAACTTTTTCAGTATGACATTTGTGGTCTAAAGTTTTATTTTAAGCATGATTTTTGTGATAAAAAAGTAAGTAAAGTTTTATATGCACCATTACTCTGGATGCCAACCGCTCATTAAAAAAAGAAGAAAAAGAAGATTAAGAAGAAGAAAAAAGGAATCAAAATAAGAAAAAAAATGTTGAAGAAGGATAAAAGATGCTGGCCACTTCAGCTTTATGTCACAGTGCAAATAAGCTAGTCGTAACTCTGGGTAAATGTAAATTTAACAAGGGTTGGAAGAGAAAGAGTGTTATTGGAGTTGTTAAAACTGATGTTTTAAATATTTTGAAGCATATTGCACAGAAAGAGGTTGAAACTCTGAAGTATGGGTTGGAAGGCATTAGACACTAATTCCACAAAACACTTGATAAGCGTCAAAGAAAAAGAAAAAAATCATCAATTGTTCCAGTTTTGTTTGCTTAGTAAATTATCGTGCTAATGATCAAGGATTTAATTTTCTTTGTGGGCTGGGAAGAAGGCAAATAAATAGCAATGAATTTTTGAAATACGTGGTTTTAAAAAGTCTTAAATTTAACCTGAAACTTGTACATTGTGTCAAGCCGTATTATAGATGCTGACATTGTGCAAATAACAGCGTCAATTAAACAAAGAAACAACCGTCTTAATGAAATTGTGATTAATGTAGATATTTTGTTTTGTTTGTTAAAAACCAAAGATTATGCAAGATAATTTTACATTTTATTAAATATTATACGTATAATTAAAGATTATACTTGCATCTAGTTTATTTAATGGGGAATTTATATTTTGCATAATTCCACCAAGTAACTTTTTACAAATTTAGAACAAGATGAAACCCTTCTTGACGTGTTTAACACCCTTAAGAGTGTTATTCAGGTTTGAAGATGAAGAAGAGGATTGTTGTGTGGTCTACAGTTCTATTGACAGACGTTCATCTTTTAACAGTCAGACCTGAGCTCAAGTAGAATGCAACAGTGGACGTTATATCGTAAACTTAAAATCTGAGCTATCTGTGTGCTCTTAAGGGAGAGGGGGAGAGAGATAGTGGTAGAGCGAAGCAGGGAGAGGAGGGGTGGATCAATGGTCAGTGAAGGAACTAATAAAAAAGTAGAATATGCAAAATAAGAACGTGCTGTGTTCCCAGTAAAATATTAGCGTGTAATTTCTTGGCGAGGTGGGTGTCGGTAATGGCAAAGCGTGATGCCCCGTCTAATGAATTGTGGGGAAAACAATGCTTTTGTAGTTTATTCATTTTTTCAAAGAATTTTCTATGAGGTATTACGGATAATATTGGTTTTCATATTGAACTAATTTGCAAATGTAATTTTGATTTAAAGTGTTCTTTGGAATATAGTAGGTTATATTTTTACATCAGTGGAATTTGTTGACGTTTTTTTGTTTAAAATTTTCATCATGGCTGCTTGGAAAACCTCATTTCTGCTCAAAAGAATACCACTTGTTCTTTGTGTTTCTGTCGCGGTCGTTAATATTGTTACAGCAACTCTAGGTAAATGTAGAGATCCAACGCAAACATTTTCACTATTTAATGCTATTATACATTTTTATAGTTTATAATCTTATGTTAGAAACAATCACTCTACTTCGAGCCATATTTCTGTCCTTGAATGTTCGTCACTGAGACGTCAGGAAGCATATTCGCGTTGACGATGAATTATTATCTTTTCTGTGATGTTTTCTCCCAAGGTCATCGAGGGGTCACGCTGGGCAAGCCAGACATCAAGGTGGAGACCATAAACAAAGAGAGCCACAGCCTGGAGGAAGACGCAGCCAGCGTCTCTACCGCCACCCGCATGGTCAAGGCCATGTACTCGGTGAGTGCTTCCAGCCACAAAATAATATTTTCAACCAGATCTGTCAACCAGATTTTATATGTAAGGACAACAATGTAAAATATAGATTTTTATGTACTACAAAATGATGTAGATGTATCATAAAAAAACCCTGTTCATTTTCAGTTCATTTTTTTGTAAATGTGCGATGTGTAAACTGAAGTTCAGCAAATTCTGAATTCAGCAAATAAACTCAGGATTGTTATGCATATTGGATTTAATAGGGTTAATACAAAGATACAGTCCAATCAAAAAATAGGCAGTGGTTGAAACTCTTTGACACTAACGAGATGGTAGGAGCTAGAAGTAAGCTTAAGGTCATTGCACACTGAACATTAAATTTTGCACAATTAAAAACCAAATTAAGCTCACAAACAAACTGGCTTCAAAACATCATTACATTACAAATACTGTTAGAATCTTTTACTTTTTTGGGGTTTTTTTTTTTGCATTTCATTCCTGTTTTTACCTTCGGTGCCAATGTGTACAGGTAATTCCACAAAAATAAAAAGTAGGATACTTATTCGTGCAGCTTAAAATGTTGACTATTTTTAATTTTGGTTGTAATGTGACAGAAGATTTAATTTAATTTTGTTGACAAGCTTTAGTGCCTTAATTTTTTTAATGCCTCACATTTTTTATGTGTGTCTCCAAAATAAAAAAAAAATGTAAAAATCGAAGCACGGAAATATTTTACATTTTTAGAGATGTTCTTGTAGTTCTTTAATAAGGAGGGCGAATTTTTATGCACCCAATGCTTTTTTTAAATTTAGGTACAATTTAGATTACAGCCTAGGCACAAATTACAAGGTGATTACAGCATACTTAATGGGTAGTTATTAGTAATAACAGCATGCTTTCCAATAATAAATTGTAATTATTTGTTAATATAACATATATTTCCAGCAATAATTGGGTAATAAAAAGATAATAATGAAATTATTGTGTGTTTATTATTAACAGATTACTTCCCATTAATTATTTGTAATTGCATTATAACAATGAACAAATGTTTGATAATCTGGTAATAATGAGGTAACAATTCAGTAATAACACAGGTACTTACCTTGTAATCATTACTACTTACAATGTACTTTCACTATAATAATGGATACTAATTTCTAATTATGTGATAGCGAGTTTTGTTCTGGTAATATTGACATAACAATTCAGTTACAATAAAAGTTTTAAATGTGTAATTATTTGTATTAACAGTGTGCTTCCACTGTAATTACGGATACTTGTTTCTAATTATGTCTAATTTTGTCTCTTGTTTATCAACAGTTATCATCCTACTACAAGTATTGAGGGCTGTAATTTAAAGTCAAGCTAGTTCTCTATAGTTTGTAATTATACAATATGACGGCTGTAATCTAAAGATTATACTGAAATCGTATCTTGTTATCATCTTATTGCTACTCCATTATTATTTACATGTTATCACCATATATTTATAATAAATACTTTGAAAGTACACTGTTATTACTATTAACTACCCAGTAATTACCCTGTAATGTGCAGACTGTAATCTAAAGTGTTAAAATTTCAGTGTGTTTGCGAATTATAATCAAAGAATTAAAAAATGTTAAGTGTGCAAAGCTTGAGTATGTGAATTTGTTCTAAAAAAAATTAATAAAAAAACAGCTGTGTAAACACAACAAGAGTTTTGGAATTCAGGGTGCAATTGCTTTAAGAGTTATCTAAAGACATCCCCAAAACAAAGACCCAGAAGGGTATTTATATATATATATATATATATATATATATATATATATATATATATATATATATATATATATATATATATATATATAGGAGGTAACAGGATAATGAGACACACCTGACAAACACTCATTAGATTTCTGAAACAGACAGGAAGTGACTAGTGCTCTGACGCAGCAGGGAGGCGGTGTAAGGGCATGTTTTACCAAATCATTAGAGAAAAGCTGGCCTCAGAGTGTTGAATTGCTCATGCCCTTAGGCAGTTATGAGACATTACATGATGAGTTATGCTTTTCCTAATCTAAAGCTTTAACCAGAGGCCTGTACCATGAATGTGGCTGAACAAACTCAGTATTACAGGATTGGTTTTGACTTAACAAAACCTAACTGTTTCAATCCTGCTTAGTTGGTACCAAAGCAGCTCATCAACCTTCTTTGTCGAGTCAGGCTTTGAGTCTGAAACTCTGATTAGTACACAGGCGCGTGCTCATGAAAGACTGATGTTGGCACCGAATAACCAATCACGATGAACATGGATTGAGATCATTTTATTTCTCTGCGGAGGAGCAAGAGATTATAGTTCGAAAATATAATCATGATTTAAACATATATTTTGTCCCGCAGTAATACTGTGGCTGCTGCCAAAGCCAGAGAAGATTGTAAAATTGAGTATCATGTGTGATATGCATATGATAAAGGTGGCATAGTTTAATTCCAATACTTTTTTAATGTAATGATAACGTGTTTATGGTTGTTTAACAAAATAAATTAAAGGCTTATTTCTCTACATACTAAATATTTGTTAAACAAAAAAAAATCTATATAATTGTTGTTTTTTTTTTGAAGATGTAACCCCAACACAAAATGATCATGACAGCAGATAATAATGGAGCAGGTTAGGAGAGGAACAGGTTCGCCTCATAACACATTGTCTGTGGTACAGGAAGAGCGTGACTTCTATGTGTCACATTTTCTATGTGTGAAGAAGGTTGCAAATGTAACTAATCCTAAACTTAGTTGGATAACCAGTTAATCTGGCTTCATGGTACAGGCCCTAAGTGATGACTAGATGATGCAAATGTGACTATTTTCAACTAATCTTCAACTTAAGCATCTAATTGATGTGGGTTCAATTGACTAGAATTTCTCCACTGTTTATCCTCAAAAGTAACTTTTTCAAAACTGCAATTAATCCTTTTTCTCTTTTAACCTCCCTCTCTTCCTTATATTTCTCTACCGCTTATCCCCTGTTGGTTCTCCTCCCCTCTTGCGTTGCTTTTCTCTGTCACCCCCTCCTGGTTCCTCTCTGGTCTCTTGTTTCTGGTTTAGTTTTTACCTTCTGTGACCCTCTCTCCCTCCTCTCAGCCTTTTAAAGATGACATTGACCTCAAGCAGGAGCTGCGCAGTGACACGCTGGACACCCGCCAGGACTACGAGCTGAAGGTGAACACAGATTCACACAGACACAGTGATGGAGTGCTTATACACACACTAATACAAGTGATGTACAACCTGGGCTTTGTTTTACTGAAACGTGTTGACCTCAGCAGTCAGTGCGCAGGCTTAAAATAACACCAGTTTTTCCACAGACAAATCAGGATCAGGATGGATAGATGAGACATTTTAGTTTTTTTTTATTTGAGGGTCTGTTATAAGCAGTGCTGGGTATAGTAAACAAAAAAACGTATTCAAGTAAAAGTACTCATGAGAATATTTACTCAAGTAAGAGTAAAAGTAACTCCCAAATGATTTACTTGAGAAAAAGTAAAAAAGTATATAAAGATTATTCAAGTATTTAGTTACTAGTTACTTCTAATCTGAACGATACATAGCAAAAATGCTAGCTGTTACAGAGTATTTCCTATAGATTACTTTAGTTTTTTTCCCTAAGGGTAAAATTATTTATAGTTGATTGTATAATATTATCAAACCTACACTACAAAGGCGATACATGCAACAAAAAGAGGTTTTGAATCTCTACAATCACATTTTATGGAAAACCTGGACAGTGAAATCAACATTTACATGCACAGGCGTCTTCTGTCTGCATGCATGATGTCTGTGCGTGCATGACATCAGCCCACTACGGTCTGCAGTGAGGACGCTCTCGATCTGCCACCGCTGACTCGAGTAGCTGCAAACTCAGCTTCTTCAACATCTCACGAGACACAAAAATAGCTTGCGTTTACATTTATTTTCATGAATTTAGTAATGGGAGAACGCAGCTAAAATGTAACTCAGATGTAACTCTGTAAAAGTACAGACATTTCACAAAATATTTACTTGACTAAAAGTATAAGTATGATCATCATCAAACAGAGTTTACTTTCATTTCAGTTCTTGTTGTAATGTATAAGTAAAAAAATATAATTCAATCAATTTGTATACACTAAATTTGCCTTTAACAAAGAAATTCTAAGATTTGCATTTAATAAAATAATTTTTTTTATTTAAATTATAAAGATCGGATTCAGATAACTAATTCAAAAACTATGATGTAAGAATTTCACTTAAATATATTCTTAGGGGACCAGGTTAAACAAAGCCAACAACTGTACTCTAAAACCCCCAAAATTTCCACTTTTATCCTTAAAATTTCTCTGGAACCCCCTGTCCTTAAGAACACACCTCTTTAACTTAAACTTAAAATGAGGAAAAATGATTATTAGATGATAACAACGCTTAGTTTTAAACATTTAACCAGGGGCCAAAGGCTCACATTATCTATCAAATGATTAAAAATTAAGAACTTAACCTGATGACCCACTCTTTTTTTTAATGCCTTAAGTCGCACAAAACTAAAAATCGAACCTGAAAAATTTGACATTTCTCTGAAGACTGTGGTCCAAGACCTTCATAAAACCTGTTGAAATCTTGCCACTGTTCAAACAAAATGATAGAGCAGTTGACTCACATTTATTCAATCTAAATGTATCCACAAACTTTAAATCACAAATTTAACAAAGTGTATGAAATGCATTTTAGGATCCAAGCTTAGGGCCCTTAAAGCTTGGATCCTAGAATCACTCCTGCATTTAGACCATTTTAGCTAAACACCTAGAAATCCCAAACAAACAATGTACAAAATTTTACTTGTACTCGTATTTTTCTGAAAACATGGTTTTGTACGCTGTTACAAAACGTAAATGGAGCACCATCGAAGCATAACTAGTTATTTTTTAAAACAACAGCATTCTAAGATTTTCATCTTACCTGTGAATCCGTCCTTTTTTGATCACATAAAATGAAAAGAATAAATCCAGATTAAAAACGTTGGTAAGTTTGAGTATTTAAAAACAGTTAAGATGCCCCCCAATGTGTGTTTTGTCATTTCAGGATCCAACAAACGGCTATTACAATGTGCGTGCTTCCACCCATGATGAGGGTCGCCCTGCCTCACGGTCCATGCACTACTCTGACTACCGTACATCCGGGCAGCCGGGCGCTGCGTCCGTGGCCAGTGGCAGCTCTGTCCCATCTGTAGCCACAGTGGGTCCAGGAACACCCAGCAGCCTCGCTCCAGGATCTCGTGCAGGCTGCTATGACCCTCGACCTCCCTCCAGACTCTCACACAACAGCTACGCTCAGTTCAACACGTTCAGTCGTGCAGGGCAGTCCCAGCAGCCTCCGCCCGGTGCCGGTCCACAGACTAGCGACTTCTCCTCTGATATCAGCCTTTTGGACTCTCCCGGACAGCTGGGTTATGACAATTACGGCTATCCATCACACTATCCCTCTTTTCGTATGGGCTTTGCTGCCCCAAGCCTGGCTCCATTAGAAAGCGGGTCGGCGTATGAGATGTACGGCGTTGGGCCCAGCGTTGGCTCCAGTGGAGGAGCCGGAACCCCAGAGAGTGGACTCGGGAAATACGGCAGTTCCACACGGTTTTCCTACACCTCCCAACATTCCGATTATTCCCACCGACACACGCAGAGGATGCAGACACACGTCTAAGTGGCATGTTTACACAACATGAGTCACGCTGGTACAATGTCAATAGTGGCGATGTAGGTACACACATTCACACAAACACACAGAAAGCAATGGTGAACTAGCAAACAAACAAACAAACGCTCTGGGTAAACAACAGAGGCAGAGAATGGGGAAGCAGAGCTCTTTTTTTCTTACTTGCAAGAGCTGTCAGCGAGTCACAATCAAGAAAGACTTGCATCTTGAAAAGATCCAAGATCTTTGTAGCGTTCAGTAAATAATGGATGCTTTGAGCATGAAATGAAGGGTGCCTCGTACAGGCTGATAGTAGTTTTTGACAGAGATGGATAAACGAGACTGGTTTGAATTCTTTCAATGGCTTCCTCAACTGCTCCGTAACTGTAAATGGTACCAGGGATGCATCTATACACACAGGAGAGCAGTGGTTTTATGCGTAAGGGGTCAAGAAGCCCCCTCATTTTAACTCAAAACTACCTACGATTTTTTTGTCTTTTTATGGTTTTGGACAGCACAAGGAGAAGGGATGAGAGAGGCAGGGGGAAGAGGGGGCTAGAAGTGTCATCCATTAGTGGATGCACCTACTCACTAAAACAGGACTAATTAATGCCCACAATCATAGCTGCTAGATAACAGTAGAACATTTTGGGAGTCACCCAACAAATGCAAACATTGTTTATGAGTAAGGTAGAAATCTGCCATCATCCTGTTTTCATAGCTCTCAAAAATAAAAAGCTTGCAACACACAGGTTCAATATAGAGCTGCAAAGATTGTCGAGAATGGAATTCCCCCGAATACATATCTTAAATGGGTTTAATCTCAGAGTTGCTCAAAAACAGACAGATTCAAGAAGTTCAAAAATTAGGGTTGACCTGATCAGGTTTGAAAAATCCACTTTACTCTGATCAGATCAAATATAGCCAATGTTTTATGGCAATCTAAGTTCAGGCAGCATTGCAGTAAAAGTCACATCTTTAGGATGAGAGAATATGGTTTACTCAGCATGTCTAGATTATTGACGTAGATGTGCAAATGTATGGCCCAAACAGTTTGTTGACTGGGTTTAAGGTTGGATATTGAGCTGTTTGTTCTTCCTTTTCCCTGTAAGTTAGTCTACCTAGTGAAGAATAATTCCATGTCCTGAAAATTATTACATTTTAAAAGACGCATAGTGGTCATCAAATAAATCAGACTTATTTTTTGTTGAATCACCAAAGTGACAAAAAAATAAAAATTATATATATATATATATATATATATATATATATATATATATATATATATATATATATATATATATATATAGTTGGGTATATCAGCTGACTGTCCTCTCATTAAACAAGTTTTTAAACTTCAATGCAGATATACATGAAGGGCTCTAGAAATTCATTTTCAAATAGGCCTTTAAAACTATTTCAATACTTTTGGCATCCTCGGAATGACCTGTCTATGATGAAGAGCAGTTGATGAAGCCAATTACTGATTTCTGGAACAGTTTGCCTTTATGTTGCCAATCGTTCAAGTAGCTGAGAACCATGGAATATATATATAAATCTATAAACATATACAGGAACGGCCCACTCTTTTCTGTGGTGCTTTTGTAGTGAGGTCATTGTTTGCACTGCGTTCCAGTATTCTAGCTTAGATTATCCTCATAATCAACATGTAATCTCTCATTTGCACACTAGGCTAGAGCATTCTCTCTCTGTTTTGAATATTACCTAAAATCTTCTTTTTTCATATTCTGTGTGATTCTGGACCAAAGGTTCAACGTTAGAGTATCAGTCTTTATTTGGGTGATATTCACCTCAATGAACAAGAAAATATGCAGAGTTCTTAAATTGTTGTTGCAATGTTTTTGAAGGTTGGGAACAGCAGAGTAGGTCTGGAACTGATCCAGCCATTAGTATCCAAACTCACCCACACTGATCTAAGATCAGGCTGCTATCACGGTCGTCTTAAATGTCATAGAGGAACTGGTTGAATGGAATAGTTCGCTCTAAAATAAAAAATCAACTTTGTCCTCTCGGACCATCCAAGATTTAGGTGTTTGATTCAGAAAATGCATGTCACAAATTAAAAAGGCTAAATCAGATAAATACATTCGACCCTCAATTTACACTGTTTGGTGACTTTTGGAATCTGTCAGTACACAGTGAAATTACGATATTTTTTTCACTTTTTGCATTTTCCATTGAGTAGTTGTGGATCTCGTCTAAGGAAAATAGTTTAAATAGTTTATTCATCTTCATGTCGGCTTTATTCCCTTTCGGGGTCGCCTCAGCGGAATGAACCGCCAACTCTCTGGCATATGTTTTACGCAGCGGATGCCCTTCCCTGCCGCAACCCATCGCTGGGAAATAGTTAAATAGTTTAATAATCTAAAATTTTAGGTTTTGGATTAGGACAAGTCTTTTTGAAATAATGTTAATCACTAAAACTTCTACCAAAAACAGATTTAATAGTGGTACATTTTAACTAAATATAAATATTCTTTAAATGAATGAACAAATAAAAGACTCTTGAGATGCCCTTCTATATGTGTTTTGGCATTTTAGGACCCTAGTTCAACATCAACCTCAAACCATGTACTACTAAAATCATGGATTGCATATGCTCAAAACAGATCATGCAAGAGGAACGGATCGTGCACTAGCAGAGCCCCATCAGGCATTCCCAGTGCTTAAAGTGAGTCATAGAATAAGCCTTGGAAGTTTTCTGGTGTGGAGTCTGTTTATTATAAGAGGCAGACAGAGAAACAGAAAAAAAGAAGAAAAACACCTAAATCTCAAATGGCCTGAGAGAGATCAAACGTTTAGGTTTTCTGAGTGCTATAACCTTAAAGGAGACCTCAGATGCAAGTTTCCACACAAAATATTGTGATTCCTCTAGAGTAGAAGTTAATCACAATTCTCAATTGTTGTTCACCTCATCAAAAGCACTTCTGCTCCAAATGACCCGCCCCCTTCCTGAGACTGTTTACCATGTGTGATGCCATCCTTCATCTCGAATCAGAAACCCTACTCCATCTTCTGAGCTTGTAATGTTACTCTGTGTTACTCTGGAGTTTTAGTAAAGGCTAACAGAATGACCTGTCTCACAGGGAAATATACCAAGCAATGCCTCACCTGTTGTAGTATTATTAGCTGTAGGCTGTTTTAGATACTACAAGGTGCAACGATGTGAAAGAAACAAACATGTAGACAGAGTTTGCTAAGGGTATCTCATCCGGCCACTGGGGGCAGAAGAGAGAAGGTTGTCATTCACTCATATGTTAAAACTGCCCAACTTTGGAGCTGAAAAAAGCATATTTACACCCGTGGTGCTGCAATGTTTGTAAATTCAGATCGCTAGTTTTGACCTCTGAGGGGAGGTGAATTATTTAAAAATTTGTTTGTTTAAAGAATGACACTTGGCTTGAGACGCTATGTGAGGCCACTTCTACATGAGCTTTTGGGACTTGCTGGCTTAACACGGAGATCAGAGAAAGGGAGTATGCCATACTGGTTAGCTATTAGCCCATATTAGCTCATACCAATATTTTTCAGCTACATCAATGATTTATGGAAAACTAAATTGGGACTTTAGCCTATAGGTTGACTATTTGCAACTTTATAGAGCCCTGCTTAATAATTTATTTTACAATAGCTGAGTTGGTAACAGAGAATTTGTAAAACACGGGTCTTCCAATAGGTTTCTGATGAAGGTAAAAGCGGGTCCAAGTGGGCGAAGCCAACTCTCCGGTAAGCACAAAGAAGTTCAACAGATGAAATTTGCTGGAATGAATGACACCAAAGAATCACACATCGACGAGACTAACTGAAAAACTGTCAATCTTCTGCTATTCAAGAAACCAGGCCCTTAATTATGGATAACTTTAAGGATTATTATGTCTTAAAACAATTATGAACAATTCACCCCACTCAGACTGTTCATAACGGTCAAAGATAGTGATCTGAGTCAACAAACCTTGTGAAGCCAGGGGTGCAAACATGTTTTTTCAGCTCGAATATGGCCGGTTTTAACATTGAAGTCAAAGAGAACTTGCTCCCTTCTGGAGTCAGCCTCAAGTGGCCATTCCAGGAACTGCAAATCAGTCACTTCCTATTATGCATCAGGGAGGTTGCCTCTCAAACAGCGTGTGACAGCATAGCATACTGTTTACATCCAGAGACTGAGAAGGGATTACAATTGACGGATGGATATCAGGGTAGGTGGGTAACAGGAATATGTGAGATACTTTTCCAGAAATGAAGAGATTTGTATAATTTATGTGATGAGATTTAAGAAGAATTTCATCTGAGGTCCCTTTTAAAGTCAAGGTCGGGAGTTGTTCTAATGTCTCCAAACAGTTCACTCTCACTCGTTCCCGCAGACACACGACTGATATTTGTGCCAAACACAGACACCTAACGAAGTACAATGAAAAAAATACTACCTTTCGGGGACCAGAGATGGTCTTTGACTTGTCTTCAGCAAGATTTTATCAAAGCAATGATGATCACTATCAAGAGGAACTCGAGGATGAAGAAGAGTGAGAAACCCTCTGCGAACAGTTTTTGAACAAGCCCTGTAAATACTCTCCCATGTGTAATCCCGACTTCAAGTGTTATTTGACATCGTCCAATGTGATGCACTCTTTAAATGCAGTATTGTGAGAAGAGGGGATGAACAACACAGCGATGGTACTTACAAAGAGAGTATGACTTGTTTGGAGTCGGTACAGTGCCAGTTAATGTTCAGGAAAATCCGGAAACTTCTCTTACCTGTGTCCTGATGCTCAATGTAAACTCGGGACCCTCCGGATGATATTTGCATTGCCGTCCTATTGAAGAACTCCAGGCTCCATAAAGAGAAGGTTAAGGAAAAGATGAAGGAGTGAATAAAATTAAGAGTGGCCTTAGGAAAACATGACTTTTATATTCCCTCACTTTATAAAACGACGTATGGTCGGCCAGAGGAGTGTGTGGAGATGCGTGCTTTGTGTGAATGCGAGTGTGAGGATATGAAGCCTTTATTGTAACCGTTCATTTCCTTCTCTCACGTTCCTGCTCCAATACTTTTATTCTGCTGGTAGGAGTGTATCCTGTATAATTATGTCTTAGGAAATAAACGTCGACCTTACTGTACTGTTCTTGGTAGCTGAGAAACCGTTCGACAGACGGAAAGTTATTGCTCTTTTTTATTTCTTATTGATTTTTTCCAATATTTTTTAAAAATGTTACGTAATTATTTTTTCACAGTATATCAGAAATAAAAGCACTGTTTTTCTAAGATTTGTTGGCGTCTTTAGTGTGTGACTCTCTTTATGTGTGAAGAGGTTTATGCTGTGTATGTTTGTTTTTCAAGAATCAAGAAATCATTCATTCATTCATCTTCATTCCCTTTCGGGGTCGCCACAGCGGAATGAACCGCCAACTCTCTGGCATATGTTTTACGCAGCGGATGCCCTTCCCTGCCGCAACCCATCGCTGGGAAACATTCACATACACATTCACACTTTAACACTATGGGCAATTGTTCTTATTCAATTCACTTATTCCGCATGTCTTTGGACTTGTGGGGAAACCGGAGCACCCGGAGAAAACCCACGCGATCACGGGGAGAACATGCAAACTCCACACAGAAATGCCACCTGCCCCAGCCGAGCCTAGAACCAGAGACCTTCTTGCTGTGAGACGACCGTGCTACCCACTGCGCCACCGTGACGCCTAATCAAGAAATCTTTTCTTTTTATTACAAAACAAAACTGGTAAAATTAAAAACCTTTTGTGGCATTATGTCATTTAATAAGGAGTCAACATGAACTAAAGTTCACCATTAGAACCATGTGGCTAACCAGGACTAAAATTGAAGACTAAGAGATATAGAACAAACAATTTGCACATTTATATATTCGAATTAAGTTAGCAATGGTATTTTAGTCTAAACTTTAAAACCTTTTAAACATCGGGCAATAGCTAATGGTCAAATTCGATTATTCATGCTAAGCTATGTTAAAATGCTATCAACATTGTTGTCATGTTTCAACTTTAGTAAAAAGACCTTGCTTACATCAACGATCATGTTGTATGTAGTTTTAATTACAGAACCAAAAAAATACAATATAAGGCATCATTAATCTTGAAACACAAGATCAATCTCAAACATAGTTGCATCAAACAGTCGTAGTACAGCCAGATATGTTAAAAACAAACAAAAAAACTGTTTTGGTGTTGTGTGAAGTTTGTTTCCTTGTGGTTTATGGTCTTTTGAGGACTCCTGCAGGCCATGAACAGAAATGGTTTATCACCATCTCAAGTCATTAAAACAGCTATTTGTGTATAGCGTGATCACCTATCCCGTAATTACTTATCTCTTTTATTTTTCTTCTTTTAGTGTAGTTGTTGATGTTGTAAAGTTGAAATATTAAATGATAATTACGAAATGTAATAAAATAAAAACTCGTGAATTATTTGTCTAGGCTTAAACTTTAAATATATTATTTAGGTGTATTGTACATCTTCCCTGCAAACCAACTGGACGCATGCTTGTAAACTGGGTTGGAGCGCACTGATCTGCTGTTGCAGTTCTACCCTCCTCTCGGTAGATGGTGCCAGAGCCACTGAAACACTAGAGCAGCGTGAACAGCTCAGCGCAGAAGGAGCGCTCAGACCGAGGGAAAGATGGCGGCGACAATGCTGAGGTCGCTCTCCAGACTCGGACGTCCTTCAGTCTTATTAAACAGTAATGTCAGCTCCCCTGCCTGTGCTTTGATCCAGACGAGGTACAGATATCATAGTCTTTGAGCCACAATTATTTCCACATTGCTTTTGTATGGTATCTGTCTTCTTTTGGCGATGTTATGAAACCGAGCGTTGTCAAATTAGTGCAGAGGATTGTGTTGACAAGCTTGGGATTGTGTGTTAAATAACGTTATTTACAAAGGTCAACAAATAACAACCGTATATTATTTAACTTTAGTGTTTAGCAAAAATGTTTAAAGTAAGTTGTTAGAGCCTGAAAAGGATGTATTATGTAAGTTACCGGTAACGTTAGCAGAAAATAACAGCTCAGTTGAGTATAGATTTAACAATAACGTTACACAACAACTCATCTGTTAAGTCAAAATCGTCGCATTTCAAAATATACAAGCCACTTCAAAATTAGGATTCCAGTAGGCCATACAATTTCTTCCTAAATCAAGCATTGAAGACAGCAAGTATTCTCTTTCCTTCTTGGTCTGATTGAAATAATAAAATATGCGCACAGTTGTTGAAACTGTTATGAGTACAGATAATTACTGTTTCCTGTGGTTTTAAATTATCTGTAGGCTTCAAAATCATGGAGTAAAAAGTCTGAATTGATAAATGTCGATATTGTACATCCTGTGATTTGACAATTGTGTTTGTTCATATTGCGATTTCATTTCAAATGTGGTTCATTGATCTGCCCTATTTAAAATGTTTTCCAAGTGAAATAACACAAACAGTCTATTGCTGTCTTTATGTATGTTTAGGTATACTTGGGGTTAAGGTTTCTGCTGAGTCTTAAAAGGTCTGCAATTTTAACGTCTGATTTAGGCCTTACAATGTCTTAAATTCACTCTTCTAGGTACTTACATACTAATTTAATTTCTTTAATACATTTTCACAGGTCTTTTCTTATCCGATATCCATGTCAAGCTTTTGTTTTTCTAGTCCAAATATAATTCACTGTAATACGACTACAAATGAGACCTACCTACAACCAGTTTTTGGTGTCTCATTCTAAAAGAGAGAAATATCAGGGTTTTTGCCATGCATAGGTCTTCATTTGGATTCCTAATGGTCTTATATTTGTCACCATGAAACCTGCAGAAATCCTACATGACCTTGCAATGTTTTCCTCTTTTTAGGCAGAAGCAATGGCAGCCAGATGTGGAGTGGGTGGAGCAGTTCTCCGGAGTAGTGATGTACCCAACACCATCGGTTGCCAAATGGACACCTCCACCTTGGAACGGTTGGCCTGATATCAAGCACTTTTTTTTCTTCATTTAAATCAAATATTAAACCCATACTGTTTCTGTTTTCTTGTTTTCAGATAAGGATCCTCCAGCGCAGAGGGATGTGTCCAACCTCACCATTAACTTTGGTCCCCAGCACCCTGCGGCCCACGGTGTGCTTCGCCTGGTGATGGAGCTCAGCGGAGAGTCTGTGAAGAAGTGTGACCCTCACATCGGCCTCCTGCATCGAGGCACAGAGAAACTCATCGAGTACAAGACTTATTTACAGGTAAGCGTCACTGCTCTGATTTTTTAGCTGTTTTGAATATTTGAAGGCATCTATCTATGTAAGAGCTTCTATTAAAAGCAAAGTTATGAAGATATTTGGACTGCATGTTTCTCATACAAATATATAATTGGTTCTACGGTGCAGCGATCGCCCCGCCCTGAGTATGGCTGCAGTATGATTTTTTTAAACTCCGCCCCTAATGTAAAGTGAACAAAAGTGGAAAGAAACTTCTCTTAAACTTTCTCGTAAGTTAATTTTTGAAACAGTTTTGATTATTTTAAATAGATATCTATACAGTAGACAAAGTTTGATAGTTTTTTTTTTTTTTTTTTTTACTTTAAAGTTTATTTTCACATTTGAGCTGTGGTTATGTCATTGAAGCAGCAAATGTACTGCCCTGGCTGTCTGGCGTCATCACATCGAGAGATGTTAGAATTTCTGCTGTCAATGATGATACTCAATCAAATCTTCCTTAAATACTTTTTTATGCTTTCAAAATGAGTCGTTCTGCCTTAAATTGCACTAACCCACATCAGGGCTCGGAGAAGGGCACAGGAACACTGATTTTTTTTTTTGTACATCAATTTCGACCAAGTTAAGACCATGCAATTAAAAATAGAATAATCGTTAGCTGACAGTTGCATTAATTGTGTTAATTAATGAACACAGTTATGTTAATAAAGTTTCCTCTTTTGAATGGGAATTATGAGTGTGAGATACATAAGAAAAATGTTAACATGTGAAGTCTAGGGTTGGGCCAATGGCATATAGACATCGCGATGCTGAGTCGGCATCCGAGATCCTCCGGCTCTTTTCTCACTCGTGCGGGGCCATTTCAGCAACCAGTTTTAATTTGTGTTTGCAAATGATGTACATGATAATTAATGGTCTATGGTTGTAATGCACATTCTTTTTTGGGTTTATAGACTTATTTTGTTTAATGGCTTGGGTTCTCAGTAATGCAAAAATATAATTTGATTTCAGTTCCTCAATCTCTAACAGTTGCTCTCATTTAAAATCAACATGAAGCACGTAAGCGAAACTCATGCTTAAATGCAAGTCAAACTCACTTTTGCGTTGTTTGTTTTCTCATGTTCTGTTCATTAACACTTGTATTTGTGTTTTTGTTTGTTTGCAGGCACTCCCATACTTTGACAGGCTTGACTATGTGTCTATGATGTGTAACGAGCAGGCGTACTCTCTAGCTGTTGAAAAGCTTCTCAACATTCAGCCTCCACCTCGTGCGCAGTGGATCAGAGGTGATTAACACATGACCCTTTCAGCCTTGTTTGCACTCTTTACAAGTATTTCTGAACCTATTCCAGTTAATGTGGAGTTTTGGTGTAGTGGCGTATATATTGTTTTTGTGCATAGAATTTCAGGTACGTTAGTGACACCTATAGGCCACAAAGATAATTTATCAAACTGGTTTATCGCCGTCACAAGTAATTAAAAACAGGAATGAAAGAAGACTTTTTGCAGTCAGTATTGAAGTGTGTATTTTTTTGAAGTGTGTATATCTTTTCGACTAATTTCCTCCATATTCACTATTGCCTACTATTTACTGCAAAGTGATCTTTATATTGACTAAAACCAGTATGGTTTAAGTTAGATTTTACAATGGACTTTACCAAAGTGGCAGATGTACTGAGTGGTATCACTATTTGATATCACCACCAGACTGTAACATGGTTCATGGAGGGCCTGAGTAGTTCCAACCAAGCCTTCAGTGCCATCGCTTTCTAATAGTTTTCAGTGGAACAGCTTCACCACAATTGCTGCAAATATTAATATAATTACCGCAGTAAGCTGGGTATTTTTACTCTTTATTTTTATAAATCCTTTTTTTTTTTATCAAAAGATTTTTGAGAGAATTACAAATCGTTTGTGGGTTCATTTATTGACCTTAACAAATCTACATTATTTGCTGGACTCAAATATTAAATTATGGCTTTCAAAAATCTGCTCCTGTCTTTGCACAAAAATCATCAATTATATCATCAAAATGAAGCAAGGGATAGCTATGTTTGTAATGATATTTTATGCTCTATTTAAATGCATTTCTGCAGTGCTGTATGGGGAAATGACCCGCATCGCCAACCACATCATGGGCATCACCACTCATGCCCTGGACATCGGTGCTATGACCCCCTTCTTTTGGATGTTTGAAGAGAGAGAGAAGGTGATTTAGGTCTGGTTAATAATACATTGTGTAGATTCTTCATCTCTACAAACTTCGGGAGCCAATTAGAAGAATGTATCCAAATTGTATAAGAAGATTATTAATAATGGGCATATTTGGCTATGAATGCCGGGGCTTCACCCCCAAAACTCTGTTTGGAAGAAACATCCTGAAATTTAATGGCAACAGAGAGCCAGGAGCTCGATATAACCAGGACGTGTCAATCATATTGACTGTATATAATATGGACATATAACATGCGTGATGTTTGGTATGGTAGGCTCAGAATGGGTGTAGCCATCACTTCCTGGTAACCAAAAATAGGTCCAGAGAGACGTGACATATGAATAGCACAGTTTAATATATCTTAAACAAACTAATTAAAAAGAATCCACTCCCCTCAGAGTGTTCATGAAGGTTAAAACTAGCGATGTGGGGAAAAAAAATGTTTTTTTTAGCTACAAAATTGTGCAGTTTTAACATGGTAGTGAATGAGAACCTGCTCACCTCTGACCATGATGCTTTTGGGAAATGAAGGTTAGCAATTAACAGCTTTTTTTTTTTTCAGCGATCTCAAGACCCAAAAACTTTGATGTTGCAGCTTGAGATCCTGCAGTTGTTTGTCTTATGTCAAGTATAAAACTAAGTCAATTGGTTTTTATATGTTTATAGTTGTTTGAGTTCTATGAACGTGTGTCTGGAGCCCGAATGCACGCTGCATACGTCAGACCTGGAGGAGTTCATCAGGTATGTATCGATATGAGGAAACTGTAAAGCTTACAAAAAAATGATCCTGTCCTAGGTTTATGGGGAAATCCTTCAGTGACATTCACTCATAACCTTCTGAATCGGTTTCTGTTTCAGGACATGCCTCTTGGTCTAATGGATGACGTCTACGAGTGGGCAAAGAACTTCTCTATTCGCATTGATGAAGTTGAGGAGGCACGTGGACAGACATTAAAATATCATCAAGACTAAAGAGCTGCAACAAAAAAAATTAGAAAGATTTTAAAAAATGTTATATAGGTAATGGGTGGACATGTAGAGGTTGTGTGTGAACTATATTGTTACAAAATTTGACCAGAGACAGCAGTCAGACACGATCAAAAGATTATTATCAAAGTAAAAGAAACACTTGTTTAGAAAAACATGGCTCATCTCAGATGACTTTGTACAATAACATGCCATACAGTGCACACTACTCCCCATCCTCCACAACAGCAACTTAACTTAAATTTTAAGTTCTTGTCACAGCTGTGTGCTCTAGACATCCATTGAACATCTACACAGAGTAAGGAGGATTGACAAGAACATGTTTAATTATAGCTAGAAAGCAGAAGTCATTCAAGCTAAAAGCTAATGTTGTCTCTAAGTATCTCTCGTTGTTGATTCGCAACCAGATCGATTGCCTTTAAGTGAAAACCTGCTTTATGTTCATTTCAATGCATTTTCGATTATGATTCTGAGTGGATGTCGTGCATGTTGCATCATCATCTGAGAATTAACTGCTAGCTTGGAAAATTTCATAAATTAGCTGCCTCGCATTATAAGCCGCAAGAGTTAGTTCCAACTGTGAGGAAAAAGTAGCAGGTTGTAGTCTGGTTTGAATATAAAAAAGGTTCCTGCTTAGTCCCAGGGCTGCGAATGTGCTTTCTTGTTGTGTGTAATGATCCCCACCCTGTTCTTGACCAAGTTACATTTTTAAAATAAACTAAAGTGTTTATTTAGATAGGTAATATATACCTCAGAAAATTTACCTTTGTCCACAGATTAATGATAAATGTATCCAATTACTGCTTTCAGTTGCTGACCAACAATCGTATCTGGAGGAACAGAACTGTTGGCATTGGTATTATCGGCGCTGAGGAGGCACTCAACTATGGTTTCAGGTAGGTTTGTGTGGACTACTGTTTAAATTTTACATGTAATGTCTAATGTAAATGAGTGCAATAGATTTTTAGCGCACTGTAGTCACACATTTTAGATGTGATTGTGAGATTTTTCTTTAGACATATTAATCAGACATTGTGTTGAGACGGACATCTATTTCCAAATCTTTGTAGTGATAAAAAATACGACAGTGAAAGATAAAAAAGGTGCTTTTTGAACCCACTTTTTGTACAGTCCAAAATAGCAATGGATGATCCAGAGTACTATTGCTTGTTTCTTTGTTCGTTTCTTTGTATTTGTCAACCCATTATTCTACATTTTCTCTACCTCCTGATAACAGAACTTAAGATTACAGCAGAAGAAGATCTCATACTTTTTTCACCACAGCTCCCCATTGATAAGCCAACCATAGAATAACATATTAATAAAAGTAAATGTTAAACTTTTTTTGATAACTCTCGATTACAGACAGAAAGCTGGTAACAACATATGCAGCCTATTTTGGTAAACTCCACAGCTCATCTGGCAAGTTTTGGTCCATTTCTTTGTTCTTGTGGGGATACTGATATTTTAAAAAGTTTTTAAAGCTTTGTAAAAATATAAAGCTGTGTTGTTTGCATAGCAATAGAAGCTAACAAAATGCCTCCTAAAGATTTGCCGATTGGCAGTATGTAGAATGAGAATAGAATTGGTCCCAAAACTGATCCTTGTGGTACTCGGTGGTTCATTTTATTCAGATATTTATCATTTATATTTACAAATTGACTCCGCCAGGTAAGAGTTAAACTCTCTCAGATCCTGGCTGTAGTCGTTTGCGTAGTTTTTTTAGTATCTCTAAAAAATGTTATTTTTTTGAGCTATTGTATCAAGTTGTCATTGTCATTAAATTTAAAGCCAATAAGGAGACTGAAAAATTGGCAGCACTTGCATTACTCTCAACTACAGTTCGGACATGCTTACAAGTGAAAATTCCATTAGTTTCATGGTTATCTGCATATCCAGTGTAAGTGCTAATGTCAAACTGTTCTCGAAAAATGCCAGTGACCTGAAAAATTCAGTTCTAGGCTTACTAAACTTTATGTAAACACTGAAAAAGAAGTTTGCTGATTGAAACGTGAAAAGTAGCACATCTTGTCTTCTACTGTCAGCGCTTAATATGACACGCACTTAAAATGAACACGATTTCTTTATAATATATAAGGGCTATTTTCATCATTGCATTGTTTTTTACACACAACATTTTTGTCTTTAAGCATTGTTTTAAGTCTACATCTCTGTTGTTTGCTTTCAGCGGAGTGATGCTCAGAGGGTCAGGCATTAAGTGGGATCTGAGGAAGACTCAACCGTATGACAAATATGACGAGGTGGAGTTTGATATCGCCATCGGTACTAATGGCGACTGCTATGACAGGTGACCAAATAAGCAAATGCTTCAACCCGAGTCGAAAGCATAAGGAAGCTGAGTTACAGGAAATCTAGTCAACCACAGGCTAAATATTGGTGTTAGCCACTCTGCTTTCTCACCACAAGTGCTCATGGTATCACTTATTAAGTGAGAACTTAGTGGCATGTTTATCAGCAATCTAAACTTTACTGTGTATAGTCTACAAAATGTTTAATTAATGCATTTATGATCACAATTAAGATAAAAGACCAGAAGAGTGTCATTGATGAATTCCGAATATAAACTTTTCAGATATCTATGTCGAGTGGAGGAAATGAGACAGTCGCTGCACATCATCCTTCAGTGTCTCAATAAAATGCCTCCTGGTGAGATCAAGGTTGATGATGCTAAAATCGCCCCTCCAAAGAGATCTGAGATGAAGGTGAGAAGTGTTTGTAAGACTACATACACTCAAGCTCCATTTGTATTCTTCCCGATTTAGTTTTTTTTTAAGCAAGTGAATTTAGCAAGAGTTTACATGTAGTGATTTTTAACTTTCAAGACAAGCTGATTTGAAGAGCAATGTATTCAGGAGATGAAATCAGGTTTCCAAATTTGTTTTCCAAAAACATAAGTCATATTAATTGAATGAGGAAGATGTTGGAAGATTTTCATTGTGGGAGTGTAATATACTTCTAGTAACATTTCCAAGTTGTGGTTTCTGTGGAACAGTACATTTTTCACTTAATGTAACCAATTGAAAGTATTTGTGTCATATAAAACAGGGTTTCCATGGGGTCTTAAAAAAGTAAAAATGCCCTTTAAAAAGAAGAATAAACATTTTACAAATGATTAGGGTTGCCAGAGTATGAGAAAACTTTTTAAAATGCTCAAAAAATGATGGTTAGGGTTTCAAACTTGGCATTTGAAGCAGTATGCAAAAACGTAGGTGTTTTAGATGCTATTATATAGGTCTTAATTTTGAATCTACATACAAAGCAGTCATTGAGAACATATATAGAACGTACTTCCTTTGTTGTCATTTCAGGAAATAAACATAAGACCTGCCTTTTTTTAAGTTTAAAGGGTCTCAAAACCCCAGAACACTTTTAGTGTATTAACAGGTGTTGGTCTCTGCAGAAAAAATGTAAACTGAAGAGTTAAATGTATTTTTCTGAAGTATTCTAATCACTTTTGGGCTTCCCAGGTTTGAAAGGAAACAAATATATATGACAAAATAAATATGCACAAGATAGGTGGCAGGTGAACTTGTTTCTTATTGATTTCTTTCTTCCTGCATGGATTGTGTATAAAGTTATTTTGCTGAACCAAATTGCATATTGTGTCTCCCCTTCTGTAAGTTGCTTTGGACTAAAAAGTCTGCCAAATGCATAAATGTACATTTCTGTGGAACTTTTCCACTTTTTGGCGAAACTAGTTTTCACCATTTGTTAGTATAATTCCTTGTGACTGCACCTTAAATAGATCTATCTAATAGATAAATCGATATAAATTGCTCCAGTTTAAATAGGAACATTTATTTTTGGTTTTCACGTTCAAGGGTGTGAACTTGACCTAAAATAGCTCTTCTTTTTTTTGCACAGTCGTCGATGGAGTCGCTCATTCATCACTTTAAGCTCTACACAGAGGGCTACCAGGTTCCACCAGGAGCTACCTATTCTGCCATTGAAGCACCAAAGGTGAGCCTGACTTTGATACGAGAGGGTTTTCTTGTGTAGGCTACAATAGACACATTGTTTGAGTGGTACAGTTTTCTACGAGACTCTTCCACGATTAACCTTGGCCTCATCTGGCTTAATTCTAACCAAAATTGTGCTTTAACAGAATTAGGCTCGTGCCCAATATTTTATACTTCCTGTCTGGAAACTGTTTGGACAAGTCTGTTTGCAAAATCCAAACAGCGCTGTCCTTTAAACTTTTTTCTTTTTTCTATAAATTGTTATGCTGTTAATGTTGTATCCCTTGTTTTTTATGTCTCTAATCTGTTTTTATTCTTCTGTAAGGCACTTAGAATGGCCAATTTTACGAAATTGTGCCATGCAAATGAAATTGCATGGCAATTTTCAGAACTTTTTAAACTTGGAGACAGGAGATTCTTCAGCTGCAACTGTTTACTGAATAGCTTTTCATAGCCGTTTCAGAGTAAATAAATCCACATTGTCCATCATAAAAACCCACAGAAGCAGATGAAAATGTGCAAGATAGATTATTACATAGACAAACAGTAAATTAGTTTGCTGGTAATCGGTCTTTTGAAGCTAAACTCCTTGCTTGTTTGAATGTGGTCGTCTTTTAAAACACTATAAGGGTTCTTTAACTGATATTAGTTTTAACTGATAAAACACTTAGACTGGCCCATTTTCTTTAATTAGTTGGAAAACACACTTGAGTGCACACTTAGGAGTTTGTTTTCACTGTTGCTTGCAGGTCAGAGTATTTCTTACTGAAAGTAACATGGGTTGAGAGCACAAGGAGTTTTTTTTATGTATTTATTTTTTCACCTTTTTAAAAATGCAATAACAGTCTGCTACCACTGCCAAATGTTTCTGCAGAGCAAATGTTTCTTATTGGTCAGGTCACAATGGCATTTTTTTCTGAAAATAGTGAACAAAAGTAAATCCAACACTCCTTTTGAATGATCTACTCTGATGTCTCTCACTCCTCATTCGTAAATAATGATTTGACGAAACGTATAGGTGTTGTAAGGGTGTGTTTTATAATATATAAAAGATCAGTTAAATCACATTGCGTCTCTATGCCTACAAAAAATTTAAAATATTTCATACATATTTTACAGCAGGAGACCCCAAACTTTTTATATTGAGGGTCAAATATTTTTTTTACTTTTTTATTCAGGGGCATTACATAAAATTCCATTCATTGCAAATGACTACCCAATTGTGTGTCAAGATGGATTATGAACTTAAATGTATTTAATTAAATGTACAATAAATAAAATGTATACCAACTGATGTGATAATGATGATAAAAGCAAGCCTGTTCAATCAAGGTTTAGAATTATAATTACTATACCAATTAAATTGTTATTTCTAATTCTTTTATTTACCTGGTGGTTGTATGTTATGTGAGAAGATTAGTTTTGGGACCTTGTTCTAAATGTTTATGAAAGCCATCAGCTAAATTCTACTGTGGCGCATATAATATAGACAAATAGTGGTAATTTGTGCAAATCGCAGTTAAAAACCTCTCTCCAGTGTTTAAACCCACACTCACTTCCCTTTTGAATTTTTTGGTGGTTTTTTGTCTTCTTTTTTTTTTTATGCGACGGAGCTGGAGCTTAACTAGGAACTTCTCCCCATCTCAGTTTTACTTCCTCACAGAATTTCCGATTGTGAAACATTCTGTGTGTATAATTAAACCCATCTCCAAACATTAAAAAACAAGAATGAATATCATCTACATTGTAAAAATCCAACTAATTAAAGTCTGCTGACTCAATTTGTTTCCAAAGGTGTTATTCAGTCAATTAATAATTTTTAGTTAGCTCAATTTTGGTTGCGTTGACTGATTTACATTTTTTTCTAATTGAGTTAATATTGTCAGTGTCTGCTGTTGATGGGACTTAATATGTTCAGTCAATTGTTCAATAAAATACTTAACCCCTCTAGATTATCACCACACCTTCGAGAACCTTCGAAAGGCAGTATTTATCGTAAACAATATCTTTGAATCTCCTCAAATTATTGTTCTTTTCCAAACAAGACTTTCACTCGACTTTAATTTTTTGGCCTGGGACATCCAAAAACACTACTACTTCAATTTACACTTCTGGGTCAGTCAGCGCATTCCTTCCTAATTGAGATGCATTAGCGGTTCATCCAATTGGTGAAATTAAGATTACTCAAGAACATACATGAACCAATCTGAATAGCACTTGATGCCAGTTTTTATGAGTGAACGCTACAAAAACATTAAACAAAAAACCATCTAAGAATCAAGTGTACATGATGCGACACCTATAACAGTTGTACATTGAGTAGTTTTTTTTTTTTTGAGTGTCTTGTTCATACCCTCAAACAAAACGACTTGTCAATTGTGAGGAAACAAATCTGATTTGGACGGAATTGTAGTTACACGATTCTCTGTTTTGTCCAACAAAATGCAGTTTTTATCGAATGTAGAGCTCTGCGGATGATGCAGCTTTCTGCATTGTGTGGTAGTTCTTGGTCAAAGCTGTTTTTTTAACGCGTGATACTTTTTGTTCTGCGATACATCAGGTGAAACTACAGTAGACTGTGAGTTTAGATCCAGATTTGATTGGCTATTGATCACGTTATCTATGGTTACGATCAGAAGGCAGACTTCTTGCTCATCCGATCCAGGTCTCTATCAGATATATTCCTGAATCTGTGAGATATATGGTTTTTGCCAAACTCATGTCGCTAAATTTAAGTCATCAACTAAAACATATTTTTTCACAGATAAAGGGCGTTAGTGAAATGAGTCTCTGATCATCTTTCTTTAACAATTTCATTGTCACTTTTCCCGTTGAACTTCCTACTCCTCCTTTGCCAACATTCCTCAATACCTTTTTTTATATGATATAGTAGGGTTTTTCTTAATACTAATGTTTATGTCAACAGACAAAAGAATTCCCTAGAGAATCATTAACATCACTTTTATCCTCCCATTATAAGTCATTGTGGGTAATGCAGTTTCCTCTTCTGCGTATTTGTGCATTTTTATTTCATCAAAAAGTTAGAGTTTAGGGTTAAGACCTACAGTCTAAAGTAACATATGTCTACTGCTGATGTTTAATTGGACACAAATAGCATAAAGAGAATGTCTTTGTGAATGAAACCGGTTTGTTTCTCTTCTGCAGGGCGAGTTTGGTGTGTATCTGGTGTCTGACGGTTCCAGCAGACCGTACCGCTGCAAGATCAAGGCACCTGGCTTTGCTCACCTGGTAATGATGCCATTTATTGTGAAATACCACAATGTTGGGGAAAAAAAAACTGATCAAATTTAGAGATTTCTTCTTGTATTCATTCGTACGGAAACCGGTTGTTTGGAGACAATTGAGACAGAATTTATTCATTCTAATGTTTTATCCTCAACGTAATTAAAATACTTTCCTAAAATAGGCCTATTTTTTTTATATTTTAAGGCCACAAGTCACATTTACATTTTTAGCAGGTTATATCCAAAAAAAATGGGTTGTTGTTCTAATAGATATCAGTGTCTGATGCGTGGTGTGGGGAAAAATAACAGACGTAATCGCAGCAGAAAGCCAAGCTCTGGGTCTTGTTATTCTCAAGTGTGTGACTTTATCTGCTGTTAAATATTTGTGGCATTTAACTACAACAAAAATAAAGAACATCTAGATGGTTTGAATCGATACATTGCTTTTTTTGTCAGAGGTCGAATAATATTGAATTCTTAGTGATCCTCTGTGTGTTGTCTTTCAGGCGGGTTTAGATCGAATGTCTCAAGGACACATGCTTGCTGATGTGGTTGCAATCATCGGTAAGTTGCGTTATAAGAGACTTATATAAGTTTCTTTGTTCATAATGGGTTCGTTGAAGCTAACATCTTGTGTCATCATCAACACTAGTTTCTAGTTCAGGGATGTCCAACCCATTTCTCGAGGGCCGCAGCACCTGTCAGTTTTTGTTCCAATCCTGTATCAAGCAGTTCACCAGTAGCTTTAAACAAGCCAAGGGGAGCTTAAGTAGTGGAATCAGGTGTGTTCAGTTAAGGTTGAACAAAAACTATGCACTGCTGTAGCACTCCAGGAATTAAGTTTGACACTCATGCTCTAGTATACATCAATTATAGAAAAACACATACATTTAAAAACATACTCAAGAGAGTTATGTAAACTGTTTATTATAGATTGATTTACTATACTGATAAATGGTACTAGCTGATAAATTAAATTAAGGAACGTCGAGTTTTCAAAGGAACATTTGAGTATAAATTGAGGAGTATATTTATTCTATTCAAAACGACCTCTGGTTGAAGAATGTAAACATGACTCATACAAATTTATTATATGTTATGTTTTATTGTACAAGTTTGTTAGTGCATGTAATGTACCAATAATTGATTAGTATGTTTTTTTAGCATTATTTCATAGGATCTTGCCGTGGTGTTAACCCAATTTTTAATAGCAGACGGTGTAACAATTAAGCTTGTTGTTTATAGCGTTGAAGGGGTGATAAGGTCTCAGAAAAAAAGAAATTAAAAAGATTCATAAAAACTTGAAGGGGATCAATGTTATAATTTGAGTCTCATATGTTGAAATTCTTTTTAAGGTCCACTCTACTTTATTTTATGTTACTGTAATTGCCACGTGTATGAGCCACGTGTAGATGTAAGTGGGATGTTGTTGGCTAGCGTTGCTTTGGTTCAACATAGATCTAAATGAAATGTCTTCATTTAATTTAAAGACAGATTTAATTTTAAAAGACGGCATTCCCGTTTTATTACAGGGGGAGAGTTTAATAACCTCTCGCTCCTAAATGGGAAATTGTTCAGATTACAGCAGACAGAGACCAATGTCTACATATTTCTCAAATAATGTCTCAAAAATGGTTTTAATATATTCATTTTTTTAGCTGAAAATGTTTTTAGTTGTCTTATGCATACTATTTTTGAATGGGATTTTCCCTCTGATGCATTACTTTACAGGTGCTTGTTTATGCATCTCATAAATATTCAATATTCTGAGTTCAATCCACTTAGGATGTACGTGACACTTTTAAAGATAGTCTTTAAACTTTTCTGATCTCCCCGACTCCTCTTGCTTCTCTGCGCTGAGGCCCGCATTCATATCTGGTGCTTTAAAAAAAAGATCTTTGGTTGACTTGAGCTCAAACTGTGGGGCTGTAGCTATTTAACATCATAAAGCCTGTCTGCTATTTGTGCTAATGTACATATATTTGTGTTCTTCTCATCCATCAGGCACTCAGGACATCGTGTTTGGTGAAGTCGACCGTTGAGGAAGTCCCTCTGATTCTCCGTCTGTCTCAGATCTATTCTAGAGATGTTGCGACAGCACTTGCTCATATTTCTCTGTTAAAACACTTCTGAAACCTAATAAATATTTTAAACTGTGGAAAGCAGTTTTGTTGGAGTTTATTACTGATTTATTCCAAACCTTGAATCCTGTGTTAGCAGCACACTCTTGTTAAATCAATTAAAATGTTTTTATATAGCGCCTATTAGCAGGTCTAATGTGGATTGAGTGTTATAAAAAATCCTTTTGGATAGAAAAGTAACTACCCTACACTGCTACCTTTAGGATTTTAAAGTTTAGTAGTATGCAGAAATTGTTGAGTAAATCTGATCAGTAATCTCTGTCTTATTACAAAAATCTTGTTTCAACAAATTTTGTGGTGAAATAAAGCACCCCAGATGCTTATTTATTGATTTGGGAGAAAAAACACAGAAGCCCGAAGTAAAATACCCACACCCGCTCAAAGAAAAGATGTTCTCCTTAGATGTTCTCATTGTCGTGTGCAGACTTGGACATAATTAACAGCGTTCGGTCCGTTTTGAAGGATCCACAGATCTGAATCTTTACGGTCAGCTTCCATGGACTGAGCAGGGCACATGACTGGCTGTTTGTTCCTCTGTCACACTAAAGTGGGTGGTTTCAGCTTCTGAGCTCACTTCTCTCACCACAACTTCCCTCACGTCTGCCTCTGATCTGCTTCTCTCATCATTCTCTGAAGGTCCTCTGTCCAGCGAGCAGCTCGAGCGACGGCTGAGTTCGACCCGCAGATGATGAAAGTTAGGATGAGCTTCTCTCTTCTTTCTCTTTGGTTTGGTTTTGGCAGCGCTGGTAAGGCTTTCATGATGGCTGTTATCACAATTGTTCTGCTTGCCGTGCTTTTTAGTTACACAGACAACGCGTTTCAGTTTTTACTAAAATTTCTTTGGTAACATTTGCTTTATTACGTTGTATTGTGTTCTAAAATCATTCATATTTTTTATTTTTTTAATAACTGATGTTTGGGAAAGCATTTTTTTTTTTTTTAAATGATATGAACATTCTATACTTAAATGACTATTTTTTTGAAATTTATTATTTTTTGAACATTTTAATAAGAGAAACCTTTACCCAGGTTTGGCATCAGATGCTGTTATTTGTTCCTGTCTGCACACTGGTGTGATGAAAGAAGCTTTGTTGTCAGGATGTGGCCATTTTTCTTTTTTGTAAACCAGCGCTGTGACCCTTTGCTTAGCGGCTGCCAGGTCATGCTGTTATTTTTGTACTTTTTAGTGATATTTATTTTTTCAAATTGTTAAGATTCACGATCATTAAATTTCACAGTCTCAAATGTGTTTTGAAATTCACAAATTTTCACTGCATTCAACTGTACTGAAGAAATGATGAAAGTAATGTGTTATGAAAGGTACAAAGTAAAACACAGGACAAAAAAGTCCAACTATTATTAATCAGAAAGTGTTATAAATAATCACAATTGGGTATTTTATGCAGTTTGCTTCAAAACAGCATCACAAACATGCGGCCTAATGTGGATTTAACATAGTTTAAAGTAAGACTCGTAGAATAAAATTATAATATTTGGTTCATGTAGCAAGGTAATTTCATTTGTATAAAACATTTTTCATACATATTAGCAAAACAAAGTACTTTACAGAAGAACAAAAACAGATAATAGATAAAACATTTTATTTGTGACATCAGGAAAGATTATCACTTGTGTTTCATCAATGGGGGCCAGTTTAACATAAAGAGGAAAGCAATTGTTCTGGACTCGTATCTAGGGCCAATTATTTGCAGCTTAATTAAACAGAAGTGTTTTATTACGTTGGATTTGATGGTCAGTGATTTGGTGCTATTTCTGTGAAAAGAGAAGTACTGAAAATGATTCAGAAGTCACACATTTCAGAGCGAAAGATTATCAGCTGAAATGTAAGAATAATAAAAAATATATATAGTATCCATCTCATTTCAATAAATAATTTTTGAATAGGTGTTTTTTTGTGTGATAAATACTTAATACAATGTTCCTAAATTTGACTCTAGGAGAAGCCAATTATGTCAGAAGCTCTCTAATGTATTTTTATTTTATTTTTATACGGTTAAGCATTCTTTTGTGCGGCTCAGATTGTCCATGCAGTATTTTGTAGAACATGAGTTTCATTCATCAAAATCTTTCCAATTTTGTTTGATATTTTTGGGTCAAAATTTCCATGTCTGTATAATTGGCATAAATTCAATACATATACAAAATAAAATGTAATATTATTTTAAGTTTCTTTTTAACACCAAAAGTTGATTGGTTTTAACTCATACGATTTCTGGGTTTATATTTTTTGGGATCTCACAGAATGAGATATTTTGCTAGTTACTTAGTTAGATTGAAAATCTTAATGAATACATTTCATTTTTAGAAACCAACGCTGACATTTTTAAATTGACATTTCACATTTTGCTAAAATAAATACAGCCGTATAATAATAGTTATTTTTAATTCCATTCCACATCTCTGAAACGTAATTCCTTTTGCAACATCAGTCTATTTTGATGAAAAACTATTCTGTAAAACAGTTGTACATGACTGTTATTAATCCAGCTGGTTTTCTCCAGGTGCAGTGAGCATGAAGGAGCCACAGATCTGCTACATCCTGGATGCGGTTCTCTTCATTTATGGGATCATCCTCACGGTCCTCTATTGTAGAATGAAGGTGCAGTGGAAAGGATGTTCTAAACATTGAGTGCATTTTTTAAAGAAATGTTTATATTCCCAGTTATATTCCCGAAGAAAGGAAATATTTTAAATTATAAACAAAGTGTACTTAAAAGGATGTTTAAGAATAACGTTTTTTTTTTTCTCGTTTCCCTTGATTTCATCTCTGTATTTTTTAAATGGGAAAAAGTAATTTAAATAGTTTAAAAAGTAAACGTGGCCTATTTTTAGGAGACATTTGTAATCTGTAGGTTTATCAATTCATCAAATATTTTAGATCTCATGTTTGTTGTAGATTTCAAGATAAAAAGTGAACGAGGAAGGATTGGAAAAGCAACACCATTACAAGCCATAAATGAGCTTAAAATATCTCGGATTTATTTAAACAAAAAGGTTCCATTAGAAGCCGTAAGTCAATTTTTTTTCAGTTCTTTCTTTGATGGAGATGGTTACTATTGGAGATAGCGTCCTCTTGGAATTCTAAGATTCTATCAGCATTCCGAGGGTTTCTTCAATTTTGTATAACAAAAACCGAATCGGAAGAACATCTCGTTCAAACAAGAAAGTAACAGACTCTGAATAAATATCCTCAAAACCCTCACAATTTAATAAGTTAAACAATTTGGAGCAGTATGACAATGTTCTGATTCCTGTAGATGTTGTTTATGCCTGAAACAATGTTTCTAAGACATTAAAACATTATAATATTTTTGTAAAACTAAATGTTTGTTTTAAACAATATGCTAAACCCATTTTTGATGTATTTTACTATTTTTCTTTAGTCATATTTTATGACAGATGCTTCAGCAATTTAGAAAAACACACGTTGTAAAGGAAAAACTGTGTGCTCGCGATGGAAAACGTAAAGATGAATAAAAATGTAGCTTCTCTGTGTAGAAAGGCTTCTGTAAGAACTCTTTAAAAATATTCTGGTTCAGTCGCTGTGCAAGCGTTCACTCTATCTTTACTTTCCTCCCCAGATACGAAGCAAGCAGATGGAAGAAATGGGATGTTCGGGGGTAAGAGTGAGCGTGGAGATATTAAGAACAGGCTGCTTCTTCGACAGAAATTTGACAAGGCTAAAACTAAACTAAATCTTTGGCTGGTTTTATCAATTGAGCTTTGCTGATGTTAGATGTTTTGTGTTTTTTCACAGAAGAAAGGAGGTAGTGATGGAGTCTATGAGGTATTCATCTTCTGTTGTTTTTTTGTTTGATGATAAAAGGAGCTTTTTAATTGTTTTTTTACTTGCTTGTATATTTTAAGCTTGAGTGTATATTTTATTCACTTCACAATTAACTTAGTGTGGTTATATTAAAATAACAGTAATAATCAAATACATGGTACATGATCAATACCCTTATAAAGCAAAATGTATTTAACTAGCCAATTTAGACATGTTAATCCAATTTTTGTGTTCATTTTATTTTCATTAAGTTATCGCGTTTTGAAAATAAATATCAATTTTAGAAATATGTCTAGTTTTAAATGAAGACAAATCAAAAGAATAAGATTATACGAAACTGCTAAATATACTCACATGGAAATATAATTAAAGAAATAACAATTTCAGTCAAAACAAGTGTTATTTACACTACATTTTATATTTTTCAGTAAGACAGAGTGCTTTTCAGATGAGAAATAAAATGGAACCTTCAAGATCAATGCAGACTCATTTAAAACTATAAAAATATTATTTTACAAATGTTATATTTTGACTATTTTCACTCAACTATTCTGCAACCCTATTATTTAATTATGTTCACATAAATATCACTGCCATGCCATTTCTGCTCTGCAGCTTTCAGTTTCTCCTATGTTAAACAATCTTCACAATTCATCAACACTGAGTTATAGTCATTATCAGCAACCAAACACTTCGGGGGACTTTAAAGAAGAAACTACATGAATCTAAAGAAAGTAGCATTACACCAAACTTATGGGTCAATTGTAGCTATTTAAAATAATTGTCTTTTTTACGCCACTTTTATTTAAATAACATGCTAAAAGTTACAAATATTGTTAAAAAGGCAAAATTAAGTCGTAAAAACAAATTCAATTGAATCAAATGAAGTAAATTAAATTCTGTTTATATAAGAATTTATCTTTCATTTTCTTTGTGTGAGATAGTAGAAGGGAGGAAAAAAGTGAACACCGAAGTGTCACTGGGAAAAAAAACTTCACAGAAAATGTTTCTTATTTTCAACTGAATTGGAATAAAAAGAGACAATGAATTAAAATTCATTGTAGAATTAAAATACAAAAACAAAGAATACATTGGAAAATATTGCCTTTTTGTCCAAGGTTTTGCCCAGAGACAGTTTAAAATTAGATGCAAGAATTCAAGTTGGGTTTCTGAATGATGGATTTGAGCGCATGTCTACTATTTGACTCAATACACCTTCACCACAAGAACGCTACGGTTAAGCAGGTCTGAGCCTGGCTAGTACCTGGATGAGGACCTCAAGAGAAACCCAGGTTTCTGTGGGACATAATGCTAGTGAGACCATTACTCTCTCCCTCTGCTCTGCGTGGGATGAAGTAACAAGTCTTTACATTATTCTTCCAGAGATCTCTCTACACACATCAAAAGAGACTGTTTTGCTGACCATACACTCTCAGAAAACAGGTATGAAACTTAACCTTTTAAGGTACAATGGTCATCACTGGGGTGGTGCCCTGAAGGGTTCAATTTTGCTCCTA
This sequence comes from Danionella dracula, assembly GCA_900490495.1. NCBI lineage: Eukaryota > Metazoa > Chordata > Actinopteri > Cypriniformes > Danionidae > Danionella > Danionella dracula. The sequence goes on from UELW01000146.1 coordinate 992,853, forward strand.
TATTTAGACTTTTGTACTATTAAAAGGGGCAATTTTGTACCCCAAGGAACAAAATTGCACACACTTAAGGTACAAAATTGTACCTTAAGGACCTGTTGTGGATCATTTTAGGTACACTGTCAGGAAAAAGCTACCGCTCAGGAACAATTTTGTTGCTAGGGGTCCAAAATTATCCCTTTAATGGTAAAAATGTCAAAATATCACAGGAGTGACAGCCATTGTACCTTAAAAGCTACAGTTTCATACCCATTTCTGAGTGTCTAGGTCACTGATAGCCATCTGTTTCACACCCTTTGGTGTGTATTAACTTAGGCATTTGTAGGCCGGTCTGGGCTGTGCTGCTAATAAATGGTGTTGACCACATCCTCTTTCTCTTTTTTTCTCTCAGGGGCTCCGTCAACGTGATCAAGATACATACGAGACCATCAAGAACAAGGGAGAAAAATCCTTCCGGCAATAAAGCTGCAGACCAAACACAGAAATGAATCCTTGTTTGCAGCAAAATGCTTTCATGAAAAAACTAAAATTCAGATAATCAAGGAGTTTGGTTTTTAGGCTTAACAGAGTGTAAACTGTACGTTTTGTAACAAATTAGTTCATTTCTGATTTTTTTCCTTTAAGCTTATTGCTATAAATTCATGGTCACATGAATAGTTGTTAATTACATGCTAAAGCAGTTTGCTATTATGTGCAGCAAAGCTTCATTATTAATATAACTTTCTTTTTGAAGTGAGTGCTTTTTAACTCGGTGTGGATAGCGGTTGTATTGAACACAGAGGCTAACTTCCTGTTCTGGCTTCCACAGAAGCATGGCACTTAGGCCTCAGAGTCCGAATCATTTCCTGTTAGAGTGTGAGCGAGTGGTCGGACCGAAGACCACAGGCATCGATGGTTTCCATTTTGTACACAAGCAGCTCAACATGTGACTATAAAGAAAACAACTTATGGGAGAACACACAACTTTGTTTTACAAAAAGTGTGTGTTTAAGAGGGTCAAAAGTGTATAATTGGTTTTATGCTGAAAAGAAGTTGTTTAATAATATATACTTTTAAAAATCTGTAATAATCTATGATAGCTTCAATATTTTATCCTTTTTAATGGCATTTATTTTATTTTATCATTAAACTGTTTTGCCTACAATGCTATTTTCTTCTTAATTACATTGCTTTGTTAGCATTAATAAATTTTGTTTAGCATCATATCAAAGAATATGATTAATTAAAATACGGCTTGTACTACTCATTTTTAGTCAGTCTCTACACATTTACGAGAATGAGAAAAAAAACAGGGAAGTTAGTAAAGATTTTTTTTCTAGAACGATATTTCAGCTGAGCTCCACAGACTTTGTAGCTGGAAGTTTCCCTTTTTTCAATGTTTAAAATGTCGACACATCTTGTAGTTTTGTACAAAAAAACTATTTGGTTTTTAAGAAAAATTCTACTGATTTATATGTAGTAAAAAGAATGCCAAAAGTGGACATTTATTTTAAAGTATAATGTATTTATTAGATTGCATTTCTTTGACCAAATATTGTCACAATAACTGTTTAGCAAAAATAAAAACCTTTTCTAGAGTCAAGTTCTTTTCTTGTAATTTATCATTATCTCTCGTCTTCTGTGACTTTTCCCAGTGAATTGATGTGGGGACATTTTCACAGCGTCACGGTGGCGCAGTGGGTAGCACGGTCGTCTCACTGCAAGAAGGTCACTGGTTCTAGGCTCGGCTGGGGCAGGTGGCATTTCTGTGTGGAGTTTGCATGTTCTCCCCGTGATCGCGTGGGTTTTCTCCGGGTGCTCCGGTTTCCCCACAAGTCCAAAGACATGCGGAATAAGTGAATTGAATAAGAACGATTGCCCATAGTGTTAAAGTGTGAATGTGTGTCCCAGCGATGGGTTGCGGCTGGAAGGGCATCCGCTGCGTAAAAATTGCGTAAAACATATAGTTGGCGGTTCATTCCGCTGTGGCGACCCCGAAAGGGAATAAAGCTGACATGAAGATGGATGGATGGACATTTTCACGCTCTGAAACATGACGCATGCAAACCGACATGGGATTGGTTGTTTGTCATGTCAGTCAAACCACCTCATAAACTGTCATCAAAAAAAGCTGCCAAACCTACCCAGACCTTCCCTGAAATTCTGGCTACGCGAGACAACGTGCTTCTTAACATTTGCCTGCTATTCTTCTCATTTTTTCAACACTTGTTTACTCCATTCAGGCAGTAACCAAAGTAACACACATCTGTACAAACACACTATGTGCTAGTATTTTTAGGATTGTTAATGCAATAACAACAATAAAATAGAAGAAGGAATGTGAGAAGCTACGCAAGATGAGTAGAAAAAAATATTACGTAATTTAATATTATTTATTTCAGTTCAATTAAATGACCAAACACAAAAAATGCTGATGATTTTTTTTTAATAACTGGTAATATTTTTTTTTAATTGAACACACAATAAAAACAATGTTTTACAATTGCATTATCAGACATTAACTTAAAGCTAGGTTCATTTAGAAGTATGCATCTCCTTTTCTTCTGTGAACACAGAGGAAGCTGAGTCTAAGAGTGCAGTCGGCAGGCTTCCAGACATTCTCCGTTCCATTATAAACTCCACAGCGCTGATTCAAAGGAGGGCACAGAAGATCTCCTTCCACTGACCAGCTTTTATATTCACCATCATCATTGTTCCCGGTCAGCCAGAACCACTCACCAGCAATAAACCGCAGACCCATCCAAACACCATTTGTCACAGCTAACTCGCTCTTACTCTTCGCCTCTTCCATGATCAGATCCGAGGTCAGTTCAGCCAGATTCATGTAGTTCTCTTTGCAGTACGCCAAAGCCTCATCCCATGTGCTGTCCTCCTGTACCAGGACCAGCTCATACTCCTCCATGCAATAAAACGGCAAAGACAAAAAGCAAGCAGTATCATATGCACGGTTATTGGATTGCTTGATGGAAGCGCATAATTCGTGTAAAGTATCAGGTTGCCCTGCTTCCCATAAAACATCTGTGGCTTCCACCTCATTGACCCATTTCCACACTAAAGGCGTCGAGGAACTTCGGTTAAGTCCAATCCAGTAGAACGCGATGGTGATGCTTGGGTTGAGAGAGAGTTGAACCAGCTCTGCATTACTGGTGATCGAGAGGTCATCGTGCTGTTTTCGACAGTACTCCCGGGCGCCTGTCCAGGTCATGCTTTTTGGCACATAAACGTGTTTCTTGTAGGCTCTGACGTTCATGCCGAAAAGACAAGTTGTTAACAAGAAAACCACCAAAACCTTCATAGCCAGGTGATTTGGTTTTCCTGCTGCTCGAACATTAGTTTTCATACCTGTGTTTATTTAAGAACACCTTCCACGGATCTTCAGAAGCCAATGAAGAGCAGTATTGGCTCCTCCTCTTTTGCTCACCTGTGTGTGAGGAGGAAAGACTGCTTTTTCACAGGACAAAAAGCCATCTGATTTGGCTTGCAAACACATAGTTGCAAGAGTACATTTATTTCTAAATTTCTTTACCTAATCATGACCGATAACACCCAGCAAGCCCAGATGGAGTCTGCGGACACAGATAATTCAGCAGAAAGTCACATTTTGTAGCGCCTAGGGATAATTACTGATGGGTTTCAACACTTGGTTCTACTATCTAACCTTTAATTACTGTCAGGTTTTGTCCTCCTACACATTTAAATAAAAGAAAAAAATTCTGGGTTACAGTTTTTAGTTACTTCCAGATATTACCATTTTCTTTTGTACGTCAACGCATTGTAAACAACGCCAGAGTTATTGTACTGTTCCTTTTAGCTCCATCTCAACATAACCCTGACTACACCTAAGTTTTCAGGGCCTTCCAACAGAGTGACTACAGAAATTCAGGTGGCTGACACTGCAGGGAGAATGTCTTTCCTTTTACATAAAATGCTGGAGTATGTGCTTTGCAGTAGGCATTTTTAACCTAAAGTTGTGAAGCACCAGTTTTATTTACCAAAACACTAGACAGTTTTCACTGTTTATAAAAAACAAATCAATAATGCATAACATGCACATGTATTCTACTTTTAATCAATATTGTTATAATTTATGAATTTCATATATGAAAGATAGAGTTCATTTACAGCTCTTCTATTAATAAGTTGTGATATCAAACTATTTTAACCACAGAAAAATTTTGCTCCGTATTCTAACAGCACTGACGATGAAGATGAGGAGGAACAGATCTGAACAGAACCCCAGAACTAGCTATAACATGCTTTGAGAAGCGCTTCCGGTCTTCAAATTCACCATAAAAAAAGCACTCATCTACCCATTATGCATAATGCTCACATATGTGTTACTGGTATATTAGCCACATTTACAATGCAAGGCTCAATGCTCTAATTATTAGTTTATTTTCTTTAATACCTTGATGGCCAACATGGCCAATTCATGGCTACAAACATTTCATTTTAACTCATTCACAACAAACTTCACAAATTCATTTAGTCACGTTCATTTGGTTGAACCATTGTTTCAATTGTGACTTTTGTGTTTACATGCGCTAAAGCACCATTGTACCACAATTAAAACAGCGCTGGCTCTTAAGATACATCATACCTAACACAACCTTTCACATCAGTCCACTAAACACAACCTTTTCAAAATCATTTTCATTTTTTGCTTCGGCATGAATTACATAATAATTATTGTAGATCATATTCACCAAAATCAAGCAACAAAAACATGTGTAACACCACATTAACCCTTAACCAAAGTCCAAACCGAGGACCAATCCAGGCCATATAAATGACATGAAATCCTTAAAATGTTCCTTGAGGCAAATGAGCAGATGCAAAGAATAATCATTTCACCTTTAAAAGGCCAGGAAACACAATTAGACAAATTCCGATTTCCCTCGTAAACACATGTTGAGCTAAAATATGTCTTGTGTATGTAAAACAAGATTTGCTTTCACTTGATTTCCCAGTGATGGGTTGCGGCAGGGAAGGGCATCCGCTGCGTAAAACATATGCCAGAGAGTTGGCGGTTCATTCCGCTGTGGCGACCCCGAAAGGGAATAAAGCCGACATGAAGATGAATGAATGAATGATTTACGAGTCACAAACATGACTCAACTCGAGCACTGCCTTGACTCTTTCAAACGCCAGCGTTTCACCATAACTCTAGTTTCAACACGACCACGCTGAACTGAAGCACTTCCATTTTAAAGCTCTTGCTGTACAATGAAGTGTGGAGTTCAAAATTATATTTAATAAACTGTGTATGTCATAAAAAGTATGATTTGGGTGTCAACAGCCAACCGTACAGAATCTTGCTTGCAACTGACCCCAGGGATAATCAGCTTGTGAGAATTTTGCATGTTGAAAACACATTGTTTACCATTCGCGTCTCCCGTTCAGCATCATCTGGGTGTGCACCAAGTCAGCCCTCTCCTGCAACTAACGCTTTCATTCGGCCGAAGTCGTTCTGGCATCTGGCTAATGTCTCCAGTCAGCTCATTCCTTTGAGAGAAAGAATGCTGACCACTATATAACAATATTACATTAATCTACAGGTGCAACATTTGCTATAACAAATGATTGTTAGACATTGGAACATTCTAATAATGTCATTGATATTTTGGGCACTTTTAGACTGACCACATACAGTCTGTTCTATTTCACAGAACGCTCGCTCTCCTCCCAAATCCTCAGCAGTTTTATGGCCATACAGTCACTTCTGATTCGTTACAGAGGCGCTTATGTTTTTACGTCATCGGAGTCACGTGACACACACCTCTTGCGTTGTCAGTGTGCAGACTGCGAAACGGTGAGTTGTTTTGCAGATGTTCTTGGCAAAGCCTCCATATTTACAAATTTACTGTGTCACCCACACACACACACGCAGACACAAACACACACAATTAAAGAAAAGAGACACAGCATCAAAGAAAAATCCTGCAGTTGTCATCATGTTTCACATTTGTATGTACAGAAACTAAGGAAAAATGCAATAAATGACACAAGCACATTTTAAGGGAATTTAACAGCATACGCAAATATGTTCTCATTAATGTGAAAAAGTACCGCTATGTACCCATAAAAAATATTATAAAATATTTTCATCAACATTATAGGCATTTAACTTACTAAAAACAAACATTTTCATTCCAACATTTCATTCTTCATAGGACAACAAATAACTGGACAAAACTAAAGAACATGGGCAACTAAAGCAACTTGCATAAATATTACGATTAGTTGAGCATCAAAGAGTATTCCGCTCATCAAACAATTGCTTAAACACTATCGCATATTAAGCTAACATAGCAAAAACATGACATGTTAAAAACAGCTTCTTAAGCAATGCACTTGAACTCAAGTCAGAGTCGTAAAATAAAACATTACAGTAATTAATGACTTTCAATAGAAAACATTTAAACCAAATAACTACCTAAACAATTATGCGCCCAAAAATAAAAGATAATTAAACCACAAAACTTCCCAGAAGTACTGCAATGTAATGGGTGGAGTGGACGGAGCAAGCCCCGATTCCATCCCCCAGTTCCAAAAATCTAAATCAAATGGATTTTATGAAACATGTTGGAACGGAGGGCTATACTCTTTATTTAAATGCAATCTCAGTGAAGTTGTCTGACTTCCATTAACAGGTTCTCCTTTTTGGAAAATTGATATCTAACAACTTTTCTCCTCAAATTTCAATTGGCAGAAATAACAGAGTAATCACCAGTAACAGAAAAACAATATTTACCAAAGACTGGCTGGAAAATGGCATTACATTTATACTTGATCACAAATGGGCCCTCATAAGCTTCAAATATTTTGCAGAAAGATTTTATCTCAAATGTTTCCAAAACTATTTTCTCAAATTATGTCAAAGTATTCCTCTTCCACTGAGCCATCTAATTCAGAACTACTTACAGTACAATAATTCTGCACATGTATCACCCAATAATATAATTGACAGCTATATCTTAAATGATACGAAATGCAATAACAATTTTATTTGCCAAATGTTCAAATTAAAATATTTTTTGTATTATAAAAGTATTAATTCTCTTGTTAAAACAATAAGTCCAGTTACTTTAAATGTCTTAAATGACCAGTATTATCTAGAGCAGGGGTCGGCAACCCAAAATGTTGAAAGAGCCATATTGTACCAAAAAAACAAAAAACAAATAGGTCTGGAGCCGCAAACAATTAAAAGCCTTGTATAAGCCTTATAATGAAGGCAACACATGCTTTATGTATCTATATTAGCCTACTATAAAAATGACTAAGTTTGCTACGAATACATAATGAGCCTTCATGATTAAATGTTTATTTTCCCTGCAGTGGATCCTGTAGAGAACGACGCACCACGTGACTACTCTGTTGTACGATTACAATATCAATGAATTATGTTTCATTGCTTTGATGAAATTAGAGAAATGCAATAAAGAAATCGAATTTTTGATGTCATTTTTATTTTGAGGATTCCCAAAAACAACATCAAAATGGAACGTGCACAACGTGCCCCTTAACTGGGCAACAAACAATGCGAAAAAACACAGCATACATTTATAAAAATAAAACAGCAGCCTTTTGAAAAGAAGTATATAAATTAACAGCCACTTTGTTACTAAATACGTGCATGCCTTCCCTGGAAATGTCTTTCCACGTTACTCTTGTTATTAGACAACTTCTCAATACAGAGCAAACATTCAGGAGATCCTTCTGCATCGGCACTGAATGTAAACGATTCGGTCCAAGAACCGTTGAATCCTCTCTTCTCCTCAGTTATGTTTCTCTTTTTCTCTTTGGGGTCCAGGGGCCATCACACAGCCGCTGGTTTGTTTACAGCAGCCACCTTACCTGGCACCCCCCCCCCCCCTCCTGCTGGTAGAATCGTCGCTGACAGAAATGTTGAAATTAAATATTTATTCTACACTCTTTTACAGCATTGGAAAACGTTAAGAATGTTTTTCTCCTATAGAAACCATATTAAACAAAAAACATATTTACCTTTTTCCTTTTATTTTTTCCTTTTTCAAACATTTTTGAAAAAGCTCCAGGGAGCCACTAGGGCAGCGCTAAAGAGCCACATGCGGCTCCAGAGCCACGGGTTGCCGACCCCTGATCTAGAGTAACCTTTGTTTTAAGTCAAAGAACTCATTTTTAAGATCATAAATAGTATTTGCCCAGTCTCAGAATTTCTTAAGAGTGGTTTCAAATTTGAGGTTGACTTATGTTCATTTTGTAAGTTAACTGAGGAAACTTTTTTCCATTGCCTTTTTACTGTAACTTTCTGGTCTGAAATGTTGAAATGGATTTTGGTAGATTATATTTCTGTACTTGAACTTAATCACAATCTGGTGTTTATGGATGTCATTGAAAGTGAATTGTCTGACCGGATCATATAATATTATTTGAAAAATATCATATACCTTGTAACAAATGAAAAACCGTAAACCCTCCATCTGTTTTGTTCACAAATTTAAACTGTATTGAGTAACTTAAACGGCTTACATTTTGTGAATCTGTAAATGTTTTGAGAAGAAAAATAGAAGACTACTTGATGTTTTAATGCTATTATTCTCATCTTTTAAGTAATTTTAAGCAGCCTTAAAGTCAAATTCTTTAGTTGAATCTTTTGATAAGATGTTTTTCTGTTGCATCGCTTTTTTTGTGACTGTTGTATCTTTAAAACCTCCTCCTTTATTATTCTCTTTTCTTTAAATTGAAGCATTTAATTGTGGTATACCTTGATTGTTTTGCAAAAAGTTATTTTTATTTTTTAAAGACTGGTAGATTGCGCCCCCCAGTGGAAAAACAAAGAACAGCATTGAACCTATTTACCAAAGTCTGTAGCTATTTAATCACATTCAATTCGCCTCATGATTCAGTGTGCTTCTTCATTCTTCAGTCTGAAAACCTATCACGCCAACCCCCCAGCCCAAAATAGAACTCCCCCAGCCAGAATAAGCAAATTAGAAAGCTGAAATGCACTCTGGTGTTTTGATGCTGGCAAAAGCTATTTTAAAAGTTCTGGTGGAAAAGAACACTTTCAAGTTAAGTTGTGAAGATCATAATCATAAGAAACAAACACAATTCTTATTTCATTTTCCAAATAATCTTCAGTGGTTTTCGCTGCGTTACAAATGCATCCTTTCTTTCTTTGCAAAGAAAGAAAATTTGAGCTCCATCACTTCCCAATTTTGTAACGTTACTCCTTCAAGGCAGTATTAATTCAATTCACTTATTAGCTAAACATTTCCATTAGATGAAAACTTTATATTTTTACAAAAAGGTTATAAAATAGGCTTTAGACATTACACTCCAAGGCTGTCAACTCATCTAAAACTCATAAATATTGAGAGATTTGTCATTTCAAATGTGACATATTAGCTTTAAAGCAACGTTGTGATATTGTTATATCAAGTGTTACAGATTGAGAATTTAGATTTTTTTTCTACCAACACATCTCAAAAAACTTCGGAAGCTCAAATAATTCATAAAAATGTGGAAAAAGGATGCTTGTAAAATATTTTCTGTATTTTAGTTTAAATCAAGCTTAGTTTTAACACTTTATCGCGCTGAATTGCTATTTTTTTATATAACAGTTTAAATGTTGGAGGTTTAGCGTTAAAGTTCCATGAACACGTTTGAATACAAAAGTACATTTTTACTACATCGAAATTATTGTGCTATATTTCTTTATCCAGCTAACCCCAAGTTACGGCCAAAAAAAAAGTTAATTTCATTTGAGTAAACTCGGTTATATGGAAACGACTGTTGTGAAAACATTGGAATACGTATAAATAATAAAAATGAAGTAAGTAAGTACATAAAGCAAAACCTTTCACAAAAATTGATAGGCGATGTGCATCAAATCAAACATTTATTTATTAACTGCATAACAAATCATTATGCCACATTATCACACGGTTCAGAACTGAACCCAAAACTCAATAAACAATAAGAGTTCAAATCTTTAAAATAATTGGAAAATATGAGTATAGTTTTTACATATATGTAGCTAATTTGCAGTCTATTTATTGACTTATTGTAGAAAACCAGCAGAAAACAGAATTCATTTTATGAAACATTTATTTGTTGTTTAAATTAAGTATAAGGTGCTATAGGTTCTACCTGGCAGATTAAATAAATTGTAGGTCCAGATTTCATGTGGTGAATGAGTTATTTGACATTCCAACCAATTGAATTTTTTTTGTCACAAATAACAGTTGTCCAAAATCAGATTTGGTTATTTACACAAGTATGCTGTATGCACAATAACTGTGTCGAGAGAGAAATATATTAAAAATAACAATGCCTTCAATTTATATAGCGCTTTTCTAGACACTCGAAGACGCTACAATTATTAGAGCAGAATTCATTCACTCCATGGCGGTGATTAGCTACCACCAAACACACCTCACCAGTCTCACACATCCATACTGGGAAATGTGGGTGAAGTGGCTTGCTCAGGGCCACAACGACAGAATGGCCCTAGTGGGAATCAAACCCTTCCAGTTACAGAACTGCCAACTCCACAACGGCACCATCTTTCCACCCCCATTACATTAATAGAGGACAAATAATTGGACACTTTCAATTATTACTAGCTGCACAAAACACATTTCTGTATTCTGTATTTAGAGTAATTAAAATAATCATGTCTATTATGTATTTAAAAGATTTAACTTTGGTATAAAAATAAACCACAACGTACACATTATTAAAACAACCCACCCTAAAGGTTTGAACACCACCTCAAATTGAAAACCTTTTTTTATAACCCATCACCAGACCAAAGCTTTTCTCACACAAAGGAAGTTACGTCTTTGATCGCAATCTGCAGGTTTCCAAACCTGCTGCTTTACATCATAAACCCCGCAGCGCTGGTTCGACTCTGGACATGAAAGCTCTCCTTGTGAAGACCAGGCCTTGAAACCCATGCCTTCACTATTCACCCAAAACCAATTTCCAGCTAGAAAGCCCAGGCCGATCCAGACCTGGTCTGTCGTAGCGGTTCTGCTCTTGTCCTTTGCTTCGTTCATAATGTCATTGGAACTCAGAACAGCTAAGTCATGGTGGTATTCCCTGCAGTATAAATAAGCCTCCTCCCACGTGCTCTCCAGCTGAACTAACACCAGTTCATAGACGCTCATGCAGTAAAAAGGCCAATGTTCCTTGCAGTCACCATCATGTAATTTAGCCGATGTTTTTTTCACTAAACCACATTTTTGTGTGTAATCATTTGGTTGTCTAACATCCCACTGGAGATCGGTAGCATCCTGTCCTCTCACCCATTTCCAGGCTCCAGGGATTTGGGGATCTCTACAAAGTCCAATCCAGAAGAAATCTTCAGTCTTTGGTGGATTGTCAGAGTATCCTTGAAGCTCATCTTTGCTAAAGATAGACAGATCATCCCAGTTTTGTTGGCAGAACGCCCGGGCACTGCTCCAGTCTTTAGGGTTATACACATAATTGTGTACTTTGTAGACGCAGACGTTCAGTGCAAAGAGCCTCAAAAACAGAAACAGAAGAAGTAAAGCCTTCATCGTCACAACGCATGTGTTATTATATTCAGCAGAAGACTGTATGTGCAGATTTATTACAAACACACACCAATCAGAGGGCTTGGCCACTTAACTCCTCCTCAAGACTTTCCTTGTGTCTATGATGCTGCCTGGCCCTCATGCAAACACCAAGGAAAACGAGATGTTCCTTTTTTTTTTTTACATAAAGCATACTTTGTTGTAATGTTAGCTGGACCAAACAAGTCAAAATATGACTAAATCCATTTTCTCAAGAGCCAAAATATCCTGAATTGTTCACTCCTAACTACAAACCCTATAACAGATGTTCGAAATTATCTTTCATGTTGTTTGTGACAACTCTGCGTTTGAGGAATGTTCTGTTTGTGTTTTAAATCTGAGACTGCCCTAGCGCATGTATGGTCACATTATCATCAACGGCTGTAAAAATTATCATTGTTTGTCTTATCCCATTGTCTATGAACATGAAAATGATTTTGTTAATATGAACAGTGTTTTTTCATCTGCGGTCTCCCAAGTGAATTTCTTTGGTGATTTTTTGCACGTACTAGTTAGAAAACTGAAGCAACAAATGGAAACAGCATTACAAGCTGTGAAACATGACGAAACAACACCATCACCATGGCTCAGGTTTGATTGGCTATGAGGATTGATCAGGTTTGATTGGCTGTGAGGAGCAATTGGGAAAATCAAGACAAAATTATTGACAAATTTCTGATTAGAAAGAAAAAAGTCTGACCAGAAATTCAGTTCATCCTGAAATATGTGAGTTGCTTTGTCCTCTGATTGGCCAGAAAGTAACGTAGCAAACCCAAACACCATCTTGTGCTTTCCGGCGGTTATAAGCCTTGCTCCCATCATCTGTGTTGCAAAGGAGTGGAAAATTTACATGTAAACTTTGCCTTGTGAAATTATGAAATAAAAAAAAATGGAATCTTTGCATATAGTAAATTTTTTTTTATTCTTGTAAACTTAGCTTTAACAACTTTTTTTCATAAACTGGCATGGACACAAACTTATAAATATTAAAACTGAGTGTTTTGAGTTCTTCAGTTGTATCTGGAGGAGGCTTTACTCCCCCTCTCTGATACTGTTCTAGGATCAATATTATGAAACATGTTTTTTTTTCATGCAGACAACTCAATTTGTTGTTGATTAATTCTATTGTTGACAATTGAGGAATAGTTGCAGGGGCTGTTGAAAAGTTTATTATTTTAAAACTTATATGTGTATTAAATTATTAATATACATTTTACAAAGATATTTATTAAAAAGTATGCTTTTATATTTTCTTTTTATTTTATTAGCACTTCTGTATGGAACAAAAAGACAAGTGTTAATTAAAGGTAAAATAAAATAATTTGAGCTAGATGGCACATGATCTCTAGTCTTACAAAAACTATATGAAAGTGCCAACTAGAGTTTACTTTTTTAATAGTGCGCTTGAACGCTATAGATCAAATATATTCAAAAATATATCTAAAGTCACTTGAATTTATACAGTCTTAAAATAAAGTTTTGGCTTCAGTATTAATTAAAATAGATTTAACTGATTTGGGATTGTTTGTTATATAATGCGAGGAATAAAATTAGTTCAGAATAGCTTCATGGAAACTTCATTGAAAAATTACATGTAGGGAGACTTTCACATAATAACTAATTAAACAATATTTTTTTTATCACGTATTAAAAAGCTGCAGAGAACAAAAACTTTCATAATGAGTTTTTTTTACAGAAAGCATTCAGGAAGTACATTCATAAAAGTGAACAGTTGAAAAACCCCTCAGAGAAATCTTGAAGATAATATCTTTTAAAATGACCTATGCAAATCAGAGAATGCAAATATGAAGAGTTGAAATGCAAAACCTTCCAAGTGCATTCAGAAATTTTCCTTTAAAATAAGAAGCATGTGAAACTCTCCTTTTGACAGATTTCATGATGAATGTGTTCTTAATTACTTTAAAGCTAAATAAAGTAAAAACATATTTAAAAGTAACTTTCAGAAAGTCCTTTAAGGTTTTAACCATTATGTATTTTTACCCTGTAAAATTTAATCAAGTACAAAATTCCACGCTTTAATATTTAGCTATTTTACAAAATGTGATGTTGAAAACGGTGTTCATTATACCTACAAAGTAGCATCTGTTCTCTCCCTTTAATGAACATGTACAGAAAAAGCAGAACAAGCGCCCGAGAAAAGCATGCGTTCTCTGCAGGTAGAAGTGTGTGAGAAATAAAATGTAGCATTTTTAAAAGCAGAAGTACTTCTTCTGACCCTCTAAAGAAGGCATTGCTAGAGATGACTTCCAAGGAAGCGGCCAAAGATGCAAACCAGACGATGCTAACCAAACAATGCAAATCAAAAGCTCACCTTGAAACTAACCGAAGGACAAACCAAACAAATAACTTAAATTTGACTGTCTGTAACAAGTACAAAGCCGATCCAGCAGTAGCAACTTTATAGCTTAAATGTGTCACTAGCGGCTCTAGAAATATAAACTCCTTTCAAATTATTATACATTGTTATTGATGATTTTATGACACAAATGACAATTTTATAGGAAAGCCACTTTCAATGTAATTATGTTTCAAAACAATCTATGGAAAATAGTGAGATTCTGTAAATTACTTTTAATCCTGGATACCAAATAACAGAAAGATTTGCACTTCAAATTAAAATGATTTGTTCTAGTAAAGCAATAATTAAAAACCTGGTATACATTCTGCTTAGTGATGTGAATCGATAAGCAAGACAACCCTAAGGCAAGGGAAATTATAATGACTAAAAGATACAGAACTAATCAATATTTATTTGGACAGCACAGAATTTGACTTTTCAAAATTAGCAAGGATAATCTTGGTCAAAAGCTACATGAACCAATGAATTTGTGCATTCATCGTGCAAGATGTTTGTATGCATATAATTCTGTAAAACCCAATGAAATGCGATTGTATGATGTGTATGTCCTTTGTAATGTTAATTAAAAATAATTTTCCCCTTATAAAATAAAAGTAATCTATAGGAAATACTATTGATTTTTGGGGCATCATTTGGTTATACAAAGTTATATATACACAATCAAATATAAAAATATACACATACTATATACATTTAAAGAATTATATATATATATATATATATATATATATATATATATACATATATATATATACACATCCATTTTAATCTATGAACTACTTTACTTTAAAGACTTTTAGAATATGCTATGATGTACAATGCTACACATTATTGAAGCGATTTATTTCTTTAAATTTATTTTTAAAATTTCTGAAAAAACATTCCTTGTGACAAACAAAACCATATTCTATTAAAATTCCATAAACATAAAGAACCAAATGTAAAGAACATGAATAGGAGAATTAATTTCATTGTAACAATTTTCATCACTTCATCATCTTGGATTTCAGGAATTTTAAAGAAACTCCGTCTTAACAGAGCATGCTCAGTCTTTTGCGCATACACAGACGACAGGCCAATTTCAGCCCAGTAAATTACATGAGTAGATCAGCATATAATATTACAGCCCTGATTATTTAATTACACACTTTTAGATAACTGATTTACAATATTTGAGAGGCATTTGTTTGTAAAGTATGACAAATGTTCTTGAGTCGGAAATCAGAGGAACCGAAATGTAAGGATTTGTTTTGATTATACTCAAAATATGACCCAAGCAATCAAGCTCACTGCGATTGATTAGCGTGCCAGCAAAGGAAGCTTTTAAACCTAGTAGTACTCGCCAAACATAGTTAAGCGGTTATTTGTTTACTGAGCAGCAATAACTACACGTTATGATATTCTTCACTAATAGTGTTTCGAAAATAAGGAACGAAAAGTAATTGTGACAACCATAAAATCATTATTATTTCTCTGACCGTAATTGTACAACCAAAATCTATAATATATACATTCATACCTAGCGGTTATTCAGAAATGTTCACTGGGATACACACTGATCTTACCAAATTTATCCATTAAACATGCTTAAGAAACAACAATACTACTAAGGTAAAAGAGTAAGTTTTGTTGTAATCAGCACATTTCTGCAGCCCTTCGAAATCTGCTCACTAAGGTCCAGTGAAAGAGATGAAGCTCTGGAGTCCCAGAGACTGCCAAGAAAGCCTCAATTTCTTCTGTTTGTCCAGAGCTCCACAGCGCTGGTTCAGGGCTGGACACTGAAGGTCTCCTTGTGAAGACCAGAACCAATGAGCTACCAAAAAAACGCAGGTCGATCCAAAAAGTACTGGTCTGAGCAGCCAAAGCCAAATATCCAGTCAGTTTAACAGTCTCGCTTGAGTTGCCGTGTTGGGTGCCGTGTTGTCTGCAATAAATAAAAGCTTCATCCCAAGTCATTTTCTTCAAAATCAGATTGAAGCCCATCATGCAGTAAAATGGGAAGGCTGTAAAGCAAACTATAGCTTGCAGTTTACCGGTACTTCTTATGATAGCCCCACAGTTTTCAACATGTAATATTTGTTGTTGGTCATTCCATTCTCCCCATTAGTTGACTTAGGCCGACGAGTCATCAGACCACCTCCAGCCACAGTCTGTCTCATCTCTCCAAAGACCAATATAAATGTAATGCTGCATGGTTGGCAAATTTTGTGAAGACTTGAGGGTCTTCTTTGGCTATGGTGGAAAGGTCACCAGTTATTTCTGCAGTATTTTTGTGCATCCATCCAGTTTAGATTCTTATTCACAAAGATGTGTCTTCTGTAGCTGAAGTTCAATCCAAAGAGGCTCATGAACCCAAGTACTGTGATCAATTTTTCATACTTGATTTTGGTCTTCTTGCAGAAGATGAAACTTGGGAATATTTGCGCACCTTTATTTGATGAAATCAAAGTTACCACCCCTCTTGTGATAACAGGCAGACATCAGTGACAGTATTCAGATTAATTGCATAAACAATTATTCATTTATACAAAGAGGACTAAACACCATTCAGGCTAAACTCAAGAGAATGAGATGTAAACTGAATGCAAAAAGAAATTATAATAATCAAGGAAATATATCATCCCTAGGCAAGGTCACATCTCAATCATTCATTTAAGGGAAAATGGATTAAAAAAATTGGCACAAAATGTACAATGTCACTAGGGTCTTTAAGGTTGCCCACATCAACCCACATTGGAAGAAACTAAATCCAATGTGGTGCGATTTTAACATCTATCTGCAAATGGGACCCAATGTAAGTGTGCAAGCACCTTAGAGTGGGACCAATGCCGGTTGGAAAAAAGTGCAAGTAAGTAAGCACACTTGGAGGTGCCCGACAGCTAGTGGAACACTCGTGCAAGTAAGGAAGCCCCTTGAAGACAACCCAAGGTGGAGTAAATCTAGTGCAAGTAAGCAAGCACCCTTGGAGACGAAACAAAGCCAGTGGAGCACTTTTGCAGATAAGCAATCCCCCTTGGTGATGACCCAAGCTGGGAAAGATCTAGTGCAAGTTGGCGAGCTCCCTTGGATATTACTTATAGCTAAGGGAATACTGGTGCAGGTAAGAGCCCTTGGAAATGAAAATGTGGCAAAGACCTAGAGCAGACATGTCAAACTCAGGCCAATTTTGGCCCACACTACAATTATATTTGGCCCGCGAGATGATTTCAAATATGTATTACATCTGGCCCGCCAGCCAGTTATACAGCGCACGTACCGCTAAAAGTGCCTCTACACATTGAACGCGTCAAGTGCTGGGTGGCGTCAGCGCAGCCATTCATTGTGTATGTGCGACGTCAGCGACAGAGCGTTCGTTCGTGTCTTAAAAACACGAACAGAAGGGAAATGGAGGAGGCTCGGTGTGTGGCAAGCGTCCAGTAATTGCGGCAGCATTTTTCTACGAGTGTCGCGCATTTTCCACCTTACCTCCCTGACACGCTGCCCAAACTCCGTGCCCAAGC
The DNA here is from genome assembly GCA_900490495.1 of Danionella dracula. Lineage (NCBI taxonomy): Eukaryota > Metazoa > Chordata > Actinopteri > Cypriniformes > Danionidae > Danionella > Danionella dracula. Next base: position 1,010,315 of record UELW01000146.1, read on the forward strand.
TGCGCAAATGCTCTCTGTTCGGGAGCACATATCTGTGCGAGCAACTGTTTTCGTTAATGAAGATGAACAACACACCACATAGGAGTCGATATTTTTTTTTAGGTGTTGGCCTTAATGGTCTGTGATGAAAAGATTTAGGTTACAATTAAAATGAATAAAGTTAAAGCTATAGAAGCCTGATGTTTTTTTCAGTTTTTGTTTTTATTATTTTCTTAAACCTGTTCTGGTTTCAGTATTAAAGCAAAAATTCAATTGTAATATATGAGGATGGTTAATACAGTAGTTTACTGTATCTTAAAGATAATAAAACACAAATAAATTAATTTAAAAAATTGGTCTGGCCCTCAACAATGTTCTTTTTTTAATTTTGGCCATCTGTGAATTTGAGTTTGACACCCCTGATCTAGAGCAAAAAGGTGAGCAGACTTGGAGATGACCCAAGTTGGCAGAGATCTAGTGCAAGTAATCGATCACCCTTTAAGAGGGCCCAAGCTGGCGGTGATCCTGATACCCTGATATAAATGGATATTGTGCTGATGTTAGTTAAAGCTAAGCATAACAATTTATCAGAGGGAGAGAGTGCAGGAAGAAGTTGAGAGGGTTGAGGGACACTTTTTGAGGGAGAGGAAACCACGCTGAACTCGAGAGGACTCCGGGTTTAAAAGGCACTATTGGTCTGAACAGACTGTTACAAGCATAACACACTCATCCAAACTTATTGAATAAGTACCGTGCTAATGTCGCGATTACATTATTTATCCCTCAATAACGTATTTCTTTCATTAACCATGAGATCAGGGGAGAGCGCGAACGCAGTCCCCCACTACCAGAAATTATGCAGTCGAGATTCCCACATTTGGGGAATTCGCAGAGGTCAACGAAGCCTGAAGTGCAATGGCTAAGCCTCGCCCTGGGTGAACCACCTGCTTGATCATGGTATCTCCCCTGCCAGGTAAGTATGAGTTGTACAGCGGAGGAGAAGGGGCAGGACTTACAGGAACACGGCTTTGATTGACGGCTCGCTTCTCATCGCTCTCTAATAGAATGAATGAAGAGAGAAAGCGCGGTCTTTTTCAACGACGCGAGTAAGAACCAGCGTCGAATTAAACACAAAAGCAACTGAACTTTCGGATTTTTCAATACACACACCTTCCCAGAATGCAACAGAAGCTCCAAGCAGCCAATGAGATGATTTCCAACTAAAACAACTTTTTAAAAATCTCCACATTGGCAGTTTTAAAGAGGAAGTTAAATGCAAAGCTAAACAACATTGCCTTAGCGTTTATAGCATCAGAAAACATAAGGAATGGAAAAAAACACGTTAAGAAAAAACTTCACGTGATGCATTACGCAGTAATCAGCAACAAAAGATTCACAACGTCACTTCCGTCAGAGAGTCAAACATAATAAAAGTCCCAACTGCTGAAATCCTCTTGCTTCCTGAGCTATTCCGTTTTCTTACAGATTACCATTGATTAAAATACTTTTACAAATAAATTCTAGAAAGTAGGATTTGCGAAAGAGTTAAGAATGAAGCAAATCAAGTAACAAAATAAACAGATGAAGGGAAAGTTCAACAACATAAGGCAAAACATCATTAATGAACATTAAATGGTATAATATTGCAATAAAAAAAATCTAAGCACATTTCTTTCACAGATGGACGAAGAACAAACCATTTAAAAAAAGACAACGACGAAGTCCACAAATAGAAATTCATATCGTTTTAAGAAATGTGTAGAATAACAGAGAATTTATTCATTTAATTATCTGATCACCCACACTGCCTAATAACACAAAAACAAAACAGATGTAAAGACTACTTTGAACAATAATTTATCAATTTTGTTAAACAATAAGCTATAAACCGACATTGACATACAACTCCATTCAACTATAAAATAAAAACCAAGACAAAATCTAGTAATAAATTTTTCTTTCAATAATACCTACAAAACCTAGCGCATTAATATTAACAATCAAGCATTAATAACTTTATTAATGATAACTTTCCAATAACATCCTGTAAATTTTATGACTTCTCAGACAGAGTTAACTATAGCTAACTTCCATAACTACATTCCGTTACACACATAATAAATAAGTCTTCAATTTCACCGCTTTGAGGGGGTGCACCGTTCCCGGAAGTACTGCAATACCGGGTCGATGCGTGGAGTGGACGGAGCAAGCTCCTATTCCATCTCCCAGTTCCAAAAATCAATTTAATATATGGTGCCCGGGTAGGGCACGTATCAGATATTAAACTGATAAGAACAGATACTACACTTGATCTTAGCCAAAAGGCCGAGAAGCGATACCCACAATGGGTTTGAAGTAGGGACCCGATTCAACCGAACAGCAAACCCGGGAACGGTGTCACTGCGGCCGCGTTTTTAGAGTTCACGGAATCACGTGATCGCTCTCACACGAGCGTTTAACACACAAATAATGAAGAGCCGAAGAAACCCGAACTCTCACTGCAGCGCTTTTTATCATCAAACCCGATAAAAGTCTGCTGTGATGACGAAAGGAGCTGCTCCTCCAATCAGAACTATGGATTTCATTCCAGATAAAATTAAAGAAAATAGGATTTCATCACATATGACCAAATAAACCTCGACAGAAAGTAAATATCTACGAGGAGACCGACGACTCGGGTTTCAGTGAATCTATGAAAAAAACGCGATGTTTTTTGTTCAAGCTTTAAAGACGGTCTGACTGCGCCCCCCAGCGGACAAAAGATTAACTTAATTAAACTGTCAGTCACTAGCGAACAACAGGATCACAAACAGCTCTAAATTATTTAATAAAGTCTCAGAGAGAAGTCAACGCCGAATAAATAAAATACTTTTATTGTTTTCGACTCTACCTATGCTGCGCGCATTTTCAACTTCAAACTAACTAAGATTCCACACAACAATTATAAACACAAAAGTTACATCACTGCATGTAAAAGTGAAAAACAGCACGTTTAAAAATGAGAAGCGCAACTCTTATCTCGTAAAGTAACGTTTAACGTTACTTGATAATTTCACGTTATAGAAGGTTAACGTTAAACTTGACGTTAAGTCTTAACAAAATTATGTGACGTTAGCTGAATGCGTAATCGACATAATTTCGGTGCAATTTCTAGTGTAAGCTGTTTAAATCAATTATTGAAAGCAAATTTCATAATGTACCAGTGTTTCATAACAAATATTTGTTTAAATAATCGCTAAAGTTAACTTTAGCGTCACGTGCGGCCCTTCGCGTTTTCGTCACACGCGATTAAGAAACTACGATCTGAGAATCGTAAACTTCGACGAAACACCTCAAATAACTTCTAGCTGGTGATTAATTTAGAGAAAAAGCTTTAAATCACTCACCCAAGAGCAAGAAACCCAGAGATAAACCCAAACTCGCGAATATCCAACAATTCAAGTTCGCCTCACACCTGCGTTACAAGCTCAGTCACGTGGTCACAACACGTGAGGTCAGAGGTCACGTCTTCTTCGTGGCCATTTAATGCGGTTCTAGTTTTAAATTAAGTTATTTAAATTTGTACACAAGAGAAAGCTAGAAATAACAGTATTGTATTTGAAATAAAACATGTATTGAAGCAATAGTGTATATTAATAGCTTAAAACATTAAAAAAAATCAACTGCAATCATGTATTTTCTGAAAGAGTATTACTATTTTATTCAAATGTTAATATCGGGCACATGTTTGACTTTATATTTTAAATTTTCATAAAGAACAAACGCAACCCAAAAATCTGTCTCATATCTCACATTTGATTTCACATAAATACATTTTTATTTGTATTATTTCATATTAATCCAAGCACCCTCAAACATCAAATTTGTTCTTTAAATCAAATGTGTTGAAGTCAATGAGGGAAGGCTGCTTTAAACCCAATTTTAGTTCTTTCTCTTTGTTTTCAGATGAGCCTTCAAACCAACAAATAAAGTTAAGAGAAGGTTTAAAGATCCCATTCCACAGAACACACTTCAGCTCAATTCAACCTTCAGATCGACTCTAGCTTTACAAACCAGTCAATAAAATTAGGCCATGCTGATGATAACTAATGATTTTTTTACTATATTTAATAAACATTGCTGAATCGATGCTTTAAGCTGCATAAACCTTTTTCTTTAAGTTACTCAGTACTCGAATACAAATTGGAGATGCGTAAAATTGCTTGTGCCTGAGTTTATTTTCTCTGAAGTTGAACTACTTTTACTTTGGTAAACATTCTTGTGTGCTCTTTCACCACTGTTTTTAGGTGCATGACATCATTCAGTCTTACAAAGGTAAATACAATGTAAAAATAAAGATTTTATAGACTATTAATTTCAGTCTTTGGTTTTCTCCAGATTCTGAATCTGCACTTTTGAATTATGTAACATCTAATAGTGTTTGTACAGGTTTGCTCAAAAGACCCGAAGCTTACGTTGAGCTCTGAATGAGATTTTAAAAATCTTAGGACAGTCGGGAATCGCTTCCACATCTCTGATGAAGAGAAATGTCTGAAATCATCATTTTATTTCAGTTTCCATGGAAAGTGTCTTATCAATAAACAGATAAATAAAAACATATGATAATAAACAACATGCCACGTACACCTAATATTAGTCAATATATTTGACATTTAAAGTGATACACAATTCAGGAAATGCATTCTTAAAATAAAAAAAGACCTTTAAAACCATGCAAATTAAACAATACACATTTGTTACCCTCTGATGTTAAAGGGTTCAAATACCAATCTTAAAAAATAAATAGAAATGCTATTAAAAAGTTATTTCACTCTACTAACGAGTTCTAGAGTTGTATTGAAGCCATTAATAAAACTGTAATCTAATTAAAATACTTGCTGCGTAATGATTCAAAAATGTCAACAAGAACATTAAATTATTAGAAAAAACTATTAACCCCCAAAAGTAAAAATCTCATTTTAAAATATTTCTGGAGTTGAGTTTACATTCACTGTTACCTTTTTGTTTGAGCCAAATAATATCGTCTTTCTTGCACTAATTGGTAAAATAGCTTTTTATAAAGACACTTCACAGCTAACTAAAACATAAACCATGTAATGTTACATTATTTTGGAACTAACAGCAATAACAAATGACACAAATGCTGAAAGTAACTTCACTTTAAGTTATTTTACCAATTAGTGCAAGAAAGACGATCTTATTTGGCTCAAACAAAAAGGTAACAGTGAATGTAAACTCACTGTAAAAAATTTAAAATTAGGGAACGCAGCAAATACCATCAACCACTGCCAAAAATTCACCACATTCAATCCTGTACACAGTCCAGCCATAAATTTGCAATTTGCTGTAGACTCGTCAAATCGGGGGACTGTAGACTCTGGACCAATCGAAGAGCAGAATCGTCTACACTTATCCCCTTGAGCCCCGCCTCTCTGGACTGTAGACTCTGGACCAATCGAAGAGCAGAATCGTCTACAGTTTTCCCCTTTAGCCCCGCCCCTCTGGACTGTAGACTCTGGACCAATCGAAGAGGAGAATCGTCTACAGTTTTCCCCTTTAGCCCCGCCCCTCTGGACTGTAGACTCTGGACCAATCGAAGAGCAGAATCGTCTACAGTTTTCCCCTTTAGCCCCGCCCCTCTGGACTGTAGACTCTGGACCAATCGAAGAGCAGAATCGTCTACAGTTGTCCCCTTGAGCCCCGCCTCTCTGGACTGTAGACTCTGAACCAATCGAAGAGCAGAATCGTCTACAGTTTTCCCCTTTAGCCCCGCCCCTCTAGACTGTAGACTCTGGACCAATCGAAGAGGAGAATCGTCTACAGTTGTCCCCTTGAGCCCCGCCTCTCTGGACTGTAGACTCTGAACCAATCGAAGAGCAGAATCGTCTACAGTTTTCCCCTTTAGCCCCGCCCCTCTAGACTGTAGACTCTGGACCAATCGAAGAGCAGAATCGTCTACAGTTTTCCCCTTGAGGCCCGCCCCTCTGGACTGTAGACTCTGGGCCAATCGAAGAGCAGAATCGTCTACAGTTTTCCCCTTTAGCCCCGCCCCTCTAGACTGTAGACTCTGGACCAATCGAAGAGCAGAATCGTCTACAGTTTTCCCCTTTAGCCCCGCCCCTCTAGACTGTAGACTCTGGACCAATCGAAGAACAGAATCGTCTACAGTTTTCCCCTTGAGACCCGCCCCTCTGGACTGTAGACTCTGGGCCAATCGAAGAGCAGAAGCGTCTACAGTTTCCCCTTGAGACCCGCCCCTCTGGACTGTAGACTCTGGGCCAATCGAAGAGCAGAAGCGTCTACAGTTTCTCCTTGAGACCCGCCCCTCTGGACTGTAGACTCTGGGCCAATCGAAGAGCAGAAACGTCTAGTTTTCTCCTTGAGCCCCGCCCCTCTGGACTGTAGACTCTGGGCCAATCGAAGAGCAGAATCGTCTACAGTTTTCTCCTTTAGCCACGCCCCTCTGGACTGTAGACTCTGGGCCAATCGAAGAGCAGAATCGTCTACAGTTTTCCCCTTGAGCCCCGCCCCTCTGGACTGTAGACTCTGGACCAATCGAAGAGCAGAAACGTCTACAGTTTTCCCCTTGAGCCCCGCCCCTCTGGACTGTAGACTCTGGGCCAATCGAAGAGCAGAAGCGTCTACAGTTTCTCCTTTGATCCTCCCCCGCTCGGCTGTAGATTCTCCTCCATTAAAAGCGCCGAGCTGTTTCCGGATGCTCTGTCCCGCAACCAATCACGAGCCTGCACATCTAAAACCACGTGTGTCGCAATAAACAGCCCTATTTGGCAGCGCAAAAGAGTTTATATTAACTGAGAAATTTATCTCTTGACAGTTTCAAGCGAGATTTTCACTCACCTGAGCCAGTTTTACATTAACTCAATAACTTCATGACATTTCACAGACCTTATTAAACAACTTTGGTTTACTTCGAAATGAGTTAATAAACATAATTATGCATTAGAACGAGCTGGATTTATAACTATATGATAACTATAGTCTGTGGAAGCTGTGTAAACAATATTTTCTAGCATATTTAGCAACCACAAAACAATGCATCTATTTAAAGGCTGAATATGTATCACACAAACACATGAACAAATAATTGTGTAATAACATGATTAATAATATCTCATTAATTTAAAAAAAACGTGAAATACACTTTATTTTCAGTTAATTCCGCATCTATTAAATCCTTCATTGTTGTCTGAATAAAACAGTTAACCCATTTCAGCATCAAGCACACCTGATTCTCTCTCATCATTCTCCGAGTCAATCTCGCTGCGGTCCGCGGGACGGAACAGTTGAGCAATGCTTCCAGGCTTCATATTCATTAAAGTTGAACGTTAATATATCATGTGTTACTCCTCAAGGTCCCTGACTGAGGTAGCAGTGATGCTACGACAATCAATCCAGCTTTCTAGCGTATCAAATATAATCCAGTGCACTGGATAACAAGAGACACTGAAACTTCTTGACACAATTAGGGTATTGTAAGTAGATTGTAGTGCGGAACAGACAATAATATATTTTTTTATTTGACCGGATGTGGTTGCTATTGTTTGTTTAGTCACTCATTCACACTAAACCGCTCCATTACTCCTCAAACCTAAATCAATGTTTCACACCACATTGCCATTTTTACAAATCTATATGAGAAACTCTAACATTCAATTTCTTTGCTTGAGAGTAAGAATAACGCTTAAGGTGACATCTTACACAAATACATTCTGAGCTCAGACATACAAATCTATAAAAAAAACTAATAAACCATTGAAACACTGTTTTAAGACAGGACACATGAGCTTCATCTCCGGTGAGTTTCCAACATTGGGCCTAACAGCAGGACCTTACAGCGTCTGAATCAGAGAATATACAATCACTTGTGAAGACTCACGTTTTTTTTTTTTTCGCTCAAACATCAGGATATGAGGAAGGAACTTTTCACAAACCCGCTGTTACAAATACAAACCGAATTTACAAGTACAATTCTTATCTTACCCATTTATGGGTTTTGTCAATTTCATTTAGCAGATGTGAACATTTCTACGTGCATGAATATTTTTTGCAGACTTCTACCGTGAACATAAACTGAAAAATTGACAACAGCCAATCAGAGAACAGCATAAGTTTGTCTTACACCTTGTGCCCGCCTCAAACATCAATCATCTGTATCAAGCAAACTTTGTGTGTCATGAGAAACAGCCTTTCAGAGACAAGAACAAATTAGTTTTACAATTCACAAAACCTGATTTACACGTGCAACACTTTCTGCATTAAATTTACCCCAGACTCTTCACTGATGAGATAAAGATGCTTCACAAAACCTTGAAACAGAGTCCGTTCTAGTTTTACTTGTAAGACCTTAGATTCAACGTCACAATTATTTTTGTTGATATGAAATTATCATTTGAACACGACTGTTCAAAATGTAATTTTTATTTTAATTGTTAAGTTGTTATTGTTTCGTGTGTGGGTGTACCACCAGGTGACTTGAGGGATAGAACAACGCTTGAGAGCCTGGCCCTTAGGGGCCCCCGCAGCAGATATCAAGTCAAGAGTTTTGTTCAAAATAACCAGCGCTGGCATCAGAGGATGGATGGTAGTGAAAACTCCTGTGATTTAATAAATGTTGTGTTTTGCTTAATTCAATTATCGTAAACAGGTGAATTTCATAACATTATGTTTGTGTGTATTACCTGCCATGGCCGTGTCTTTCCAATCGCTATAACTACAAGACAAAGCATTAATTTCCAGGAAATTTGGTGAGAGTCCTGTAATGCTGCGTTCACACCAGGAATTGTTAACGCGCGAATCGTTGTTAAATCAACGCTGTTAAATCTGATTTCAAACGCACTGGAAAACAAGAGGTAAAAAGCGTGTGACGCGCGATATTGCTATTCTCGTAGCAAAATGGAGGATAAGCAACACATTAAGAGTGGGGATGCTGTTTTAGCTTTGGAAAGCGGAGTAACGCAGACACATTCGCCGCCGTGTATGGGTTCATCCTATTCTTTAACGACTGCTTCAGGAGGTGAAACTGGAAGACTGCCTTTTCCAGCTGTATTTCAGACTCAACAGGTGCCGTTTGATGAGCTTTTGTTCTGCGTTGGAGGGAAAATAAACCGGCACGACACCAACTACAGGTTAGTTGTTGTTAAACTTTCATATATATGATAAATATATTCAATAAGCTTAATCAGAAGTAATCTATAATTGCCATGTACATTTATTAACCAAGTACAGTATATGTTAAAAAAAGAAAGAGGAAGGAGAGAGAGTAAAGGATACTGTGAAGTAATACTCAAAAAGTTTAAGTAAATGTAATGTAGTGTCTCACTGTACATTTATTATTCAACTTTCTTTTAGGTATCTTGCCACTGGAGACTCCTATCGGACGTGTAATAGAATTTTTATACTCATGAGACATGATTTATGAACAGAATCGCAAACAGCAATTTATTAGTTGTTCCAAACATGAATTAAGCTCATACCTTGATATCAACGAAGCATTTGATCACATTGCAAGCACCATGGAGAGAGTAAGGAAAAAGAGAAGAGAGAGAAGGAAGAAAAGGAGAGAGAGAATGAGCAGCCCTTCTCTGGCCAGACTCGGGAGCAAGAGAGTGGACGCGGGGCTTCCCTTGACATTCCTTTCAGTATAAATCCTGCCCCTGTACATCACTTCCTGTTCCATCCAAGTAAACTTAAGAACATTCAAAGTCAATCTTAATGGAAAATTAATTACAATGATTAAATATTCTATAACAGACGATAGCGAGTAGCTTCCGGGTTGGTGTCTCGACCATCATCCCAGATGTGGTGAAAGTCATCTGGGAGTGTTTGGTAGATGAGTTCATGGCAGTGTCTCTACCGCTGAGTGGAAGGCCATCACAAAGGAGTTTGAGGAGAGGTGGAACTTTCCTCTTTGCTGTGGAACACTGGATGGTAAACATGTCCATATCAAGGCACCCCCAAACACCAGATGGCAGTTCTACAACTACAAGGGAACTTTTTCACTGGTTCTCTTGGCAGTTGTGGATGCCAATGATCTATTTAGGCTCATTAATGTTGGTGGATATGGGCGTACGAGTGATGGTGGGATGCTGGCAAACTCACCCTTTGGCCAGGCACACTTCATCTGCCACCCGACCAATCGGTGCCAGGAGCTGACCACAGGGGACCCCTACCCCATGTGTTTGTCGCTGATGAGTCTTTTCCTCTGAGGAGGAACCTTATGAGGCCTTACCCTGGGCGATCACTACCCATTGAGAAACGGGTTTTTAAATTACCGTCTCTCACGAGCCAGGCTGGTAGTGGAGAACGCCTCATAGAGGTTCATCCTGAAGTTGTGGAGATGACTTTAAAGGCGATGTGTGTCCTCCATAACTTCATGCGAAGATCTGCAGAGTCATCAGCAGGAGCAGTGAATGTGCAAACACAGGGTTCTGAAGACTTACTGCAGGATCTTGGCCGGGTTGCTGCCAACAACTCTGCCAGAGAAGCAATCGGGGTCAGAGAGCAGTTTATGGCCCACTTCTCTGCTGCCAAATGAATTATAATTTATTTATGATTAACATTGAATGATTGTTGTTGTTTTTCATTCAGTGTTGCTTTTAATTAGTTCTATGTTCTGTTCAAGTTGTAAATAGTTTATTTAGTTGATCCTAATATAAAGATAGTACATAGTTTTGTATTTACCTTCCTTTGTAAATATTGCACATCTTTCTGGAACAGGTATATTATATTATAGATGTTTTGTTTTAAAGGAGAGCAGGAGGTTTACTGTTCCTACAGTACTTTTTATGTTTAACACATTTTATAGAAAAAGAGAACCTGACTTTATGAGCCAAATCTTACGAACATATACAAGCTGTACATTTTTGTTATGTTTCTGTGAGAAATACTGCTTATTACTGTAACGACGACTTGGTGAACTAATAAATTGTTAAATATTGATTTATAATTACAATTGTTTACTGTTGATGTCAACACCACAGTCAAGACACTACATTTCAAAAATATGTCTGACTTGATTACTTTGATTCAATTACCGATAACTGTTGTTTTCTACTTTAAAAGGGTAATTAGATACATTTTTCAAACTAAACCTTATTCTTATCACATCACCAACAGATTAGTTTATACTTCATACTGAACTTAAAATAAATAGTGAATTTTAAAATTATATGTTCTAAAAGTAAAACATTTACAACATGAAGCAAGTTTTAAAACATTTATTATGAAGTAAAAAAAATAAGATTACTACAAAAATAAAGAATGCTATTTACGCTTGTGTGTCTATGGCAAAATTTGCATAATTCAATTTAAATCTTCCTTTTCCTCTTCGGGTACTTTTTTTAACGAAGGGACTAAACCTAAAAGGAAGGCCTCTTCATCTGAGCGAGATGAAGGTCGCTCACGGAGAGCTGCAAGGAGCTCCCGCTCCACCTCGGATGGCTCATTCCGGTGCCTTTTCTGTGGCCTTTTTCTTGGTCTCACTATAAAAAAAAATGCTTTTTTAATCGCAGATTAGGATTTAAACATCTAGCAAATGACATGCATATAAAAATATGTATAAATAGCTATATGCAAACAAGAAAGGATTGAATAAATTGATCTTTGTCACATGGTCACTGTTATCTTGCACACCTGTGTTCAGCAGCAGAGGTTGAAGAGCCAGGGGGAGCAGACAACATCTGACGGCGGGGGACACCGGCTCTTCAGTCCCCTCAGTGGAACGAAGTCGTTTCTAGCAGCAAAGTTTCAACATCAAAACGTGTACACACAATGAACACTACATAGTAAACTACAACCCACATGCCCTGACGCCTGGCATCACTCAACAAACCTATCTCTAAAAACTGCTCAGCTGCCTCTCCCTGGTCCTTGGGAGAGATGAATGCTGCGAGCTGCTCTCTCGCCATGTTCCCCGATGTCTCACGCGGGGAAACAAATGGGTTGAGGAAAGACAGCACCGCAGCATATTTCCTTTTACTTTTTTTTCCCCCCCTGTCCCTGTTGTTGACCCACTCCTCTTCTCCATTTCTTTTCCCCTCTCCTTCAAATAACTGTCCCTTAGGCTTTTCCACTTTTTCCGGGCAAATTTCCTCTAAAAATATGTAAACTTAGAAGGATAAACTAGCTATCTGGCTACAGGCTAACGTTTACGTATTCTTGTCATATAGAAAACTTTGAAGAAAAAAAGTAACACTCACCAGTTTCTCCAACTTCCTCGCTTACTTTCTTCCACGCAAGATCCTTCATGTTCCAGTTTCTAAAAAAGTTTTGCGAGCTGTCGTACAAAACTGGATGCTGACAACGCTACGACCAGTTTGTCCACCTTTTTTTTTTGTCCAGCCTGGTCAAAAAGTGCATCATCAGCAGAAGAAGCTCAAGAATATGTCATTTAACATTGAATACTTATTTCGTTAAAATTAATTTTAATTCCCCAGCATAAAAGGAAACAAGGATCATTTCAACAAATGCTTTCAATAACATTAACGTCTTTACTAATAATTTAACCTTTACGATTTATTGATTTTTAAAACAGAGCATAACATAAATCAATTTAAATATTTACCCCACACATTTTAGTTGCAACCCTGTTCTGGCTAGAATACTACCTAGCTTGATAATTGAATAAAAAAAGCAACGTGCAGTTTTGCCCTCCAGTATCAGATTTAAGTGTTCTCGGACATAACACGAGACATAACTATGTATTATTTAACTAAATAAACAATTATTTATAAACATGCAACTACAAAAATGCACACTGCTCTAATAACACACAAAACACTAATAATTTTCAACTTTATTAATAACATCATTAGCCCCCTAAAATATATTCTATCATTAACCATGAGATCAGGGGAGAGCGCGAACGCAGTCCCCCACTACCAGAAATTATGCAGTCGAGATTCCCACATTTGGGGAATTCGCAGAGGTCAACGAAGCCTGAAGTGCAATGGCTAAGCCTCGCCCTGGGTGAACCACCTGCTTGATCATGGTATCTCCCCTGCCAGGTAAGTATGAGTTGTACAGCGGAGGAGAAGGGGCGGGACTTACAGGAACACGGCTTTGATTGACGGCTCGCTTCTCATCGCTCTCTAATAGAATGAATGAAGAGAGAAAGCGCGGTCTATTTCAACGGCGCGAGTGAGAACCAGCGTCGAATTAAACACAAAAACAACTAAACTTACAGATTCTTCACTACACACACCTTCCCACAATGCAACAGAAGCTCCAAGCAGCCAATGAGATGATTTCCAACTAACACAACTTTTAAAAAATCTCCACATTGGCAGTTTTAAAGAAAAAGTTCAATGTAAAGTTAAACATTGCCTTAGCGTTTATGGAATTAGAAAACGCCAGGAATGAACAAAAACACTTTAAGAAATAATCACGTGACGCATTACGCGGGAATCAGAAACAATGAATTCACAACGTCACTTCCGTCAGAGAGCTAAACGTAATAAAAGTTCCAACTGCTGAAATCCTCTTGCTTCCTGAGCTATTCCGTTTTCTTACAGATTACCATTGATTAAAATAGTTTTACAAATACATTCTAGAAAGTAGGATTTGCAAATCACGTAACAAAATAAACAGGTAAGGGGAAATTCAACAACGTAAGTTCTTCATTGATGAACGTTAAATTTTATAATAATGCAATTTTGAAGGAAAAACAATAATAAAAGCACATTTCATTGTCAGATGGATGAAGAACAAACACATTAAAAAAAAGACAACGACGAAGTCCATATAATAGAAATGTATATCGTTTTAAGAAATTAGTTGTATAACAGAGTTGACTCATCTGATCGCACACATTGCCTAATAACACAAAAACAAAACAGATTTGAAAAATAATTTATCAAACTGAGAGACAATAAGCTATAAACCGACATTGACATATTCAACCTACAATTTTTAACGCAATTTTATTAACAATCAAGCAACAATAATAATTTAATTACCAAAAAAATCCTTTAATATACTGTAAATATTCGAACTATTCTAACCGAATCCCTATAATTAACATCAATTAACTTTATACCGATTGTTAATCTTCTTAAAAACGTTAAGAGTCTGATTTTTCACCGCTTTGAGGGGGTGCACCGTTCCCGGAAGTACTGCAATACCGGGTCGATGCGTGGAGTGGACGGAGCAAGCTCCTATTCCATCTCCCAGTTCCAAAAATCAATTTAATATATGGTGCCCGGGTAGGGCACGTATCAGATATTAAACTGATAAGAACAGATACTACACTTGATCTTAGCCAAAAGGCCGAGAAGCGATACCCACAATGGGTTTGAAGTAGGGACCCGATTCAACCGAACAGCAAACCCGGGAACGGTGTCACTGCGGCCGCGTTTTTAGAGTTCACGGAATCACGTGATCGCTCTCACACGAGCGTTTAACACACAAATAATGAAGAGCCGAAGAAACCCGAACTCTCACTGCAGCGCTTTTTATCATCAAACCGGACTAAAAGTCTGCTGTGATGACGAAAGAAGCTGCTCCTCCAATCAGAACCATGGATTTCATTCCAGATAAAATTAAAGAAAATAGCATTTAATCACAAAAGACCGATTAAACCTCGACAGAAAGTAAATATCTACGAGGAGACCGATGACTCGGGTTTCAGTGAATCTATGAAGATAACGCGATGTTTTCTGTTCAAGCTTTAAAGATGGTCTGACTGCGCCCCCCAGCGGACAAAAGATGAACTTAATTAAACTGTCAGTCACGCGCGAACAACAGGATCACAAACAGCTCTCAATTATTTAATAAAGTCTCAGATAGAAGTCACCGACGAATAAATAAAATACTTTTATTGTTTTTGACTCTACCTATGCTGCGCGCATTTTCAACGTCAAAACTAACTAAGATTCCACACAAAAATTTTAAACACAAAAGTTACATCACTGCATGTAAAAGTGAAAAACAGCACGTTTAAAAATGAGAAGCGCAACTCTTATCTCGTAAAGTAACGTTTAACGTTACTTGATAATTTCACGTTAGAAGGTTAACGTTAAACTTGACGTTAAGTCTTAACAAAATTATGTGACGTTAGCTGAATGCGTAATCGACATAATTCCGGTGAAATTTCTAGTGTAAGGAGTTTAAATCAATTATTAAAAGCTAATTTCATAAATGTACAAGTGTTTAGTAACAAATATTTGTTTAAATAATCGCTAAAGTTAACTTTAGCGTCACGTGCGGCCCTTCGAGTTTTCGTTACACGCGATTATGAAACTACGATCTGAGAATCTGAAACTTCGACGAAACACCTCAAATAACTTCTAGCTGGTGATTAATTTAGAGAAAAAGCTTTAAATCACTCACCCAAGAGCAAGAAACCCAGAGAACCCAAACTCGAGAATATCCAACAATTCAAGTTCGCCTCACACCTGCGTTACAAGCTCAGTCACGTGGTCACAACACGTGAGGTCAGAGGTCACGTCTTCTTCGTGGCCATTTAATGCGGTTCTAGTTTTAAATTAAGTTATTTAAATTTGTACACAAGAGAAAGCTAGAAATAACAGTATTGTATTTGAAATAAAACATGTATTGAAGCAATAGTGTACATTAATAGCTTAAAACATTAAAAAAATCAACTGCAATCATGTATTTTCTGAAAGAGTATTACTATTTTATTCAAATGTTAATATCGGGCACATGTTTGACTTTATATTTTAAATTTTCATAAAGAACAAACGCAACCCAAAAATCTGTCTCATATCTCACATTTGATTTCACATAAACACATTTTTATTTGTATTATTTCATATTAATCCAAGCACCCTCAAACATCAAATTTGTTCTTTAAATCAAATGTGTTGAAGTCAATGAGGGAAGGCTGCTTTAAACCCAATTTTAGTTCTTTCTCTTTGTTTTCAGATGAGCCTTCAAACCAACAAATAAAGTTAAGAGAAGGTTTAAAGATCCCATTCCACAGAACACACTTCAGCTCAATTCAACCTTCAGATCGACTCTAGCTTTACAAACCAGTCAATAAAATTAGGCCATGCTGATGATAACTAATGATATCTACTATATTTAATAAACATTGCTGAATCGATGCTTTAAACTGCATAAACCTTTTTCTTTAAATTACTCAGTACTCGAATACAAATTGGAGATGCGTAAAATTGCTTGTGCCTGAGTTTATTTTCTCTGAAGTTGAACCACTTTTACTTTGGTACAAATTCTTGTGTGCTCTTTCACCACTGTTTTTAGGTGCATGACATCATTCAGTCTTACAAAGGTAAATACAAAGTAAAAATAAAGATTTTATAGACTCTTAATTTCAGTCTTTGGTTTTCTCCAGATTCCGAATCTGCACTTTTTAATTATGTAACATCTAATAGTGTTTGTACACGTTTGCTCAAAAGACCCGAAGCTTACGTTGAGCTCTGAATGAGATTTTAGAAATCGCTTCCATATCTCTGATGAAGAGAAATGTCTGAAATCATCTTTTTATTTCACTGGTTCCATGGAAAGTGTCTTATCAATAAACAGATAAATAAAGACATATGGTAATAAACAACATGCCAGGTACACCTAATATTAGTCAATATGTTTGACATTTAAAGTGATACACAATTCAGAAAATGCATTTTTAAAATAAAAAAGACCTTTAAAACCATACAAATTAAACAATACACATGTGTTACCCTCTGATGTTAAAGGGTTCAAATACCAATCTTAAAACATAAATAGAAATGCTATTAAAAAATGAATTCACTCTACTAACGTGTTCTAGAGTTGTATTGAAGCCATTAATAAAACTGTGATCTAATTAAAATACTTGCTGCTTAATGATTTACAAATGTCAACAAGAACATTAAATTATTAGAAAAAAACTATTACCCCCCCCCCCCAAAAAAAAAAAAAAAAGAAAAAATCTTATTTTAAAATATTTCTGGAGTTGAATTTACATTCACTGTTACCTTTTTGTTTGAGCCAAATAATATTGTCTTTCTTGCACTATCTGGTAAAATAGCTTTTTATAAAGACACAGCTAACTAAAACATAAACCATGTAATGTTACATTATTTTGGAAATAACAGCAATAACAAATGACACAAATGCTGAAAGTAACTCCACTTTTTATTTTTAAATCAGGGAACGCAGCAAATACCATCAACCACTGCCAAAAAATTGTTCAGTCAAGAACCCCACATTCAATACTGTACACAATCCAGCCATAAATCTACAATTGCTGCAGACTCGTCAAATCGGGGGACTGTAGACTCTGGGCCAATCGAAGAGCAGAAGCGTCTACAGTTTTCCCCTTGAGCCCCGCCCCTCTGGACTGTAGACTCTGGGCCAATCGAAGAGCAGAAACGTCTACAGTTTTCACCTTGAGCCCCGCCCCTCTGAACTGTAGACTCTGGGCCAATCGAAGAGCAGAATCGTCTACAGTTTTCGCCTTGAGCCCCGCCCCTCTGGACTGTAGACTCTGGGCCAATCGAAGAGCAGAATCGTCTACAGTTTTCACCTTGAGCCCCGCCCCTCTGGACTGTAGACTCTGGGCCAATCGAAGAGCAGAATCGTCTACAGTTTTCACCTTGAGCCCCGCCCCTCTGGACTGTAGACTCTGGGCCAATCGGAGAGCAGAATCGTCTACAGTTTTCCCCTTGAGGCCCGCCCCTCTGGACTGTAGACTCTGGGCCAATCGGAGAGCAGAATCGTCTACAGTTTTCCCCTTGAGGTCCGCCCCTCTGGACTGTAGACTCTGGGCCAATCGAAGAGCAGAATCGTCTACAGTTTCTCCTTTGATCCTCCCCCGCTCGGCTGTAGATTCTCCTCCATTAAAAGCGCCGAGCTGTCTCCGGATGCTCTGTCCCGCAACCAATCACGAGCCTGCATATCTAAAACCACGTGTGTCGCAATAAACAGCCCTTTTTGACAGCGGCAAAAAAAGTTTATGTTTTAAAGTTTAACTGTGAAACTTATCTCTTTGATCGTTTCAAGCACGATTTTCACTCACCTGAGCCAGTTTTACATTAACTCAATAACTTCAAGACATTTCACAGACCTTATTAAACAACACCTTGGTTTACTTTGATATGAGTTAATAAACATAATTATACATTAGAACGATCAGGATTTATAAACATGACTGATAATTATAGTCTGTGGAATCTGTGTAAACTATATTTTCTTGCATATTTAGCAACCTCAAAACAATGCATGGAGTTAAAGGCTGAATGTGTAACACACAAACACATTTAAAAAGATGATTGAAATCATTTACAATATTCATAGAACATCTATAGAATATAAAACCTCAAATAGATGAGTGAACACATCCTAAATGATTAGTTTTGTGAAGTTAATGTAAATCCTGTCATTATTGATATCGGAAGTGTTTTAAGATATTGTCACTGCAGGAGTTTTCCAATGTTGCGGATCCTCTGATGCTCCGCTGGAACTTTTGGACCAAACAGTTCTTCCGGAGAGAACTGAGCCTCCTGGAGGCCTCACCAGAGCCGAGCTCCAGGCTTCCCACGAGTGCTTTAAAGCGACAGCTGTTCAGGACAACAATAGATTTGAGCTGAAAGTGGATTGTAACCTTGTTTTTTCTATCAGTCCGCGGAAGCGCTCTGTGATAATCTTCACATGTTGGAGTTTCTTTCAAAAGCTAACCAGAGCCACCAGCGCTTCACATCAACTCTCACGGTGGAGCAGAACCTGGGGAAGTTCTTGCGAGAGCTGGAAAATATCACAAAGTTCTGGAGAACATGTGAAGTAGTGAGTACATGACACTGGATGAAATGAAATAGTTTGTAACTACTTTTTAAAGAATGAATCATTCTTAACATGATGTTAGCATCTCCTGCCTTCTGCCTGAAGGATCTTCTGCTGGATTATGTTATTATTTTCCTGTTATCTGAAGGTGAACATGGACACAGTAATTAATGAAGAAGGTTACTTCAATTCTTTCTCCTGTCTTGTGAAGTGGCAGAGGTACAGTCTTGAGTCTTCACTAAATCTTTCAGCACGTAAACAGAATAAAATATGTACTGTTCTATGCCACAGCGGATGGAGATTAAAGAGAGGAACATCTCTGCAAAAAAAAAAAACATAAAACGCTTCAGAGAATACATGATCAGCAGCGATGAGGTAGGTTTGAGGTTCTCCCCTCAACACCTCTCTCCGGTTTAATCTCCTTCTGATGTTTCTAAAAAGATCACAAGTTACTCATGTTTGGTATCGTTTATAATGTTCTCCAGTGATTAGTGGAGTGCTCTAATTGTCTATTATGTTAACGAAAATGATAAAAACGTGTATATAATGCTCTATGGTTCACCTTATTAATGAAATCACTCCTCTGGAGGAATTTGATTAGAAAAGATTTCCAACAACAAGGAGATAGTGAGATCCTGGCCATTTTAGCTCCAAGATAAGAAATCTAAAAAAAGAGAAAGCTTACGGTTCTTATTTTATACGTTGTCTGTTGCAATTGTTAATACATGTTTATATTTTCACATTCAATGTTGAATTAAACAAACGTGGAACAAACATATATAGTTTCATACATAAAGCACACCAGAGTACTAAACAGATATTGGAACTTTATTCATTTGTATTTCACGTGTTAGAATTAAATATTTTTTTTATTTATGTCATAATTATTATTTGAATAAAGACATGTTCAAGTAGTGTCTCCTCCATAAATTCATAAAATAATTCATGTAATAATACCTCATTAACTTACAAGTTTTTTTTCATCGAGATATGTGAAATACACTTTATTTTCAGTTAATTTCTCATTCATTAAATCCTTCATTGTTGTCTGAATAAAACAGTTGGTGGATTTGAGCATCAAGCACACCTGATTCTCTCTCATCATTGTCCGAGTCAGTCTCGCTGCGGTCCGCGGGACGGAACAGTTCAGCGATGCTTCTGGCTTTCACATTCATGAACACTGAGCTCTGATATCTCCCGCATAAACATAACTTTTTTAAAGTGTCACTTTAAGATGACGTTAACGGTTACTCTGCATGATGAAGCACAGTATCTAATGCCTCGTGCGTGTCGAAGTGCATCGTGTGTTACTCCTCAAGGTTCCTGACTGAGGTAGCAGTGATGCTACGACAATCAATCCAGCTGTGCAGCTTTATAGCATATCAAATATAATCTAGTGCACTGTATAACAAGAGACCTAAATCAATATTTCACACAACATTTTCATTTTCACAAAACTATATTAGCAACTCCAACATTCAATTTCTTTGCTTGAGAGGAAGAATAACACTTAAGATGACATCTTACACAAATACATTCTGAACTCACACATACAAATCTATAAAAAACTAATAAACCATTGAAACACTGTTTTAAGACAGGACACGTGAGCTTTGTCTCCGGTGGGTTTCCAACATCGGGCCTAACAGCAGGACCTTACAGCGTCTGAATCAGAGAAAAATTGCTGTAAGTAAAGCAGAAGAAGACACCAGCATCATCTGAATGCACAGTGCGGGTTTCACAAACTTCTACCTGAAATCTGTCTGTATATTACAGAAGCCTCCGCAGCACCTGGACCTCCCGGCAGCAGCTGATCACATCTTTGTGAAACCCAGAGATGGTGAAAGTTCTCCAATATATGAAAAAAAAGGAAAATCAGTTCAATCTTTCACTGTACAAACATCGAAGAAACTGCCTACTGTACATTTACATTTATGCATTTGGCAGACGCTTTTGTCCAAAGCGACTTACATTAGGGAAAAGACAATAAGCAATTTGTTACACAGTCAAAGTCTATCTCAGCTTTTCAAAATAGAAATTGTATCAACTGATCAATAAACCAAAGCAGTGAGGAAGTAGAGGAAGAAAATAGGCAGAGGAGGAAAAAAAAGGTAGTAGTTTAAATTTTTTTTTTATAGTAGGTGTTCTCTGAAGAGAAGAGTTTTCAGTTGCTTTTTGAAAGCTGTTAGTGTTGCTGCTCTCCTGACTGGATCAGGGAGATTGTTCCACAAGCCAGGGACAGCGAGAGAGAAGGTTCTGCTGAGAGATCTTCTGCCCTTGTGGGATGGAACCCACAGCCCTCTGAGAGCAGGCTTCTAGAGGGCATGTAGGAGTGGAGGAGCTCATGGAGGTAGACAGGGGCTGATCTAGAGATAGTTTTGTATGCCAGCGTTAGCGATTTGAATTTAACACAATCTGTGATGGGGAGCCAATTGAGAGTGAAGAAGAGGGGAGTGACATGAACTCGCTTCGGTTCCTTGAAGATAAGACGAGCTGCAGAGTTCTGGATCATCTGCAGAGGTTTGAGCACATTTTCTGGAAGTCCTGCTAGGAGAACGTTGCAGTAGTCCAGACGTGAGAGGACCAGAGCCTGAACCAGGAGTTGAGTTGCATGTTCAGTTAAGAAGGGCCTGATCTTTCGAATGTTGTCTTCGAGTTGTCTTTGTGATGTGGTGTTTCTCAAGATTAAAAAATAAAAAATAAACAAACGTGTGTGCAGGCATTTTGTTAAAGTTCAAAGTAGACCTTCATTTTGAGGACCTGGGAACAAGACACTCAAGCACTGTGAGTCAATCAGAATCCATTCATGGGAGGTCTTCCCTGTTGGGATGAAAACTGAGGGACCAGGAATCCACCTTTATTATATTTAAAGCCTGATCCAGGAGAGGGGAGGACTGACCACTGCCAAAAGATCAGCAGATTTCTATCCTCCACAAATGCTTAAGCAAAGAATAATGGGATTGAAAACTCTTGTCTGTCATTTCCTTTAAATCGGTATTTAAAACTCTGCTATGGAGTGAATTTAATGCAGACAATGTCACACGTGTCAATCAGGTTTGGTGAATTGTGAAATATTCTTGTAATCGTATCCTGATGTTTGAGCAAAAAAAAATATTGGATTCTACACAAGTAAGGAACTTTTCACAAACCAGCTATTACGAATACAAGTAAAATTACGAATTTACAAGTACAACTCTTATCTCACTCGTTTGTGGGTTTTGTCAACCTCATTTAGCAGATGCGAACACTTCTATGTGCATGAATATTTTTTATAATCTTCTACTGTGAACATGAACTGAAGATTGACAACAGCCAATCAGAGAACAGCATAGGTTGGCCTTTCACCTTGTGCCCGCCTCAAACATCACTCATCTGTATCAAGCAAACTTTGTGTGTCATGAGATACAAGAACAAATTAGTTTTACAATTCACAAAACCTGATTTACACGTGCAACACTTTCTGCATTAAATTTACCCCAGACTCTTCACTGATGAGATAAAGATGCTTCACAAAACCTTGAAACAGGCTTCGTTCTAGTTTTACTTGTAAGACCTTATATTAAACGGCAATTATTTTTGTTGATATAAAATGATAATTTGAATACGACTGTACTAAAGTAATTTTCATTTTAATTGTTAAGTTGTTAATGTTTTGTGTGTTTGTGTACCATCAGGTGACTTGAGGGATAGAACAACGCTAGAGAGCCTGGCCCTTAGGGGCCGCCGCAGCAGATATCAAGTCAAGAGTTTTGTCTAAAATGTGCAGCGCTGGCATCAGAAGATGGATGGTAGTGAAAACTGCTGTGATTTAATAAATGTTGTGTTTTGCTTTAATAAATTATCCTAAACAGGTGCTTTCAAAACATCATGTTTTGAGAATATTACAAGCAAGAAAGTATCAAAGTGAATCATGAACATTTAACTCAGTATCAATCGCTGCTCCTGAGGGCCTCATACCGCGCACATTTCAGTTGCAACCCTGTTCTGGCACGCATACTACCTAGCTTGATAATTGAATAAAAAAAACAAAAAAACAATGTGCAGTTTTGCCCTCCAGTATCAGATTTGGGTGTTCTCGGATATAACACAAGAGACATAACTATGTATTATTTAACTAAATAAACGATAATTTTTTAAATGCACCTACAAAGATGCACACTGCTCTGATATCATCAAACAAGATCACTAATATTATTTCTAACAGTAACAAATTTACACACGTCATTAGACACTCATGAATTTTTCTATCATTAACCATGAGATCAGGGGAGAGCGCGAACGCAGTCCCCCACTAGCAGAAATTATGCAGTCGAGATTCCCACATTTGGGGAATTCGCAGAGGTCAACGAAGCCTGAAGTGCAATGGCTAAACCTCGCCCTGGGTGAACCACCTGCTTGATCATGGTATCTCCCCTGCCAGGTAAGTATGAGTTGTACAGCGGAGGAGAAGGGGCGGGACTTACAGGAACACGGCTTTGATTGACGGCTCGCTTCTCATCGCTCTCTAATAGAATGAATGAAGAGAGAAAGCGCGGTCTTTTTCAACGGCGCGAGTAAGAACCAGCCTCGAATTAAACACAAAAGCAACTGAACTTACAGATTCTTCACAACACACACCTTCCCACAATGCAACAGAAGCTCCAAGCAGCCAATGAGATGATTTCCAACTAAAACAACTTTTTTTAAAATCTCCACATTGGCAGTTTTAAAGAGGAAGTTGAAAGTAACGCTAATCAGCCTTGCCTTAGCATTTATGGCATCAGTACTCGTCAGGAATGAACAAAAAACCGTTAAGAAATAATCACGTGACGCATGACGCAGACATCATGCATTCACAACGTCACTTCCGCCAAACGTTATAAAAGTTCTAACTGCTGAAATCCTCTTTCTTCCTGAGCTATTCCGTTTTCTTACCGATTAACATTGATTAAAATACTTTTACCAATACATTCTAGAAAGTAGGATTTGCAAAAGAGTTAAGAATGAAGCAAATCAAGTAACAAAATAAACAGGT
Source organism: Danionella dracula (assembly GCA_900490495.1). Classification (NCBI taxonomy): domain Eukaryota; kingdom Metazoa; phylum Chordata; class Actinopteri; order Cypriniformes; family Danionidae; genus Danionella; species Danionella dracula. The sequence continues at coordinate 1,034,067 of UELW01000146.1, forward strand.
AAAGGGGGAAATTCAACAACATAAGGCAAAAAAAAGTATTGATGAAAGTTAAATGACATAATCAAAAACAAATCAAAAGCACATTTAATTCACAGATGGACGAAGAACAAACAAATAAAAAAAGGCAATGGCGAAGCCCATAAAAATAAATTTGTGTTGTATAACAAAGAATTTATTCATTTAAATATCTGATCACACTAACTGGCTAATAACACAAAAACAAAACAGATGTAAAGACGACTTCTGTACAATAATTTATCAATCTGTTAAAAAAGTAAAATAATCAAACAATAAGCTATAAACCGGCATTGACATTCAACTGCCTTCAACCTTAAAATAAAATCAAGACAAAATCTAGTATAACACTTTCCTTTCGATGAATACCTACAAAACATACCAACTTTTTTATTAACAACCGACCAATAACAGTAACTAAATTAATTATAAAATCCAAAAACATCATGAACATATTTTGACTTCTCAAACAGAGTTTAATATAATTAAGTTCGCCCATAATATTCAATCATACATCTTCAAACATTTTAATAGGAGTCTGATTTTTCACCGCTTTGAGGGGGTGCACCGTTCCCGGAAGTACTGCAATACCGGGTCGATGCGTGGAGTGGACGGAGCAAGCTCCTATTCCATCTCCCAGTTCCAAAAATCAATTTAATATATGGTGCCCGGGTAGGGCACGTATCAGATATTAAACTGATAAGAACAGATTTTCTTTCAAATGTTTTTATTGGTACAGTTTTCAAGTCATGTCATACAGTCAAGCGTCAAACATCTTGGTCATTAAAAGTCGCTTGTTACGGACTTTAAAAACTTGCATTCAATAAAATACATTGAAAAAACACATTTTGGATAAAACCAATCAGATAAAAACAACAGAAGTACAGATGTTAAAAGACAAATGCATGCCATTATTTTAAAATACAATAAATTCAACGAATTAAAATGGTACATCCGTTGTGCAAAACCGGGGTGAGTTCTTAACAAGATTCGCCTCATCCTGCTCTCCGGAGCTCGACCTCCGGCATGTCCGGTCCTCAGAGGAGGTCCCCCCCTCCGGCCCGCTGGCCCGCTGCTCCCGTAGCCGGAGTTGGTGAGGGTGCATCTACGGGCGGCCAGGCTTTGGTGGGCGGGACCCCTATGTGCAGCCGCGGCCCCCACATCCGAATGACGACGTCCGGCGCCCCCGCAGCGTTGATCTAACTATTTGCTCGCACGCGTGGGGGGGCACCGTAACGCGTTCCCCACCAGCAGGTTTCTGGTGGTCCAGAGGGTGTCCGTTATGATGTTCAGGGTGGGCCAGAGCGAGGGTAAACCTGTCGCCACTCAGTCCCGTCGAGCTCCAGCCCACCCCTAGGACTGCGAGCTTGTAGTCCCTCTGGACTCTACCCGCTGGCAGGCTCGGGAAAACAAGGGGGCCTGTCCTGGCCCACAGGTCCCGCGCAGCACCACACTCCCAGAGGAGGTGGCGAACGGTCTCCGGGGCGTTGCACCCGGACCGAGGGCAAGTTGGATTTTTGGCCATGCCTCTGGAGTGCATAACCGCTCTGACCGGGAGCACCTCATGAGCGACCATCCATGCCAGGTCCTTGTGGCGGTTCTGGAGAGCAGGATGGGCTGCGTTCCGCCAAGCTTGTTTGGCCTCAGCAAGTGTGAGGCCCGGAACGGAACTCACTTTCTCCCGATCCTGCACAAGGGAGACCAGAGATTTATGATTAGTTAAAATCATGGCATCATTTGTCTCTAAAACATATTTCTTTAAAAATTTCGGGATAAAACTGTATTCTGTTGGCAGGTTAAAAGAAACTGGAACTTTAAGATCGATTGGTAAAAGTTTCTTGCTTCTTAAAAGGGACCCCATCCAGAAGCGTGCCATTGCAGCTGCCTTGTTTTCTCTGGATGGGGCCAGCGCATAGCTAAACTGGAGGGCGGTGAAACGGCTGCCTAAAAACAGGTGGGGGTCCGGGAGGCCTTTGCCACCATTTTCAGGTCTTTTCTTTAATACTTCTCGCCTCAGGCGCTCCCACTTAGACCCCCACAGGAAATAAAACACCGCCCTTTCCAACTGAATTAAGAAGCATCTGGGCGGGCTAAAAACAGAAGACACTAACATTAAAAGGGGTAAAATCACAGCTTTAAAAACTAAAATTTTACCCTCAAACGTCAACTGTCTCAGTCTCCAGAACCCGAGTCTTTTTCTAACTTTCCCTATCAGGTCGATCCAATTCCCCAGTCCTTTGCCGTCTTTATCGAATTTTACTCCTAAAACCTTAAAATCTTTGTCTTTAAAAACAACGTCAAGTCCACTTTTGTCAACCTCCCCCCACGGCCCGAAGAGCTGGGCCTCGGATTTCTCTCTGTTAAGTCTAGCCCCCGAGGCCCGACCGTACCAGTCAGTCAAGTCCATTGCTCTTCGTAGCGATAAAAGGTCAGTTGCTAAAATGGTGACATCGTCCATATATAAAACACATGTCGCCCTCAGTCCCCCGGTCCCTGGGATGTCAAGTCCCCTTATCCATTTGTCCCTTCTCAAGATCTGTGCCAATGGCTCTATGCAAGCTACATACAGGAGCGGAGATAACGGACATCCCTGACGGACGCCGCTGCGAATGTTGACAGCTTTGGATAGGTGCCCATTTACTAAGATTCTGCTTATTAAACTCTTGTAAAGCATCCCCACCCATGCTATGAACTTCCCTGGAAACCCCATTTTGGCCAAAACCTTAAAAAGGAACTGGTGCGAGACTCGGTCGAATGCTTTTTCAAAATCTAAATTTAGCACTACAAGCCTCATGTTTCTGTCTCTCGCATAACAGATGGAGTCTCTGATCAGCAATAGACTGTCAGTGATCTTCCTCCTGGGCACAGCGCAAGCTTGATCCGGGTGGATGACGTCCTCTAAAACCGTCGACATGCGGATGGATAAAATCTTGCTAAAAAGCTTACAGTCGAAATTTAAAAGAGTGATCGGTCGCCAATTTTTTAAGTCCGTCTTGTCTCCTTTTTTATACAACAGTGTTACTATCCCTGTCCTAAAACTGTCGGGAAGTCTGTCTACTGAGTGAAATTCGTTAAAAACAGTCAGTAAATCGTTCGCTAAAATGTCCCAAAAGGTCTGATAAAACTCCAGTGGCAACCCGTCCGAACCTGGAGATTTCCCTCGTTTAAAACCTTTAAGAGCACTTTGCAAATCTAAAATGTTAAAATCTTTTTCTAAAACTGTGCACTGACTGTCTACTTTTTTATCTAAAAAGCCTAAAACCTCGGTTAAAACACACTCATCTACCTCTTTTTCCTGGTACAATTCATCATAAAAACACTCAATTTCTTTTAAAATATCTTTAGTTTTGTGTACCTCCCTCCCCCCAGCGTTTAATGATGTAATTGCCCCTCCCTTTGATAAAATCTTCTTAAAAAAATAGCGAGTGCATTTTTCCCCTTCTTCTCTCTCCCGTTCTAAGCTTCTTAAAATAACACCTTCACTCTGTATCTTGGCTAAAACTGACATTTCTTTCTTCACTCCTTTAATTTCTTCATTAAAATCGTGACCTTCATTTAAAAGATTAAAATACCTCTGTAGTCTTTGCTGCAGCCCCATCATGCATCTTCTTTCCCTAGCTTTTTTCTTTCTCCCTACCTGCTTAAAAAATTGTACCGTCCGTTGCTTTACCATTTCCCACCACTGTGCGCGTGAATCGAAAAAGTCCTGGAGGGTCTGCCATTGGCTAAACCGCTCCCTGTATTCCCTTGCTATCTCCTCATCCTCCAACAGGGAGCGGTTCAGCTTCCACAACCCTCCGCCTACAGTCACACCTGTGGGAAGTGAAAGAGTGCAGGATAGCATTACGTGATCGGAAAAGAAGAGGGGGGTCAATGTAGCATCGGTTGGCGAGCAGTCCCTTGTAAAAACATAGTCAATTCGAGAGGCTTTGGAACCATCACCACTGAACCAGGTGAAGCCCTCCTCTCTTTGATGCAGGGTTCTAAAACAGTCGACTAGCTTAAAATCTGTGACCATTTGCTGCAATAAAACCGATGTCTTGTCCACCTTAAAATCATCTGCCCTCCTCCTATCCTTCTTCGTTAAAACGCAATTAAAATCCCCAGCAACGATAAAAGGTACTTCCCTAACATGTGGGGCTGCAGGTCCTCTAAAAGATCATACCTCTCATTTTTGTCATTAAAACCATACACATTAAGAATGTTAAAATCCTTTCTAAAACGTCAGATTTGCTAAAATGGCTCGCCCATCCCTCACCACAGTGTTGCCCTTCACCAAGATATTTGGATTTTTTGATTAAAATAGCAACACCGTCAGATTTATTAAAATTGGACCCACTCCAGATAGACACTCCGGGGGTCTCAAAGCTCCTCCCCACTTCCTATTAATTTTTTAAAAAGGCCAAGCCACATTCTTGCAATTAAAACACATCTGACGTAAAAGTACTTAAAAAGGAGATAAACACTCTGTGCTCTCAGGGGGCTCTTCACACTTCTAACATTGAATTGGTTGAGATCGTGAGAGCCCATGAGCAGTATGGTAAAACGAGGTATTACTTTAAAAGGCCTTTATAAACTACAGAGTTGCATTAAAAACTATGTTTTATCATGTAGCACTTCTGATTTCTTACCCCCCCGGGAATGCAGGGCGGAAGTTCCAGAAGTGCTCGCCACCTCCATTGATGCAGAGTCAATCTCTTGCATTTCAATGGGCGACGATGATTTCAACTGAACTTTTAGAAAAGACACTTCATTAGGAGAGTGCAGGGGCCAGATATGCATCATATCATTAATGATAGATGATTCTAAGTCCCTGAACCTTTTCTCCTCTGAATTACTCAGAGAAGACTCCGCATGCCTTTTCTGCACCTGGCCACCAGGGAGTGAGATCTGGCTCTCACTCGCACTAGTTGTGGCACTGTCCTCAGAGACGGTGACTAGGGAGGAAGCCGATTCTCCCAGTACTTCTTCCACTACTACATCAATAACCTTGTCTGCAATGGGAGGGGCTTCCTCCCCCTGTTCAGCTACAGCCTGTGACTCTGCCTCTTTGGCCGCCTCACTTTCCTGTCCAATCCCTGCGCCTGGCTGAGGATTTGAATTTCCCGCCAAAACCACAGGGACCGCCTCTTCCTCTCTTTGTTCTTGTGTTTGTTCAGGAAGTGTGGCGGCCATTTTGTTCGCTTTCAACTTGTTGGCAAAAGATTTAGGACAATCCCTGTAGAGATGAGAAAAATCACCACAGAGGTTGCACTTTCTGCCATTGGTACATTCATCAAAACCGTGGCCAATTTCTTTACACTTGCCACACACGATTTCCTGACATGCCTCGGCTAGATGCCCATGCTGGTTGCATTTGCGACACAGCTTGGGCATCCCTTGATAATTAATGTAGCCTCTGTTCTCTCCCAACACAATCATAGACGGAATTTGACGCAGACCCTGGAACTCGCTTGGATCTGCCCATTGTTTAATGAGCACTCTCCAAGCACAGTTCCAGATCCCATCCTCATCAAAAACCTTGACTGGTTGTCGAAGAATTTGGCAATATCTTGCCAACCAGACAGAAATATCTTCCCCACTCACAATTTCATTGAACATTCTGACAACTACCACTTTCGTGGAGTTGTCAGTCAGTTTTTCCACTGTGAACATGGAAAAGTTGGCTTTTAAACTTTCGTAACGAGACCAGAAAACGTTTAGCAAGGCAGCAGTCTTAAAACTTAAATCGAAACCACGGTTCATGGGCAGAGTCAACAGGCAGTTAATGTCATTCACAGTAAAACCAAGATCTTTTTGGACAAGCTTTCTGGAGAAGTCCAATCGGGACATCCCCATCAAGCTGCCGTCATCTTTCTTGTTGAAAATAAAGCGCACGCTGTGGTGCCTCCGAGTGCCGACACGAGCAGCCGACATGGTGGAGGCACCACCAGCTCTGAAAGAAATACAATAAATACAATAAAACCAGCCAATAAATACTTAAACACACAATAATACAATAAAAACCTTACCTTAAAAAGCTCCGACAGTCGCTGGAACTTGTGCCTTTCAAAGCTTATGCCGCGAGACACAAAACCTCGAGGCTTGAAGCTTCAAAAGGCGATCACAACTCTGCTTCTGGCTCAGACACTTGATCTTAGCCAAAAGGCCGAGAAGCGATACCCACAATGGGTTTGAAGTAGGGACCCTGATTCAACCGAACAGCAAACCCGGGAACGGTTGTCACTGCGGCCGCGTTTTAGAGGTCACGGAATCACGTGATCGCTCTCACACGAGCGTTTAACACACAAATAATGAAGAGCCGAAGAAACCCGAACTCTCACTGCAGCGCTTTTTATCATCAAACCCGACAAAAAGTCTGCTGTGATGACGAAAGGAGCTGCTCCTCCAATCAGAACTATGGATTCTATTCCAGACAGAAAGAAGAAAATAGGATTTCATCATATAAGACCGTTTAAACCACAATACAAATTAAATATCTACGAGGAGACCGATGACTCGGGTTTCAGAGAATCTATGAATTTAACTCGATGTTTTGTGTTCACGCTTTAAAGACGGTCTGACTGCGCCCCCCAGCGGACAAAAGAGGGGCTGCATTTAACTATCCGTCACGAGCTCAGAGGGAACAAATAGAAAGAGAAGCGGCATCCTTACTTTTTAAAATTGGATTTAAAGTGTCTCAGATAAGAATAGTCAACACTGAATAAACAAAATACCGATTTGCGTTGAGACCCTAACGTTAATTACCTCCACCCCGCTAAACCAAAAACGAATCTTTCACATATTTTCAATTACTATAGTTATCTCACTTTACTTAAACGTTAAAACAGCACGTTTCCAATGCAACGTATACCTCAACGAACGTTAACTTAATAATTTAAGGTTTGAATTTTGTAACGTTGTCGTTTGAAGATTAATGATCCGATAACATTAACAGTTAACCATATGCAACGCCTCTCATCTAATCAACGTAATCTAGTAACATGTTCTACTTTAATCTATACGAATTATACAAAGTATAGGACGTGGTCATATACAAGTCTAGTTACGAAAGAATGCGCGTTTAATGAATCGCTAAAGTTAACTTCATCGTCTCACGCACGCGGCCCTCGAGGTTATCGTTACACAACGCGATTAAGACACTACGATCTGACAATCTGAAACTTCGACGAAACACCTCAAATAACTTCTAGCTGGTGATTAATTTAGAGAAAAAGCTTTAAATCACTCACCCAAGATCAAGAAACACCAGAGATAAACCCAAACTCGCGAATATCCAACAATTCACGTTCGCCTCACACCTGCGTTACACAATCAGTCGTGGTCGCAACACGTGAGGTCAGAGGTCACTTCTTCTTCGTCGACCCTCGCTTTAAGTCGTGTATTATACATGTGTAACGTAAACATTATTTGGTTCTAATTAAAATTTTACACGCTTGTATTAAATGCCCCATTTATTAAATCAAATGTTGAAGTGAAAGTTTTAACATGGTTTTATAACATGGCTTTATTAATGTTATTGTAATGAATCCATTTGTCGTTTAATAAATAAAATTCAACTTAGAAAGCGTTTAAAACGCCTGTCCTCGATAAATTACTATAAACTACATTTCCCAGCAAGCAATTACAACCATCCAGAATTCACTCACATTCAAATAAAATAGTAACACCAGCACTATTTCATCTCACACTTTAGAACAGCATAACAAAGAGATGATTAAAATGATTATTGTGATTATAATTAAATATTATAAATGATTAATGTTATTTTAGATCCATGAAGTTACTTAGCCTGCTTTATGTCTCGAAACAGCAAACCATCAAAAGACAAATTTTAGGACCCAGTTTTTACACCCTCTCTGATGTCTGGAACCAATCAGCATGACTTAAAGGTATTAGCCAATTTTATTTTTACCATATTTCTGTTTACTGTTTGATGTTTTATTTATGAATTGTGTCTGCACTGCGGCGTGTACATGTACATGTGTACATTTTCGAAGATTAAGGAAATGTTGTGAGGTAGCAGACAAAGAGACACACACATAATGAGGAATTAATTTCACTTTAATTTACATACAAACAGGTCTTGTCTTTGTCCAGCAAAAGAACTTTCAATACATTTATCCTTTATTCCATACATCAACTTTCATTTATATTCTTTAGAGTAAACCGAGTCCTCAACCTGCTTGGACTCTAAAACCTCTTCATTTAAATCCTAAAAGTCATGTTAGAGTCGTAAATAAAACGTGATGTTAACACAAAGGGGCTCCAGGCCTTTTAAATTAGTAGAATAACAGTGCAAAACTACTACATACTCAATGCATTGGCTAAATAAATGCATTTTTGTTTGCTTTAAGAGTATAGATATTAAAAGCAAGCATTTTATTAATTGTCAGACATACTAACATCCCTCATTTCACTTCCATTGCAATAGCACCATCACAATCTCTCACTACCCCTTACAGGAATCCATACTAAAACCTTCTTGTACCCAACATCCTGAACCATTATCATCTCGATCACATCGCAACATACTATTTTTTCCATTGTGTCACATGCTTGTTTCATCTGCTTCCTGCTACTATTGTTAAAGATCTTGCAAATGAAATAAATAAGGTTTAGCAGATATTAGTCAGCACGTCTAGTGCAGGTGTGCTACATTCTTGGAAGACCACACATTTTTATATATTTGCAGTCCACTTTCCTTGAATGCAGCACTCCACCTCTTTAGAACCTTAAAATACTCTTTTTAGTCATGTAGACCTTGAGCTAGCTGAGCAGCATCTCAACAGTGCCTGAGATGTCCCGTGTGTCTCAGCAGGCATGCAGCAGGCCAGTTTGTGGCTGGTACGGGTCGGCCAGAACCTTGTAGCGGATCTTGGTGTTGGTTATTGCCCCATGTTTCTGTCTCAGGTGAAGCCTCAGTTGACTCTTGTGACGGAAATGCAGGTGACACTTCTCACACTGGAAGACAAGAACAAGCCATGTTTCACCAACAGAGGTCAGAAGACCAACAGAAGCCAAACATGTGATCTGTGTCATTTTGGTGCTAAATGAAGAACATTTATTCAAGTAGGAAATTCATTGCTTTTACAAATCTTCAAAAACTGCCTGAAATCTGGTATACTATGTCACTGGATACTAGAGCACAAATTTTAGCAGTTGCTTAAAAGCAGCTTCACAAAGGCCTAAGTGTGGATCAGGGATTCCTAATGGATGGGGTAGAAATAGAACTACCATATAATGCTGCCTTAGGGTTTATACAGTTTATTAGTATAAGGAAATGGTTGATTTAAAAACTGACTAGTAATCCTAATTTATTATAAAAACCCAGTTTAAACTAATTTTGTGGCGAAAAAAGGCAGGCAAAATACTTATTTTTTATTAATGTGGGGAAAAATCTGAGAACCCAGAGTAAAAAAAAACCCACACACACACTAGCAGAGAAAAGATCTCCGCCAGTGAGGAACCTCTCCGTGAGGTCACAGGGAGCCTCGCTGAATGGGGCAGGTGCTAAACACCTCCCCAGCTCAATATAAAATCGATCATAAAAAGGGATATCAAATAAATGAAATTCTTTAAATATGCATTGTAAAAATGTTAAAGATGGAAAAGCATTTTCATCCCTCCACCATAGTAAGATTACCACAAGCTCACGGATGAATCTGAAATCATACATTTCTGGTAATTAATATAATAATATATTAAGAACTGTTTCATAGCAACCCTTGTCCAGTAGAATGTTCATTTACACTTAATTTTGCTGTGAGGAACACTGTAAGTGACTCTCGTGTTAACTCTGAGTGACTGCGTGAGAACGGTTATGGTTGCCAGATATTGCGAATTCTGCAAATATGAAACTTTACAATTAAAGGTGGCCAGTTGTTCTTTTCAACCTTTGGTTTTAATCTAGTTTTTGAACTTTTTTCTTTAGCTGTATTATATAGTTTTGTACTTTATGATAAATGTCTATGTTGTGGGCTTAGACAGTTGTAGGCTTTATCTGCAGTTAATAAAAGTGTGAAATCGCTTTTGGTCGATCGTTTTATTCTCATGGGAAATAAGAAAAAGTTAATTAAAATAATCAACAAACAACAAAATAGCAAAAACAAGAGCAGAACTGTTTCTAGAAAAAAAAGTGTGTTTTAGTTAACTTGTGTATTTGTAATTTTGTCAACCTTGGCTGTTACGACGTTTGATTCTGAAATAAAGTTTGATTTGATTTTCTGCAGTGATAGCATTTTTTTCAATCAATCCAATTTTTTTAATTTAGCAGCTTTTTAAAGCAGCTTCACAAAGGCACAATGTGGATTTATTTGTGCTAAATAGGAATTATTCATTCATTCATCTTCATGTCGGCTTTATTCCCTTTCGGGGTCACCACAGCGGAATGAACCGCCAACTCTCTGGCATATGTTTTACGCAGCGGATGCCCTTCCCTGCCGCAACCCATTGCTGGAAAAACATTCACACACACACATTCACTCTTTAACACTATGGGCAATCGTTCTTATTCAATTCACTTATTCCGCATGTCTTTGGACCCGGAGAAAACCCACGCGATCACGAGGAGAACATGAGAACTCCACACAGAAATGCCACCTGCCCCAGCCGAGCCTAGAACCAGCGACCTTCTTGCTGTGAGACGACCGTGCTACCCACTGCGCCACCGTGACGCCTAAATAGGAATTAATATGGGATTATTGGGTTATAATTAGAACTACCATAATGCTACCTTAGGGATTGTAAAGTTATAAGTATGAGGAAATTGTTGATTAAGCTGACCAGTAATATCTTACTTTCTATAAAAGCCTGGTTTAAACTTATTTTCAGGGGGATAATAAAGTGACTGAGACAAAATTTGTTTCTATTGATGTGGGAAAATAATTTATAAAACAATAATATTTAACAATATAAAACAATAATTTGAGTTTTCTTACTCATAAATGTGTATGCTCAACATGAAATATATGGGAGAGAGTATTGTGTTGAATATACTGACGCTGTATGGCTTCTCTCCAGTGTGAATGCGCAGGTGGCTCTTGAGCGTCTGCAGGTGTCGAAAACGGGTTCCGCAGGTGTTGCACGGGTATGGTTTCTCTCCAGTGTGGATCAGGACATGTGCACGGAGATGCGCCACCTACAATAACCATATACAGTACACACATGGCCTTCTAAACACTGTTTCTAAATGATAAAGATTGAAAGAGAAAGCATGAAATTTTATGCAAACTTACTTGAACAAATCTGGCTCCACATGTGTCGCAGCGGTACGGTTTTTCTCCAGAGTGAATGCGAGAGTGAGTCTTTAAGTTTGCTGGCCGGTTGAACTGCGCGCCACATACTTGACAGCTGTAGGGCTTGTCTACTGTATGTGGAGAGAATGAGAAAGACTTCTTAATTCTGACCCATCTTTCATGCGCTTCAACAGAGGTGTAATGAGGCCCTTTATAAAAACCAACAAGCAGGAAGTTATTCAAAGATTTTCCTGCTGTAATTTGTTTATACGTTTCATTAATAAAGATGAACCTAGGTGTTTTATATTACATAAAGCCATACAAAGATCATAATGTCATAGCCAGGTAGATCATAACTTTAAATAGTTTTTAAAATCCAGATATACTGTATTTTATAGATATTGGTTAAAAAAACACACAAAATTCTTTTTTTGATTTTGTGATGAACAAAACCAGATGTAAAAGTGAAAATCTGAATCCCAGATGTGTATTTCTCAATTGTTTCTGTTAAACAAAGTAAGAACACGTTTTTGTCATTTTCATCTGTTTGATTTTTCTAGTTTAACTCCAATTATCAGTGGTTGCAAAAAACAACCAAATGAAAAGACAAAAAAGGTCTGCTTTTGTTTTATACATCAGCTGCAGGTGTTCTTTAGAGTGTATTATTAGTATGGGTGAGCAGATTTTAAATACACAGAGAGCTTTTTTTATAATAACCGTAATAATTTGCTTAGATCATATTATAACTGTTCGTTATAGGTCTTCAAAATTGTCATTTTAAAACTATTTGTTTAAATAAACATTAAATAGACTTCATTTTCAGAACTTTTCAGTGTGAAAATGTACTTGACTGACACAGGAATTGCATAAATTGGGTTAATATTAAAAAGATGCTTGCATCAATTACCACTTAAATAGCATTTAGAAGATATTAAGCTTCACGGACGTAGATCAGTTGATACCCTGCAGTTGCTAAGGCAAAGAGTCTGGTTGCTACGGAGGAACCAGTGGCATCATATAATGTTTCTTTTGCCAGTATGAGTTATATAAACCAACCCCAATGTCTTAAGTATTTTTGGACAGTGACATAGATACCATGAAAATGGTTACTATGGTAAACAGTCTGGTTGCTACGAAGGGGTAAGTTATATTGTGTAATGTTCACCTTGTTAAAATTTGTTATTTAAGGAAAACCCCATGTCTTATCTCTTTTTCTAAGCTGAGAAATGTGCAAAATGGTTGCTATGGTAAACAGTTTGATTACTATGAATGGGCCAGTGACATTACAATCTTCCCCTTGTAGATCTCAGTTAACTAACCCAACCCTCATGTCTTAGCTAGTTGTTTATACTGACATAGAGATCTCTGAAATGGTTGTTAAGGTAAACAGTCTGGTTGCTATAAGGGGTAAATGAAATAATGTAATGGTCACCTTGTTAAAATAAGTTATTTAAGGCTGAGATAGCGATCTGTGAAAACGGTTGCAAGGGTAAACTAGAGAGATACAAGTAAGATCATGTAATGTTCTTTTTACTAGAATTGGTTATATATTCCAACCCCATATCTTAACTCTTGTCCTAAGCTGAGACTAATATATGTGAAAATGGTTGCTAGGGTTAACAGTCTGGTTACTATGCAGCGGTTAGTGATATCATATGTTTTCCTTGTCAAACGGAGTTAGATAAGCCAACCCACACACCTTAACTATTTCCCTATTTCAAGAGAGTTGACATCTGAGAGTTAAGTAAAAAAGATAATGGATTATGGTTAAAAAAAAAATTCCTTGCCACTATGTGTCTCTAGCTATCTTAATCTAGATCTTAATTTCAGTTATTTTCATGCTTTTATATGACTTGTTTTATGCTTGATTTTATACAATTTACTTTCTTTTTTATTCTTTCTTTCCAATTTAAACCACCTGGTGTGCGAAATGTGCTATACAAATAAACTTGCCTTGTCTTGCCTTGCCTAGCTTGTTTTAAGTTGAACAAACTTTTGGACCGATTGCCATTCATTTTCAGGTTCAATTGTAAGTCCAATATAAGTTTAAATATTTTGTATTTGAAAAGACTAATTAGTTCCTTAAGTGTTTTGACATTTCTACAAGATTGTCAATTTAGGTTAACCTGTGGTTAAAGTTCGAGGTGTCAGGTGTGTTCATGATAGTTGAATCCCTCCTTACAAGAGGGGTTAATGTTACCTTACCTTTTTACCTTATCCCTTAATCATATAACGATACAATTATGTATCGTTATGACCAATTTTGTATTTAAGTTTGTTCAACTTTGTTTTAATGGTATGATTTAGGTTTTGTTAGTAAAATGGTTAGTTTTAGCACTTGCTTCAGATAACCAGTATTTAGCAATGCAAAGCATTAAACTCAAATGAGTTGAAATCAAACGTAGTCATCTGTCTTACCAGAGCATGATTGCTTTGTATTTTGGCTTTGAATTCCAGTGTACCCGAGCTGTGAGTTCTCAAACTTGATTGGATATTGGTCCAAAAAACCATTGGCTTCCGTGTTACATGTGTAAGGACTGACACCTTTAAAGGAAAAGAGAGGAAAAGTCAGAGGAAGTTGTTTATTACATATAAAATCAAGATAAAAAAGGACTAACCTTTCTCCTCACTGAGAGTTGCAGTCAGAGCCTGAAAACTATGCTCTGGACTTTGATGTGGAGTAGAATAAGATATCGAGCTTTTCCTAGAGGAACATATGTGGATGTAAAAATAAATTAAATTCATTTTGAAAAAATGAACAAAAATGTAATACTCTTCTGAATCATTCTATTTTACCAGCGTAAACATACCTGTAACCTTGTGCATGTTCCTCTTCAGTCCAGGGATGTGCTGTTGTAGATGTGATGGCTCTGGTGAAAGGGGTGTGGCTTTCTGATTGACACCCCTCAGGAGACTCCTCCTCCTTTATAGACATTGAACACTGGGGGTTGAGGACAATATACTTGTACTTCTTCCAGTTGCATGACTTTGAATTGGCACTGAGTTTAGGTTCCACTCGCTTCTGCAAGTAGAGAAACTTGGAATTAATTCAAAATTCGATTTTGGGATCCACCATAAATGGATCAAACAAAATCACTGGTGTTATTGGTTTAAATTACATTCATTTAATTTCTCTACAATGATATAAACCTGTGCACCTTCAGTTGAGGAGACTGGCAGCATCCGCTGGACTCAGCGGGGGAGTTGGGCTGCACGCTGGATGGGGATGGACTTTCTGGTGAGGGTGTGGAGGAAGTTACATGAGAAGATTCAGTCATGCTACACCCTGAGTCCAGTGAGGCACAGCTTTCACCTGGAACCCTGCAGATTGATTGATGTTTTTTCTTTTTTTAAACACCAAAGCAAAAATGATCAGATAAAAGTTTTTTACTTGGCTCGATCAGGGATGGGGTCTTCAGCCTCCTCTTCGGGTCTAGAGGGGGAGCAGAAGATGTCTGGGGCGGGTGGAGATCGTCCACCTCGAGGCACTCCAAAGGGTGGCTCCATAATAGAGGGACTATCAGAAAGGCTGTCACTGCTGAGAAACAACCATGTAAGAATCTGATTTGTTTCAGAACAACTAAGATATTATTTAAAGGTATCATGTAAACGCGACGTTTCAGACTTTTCTTGCTTGTTTCAGTATTGTTCCCTCATGAAAAACATGTATCAAGTCATATAAAGATTTTTTTCATGCATTTTTGTGTAATCCTAACTTCTTTTCTGGGAGCTCAAAATAGCTCAATTGCCATAGCCACACCCATTGGCTATAGCACGGTTCACTAACCAATCAGATGAACTGATAATGCAGCTCATTTCAATGAAGAAATTGTAGTGCAACCACATCGAATAAATAAAGAAAAGAAATCAGGTTTTTGGATATCCTTGACAAAAAGTGCTTACAATAAATATGCATCAGAAATGGGTGGAACATGTGGTACACTTTCATTTAACTGATCACAACCATTTGAGGTGACTTTGATAAAACACTGTCTTTTGAAGGTTATTAGTTGTGCAGTGATAGTCTTGAGGGGTCAAACATCTATGATAAATTATTTAAAAGGGGCATGATATGGCACATTTAAAGAGGATCGGGGGACACCATTGAAAAATGCCTAATTTAAAAGACATTTTATGCAAACCTTGAGCAATATTAGTGACGTGCTATAAATATATTTAGTGCAGCTTCAGGCTCCCTTACCTCTGCTGAAGGAAGGCTCGGCAGGTTTCTGCCACATGCTCCATCTGCAGATAGTTGGCTGCGGAGAACACCCCAGAGACCGTGTGGGCGCTGAGGGGGAGGCAAGATGTGTACATGAAGTCCAGCAGCAGAGACACACTGCCTGCATCCAGTGCCTCAGGGAGCGCTAGAGTAAAGCCCCGCTCACCCCACACTCCGCTCAGAGCTGCTCGCCGAGAGAATAGAGTGTAGAAGAAACCGCTGCGTGAACAATAAAGATACACATGAAACTCAGATCAAGCCACCCAAGGTCACCTTTGATGTACAAAAAGTCTAATCAAACACCAACAGCATAAAACTAGGATATGCCTGCCTAAACAGAAAACTTTTCAGTCTGGATTTAAACCGTGCACATCACTGCGGCTGGATATCTCATCAGGTAGGTGCCTCCACAGAAAAAAGGGCTGCACAGCTGAAAGAGCGGTCCCCCCAAAAAAATTTGAGGGAGATGGAAGAGTCAGAAGGATGGAGGAACTCGACTGGAGTGTGTGTGTGAGGGTACGAATAGATAGAAGATATCTTTTTAATGGAAGATCTGGTGTCGATCTGTTGAGAGTACTGTATGTGAAAAGAAGGTCTTAAAGTTGATGTTTAACAGTGCAGGTGTTTGAGAACAGGAGTGATGTGCTCAAAATACGAAGTCTGAGTTAGGAAATGAAAGCAGCGGTCAAGCTTCAGTTAAATACTAAAATAGCAACAGCCATGGTTGACAGAAATGGCCAATTTAAAATGATACAAGCTTCAGTTAGTGACATAATTCAGTTCTCTGGGTGGATATTATACCTTGAATGGCTCTGATTTCTCGAACTGAATTGCTAAACAGAATCACATTTTTTCTGGTTTATTCTTAAAATTATAATCATTTACAAAGATACTTTTTTCTTCCCACAAAGAATCGGCTGTTTGTCCCAAATCATGTGTTTAGGTGTCTATCATCTCTTTTCTTCGCCGTGTTTGTAATATTGGACCCTTGACAAATTCAAACTTAGTGCCTTTTAAGGCTGTTTTCCATTAGAATTCCCTCTCTTTAACTGGTTATTATACCCCTAAAAACTTTTACAGTTTGCCTTATTTTATGAAATATACATACATTCAGGTATAATTTAAGAAAGCTCTAATTTATCTTCAGACATCTGCTTGCTCATCCCCTCAAAAGAGCATGGGACTTTTTTAGTGTGTGACAGGTATGCTTTATGTAGAGGGAAATAAACTAATTACTCAAAATAAAATACAAATACACAGACTCAGATGATTTCTATGTAGCTGGTAATTTCACTTTAGTGTCTGCTCAGCATTTGGATTAAAAAAAGTTAATTTGAGTGTTTATGAGATCGTGGAAAGGTCATTTTGTGACCTACAACAGAGTTCAATGTGGATTAAAACAAATTGTTATTCTTATTTTGAACAACTAATTGTTGTTCTTAGTTGTAGAGTAACCTCTCACACCTCATTGGTGAATACTGCTCTGACACCAAGTGAGGCAGGTTTAAGAATGTGTTCATGACATCACTACAGGTGAGCTGGTCTCTTGTGTTCAAAGCAGCACTCCTTCTAACCTTAAGTAAGTATAAAATTGACTCATGTCAAACAAAACATAAAACTATGGTTTAGTGATTTCCTGTAAATTCCTGAGTTCACTTGTGGCTGAAAAGAACTAAGAATATTGTTATTTTAGTAATGTGTTTAAATTCAGTTCAAGAACTTTGAGTGTGTTTTGGTGAGAACTTATGAACCTCACATCCCCTTGTTAATTACAACCCTTTTGGAGAGAGTTGTTGATAGCTATCTCCTACTTTAATGAATCTGATTGGAAGGGTTTTGCTTTTGTGTGTTCTACTTTTCTATGTATGTTACATGTGAGGAAAGCACAGAATGAAAAAGGAATTTGCTCCCTGAGTGGAAGAGAGACGAGTTCAGCCATGGATGCAAGCCTGTGGCTGATGATGACTTTTCAATAAAAACTTATTTGATTAGACTTCTAAACGCTTTACTGATTTTTTTTAAATCTTAATTGTAATTCAACAAAATACTCTTGTTAAAATTGTCTAGCATTGCAAGTGTGGATGACAATCAATTGAAGAAGCATGATAGGAGAGCTGTCCGAGAGAGGAGTCTGGGACCAGGAAGCGGCCTGGGCCAAGAGAAAGTCCCCTAGAGTGACCTTGGGGTGGAAAGAGAGATAGCTTGCTGTGATATCTCTTAGGTCCCATCTTATACAACAGGTAGGTAATTTGTAGGTGATATCATTGATTAGATAAATTATCAGATAATCACTTTCCGAACTTATGCTAACTGAATAAATATCCTGATTTATGTTTTTTAAAAGACATTTTTACAAAGCACACCCTTTTTACAAACAGAGAAACTAAAAGATGAAGAACAAAGTGTAAGCAAATCAAATGTTTGTTGTCTTTCTCTTAAGATAAACAAAGGAGAAAATGCACAACGACTGGAAATCCCAGATGGTGTTCTGCTTTGAAACAATATACTTGTGAGACAATAGACGTGTGCTGCTGGGCAGACTGCGTCAAATGATCTCATCCGGCAATGAGCTCAGCTAAGTGTCTTCAAACAATGGCTAGTCTGGGCATAAACAGGAACAAAGGAGGGGTGGAGGAGAGAAAGAAAAGAGGGATGCAGAGGGAAAGTGAATGACAGCTCATCCTCGCTGATACTGACCTGCATGCGATGAGCACGGCGCAGTGTGCGCGCAGCCTGGTGCTGCCCACCAACAGGGTGGCATCAGTCAGGATGTCCCGACGGCGGAGCTCGTTCAGGTTCAGCAGCACGTCACTGGAGTGGCGGGTGAACTCCTTAATGTAGCCTTTCATCCCTTGTGACAGCTCTGAAGAGTTTCTGTGCTCTTCTTCCATCTGCACAGAGTTTACAAGATTATTTCAGAACAATCACTAGTTAAATCTGTTTAATATATATATTTTTTGTTCATTTTGAATATTGTGTAATGAAATTCTTACTGGAATAAATATTATGGAGTGATTTAGACACATCTGTTTGGGGAGGCCAGCTCCCTACTCGTACCTATCACAAAAAAGGAATATATGAATACATTTACATTTTCATTTACATTTATGCATTTAGCAGACGCTTTTGTCCAAAGCGACTTACATTAGGGGAGAGACATTATGCAATCTGTTACACAAAATATACAAAATATATATTTTTAATTCATACGAATTACACAATTTGTACAATAAGCATTTTAAAGTTAAGTTCTATTGAGCATTCTGATGCAAGCAGGGCATTATTCTGTTAATTGATTTTGCTCATTATATGTCACAAATGTTCATGAAGTACATCAGGAATTATTGATAAAATATGTCAAATATTCATAAACTCTATCAGAAATATTGATTAAACATATCAGAAATGTTTAAGAAATATCATAAAACCAGTTTATGAAACAAATCAGGAAATATTCGCGAAATATATAATAAAATATTAATTAAAAATATCTGAAATATTCATAAAATATATATCAGGAAGTATTCAGAAAATGTATCAGAAATATTAATGAAATAATCAGAGATGTTGATGAAACATACCAGGAAATATTCATAAAAATGTCAGAAATATTAATAAATGATATTAGAAATATGAAAATTGATGATGACATATATCAATAAATATTTAATAAATATATCAGAAATATTAATTAAATATATTTGAAATATTTTAGAAAGTTTCATGAAATATAGCAAAAACAAATCATGAAATATATCAGAAATTTTCACAAAATAAATCAAACTTTTTTAAAAAGCTAAATGGTCATGTTTTTAAAGTGAACAAACAAACAAACATTAATCCAAAGAGATGCAAGATTTACCAAACCAAACTATTACCCATATTACCCATTAGTCATGCATAACACATTTGAGGGAGAACTCACCCCGACCAGCAGGGACGAGGAGCCTTGCTCCTGGTTCTTACAGCCTGTTTTTTGTTCAAATCCCAGACTCCAAAAGCCACACTGAGACCTCTCACAGACTGAACCGTCCGGGCCGACAGAGTCTGCTTTATAACCCAGCACAGGAAGTCTCACTCAGCCAGGGAGTTGATTTCCTGTTTTAGTAGAAGTTGCCTTTTCACACTGCTCTCAGGTCAGTTTTCTAACATCTTCAACAATGACTGAACCCTGAGTGTAGCTGTCCTCAGACCTGATGATTGAATCCACTTCTTCACCTCTCCTTTGCTGCCCACGCGCTGGAAGCTCAGCAGGAATGGCTCCAAGCTCCCGTGGCCCGCGTGACAGTATTTATAGACCGATATTGGATCTTTGTTGTGTTCAGGGATGACAGGAAAGTGGGTAGAGTGCTTTTGATGCATGTTGGGAGTGTTTTGAAATTGTTTGGTGGAATTCAGGGAATGGGGGTTTTGTGCGTGCTGACCTGCGTGGGTTTGGAGCATTGTCAGCTTTTCAGAAGTCTTGTCTTCGCTGTCCAGGAGTTCAGAAATAAAAGCATTGACACACGACCTGCTGTCTGTCCTGAACAGAGGGAAGAGTCTCAGGGGAAGCTCTAGTAAATGTCTTTGGCTGCCGAAGCTTGTAAAGGTGATGAACAATAATGCAAAGCTTCTCTGTGTATGGATGTAAGTGTTATCAAATCTTTTGTTAACTGTAGATAGGCAACATGGGAGCATTGGCTCTTCTCAAAAGTTTGCTTTCTACCCAAGCTCTCTTGAGATTCCTTTGCTTTAATGCAATCACATATTAAAAAAAATTGTGAGTCCAAAGTGCCACGAGTGAATGCAAAACAATGGCAGTCGACGTGAACTGACATATCTGGAGTGATGCAAACGAACAAAACTGTTTTCCAGCTTGGTTTTTCACAAGGTGAAATCCAGCTGTCGACCAATCAGAGTTGGCTATTTTGATGATGTGTTCAGAGAGCTGTTGGGACATAAAAGAGTGCTTGATAAACACTCTTGCATTGACAGGAAATACCAAAGAAGAAAAACAACTATAAGAAGACTCAAGAAAGAAATCATGAAAGAATAGACTATGAACATTAAAGAGTTTTTCTTTTTGGTGGTCGACCATCAAATGTTGTCTGACAAAGCCTTCTTTTGCCAGGCATGTCACTGTCCTGCCTCACAAAGCAAAAAGCCAGTAGCTGCATTTTGGAAAATAAAATAGTTATTTTCATTTTTGTCATATTTAAGGCATCTTTTGTTGTGTGACAAAATCTCTTATCTCAAATGTCTATTGACTGTTGGGTCAGTGTAAAGATGACTCTGATTGAGTTGATGCTTCTGATTTGGTTTCCATCTATTTGTTTCTCAAGTTTGCAATTAAAACAAAGAAAACAAACTCCGGTCACAACATTCCGGTTCTTTCTTTCTTTCTTTCTTTCTTTCTGTTAGATAATCAACCAAGCACCCTCTAATGTTGGGTTTAAATAATCAACATTCTATTGGAACAAACAATGTAAAAGAAGCATAGGGTAGATATACTTACTAAATTTACCACTTAATATACTTATTAAAATGTAACACTTATTTTACAATAAACTCGTATGACTCTAACTTCAACATCCATTTATTAACCTAAAACAGCTTATGAGGGGTGGCAGGATAACTTAAACTTAAACTTTGTAGGGCAGTGTTGTCTTTTGACCACCATGCTAGGGCAAGGAGTTTAACTGCATTATCATGAATTTGGTGTGTGGAGACCCTGAAGGTCATCACACAGCTATCCGCTCACACATCTGGTTGAGCGAAAAAGTTTGTTTTTACCACTTCGACTAGGTTATTTAAAAGGAAATGAACCAATTAAGGATGGCTCTTTTGATGACGTGATTGGGACATGAACGAGTTGCTGAATAGCGCTTGATCAAGTCTGGATAGGTTAACAAGAGCAATACATCAAATATATTCAAATTATTCAAAACTGTTTTGTTTCAGTATCTTTTGTAAAAAAAAAAAAAATCAGACAAGGCATTAGTTTTTTTCAGTTGGTTGTGTATATTTGTCTTCCACTTAATTGTATTTTGACATACTGCACTTAAAAACAGCTCTACAGCTTAAATAAAAATTGATGTTCTTCAGTTTGTGTGTAACCTTGTGAACCAAACTGAGAAGCCATTTGAAAGCACTGAAACATTCCCAATTGACTTCTACGTGTGTCCTTAGAATTTGAATTGAATATATAGATTCATAATTATTTCTGAACATTATCAACACATTCAATGTTTTTGAGAAGCACACGTGTACAACATTTCAAATACCATAATACAGGTACATTTAGATTTTTTTCAAACAAACTAACTCAAACACTTGAATAATCCTAAAGATATGAAATTACTTGCCTTAAACAATTCACAGAAATTGAATTAACCACATAAACATTATTACCCATCAATTCAGTTCCAAATAAACATGATTATTTAATATACAAATATGCTAGACTTCACTTTAAGCTAGCATTCCACTGGAACAGAGTTTCCCGAATCCAATCCTGGAGGAATGGAGGTCTGCACATTTTATTTGCAACCCCACTTTATTTGTTTCAAGATGGTTGAACATGTAGTTGATGGGTAGGCCTCTGACCCTCCAGCACTACATCTGGAGACCCTTGCAATGAAAGAGGTCGCGCCACAGACGAGCCCCCAATTTCCCTCCACAACGTAGTTTATATAATGACTTCAGATAACGGACTTCGAAAGCCTTTTGAAAACTAAAAATGTACAATACATGTTTTTGCAGAAGTGTAGAGAGCAAGCAATTCAAAACAAAAAGAAATTATGCTTTAAACATAATACTTTAATCACAAAATCCTCCTCAATAACTAGCATTAAAAAAATCTAATTACTATATTAACATATCTCTATGAACTTTGTGTCCTTAGAGAAGAAAGCTTCTACAATCATCAAAACACGCTACAAAGTTTAACGCCGGTTCCTGATCCCCTTGCACCTCCTCCCCATTTCCAACTCATTGTATAACCATCACTAGAGCGGCGTTCTACAAGATTTCTGTACATTGAGGAAACATAATTCATCGCAGAAGGTCATCTCAAATAAGTCTGGAGGATTGACTTCCTAAAAGTGATTTAGAAGAACCCGCCTGAACCTGGTTGCACAGTAAACATGGCCAAAACAAAGGCCAACCCCTCAGCTGAGAGTGAGCCAAGCCAGGTCAGCAGGAACAGCCAAATCAGGCTTCACCTGCTTTGCTCAAGGGTTGCCGGAAACCTCCGTCTGGCTTCCTGCGACAGGAGAGTGTGTACGGAAGCTTGTTATGGGCAATGGGCGGAAGGAAATCTGAGGATTTTGAGAAAAAAGTGATATGGATTATATCCCTCTCTCACGATTGAAAAACAAGTGAGTGACACCTAGAGAAATGCAGAGCGCAGATGTGCCGGAACTATGGAACAGCCCTCTGCTCAAGGCTTCCTGTGAGACCCTCTCACACACAGACGGGGATGAAACGCCCGCGCAGGACATCCGTCAATAAAGCAGAGCAGAGAATGAGACAGGGGAAATGGGAGCCGTGGAGGGTCTCCAATAGCTCAAAAACAAGCGGAACGTTACCTCACCTTCTTCACTCATGGTTCACGTACTGCAGAACAGGGTGAGACACATCCAAGAATCCTTGTATTAAAAACAAAACATGATTGAAATTCACTCTATATATATCAAAACCAATCTTAGCACAATGCAGAGGTAAATAAAATGCAACAATAAAAAACAATAATAATACAAACTTTATCTAAGATAATACAATCATGCCATTAAAAAAGACTAAGAACTTAAGGCAGTTTGAAATAAATATGTTTTCAGTCTCGCTTTAAACCTTGCAAGGCGGAGATGGAGCGAAGGTCGCCGGGTAGGGAGTTCCAGAGCTTTGGACCCATTACGGCGAAGGAACGATCACCCCATTTCTTACACCTGGACCGTGTGATAAAAGTTCTTAATATTTTCAAAATAATTTTTTAATGAATTGTAACAAGTTGGTCTGTTTATTTACACAAACCATATATTTGACAGTATGCAAAATATATATACAGCAGTTATGGACAAATAAACTTAAATACCAAACACTTTGTACATTTTACATTAAATTTTACATTTTATTACACAGTTCAATATTAAAACCAGACAATTCCGAATGAATTAGTAGCATATCTAAGCAACATTATTCTTAAATATGAAAAAAAAGAAAAATAGACTATTTTGTCTAACTTTAGACATTATTGTCATTGTATAAAACATTGAAACTGTAGGCGCTAGTCAAGATTACATGTTTAAGATGTCTGTAAAAACCCAGACCAGCTCAAAAGCAAATGCCATGAGTACCTGATCTGTGTACATCACAGATATGATTAACCAAACAGAGCTTTTAGATAATTAGGTCCAAAAAAGGATCCATCCATCCATTATCTTGTCGGCTTTTTCCCTTTCGGGGTCGCCACAGCAGAATGACGCCAACTCTACTGGCATATGTTATATGCGGTGGATGCCCTTCCAGCTGCAACCCATCGCTGGGAAACATTCACACACACTCATTCACACTCATACACTATGGACAATTTTGTTCAACCAAATGACTTGCATGTCTTTGGACTTTTGTAGGGGACACTGGAGCACCCGGAATAAACCCACGCAATCACAGGGAAAACATGCAAACTCCAGATAGAAATGCCAACTGACCCAGCCAAGACTCGAACCAGCAACCTTCTTGCTGTGAGACGATGATGCTACCCATTGTGCCACAATGACATCCCCAAATTAGGATCGTTAGGTCCAAATAATACACAATATTCATGGGCTATGCTGCACCACAGCTGGAACCAGCATCCAGAAAAGATTAGAGGAGCTAAATTCGAGAACGATCAGTAGTCCTGCTTCTTGTGATCAAAGCGAGTGAGCTGGAATATATCGTGATAGGAGACTGCTCAGGTAGGCTGCAGCCAGGCTAGAAGCGGTAACTAATAGTCAATGCGAGACTTTACAGGAGGTCACATACAAGTCTTCTACTACACATTTAGTCCCAAAGGATGTGCAGCTCTTTTTTGGGTTTAATTGTGTTAATTTAAATTGTGTTGTTTTACATTTTAAAAACTGTTCATGACCAAGTTAAAAAAGGAGGTTTTGTTCCTTTTAGTAATGATTTAACTGAAACTTGATTTGTTGTAGCTTAAAAATAATAATAAATTCTATTCTCCTATTAAAAATTATTCAACAAAATGCCTCCTAATACTGTTTAGTTCTGGCCTCCCTGTCTAACTCTGTCTTTGATCCAACAGTAAACCATTCTGCATAAATCTCCTCAAAATACAGCACAATGAATGCCTAGAAACCTGCTGTTTCAATGTTAGGAGTTACTGAATTGTATCCCTCAATTTTTGCAGGTATATGGATCATAGATATCTTCATATAAATTATCTCCTCTACACGTTATAGACTTTGTTCGGCTTTCTTCAACTGTTTACATTTCATCAATCCTTCATTCTACCTCATAGCCTTGTGTTAATTGCTTGTTGTGTTGCACTTTACTGTACTTATGTGATTTGTATTGCACTTATGTTGTTTGCACTGACGGCTCCATTGTACCAAAGGAAATTCCTTGTGTGACATGGCAATAAAACTGATTCTGATTCTGATCTCTGAAAATCCAGTATTCGGTGCATGCGCTTGTGCTCAGAGCTGTTTGTTAATGTGAGTCGGAAGTGTTTTTTGGGAGAGGGTGTTGAGTGCGTGTGTGTCCTTGTGCTCTTATTTGTTTTGATGCCGAACAGATCAATTGTGTCTTTGGTGCGAGGGGAAAAAAGAGAAAAAAAAACAACAGGGGGAAAAAAAACAGAAAGAGGGAGATGTAGGTCTCGCTGACTTCCAGGCATTGTGCAAACAACGGAAGAGAGGGGGAGGCCGAGGAAAAGTGAGACCATTACTAAATGAGCTCGGCCAATTAGCGGAAGCCATACAGTCTGTCTGACTGGCCGCAGCAGGGGCCGGGCTATAGAGCCACGGGGCCCATCAGCACAGCTTCAATGCATTCAATACTGTACTGTTTGTGTATCATTTCTGTGCTTTACAGTGAGAGAAACACCTGCTTACCCCTCTGGCTTTTTTACATGAGTTTCTTTACCTCAATTACATAACTGTCTTTTTCGTTTTTTGAAGTTGACTTGAAGACTTGATGGGTAGACTTTGTTTTTTTTTTTACAATCTGTTGCATTTAGACTACTCTGTTTATTTATTTTATTTTTTTATTTTTTTTATGTTTCACCACTTAAGTTTTTTGTGCTTGTTAGTTACCAAAAAAAATCTTATTTTGGGTACATTTATTTAAAGTAATTAATCTTCAATTAGGTGTTTTATCAATGCATTTGTTAATAAGTATTTTTTTACATTCCTAATTTACTAATAAATAATTTCAAATTACATTACAATTATTACAATTTTACGGTGTGAAACCTTTTTTTAATTTGAGTTTAGTTTGAGCCGACAAAAGCAAATAATTCCAGATCTTAAAGCTAAAGCTAACACTTTTTACCAGGTGCACTTGTTCAATTGTTTGGTGCAACTACCCAGTACTAATAAGTTGTACCTAATAAAGTGACCATAAAGTGTTAGACCATCGTTTGGAGATAGCTGAGAGAATGTAAAATTTATGTGAAGCAAATTGTCGAGGTTGCTTGAGATTTCAGTGTACGCCCCCCAAGTGTGGGATCTTAACCCAAAAAGAACCCATGGTGACAAAGGTGTCAAAAGCCATAAAAGTATCCTTGAAATGTCTCTATTTAGTTCCATTCTTTTCTTTATACTCATAATTAGGTTAGTTTAATATTATAATAATGTGTTAATTAACCTTTGGGTTAATATATTAAATTTAGAATAATGACTATATCAATGATGAGTACACAGTATGCTAGCACATGAGGCAGTGTTATTGCATGAATCTAGGATAGAGGGGTGAATTAAACCTGTTTTCAAAATAATATTTGGAAATGTTTTAAAATATATAAGATCACTTTGGGGTATTAAATGCTTGTGACAGAAACCTAAATAAAAAAAATGTTATGCGTCATGAATTGAAGAGAAAGCAACCGCTGTATTACTATACTTACTCTTCCTGCTGAATCTGGGAGACGTGGACTTATAATGGCATGCTTTGAGTTCATCCGCTTGTTTTTTTCTGTGGAAGGAGGGGAAGAGATAGACAATATAGAAAACAGGGAGCATTAAAAAGGATCACAGGTTGTAAGTAAGGGATATTTTGAAGACAAACATGTAATTAAGGGCACTTATTAGAGAGGTACTGCATAGTCATGACATTTCCAAAAGTATGTGCTAAACACCGATTTTTGCAGTAGGATTATTCAAGATCTGTGTGTGTGTGTGCGTGTGTGTGTGTGGAGGGGGATTAATTTTAAAATCTTATTGTTCAACACTACATAAATAAACTAAAGGACAAGTTATTATGTACAAAATAAGAGACAAAACAAAAAATAAATCATTGATTGAGCCACAAATGACTGACATTCCATCTCCCAGAAAAGCAGACCTTCAGCACAATCTCAAGAGATTGTGCCAGCATCATTAGATGAACAGCCAAGTAATCAAGATGCTTACTGAATTTTCTGCGGGTGATGATCAGGGGTCATGAGTTAGCTCTTGCATAACTTCTCCACGATTCTATTCTTAGAAGTTAAAACAACATTAACTTTATCAGCCAGAAGATCTAAGAGAAATTCATGTCATCAACAATAGCCTATTCATGCAGCTGTCAGCAAGTGCTCAATACATTCAAAACCATTTTGGAGGAAAATTATTGTTCAAGCACTGATTTACAGTTAATAGTTGAATTGAGGGTAAAGAGAAGCCTTTAGTGTAAAACGAACACTTTTTAAAATAATATCAAGCTAATGGCTTATTAATTAATGTTTACATACTCAAGATTTGATTTGGCATTAGAACAGCATAGCATAAATCATTGAAATGGATTAGACAATTCGCAATTTTATACAACAGTTGGGTTATAGGGTGTTATAGTTGGGTGGCAGTTGTGGTCTGGTGGATAAAGAGCTTGACGTGTGACCAGAAGGTTGCCGGTTCGATTCCCAGATCCACCGAGTTAAAGGTGGTGTGAGTGAAGAAACACTTTCTCTCCTTCTTCAACAACCACAGCTATGGCCCCCTCGAGCAAGGCTCCAGTTCCCTGACTGCTCCCCAGGCGCCGCAGCCATGGCTGTTCACTGCTCCGGGTGAGTGTTCACGGTGTGTTTGTTCACTGCTGTGTGTGTACACTGGGATGGGTTACATGCAGAGCACAAATTCCAGGTATGGATCACTCCACATCTGGCCAAATGGTCACTTGAACTCAATTCCTGGACTGAGCCCTACACAGCTACACTGAGCTTGTTTGAAGCTACTGGTAATTTTCTGAGAAAATGGTAACTTTGTGTGTCAGCTGTTTGAAGTCTATCTTGTTGTTTAACGGTTATGCCCAGCAAACATGTGAGCAACATCAACGTGGAGACAGCCAGATCCTGTCAGATTAAAAATCTGATGGTCTGCATGAGCACATAGGTTCAACTCTGATCAGAACACAAAGTGGCTAGTTGAGGTACCATTGGATTTAGTCTCTGGTGGTGTCAGATGATGTTATCAAGACCTGATTCTGGGTGTGATGGCCTCAGAAAACCTTGGTATTCCCCTGGAAGAGCCGGAGGAAGTGCCCCTGACCCTTCGACGGAGAAACGGAAGATGACGGTCATTTGAAAATACCTTTGAAATGTTTCTATTTTATAGACCAATTTATTTATGTGCATCACCTTATTAGGAATTCACAGATCATCCGAGTTTTACAATATTATGCAATATACCTTAAATGCTGTCATTTAGTCAATTGAAGAATCAATATGTTTTACAGTATTTTGATTTCTTTAAACAAATATCTTATTAAACACTTGTTATTCTAGTGTATACTAAACACCTCTTTCAGACCGTAGGAATTCAGGTTAATGGGACAGCTATCCAGGTGCATTATCAATTGAATCTAAAGTTTTAAAATAGATTTCAAAACTCTGTTTGCGACATCTCAATATTCCCTTTTATTTTGAGCACAAGTGATAAACCCCTGATCATGTTCCCTGTGGTGATGAGTAAATCCTTCTTTCTTTCTCTCTTTACTTGGTGAGGCACCATATGCCATTCCAATATGGGACAGCATGAGTCCCAAAATACTGTGTGCTCTGTGTGTATGGCAAGCCATTTTAACTCATATTTGTTTTGACTTCCCATTGCTGTTAGAGTTTTACCTCTAGTGTCAGATTCTAAACTCACAGACTCTGCTCCACATGTTCTGGACTTGCCCTAACACACACACACACACGCACGCGCGAACACACGCACGCACACGCACGCGCGCGCGCACACTATCTTCTCTATATTGCGCGCCCTATCCTTGGGGGCGCCGCGCGCGCTCTCGCGTCTCGCGCGCGCGCGTCGCGCGCGCGCGCGCGCGAGAGAGAGTTAGAGAGAGATAGAGAGAGAGATGATAGAGATAGAGATAGAGAGAGAGAGATAGATATATATATATATATATATATATATATATATATATATATATATATATATATAAACAGAAAATATATTGATATATTAAACACAAGATATTTCAAGCATACAGTTGAAATATAGGAATGCTTATTGCACCAGAAAGTAAAGTTAAAAAAAGTATAAATATGCAAACTATCAAGGCTTCGAAAATGTAAACTTCGTATTTGGCTTTTGCAGACAAATGTAACAGTTGTTTTTATTTTTTTACTTATATCTGTATAACATTGTGTATTAACATGAAACATGCACAACATAAATATATGTTCCTTTTGTTTAATTAATGGTAAAAGATTAAGGGGTAAATGTTTCTTTTTCATTAAAAACGTTCTTTTAAATATTTTTCTTTGAAAAACCCTTTATTGAGGGGATTGTTATTTGATCTTCGTGGAGGAAAAGTGTATGGCAGTTGGATAGTCATTGCCTGTCTGCACTCTTTCTACTGTGCTTGTGCAATAATGGACTTAAAAATAATTAGAGACATGACGTAGACCGTGCAACTGAATCGAAAGCTAATTGTTAAGACGGCCTGCCATATGACGTCACACGTTAGGGGGGCTCCATACACACAGGCCTCTGTCAGCCGCTGCTGCTGGATCCTCTAGGAAAAGTACCATAGCCTACTAAACCGAACCGAGCGGGCACCAAAGAAGCCGTCTAGTAAACTTGTTCTGTGTCAGCTAAAACATCTTAACCTGAAATCGTTTACTTCATCTCAGAAATCAGTGGACGCGACTTGTAGCTAACTTCAATTCGCTCTATTTAACGTAACAGACTCTCTCTGCGTGTGGTCGCCAACAATTCAGCGGTACGTTCTGGTTGGTTTATGTGTAGGAAATGCTTTAAGTGTGAAGAACTTCTAATTCAAGCTCCGAATAGAAACACATGTTAGAGATTCATCAGCTCTTTTTCATGTTGCAGATGAAAACGAGAGGAGACCAGGCTGAGGCTCGGTAGGTCGAGAGTCTTTCATGAGGTACGGGAAATCGTTAATGTCTTTTTGTTTGAATAACCCTTAAAACATAACAGCAGCATTTTCCAGCAAACATCCCCGAGAGAGTGATGCTTAGAGTGGCGAGCTTCCTTCCGTCAAGCCCACTGCAGACCAGCTCCATAGCTGCACTTCATTAGTAGTCAGGGTTTAAGTGAAAGTTATCTTCTCAAGTTATCTTCTCATCAGCAGGCCAAACCATCCTCGGATTTGAGTTCAATCTTTCACAGATTCTGTTCCTCTCAGACTGGAGATTTGTTGGGTTGCAAACTGTGTTGATGTTCCATAGCAACTATGACAGATCCACACAGAAGTGAAAGCTGGAAATTAATTGAGACTATGCCTTATGTGTTTTGAAACGTAATCAGCTGCTATTCTGGATTTTTGTAAGAGAGATCTTATGTGGTGTGATGCAATAGCATTAAGTTTGAGGAAAACACTCGAGTTTTGAATCTGAAAGTGCGTTGTGTGTCAAGTTATTGTCTTTTATGAAGAAAAAGTAAATTCGGAATCACTAATATGAGTCCTTTTTGAAAGCGAATCTTTTGTATGTTCGTGCTACACCCCTCACACCTGCGTCCTTCCCTTATTCCGGGAAACCAAACTTCTCCCCCAAACATTGAGATAATTGCTCTATATTACTAATTACAGGTGCGTCAGAGCAAGCATGGTAATGCAAGCCTTTCACAAAGATTAGCATACAAGAATGGAAAAGCTTATAGTTTACCTGCGTCTGATCACTGGAGACTGAATTTATTAGTAATGTTATAAGGAACTGGAATCATATTTTCACTTGGGACCCTGAATGCTGGCCTGAACTCCGCCCCCCAACAATGAGGTAATGGCTCACGTATTACACAGTAGCATGAGAGGAAGCATGGTTCATTTATGTCAATGCAATTTCTCTACTCGTGTTGAAAATAAGGCCAGACAGATTTATTTCAGCATCTCTAAGCTGCTCCGGTTGCGTCACTAAGTGAATAATTTGGGGATCGCAACCAAATCTGGTCAAATTAAATTCATAATATAAAAAAAAGATGCATAAGTTATGCATGCATATCAACCTGTTGTTGGAGAGTTGAGACCTCCAAAATCAAACAAAGAACAATTCGCAATCACAATAGGGGCACTTTAAAAATAAGGGATGTTTTCATGATGCAAGTAAATAAGTGTTATTTAATCTTAACCGCAATCTACTCCAAAAAAACTTTATAAATGCATGAATTCTCTTTATGCTTTGTTTTGTTGATGTGAATGATTGCCACCATCTACCTTTCCTTGTCCTTGGGTGATTAAGTTTGAGCCAAACGTGGTTTCTTCTTCTTCTTTTTTTAAATGATAGGCACCCTATGCCATTTCTTGGGGCTGCCCCTAAACCAACAGTGGCTCATCCTGATTTGAATTGCTCTTGCCGATTGGTTTTCCTGATAGAACATTACTACGTGTATGTCTGTGGGTGGTTGAGCTTGAGCTTGATTGGCCACCTTGACGTCAAACACATATTTTCTGAACATCACACATTTAGTTTGTTTTTCTCTTAGTGCGCATATGCTGTGAAAATATAGTGCTACAATTTAATGTTTGTGTGAGAAATTGGAAATGTGGTGCGTGACAAGGCCAGAACATTGTTTTATTTGGGAAAATTAACATGAAAATACTAATCGGGGGAGGATGACCGTAAAAAGGGGTAAAATACGGTAGTTTCCCAGTTAAAACAGGAGACTTTCAGCCTTGGGTTAAAGAGACTCTTCCTTGAGATGGATTCTCTTTATTCCACCAACACTTTGAGATAGTAATTTGAGTTCTCATCTTGACGGGTGACTAGCTTGGTTTTCGATTCGTTTGATCAATTTGAAATGAAATTTAGGCATTCTCTTGTAGAAAAAGATTGATCTCCAGAAAAATTAGTTTACTCTATGCTTCTCCAATCTGACAGTTGAGTCCTGTCACCTGATTTATCATCACAGGTCAAAGTTCAAGCCAGCTCAATTTCTGCTGGAGTGAGCTCTGTCTACTGCTCGCATGGGGTTGTGCTCCCTGTCTGGCAAATTTGTATGGGTTTCATTCTTTGGGTGGGATTCAACAAGGAGGGTTCATGTAGTGTGACTCTCATAATCCAGTTGTTCCACTCACTTCTCTCTCTGCTCCAACGTAAGGCATGTTTGAGGGCTGCATGTACATTTATACTTTTATTTTGAGATTCTTTTATTTCTTGGCCTGGTCCCACTATAACTCATTGATTATTCGGCGATGTTATTCAAATAACACATTCAGATCCTCACCCTGTAAAAAACATCATATGATGTTTTTTACAAGATGTAAAATCAATCTTATGGGTCTCCTATACATGCCAAGGTAAGTTTCAGTTTAAAATATACATGAGTTTAAAATACCTCATTTTGGAGGCATGTTTGACTTTGGTGGCGATGCTATTCTGCTTGTTTTAGTGCATTGAGTTCACATTATTCAGCTATTGCTTGGACAACCAATGAACCTGTCAATCATCAACAATGGCAGGGCCCAGCCAGGGAGAGCCGTTTTTACTCATTTACAAAAATTGACTAATTCGAGGCCACACAGGTTTTTGAGAAGTTCTACAGTCAGTGACATCAATGCACACCCTGTATTGGTGACATCACAGACACAATAGAAAAAGTTGTATTTTGTATATATTACTTCAAACTTCATTCTCTGTTATGTTTTTCATTGGTTTAATGTTCCGTTTTCAGTGTCTTATTTTATTTAAAATGTATTGCTTGATCTCGGATATTTTAGTAAACTGCTGCACTGTTTCTACAACCACTTTTGTGTGAGTTTGTCTGTTTTGTTTGTGTTGTATGGAGTCTGTTTTGATATTATTGTAATAATAAACATGTGGATTGATACCCAGGACAGTGTCCGGGTTGCACCAGATGGCTCAAATGTTGATTATTACACAACATTTCCTATCGTGTTGTCTCGCAGAGTTTCTGTAGGCTTAATATTGTGGATTAAGTGTTTTGGACAATAGCTATTGTACCTGTGGGAGACTCGAGAGAAGCGTGAATACATGGTGAGCACTGTGCACCTGTGGGAGTTCAACAGTACGTCTGAGAGAGAGAGAGAGAGAGAAATGTCATTCTGGAATTCCCCTTTCTGGCTGAGAACGGTTGCCTTTCCTGCTTTTTAGCTTCATGCCTATTGTTTTCGTGGAAACTGCTTTTATATAGGAAACTCTGCATATCAAGGTGTTTAGCATAACTCTGTGAGATAGTGGGTTACTTTGTGGTTTCTGTGGCGTTTCAGTTTTACTTTTTATTTCCAAGCATTTCGAGAAAATAGAATTTATTTCAACTCTATGAGGGGTCTTAATAGTGATGTTTAGTCTTTTGGTTTCTCTAGAAATCTGCTATGTCTGGTCCATCCTGGCTGCCACCGAAAACCCTGGGTAGCCCAGACAGAAACACGGCAGCCATGTCACACCCTGGCCCCGCTCTCTACCGACCCCCAATGAAAGGCCTGCCTGACCAGAGGCCCAAATATAGCATGTATGACCAGAATGGGGCACCAGGAGGAAATGGCATGCCTGTAAGATATATGGCCACTGGACCTCCCGGTAAGAATCCCCTAAACATTCAGTGCATGTTTGAGGCTTCACGTAGAGAGCTAGAGCCTTACATGAAAACCTGACAGTTTGTTGCAGTATGTGGGCTGTGCAGTGCAGGTGTTTATATGGACGTAACTTCCTTTACACAGATGCAATTTCTCAAACTGTAACACTTAACATTATTGGTTACCTCTTTTTGATGTCGTCAATAAAGCTATAGGTAATCAAAGAACACCTGACAAAATCTGTAAAAACAAAAGTTCAGTTCCCCCATAATCTCATATCTGAATGCATTTTCCATAAACCGTTGTTATTCCCTGATAAACAACATTTCAATTAATAAGAAATGTTTTAAAAGTTTCTTTTCTTTCAATTATCTTCAGCTGAAGAGTATTAGCAAGGCTAACAATACAAGTTTGTCACATCTTTATGAAAATACAGCAATGTCTTCCAGTGTGGTTAATTCCAGATGCAGGTGGTCTGTTTTATTCCCCAAGTAACAGACATTTGAGAGAACGAATTCACTGCATTATTAACTTTAAGCTTTAGCCATTAACTGTTGTGCTTCCATCTGCATACACTCTGTTTGTTCCTCACGCCGCTTGTGCTACTAAAAGACATAGCTATTCCATAGACTGCTGAGTCTTTGCCCCATTGTAGTCCATGTGCTCGATGTATGGTTTCCGGTCATTTGTATAAAGTCTGCAATTTGTATCAAGTCTATACCCCCCACCCCCCCCCCCCCCCCCCCCCCACCCCCCAAAAAAGAAGAAGAAGGCTTTGTGATTGGGAGAATGCTTCTTTTGACAATTGACATTGTTCTCCAGGCCTTACAAAAAAAAGATGGTTTATTATATTAAACATATTGATGGATTAAGACAATTTCAGGGGGATTTGTATGCATAGTAATACACTATTATAAATTATTATACTAATTTATTACTATTACTAACCAAATCGGAGGATTTGAAATCATTTAAAAGATATGCCTCTAAATAAAGTTCCTGCTGATGGTTGCTTCTTAGAAGATTTTCTACTCCCCAATGACTTGCAAAAATCACACAGCACACCTCAAAATAAAAGTGAAAGAAACCATGAAATGTATTGTTTTTTATGTTCTTTGTAACTTGTAAATGTTTGTGTTCAGCAGGAGCCATGCAACATCAGCTTCCGGATGATCGCTCAGGCCCAACTTCCTATCATCCTATTCCTCCTCAACAAGGGGAGCGATACTATGTTTCAGGACCAGGGCCCAAAGAGGATCACCACAGCTGGAATCCGCGAATGCCAAACCTTGACCTCCATGTCAGTAGACTGTATTTACATTGGGTGAATTACATCTACAAATAAGGTAATTTTTCCTTCTTTAAAGTGTAAGGCAAGCTTTGTTTGTGGTGTTAGCAGAATCGGGGACCAGAGAAGCACATCTCAAATATCGATGCTGAGATAGACTCGCTCACTTGCATGTTGGCAGACTTGGATGGTCACCAGAGCTCAAGCTTACAGGTACACCTCGTCTAATCTGGCTTCTAATCGAAAATACTTTGAACATTTGCTATGTTTTGGGTAAAGTACAAAAAATGTAAAGAAAATGAACCACGTCTGTGTAATATTGCTTAACTCTTAGCTGAAACTTATTTTCTTTTAGAAATAACATTTGTAATGTTTTTGATAGCTCTATGACAACGTGCCTTACAGTAAGCACCTCCCTATGGATCGCTATAACCCTCCCAACCACATGGGGGCTCCTCCACCAAGCAGGCCCTCAATGGGCTACCCAGTTCCTCTGCAAAACCAGTACCACCCTGCCCCACCATATCCCTCCACAGCCCAGCAGGACTACGTTTACTCCTCTGCTTCATCCTCCGTCCACAAGCCTTACCCTCAGCCTGTGCCTGCCTCCTACACCACTGCCTCCACCCCGACTGGCCCACGCTTCACCGTCCAAGTCAAAACGGCTCAGCCCGTCATATACTCTCAGAGCGGACGACAGGCTGAGCAAGCGTACACCCCTTCCCCCCCTCGCCAGCACCCTTCTCGGCCCCTTCAGCAGGAGCTTGCCAGGCCACACTATGAGCCAAAAGGACAGGGCTGGTACCCGGCACCACCTCCTCCAGCCCAAGAGCCACATGGAGACCCTGCGGCATACAGAGGAGCAGGAAATGTGCCAGGAGGCAGAGTCGTCCAGGGAGCACCAGTGAAGAAGAGTCAAGAGCAAGTGACTGCATACCATGCTAACAAGGTAAGGCTGTTTATGGAAACTTGCAAAAGCACCTTAAGGAGTCTTTGAGTGACTCTACAATGCTCTTCATAGAAGGTTTCGTTTCTACATCTACCTCAAGGTGAAGAGATATTTTCATGAAAGCACCGAGGGGCAAACTTTCTGCTTTCCAACTCAATGTAAAAAAAAAGGAGTGACTAAACTGCAGTTCCTTTTTTGACTGTTAGAGGCTGACTCCAGAAGTTAGCAATTTCCTATTAACGGTAATGTTAAAAATGCTCAACTTTACAGCAAAAAAATAATGTCTGCAGCATCCATTAGGTTTTTCCATTCAAATGTATTTAATTTACCTTCATGACAATCCTGAAAGGGTTGAATTGTTTTAAAACTGATTTGAACAAGTAATATTATTATTTAAAGTTTTGCATAATTACAATTGTGGTCATTTCTGATTGACTAAGTTGCATCTTTTTGTCCATTTCTAACTTTCTGGTTGTGATTATTTGCCAATGAGGAAGTGTCCGTATATAACATGGACCTAGTGAGTTTGACCTTTAAGAGAGTAATCAGTCAGTGGAAGGCACTCTAATCCACTTAAGTCATAAATGGTGCATACATACAAAAAGGGAAATTCATCCAGGTGCTAGGGGGCAGCTTTGTGGTACTTTGAGGGTTATTATTTTGTCAAATTAGATTTTTTGGTCATGAGTCTTTTGTCAGAGAGTTACAGGTCTCTCTATAGTTGTTTCCATGTACAAGTGGAAGAGATGCTTGACATCACCACATACAATAGTCTATAATAGCTATAAACATCTAAGCAACCAAGTGGATACTTTTTTTCTCAGCAGGTGTCAGACTCTCGACCAGAGGAGGAGTTAGATCGACTCACTAAGAAGTTGGTGTACGACATGAATCACCCCCCTACTGAGGAATATTTTGGTACACTCCTGTATTTCACTCCTTCTGTTTGACGCATAACTTTTCGTCGTTTGGCGAGGTTCAATGATCGATCTCTCTCTCAGGTCGCTGCGCTGGCTGTGGGGATAATGTCCTCGGTGACGGCAGCGGGTGCATCGCCATGGAGCAGGTGTTTCATGTGGATTGTTTCACCTGTGTTACCTGCCACGCCCGTCTGAGAGGCAAGCCCTTCTACGCACTAGAGAGGAAGAGCTACTGTGAGAGCTGCTACATAGTGAGTTTCTCTCCCTTTAGTCAACGGTTTTCTTCTGTTGTACTGTGTTTATTTCATATAAACAATGACTAAAGGTGACCACACACACCCTTGTGTACGTATGTGAATGCAAATTCCACACCGGCTTCTCTGCAGGGTGCTTTCACACCTTTGTTGGTGCTCAGGGGGAGTGTAGTGACACACCAAAGTTCAAGACATATGCAACGCCATATTTCATAACTTGTTTTTGTTGTGTTTTTTTGGGAGCAATTGAAAACTCTTGACATTTGGACACCGGTTTAAGCTTTTCACTATCCATTCACTTCCGTAAGCTGCTCTATTTTCTGTCATGAGTTGATGCAAGTGTGTACCACCCAGTGGCTCTTTTATGTCTCGAAAGTACTCTGAACATGTGATCAAAAGAACCAGCTGTCATTGGGCAAGAACAAAATCACACGCTGCATTAAACCAAGAGGACATGTCAGAGTTTTTTCTAAGGCCAGATTTGTGAGCTCCCATTTGCGCCTATTATTTTGAGCTCATGGTGCATGCACATGCATCATTTGACACTGATTATACACATATTTGTGTAGAGACCTTAAATGTGTTTGATATTGCACACTTTCCAAATGACAATTACTTCAAAAAGTATAAATAAACAAAAGCAAAAAAAAAATCATTATGAAATTTTGTTGAGTGATAAGGACAAGACAAAATTGTACTTCAATAAATAAAAACTGAGCCAAGTACTTGTGCCCAAATTACTGAAGGTGGGACTATGGGCACCAGTTTGTAATGTATACAGTTTAAATTGCACTTTTTTTCATCAAAGTTTGAAAATAAATTATTGTATGTTCCATATTTTTTATTAGATGACTAGAAATAGACAAAAATGGTTTCCTTGTTTTTTCCTAAATAAAAACTAAAATGCTTCACTTTTAGTGGACCAAAACTCGACTAAATAAAAAAAGATGAGCTGGACTAAATATGACAAAAACTAAAAATGATAATAAGACAAAATCAACACTATAAAGCACGCAGTCCAGTGAAAGTGGTCTTGCATCCCATCACAGAGCACACTTGAGCGCTGTTCGAAATGCTCGGAGCCAATCCTGGACCGGATCCTGAGGGCCATGGGAAAGGCGTACCACCCTCACTGCTTCACTTGTGTAGTGTGCGGCTGCTGCCTGGACGGAGTGCCTTTCACGGTGGACGCCACGTCTCAGATTCACTGCATAGATGACTTTCACAGGTGCTCGCTCTCTTCTGTTGGGTGGAATGGCTAGCTTTACTAATACAGTTATAATTCTCACTATAAATCTGCTCTGGTGTTTGCTGTTGAACAGGAAGTTTGCTCCTCGCTGCTCTGTTTGCTGCCTACCCATAATGCCTGAGCCTGGGCAGGAGGAGACGGTGAGGATCGTCGCTCTGGATCGTAGTTTCCATGTGAACTGTTACGTATGCGAGGTAAGATGATACTTTTTTAGAGGTGTTCAGTTATTTGAAAAATTATAATCATTATACCTGCAGCTATAAATTCTCTACTCTATCACTGTAATCGATCAATTAATCAGATAAGCTGTTATGTTTTAATCTCACATTTTATTTAAAATAAGATATGTAATTAAATAAGAATTATATAAAAGATGTATTACAAGCTTCTGCCCTATCTTCTGCCCTTAAGATTTGCAAAACAGAGTCTAATAATATGAGTGTTTTGTAAGCCAAAATAAGTATCTCAGCCGTGCTTTAAACACTTGTGTGGGGTACGAGTTTCGTTTGTGCTCATGGATTGCAGTTGGAGATCTACAATACTCAATTAAAATACTGGATAACAGCACTATCTTCATAGCCGAAGCATATGCAACACTACTAATGCTGGTGTAAAAAATGTGGACAATTTGACCGAAAATGTGAAGTGAATAAAAAAAGGGTTAGTGACCAGTTGGCCAGATATGGAGTGACCCATACCCGGAATTCTTGTTTTACAATTATGTGTGATGATTTATTACTTGTCACTGTTAAAAAAATACTTGTAATGTAATATTTATTTTGTTTAAATAATTGCATTGTAAATCACACTATTTGTAAAACAAAAAATAACGCAAATAGATAATTTTCTATAATGCTTTAACCCTAGAAAAAACTGAAGATAGTAACTGATAATAACTGATTGAAAATTGTGCAGGACTTAATAATTGAATACATTTTTAAATAATGAAAGTGTGTGAGGTTATAATTTAAATGACCATGTTGCAGTCAAAAATTTAATAAGAAAATAAAGAAGAATATTTTTTTTTATTTACATAAATAAATCAAACGATTGTTATTTTGATAGTTAAATTTCTCTTTAGTTTCCTGAGCTATGCTCCTAAACGCTGACGCCCCCTGGTGGTAATGTTTTGTTGCAGGAGTGTGGGCTCCTGCTGTCGTCGGAGGGCGAGGGCAGAGGTTGCTATCCTCTGGACGGGCACATCCTGTGTAAGAGCTGTAGCGCCCGCCGTATCCAGGATCTCTCTGCCAAGATCTCCACTGACTGCTAACGCCATCCCGTCCCTTCTGCGGGGCCCTGCTCCGAATGTACCCCTTCTCCAACACCCACCATCTGCTTTGTCATCCCATTTTGTTCTGGATTTCTTTAAACCAGTCGCTAGCTAAGTGTCTTGTATAATCTTCTGCGTTTGGAGCCGTAATCCTACTCTTTCAGACTATTTCAGATCTAAATTATCAACGAGAGAATTTTTCACTTGTTTAAAAAAAAGTACCATGAGTTTTCTATTCAGTTGTTCCTCATATGACAAATCCTCTCACCGATGTTATTTTATTTCAGTGAATTACTTGAAATTATGCTTCTTTTTTTTGAAGGATTTTTAAAAATTCTGATGTACTTGTTTCGTTTGTCACGGTTTAAGGGTTGAATTACAGGCAGCTGTTAATCCTCTGTCTTCATCCAAACTGTTTTTCACCTGAGGATTTTGCAGGGTTAAGAGTTTCGTCATCAAAGGGAATAAAAGGGTCATCTCTGCTATTAAACTTCTGTGAAGGAACCTTTCAGAGGAAAGATTTGAATGTTTCGTTATCCGCCTCATTTTATGTTATGGCTAAGTGAAGTGTTTCAATGGTTTTTGTTGAGTGAAATAGCAAATAATAAACTTCAGTGATTAGAGCGGAGATAGAAATTGATTAGCGACGTGTAATATTGAGGAGCAGTTGTTTGGAAGGCATGTTTATAGAAGGTGATGTGTGTGCTAAAATAATGGTATTCACGCATCACAGTTTGGCCTTTATTTTCTACACCGATTAGTTTTATTTTTACTTGTTGTTTGAACGTGTGTCAGCAAGCATCCATTACTTTAAGGTTCAGCTGTGGTATTTGAAGCCCTGTTTAAGTGCTCAGTGCTCGGAAGCTAAAAGCATACACATTTATTTATGGATGATAATGTTTTTATCTCATTGTCCAATTGACTGGTTTCTAAATGCATAATTTTCGATGATTGCTCAGTGCTCATGGAACTGCATGGTTTGTTTTGATGCCTCGTGTACTTTTTGTACTGATATTGGTTTAGAAACAGCATAAGTTTTATGAATTTACAAGTTTGTTGGAGTACTTCCATTAAAGTTTTTATTTGACTTTGGATCAAATATGTTTTGTCACATCTTTAAAATAAGCTTTTAAATTGTACACTACTTACACAGTAGATCCAACTATTGACGGATAACAGGCATGACTTGTTTTGGATTTTCCCATAATGTCTGCTGTATAATTCATAAGAGTATTTCTCAATAGTTTAAAGGTGTTTTATCATGCCCCTTTTAAAATATGTATAATAGATATTTGACCCCTCAAGACTATGACTGCACCCTGAATAACCTCCAAAAGTCGATTGTTATTGTACACAAAGTAATTCAATCACCTCAAATGACTGTGCTAAATGAGTAGTGTATATCATGCTCCTCCCACTGCCATGTGTACGCCACCTTCCTGGTTGGTCCAGAAAATCCGCTCGTTGCTGATGAATACTTGTGTTTTTGGTAAGGCAAAAACAATTCTTTTCATTGTTTAATCCACGTGGTTCTTCTACGGTTGCACTTCTGGTCAGTCAGTATGTAAACTCTTCATTGAGATGCATTAGTGGTTCATCTGATTGGTAGGGGGGCGGTGCTAAGGTCACCAAGCCATTTTGAGCTCCCAGAAAAATAGGATTACCCAAACATGCATGAACTAATAAAAAGAATGTCAATGTCTGAAAAGTAAAATTTACATGATACGTTAGCATTAAACATG
Source organism: Danionella dracula (assembly GCA_900490495.1). Lineage (NCBI taxonomy): Eukaryota > Metazoa > Chordata > Actinopteri > Cypriniformes > Danionidae > Danionella > Danionella dracula. Next base: position 1,075,393 of record UELW01000146.1, read on the forward strand.
ACTAGTTTTCTCATTAACAAAAACCTTAAAGGAACATGCTATAAGAGTCATCAATGTAAATGGAATTGTAAGGGTTGCCTGAAATTAAGAAAACGCATATAAATGCTCAAAAAGAGTTTGAAGAAAAACCTCATGGACATTCAACTTTGTAAAAGACATTGTTACGGTTGCTAACTATGTAATTTCTTGTAATTGCTCAAAAACATAAATGAAAGGGATGGTTATGGTTTCATTAAATGTATTTTAAAGGATGCAGTTTATTATGAAAGTAAGTTTTTGATGTTATGATATAGGTCTTAAAAAGAAGATCTTAAGTTTCACCTTATGAAACTAGCAGAAACCCTGAATTAAGTTAACGCTCCAGTACTTCCAGTGGAGGTCAGTGCTATTGTCTACTTTCAAAAGACTTATGTAGATACATTGAGGGCAGCCAGTAACCCAATCAGCAAAAACCTGTACCAAAATTTACCCTTAATCTGGCATTATTCTGTTCAGCATGTTGGCAACACATGGTCCAAGTCTTGCAGAAGAGACATAGTTTGTAATACAGAGGATTTGTGTCAGATGTTAAACTTCAAGTTAACTTTACAGGAATTTTGTTCAATGTAGTATTTAATCTTTGAATCAAAACTTGGTAATGAATCGCAATTCTTCAAGCAAAAGTAGGCTAGAGCTGACCAAGTACACCAAACTATGTGGGAAGTTGGGTATGCAGCCATTATGGGGTTACATTTTATTAAATTGCATCTAAAGTGCCTCATCATTTTCTCATCAAACAAGGATTTAGTTTATGTAGAAATGTGGAAAAAGCGCCCCCTCCCCCCTCTGTTGTTTCAGATGACAAAAATGTTAGATATGTCAGATGAAAACCAAGAGGCAAGAAACAGCTCTTTAGACAGAGTAACTGCAACTGTGAAGGTTCCTAAAAAAAAGCACAAACATCTTCCAGGCACTCCATCCATCATCAGGGAATCAATATTAAGTTTGTGAAGTGACACTGATTTATAATTGACACTGAATGTTCATAACCTACACAAAATAGAGACTTCATTCAGAGCTTTTTCTCCCTACAAATGTGTTCTCGAGTTCCATAGCTTAGCAACTAAAGCTGTGCACTGAACTCACTTCCTGTTTGTTTCTCTTCATAATAATGTAAAGCATAATAATCTAAATTTAGTGTCCTTTGTGTGAAAAAGTGGTCCTTGCTGCTGACTGTCAGTATACAAAATACAAAAAAAAACATGCACAAAAAATTACTTGACTTACAATTGTTAAGTGACGTTACATTAAATTCAACGTTGAATTTAATTCGTCTTCCCAAAATTGACTTAACAAACATTTTTAATTGACTCTGACCAAGCTTGATGCAACAAATGACTGAACACTCATTTAATCCAGTCAAAATTAATATAATAGAAAAATAATAAAATAAAATAAATAAGTAATTCAATAAAGTTTGAACTTAAAAATTAAAAATATTAATTCAGTCAAGTAAATGCCTTAAGAAGTCAACAAACTTTAATTAGTTGGATTGTTTTACAGTGAAGGTACCTTCTACACAATCTGTCCTGCACATTCACAATCGGTCCTGTATCCATTCAATACTTTCAGGGTTATTTTCAAAATAAGTACATATTTTATTACCAGTTTTTGCATTTTCAATTGAGTGTTTGTCTATCTCTTCAGGTAAATACATATTTGTGGTTATAACCTTTGTGTTAGAGAGGATCTCGATGAGAAATGTGCTATTCTAAACAAGATACTAAAACTTCTACGAAACTATTATAACTAAATGTCACTTTTATTAAAAATCCTATTCCACTCTATTTTAACCACTTAAAAAGTTCAGTATTAACCTCAAGCCATGCACTAAAGTGTGAAAAAAAATTAAATATGCATGCGGACAACAGATAAGCCTTATACTTTAGTCTTGACCAACACAGTTTCTTTAACTCTTGGTTTTATCCAAATTATCTCAAATATTAATTTAATAGAGAAGGAAGTATTTATGGGTTTGGAGTGACATGAGGGTTATTATTAGCAATATTGACATTTTTTAAGTGTAATAACTTCTTTAAGAATATATTTTGGAAGTCTGACATTAACACAACTACCCAGATTACAACTGATTATAACATTCTATCAATCCAACTCTCTTTATACTGTAAGTATAACCTTATGACGGTAAACACGGTAACCTTGTGTCATACTGGCTTCCATTCAACACAACAGTTCTATTGACTGTTTTCAAGCTTAAACATGCCTTTAACTCATCACAGATAATGAATCCTTTCTTCAACATCATTCAATGTTTGCTCAGTGTGCTGATAATTATTCAAACATTCATTTTTAGATTATTTCAGAGTTAAATAAATAAGGTAGAGAAAGTGACATTAATAGATGCACACAAACATGAAAATGCTGAGAAGTTAGCAGGAAGTGAAAGTTTTCCAGTAGAAGTTGCGGCAGCCGGCTTTACGTTCCCGCTGGGAGACTGGAATCTGCCGAATAACTTCATTATGAACTTGATTCAGATCATCAATGCTGGCCAGAGCGTCTTTCTCTTCTGGAGCCATGGACTCTGAGAGCTGCTGCAGAAGCAGAAGATGAGAGAGGTCCTCCAGCTGAGGACAGAAAGAAGGGCATTGGCTTTACTAAAATAAAATACAATAAATAATTTTATATTCAGAGATAACAAGCTCAATGAGATCATTAACTTTAGTCAAAATGTACAGATGCTTTATTCACATTTTCAAAAATGTCTTGTTATTGATGCAAACTGATCAAAACCTTGAGAACCTCAAGTTGTTTAACAGCATAACACCTCAAAATGTTTAACAGCATAAAATGTTGAAAGTTGACGGATCAAGATGGAATTTAGGAAGATATATTCTTTCAACTCCTCTTTATTCTTGTGTTTCAATCCACCTGATGCTAAAAAAGACAAAAATTATATTGCTAAAAAGTTATGTTTTCTTAAAAAAGTTCATAACTTTTAAACATTAACGTTATTTCATTAACATAGTGTACCCCGTTTGTTCTTGCAATTTCTACATTGAAAACTATTTTTCAAATAGTAAAAAAAACATTCCTTCCTTAGGAGCATACTTTCATCTAATAAAATACTGTTTGTTTCAATTGAAGCAAATTTCCCCACTATAAATTATTTTTGCTGTGTTTTCCACCTTAAAATTAGGATTTTTCTGCACATTAAACAGTATTTCTCTGTATTAGAAGTATATTTCCCTCTTTAATTGAAATTGTATTTTCCACACTTTCCACCCTCGGAAAGAATTATTCTTCTGCATCAGAAGCACATTTAAGAGTATTGGTCTAATCTAAACATATTTTCCTCTCTAATTAAGGCTTTTTCTGCATTCAAAGAAAAACCTTTCTTAAACACAAAGCTAAGTTTTTCCCCCCCATCACATTTTTGCTTCTCAAAATGTTATTTTTCGCACATAAGAAGCTAATTTTCCACCATGGAAATTACTATTTATCTGCATTATAAGCACTTTTAACAGCATTTCTCTGTATTAGAACATTTTCCCTCTAAAATTAATGTCATATTAATTGTAGGCATATTTTCCCTATACGAACACCCTTTTTTATATTACAAGGAAGGTTTACACAATGAAAAGTACTATTTTATGCCATAAAAATCTAATTACCCTTCCTACAAAATTTAAATGCTGCCAGAGTTTCTCTCGAGGTGGAATTGCACAGTACCTCAATCTCCTTGGCCTGGGTTTTTGATGGCAGGATCTGTAGGAGAAGGTCTCCTCTGGGAGCCGAACTGACTCCACACAGCAGCTCAAAGAGCCACAGAGTCCCGACCAGCAGCTGGAGTCTGAGAAGCATCATTCGAAGCTGGATAAGCACTTGTTTTTCTCTACATTATGCTTACCCGGCTTTTATAGGCATTTATGGGGGCATCATGGGGTGGATTGGGCTCACTGGAGACGACGTAAGCACAGGAGTATGGGGGTAGAGGAGTCAGTCTGATGACGCCAAGCCCAGTAGGAAAGATGTTTGATAAGGTCACGCCAAGGTGTTACTTTACGTCAGTTACACATCATTTTTATGAATATAGTGCGGTACAAATGGAGAGCGAGTGTGTCTGTTCACTTTACCGCGAAGGCTCGAATGAAGCTTAAGGTGGAAGTTGCGGGTTGTAGGGCGAGGCTCACAGTGTCACTTGTAATTTGTAGAAGAGAGGCTTTTGGTGTCTTCTTCTCACTATGAGGCCCTCGTTAGCTGGAGCAGTTAATGATATGAAGTGACTCAAATGTTAATTGGTTGGGTTCATTATCTGTTCATCTCATCCTACGAGCATGATTCTTTTGCATTCTTGTGCATCTCGATGGATTTAATGTATTTATGTCAAGTATGTATGTCGTGTAATGTTTTCAAATGTTAAAAAGCAAGCAATATTTACTCTGGTATGGGGGTTTCTGGATATCAGAGGGTAATTACTCAGACGTGATAGGCTCCATGGGTGGGAATTAACATTTAGAAGGCGAGGTGGTCATGTCAGGGCTCATGCTGGGTTAAAAGGAACTAAAGACTGGTTCTTAAATGCAACAAATAACAGTTTTTTTTTCTTTTTTTTTTTCGTATGTTGGTTTTACCATTGTCAGGCAGACATGAAAAATAGACAAACCAATTGAAAAACTCTGCTCTCTAAAAAAGAAACTATACATTTCTTTGACATATTGTTGGAATATTTTATTTCATTGAGGCTACAATCATTTCGTGTGGAGAGAAAATTTTCAAATTTAGAATTTGTTATTCTGAAATGGCATTTTAAATGCACTCATCCCATAAAGGCTAAGGATTTTTTTGTAAATTCAAACTAAAAGTTTGTTTTAGGTGGATTTTTCTATGATTAAAATGTTTTTTACATTGATGATAGTGAACTCCAAACACATTTTTGAAATCTTGAAAGGTTTTCCTGTGGCCATGGCCATCTTAATCCCAAATTCATCTTTAAACATCATGTTTTATGTACATTTTAATAATACGAGTTTAGGAGTGGACACTATCCAGAGTGCTTTAAAGGATATTTAAAGGTCTGGATTTTAAATCTGGAACAAAAATGTGTACCATTTCACATGTTAACTAGAAGGAAAAAAACCCTGAAAGAAACTGAGGCGCTTACAAGTTTTCACAATATAAGTCTTTCATAATATTACTTAGGTTCTTTTGGTGTAAGGGCGTGTTTGCTTATGGACTTCCAGCGTCAACATTGGCTCCTAGAGATCGCATACCAGGGGTGTCCAAAGTCGGCTCTGGAGGGTCACTGTCCTGCACATTTTAGTTTCACCCTGCTATAGTATGAATACTACCCTACTTCAGCCAATCAGAGGACCCACAGGTGTGTTTCATGATGGTTGAACCAAAAATGTTCAAACATTAAATTGCTTATAATTACATTTCCACCTATGACTAATGAAAATGTTACTTGTCTCGTTAAAACATAATACAAGAGTAACTGAGAATTTAACATAAAAAGTAAGTCGGCAAACTGTTATTTTGAAGGGCTTTTTTTGAGCAGGGCTTTTATGAGTTTGCGCATGCGCAAATCTGAAACCAGGAAGTTTCGCTTACAAACTGTAAACAATCACATACACCAGTATTAGTCACGAGACGAGCACTAGAAATCGTTCATATTTATAGTTATTAATGTAACTTTCTTTTTGTAACGTTATGTCTCGTAAGAGCAAAACAGAGGAATATTACCGGTTCTTCACAGTGACAGATCCACGCGCACACGAGAAAGGACACACGGAATATAAAGTGACAGCAAGAGTAAGCGAGAGATAATAATAGTTATATCTACCCTAATAGTATACATGAAGCTAATGAGCAAAATTGAAAGTTTTGGATAAAAAGAAAAGCGTTTATACCTGAAACAATAGCAGTGTTGTGTGTCTATAAACATGTTTTGATGAGTGAAATGCACAATTCAACAAGACTCATATATATTTAAAATGACTGTACGCTTTTATACATTTTGTCCTCAGAATGCTAAATCAATTTGTCAAGTAAAGAGATTCTCAAAGAGGGCTAAAATACATATTTTTTGTGATCTTGTGATAGAAAGAATCTGGAATGAGGTCTTGTGACTCAGCTTCATCCCCTCCATCCAGGCTAACAATAATCAGCTCTTTCAAGTGAAGTGAGGATTAACCCTTGTCTCTTTCCTTATAGTTTGTATCAAAGACCCAGCCGGAGAATGTTAAGGAGGTATGAGTAGACTTAAATGGTATTTTTCAGGTATAACCGAATTTAGATTTGAATGGATTTATAGCTTGTTTGGTTGCCAGATTGTGGTGTGGAAGAGATACTCGGAGCTGAAGAAACTACACGGAGAGCTGGCGTACACTCATAGGAACCTCTTCCGACGACAAGAAGAGTTTCCCATTTTTCCTCGAGCACAGGTTTTTGGTAAGAGCTTGCCGGTTCAACCAAACAGTCAATCTGATGGATCACAGGAGGTTTGTCTCTATGAATTTAGATGCATTTTTTTTTATATTGTGTCTCAGGTCGTTTCGATGAGGCTGTGATTGAAGAGAGGAGGAAAGCAGCCGAGACCATGCTGCTCTTCACTACAGACATTCCTGCTCTTTATAACAGCCCCCAGCTCAAAGACTTCTTCAGGGTAAGAGCTGTTACTAGTGTTTTCTGTGTTTTTATTTTTATTTTATTGCTATCTTTAAACTGTATTAATCTGTGCTGTCCCAATAATGTACAATAATTAAAAGGTCTTATATCTGCACAGTATTAGGGGATGCACCATGCTTTTTTTTATGCATGTGATCATAAAAGGTGTTGTTTTAAAGCAGATACATGCCATTTCTTGAAATGTGTGAAACCACCAGGTGTTAAGGAAAGACATTTTAAGTTTACAAAACATAAATAAGATATAAACCTGTTTATTGTCATTTATGCCAGGGTCTGTTTGAATATTTGATATTGATTGGCTAGCAGGTATTGATTTCATTTTGAATTATCACATTGGTAGTCCAGGTTGGTTTCTTCACTCACTCTATGTATCCTTACGGAACATTGGTAACCACACACTGTAAAAAGTAAATTGCCTTTTGTCCAGCGAATGCTACTTTTCAGTATTTTTCTTTTTCAGTAGCAAGAACATAAGCCATAAGAAAAAAGGAAAGATCATTTTGAGACAGCGTAATATTCTGCTGGAATTAGAGTTTAGTTCCTCATGATTACAGTCTCGAATATAACATTTCTTTTACTTAAGTACATGAGAAGTGCCCAGCTTTTATTAGGAAATATACTCTGTGATCATTCAGTGTGTTTTAGTCTAACTACTGTGCTACGGTCAATGATCTATGCTAAGCTAGGCTAATGGTGCTATCGCAATATGTGGGGACAGACACTTCCTGATGCTTTCATTAACAATAAAGACCTTTGAGCAAACATTTAATGGTTTTGTATCATTATTTGCTGTATCCAAGTCAGAGATACTTTGGCAACCAGTTGAGCCACTTTGAGTTCTGATTGGACGAGAGTTCTGCGATGTCATCACTGTTCAGAAATGTCAAAAGTTCAAAATTCAGAAATTGTATGCATCCAGTTAACAGAGCAAAGCAAATCTTCTCAAACTCTGCATTTTTTCTGTTACTGTCACTTAAATATATTAATTGGCAATATAAGATAATCACGATTGTGACAACGATATCAGAAATGTTCACTTACAACAACTACAAAGCGTTTTTTCAAAATGCAAAAGTATTAATGCGGTATGTTGCTTTATTTTTTTGTGCTCACGAAACATTTAATTGTTTACAACGTAGTGACAAATATAAGCTAATAATGATTTTTAATTGATTTTTCAAAGTCATACATTGAAGGAATTTCTTCTGTTACATTGTTAATATTATTTTCATTCTGATACTTTGGTTAGTTTTGCTATTCCATATTTCAGCATGATTGAGAAAATCAAACGCAACCCCTTCATTTCAAAATGTGTCACATTCTGTCAGCGAAATTCCAGTTCTACAGTGATTGTATAATCAATAAACACAAACTGTCCCTGATCTCCGGTTTGAAGGTTAAACAGTCTGGAATGTTTCTGTAAAAATGTCCCACAATTTTCAGATTGTACAGACTGACAGCTGAAATGAGAACAGGATTTTATCAAACAGCGCTCTATGATTATTCAGCTGCTTGCATCTGAACATGAAAACAATGGCAGTGACCATAGTCAGAGCTAGAAATTAGATTTTTATTTATTACGTTTAATTCTTCTTAATTATTTAATTAGCTACTTATTAAAGAATTTCAATGAGTTGATTCAGTGGACTAAACCTATAGATGTGACATTTACAGTAACAAATTTGTAAACATACATTTACAGAAAATGTAATTTTTATCCGCATTTTCAAATGTTAGGTTGAACTTTTGTAAGCCACTCTCTATAGTGTCTGAGTATTTTTTTAAGTATGTTGTTACATACTTGTTACGTTTTATATTTTTAATTAGGGAAATATGTGTATGTTATGGATGTGACAAAAAAGAGGAGAGTGTTTTGGAGTCAACATAATTTCCAGAAATTATGTGAATTAAAATGCAAAAACCAAAATATTTAATGCCTGCTGAACTGATAACGATTGACTCTCGATTGAAAAATAATTAACTTAAAAAAGTTTGTTTTCACATTTTTGAGTTCCTTATGTGAAGCCTCTCTGTTATGGATGTCACATATTAGGAAAAGACAAGAGCCAGATGTTGTCAAATCTAATAAAATGCTTTAAAACTGAAACCGAAACCAATTTTTTTCTGCTTGGTATTGAAGCCAACACTTAATATTTACCCAAACAATTTAGGCTTTTAAGTCTTTTTTTTTGTTGTTTATTTTGGTAGCCATTTTTTTGGGGTAATTTTTGAAAAGTAAAGATACCTCAAGAAAACTGCCTTTACGTTACTGAAATTGTAATACTTCAAAAGAAAATATATATTGGAAAATAGTTCAATAGCACTCAGGAGAGCTGTGTAAAACAAAACAAATTTTTATTATAGATTAAAACAAAAATAGGAATACAAACTAAAACTCATTTGGTGTAAATCCACCACAAATTTATAAGAGTTTGTAATACTCTGGGAAAAATGTAAAAATATGTACAGCAAGGTAAAAGTTGTGTGGAATTGCCCTATTACAATCTTGATTTTTCATTGCTGATTCAGACCTTTTGTGATTCTTTTAAAATATAACTTTTGTACACTCAAAAATGATCACAGGACAAACAACTCAATGACCAAATATTCAACTAAAGCAAATGGACACTCCTCTGTTTTCAAGCATCCACAACTTAATGTAACCAAATTAGTGTAGTTTATTTTTAATTGCTTTATTGTTTAGCTAATTCAATTGCATTCATTCAGACAGCTCTCTGTTGTTACTAACTTATAACCTAATTAAAAAGAACACTGTTTCTAAAAGCAGACAAACATTTAATCTTAGCAAAACCTGATGTTAACACTGACTCCTACCTGCTATTCTTTTTTTTTTATGTGGAGCAACATGAGGCAGTGGCAGGAAGTGCCTGAATGTTTATCATGACAGTCGGTTGATGTCCTCGATCTCCTGTCTCCTCTCTCAGGGAGGAGAAGTGAGGCGACCTCTGGAGGCGGTAGTGGATTCCTCCTCTCTGCCAGCTCCTCTGATACCTCTCCCAGAGAGGAGCTCTGATCCGCTGGTCGAAGAGGAGAAGGGCCGAGAAGCCCCAATCCAGGCACAGGAGGTGGACTCAAACCAGAGAGTGAGTGAGCTTGTATTGCCTGAGCTGGCGACGGAGGCCCTGAGCGACCCAGAAGGCAGCTCTACTCCAGAAACCGAACCACAGACCCTAACTGACAAAGAGAGTGTGAACGAGATCTCTACCGATAAAACTAACAGCACGGAGCAATGCATCGGTTCTGCTGACACTGTAACAGGTTTGTTCTGCATGTTAGACTTTTTTCAGTCTCTTAAAAACATAGTTTTTTTTGCTTTTAACCCTGCTTGAAACTCATTTTTGTATTTACTTGTAGAGTTTGTATCTTACTCTTGTATTGTGACTGATTCGATCAGTTTTAAGCTTTTGGTGATTGCTAGACATCTATCTTTACATCATTCATACAACCTTTTTCTTTACAATTTGTAAGTACCTTTACACACAACTATATATTAAAAGCATAAATATAGGCCTATTTAAGAACTTTCCATTTTCTTTTTAATGTTCCTTTTATTTAACAGTTGCTACAATTTACTTTCTTTTTACTTTCTATTTTCCAAGAACACATTCATTCAATATTTTGATCATAATTATAGCATTATTTATTGGACTCATTATTAAGGCAATCCAAAACATAGTTATTTCTTTTTTTAGACAGTGCCACCTGCTCTATGGTGGTGAAACTACTGGAATTTTAGACTACTGTACACTTTTAAGACATAAAAATATTAAAATAGAATACAATATGATGGTTTTAAACATGAATAATGTTCACTCCAATCCAATGATGTTTTAGGGCTTTTATTTTGACGTATCATTGTTCCTACGCACTCCCGCTAAATACAGAGATTTAGGGGGTGTAGCTCAGTGTTAGAGCGCATGCTTTGCATGTATGAGGTCCTGGGATCAATCCCAGCATCTCAGCGTCCCAGGGGCATCGGTGATTTCCCCTTCTGTAAGTCGCTTTGGACAAAAGCGTCTGCCAAATGCATAAATGTAATGTAATGTAAATGCTCACGCTAGGGAGATGTTTTACATTTTCAAAAAAGAATCAGAAATGAACTAGGTTTGTATATGTGCTGAACATTCTTCGTGGTAATAACACACATGGGGAAATTTAGTTTTCCATCACAGCAATTCTACATGTTTAGAAATAACTTAAATTCAAAATTTTATTGGGGCACTACAGATTTATACTGGGGCATATGACGGTTTGCATCTTTGTTAATCTATTTTACTTTTACCAAACTGTTGTACATCACTTTGTTTTAGCTCCTGCCATGCAAAAGTGCTCTTTAAATAAAGTAAAATATTTAACAGTTCATCGCTGTATTCCAGACGCCTCGCTTGAAGCTCCAGGCTCCCCAATCAACCAATTAGAAGAGTTTGATTCACTGTTTGACTCAGGATCAGAGGAAAATTCCTTCAAGGCTCCGCCTCCTCTTTCAGACTCAGATCTTGCCATTTTTGACCCTTGTGTGAAAGAAGGTGGGTGTTCAGCACAGCTTTGAATCTTCATGTCTGCAAAAAAGCTGTCAGTGTAAGGCTGGCTTTTCTTGCTCTGTGGCTATTTCAGATCAAGCGTTTGGATCCCCGAGTCATGCCGAGCTCTTGAGCGCTCCAAACGAGTCCGAGCCGACTGGAGATGTGAGATATGTGATGCAGGCTAACGAAGAGCTGACTGCAGCACAGCAGCAGGAGAGAGAAGGACACTGTAGCTCAGCCGTGCAGCACTACCGGGCGGCGGTCGATATATTCATGAAAGCAGTTCAAGGTATTTCTGCAGTCCACAAATATGTTCGGGGATATTGTTGTATCAAAAATCTTGATGGTAAAGTAAAGATGGATTTTGTTATTATTTGCACATTCTCTAAAATGAGTTTAAAATGGTAGTTTTAGTGCCTTTCATCCATTCAAGTCATTTACTCTGTCAAAAGTGTGGTATTCTCATTTTCAAGCACAGACCCAAGTGTAGAAACATGTTTGATATTATGACTTTTATAAGTATTTAGTAAAATGAGTATTTCTATTTCTGAGTATTTGTGTAGGAGCCCCCCCTAGGCAAGAAAATTGTAAAATAAATAATTCTGCTATTATTTGACCATGAATAAAGTCTGTGCTTCATATTGCACACATGCTTTTCAGAAAGTTTCCTCAATTGGCAGCACTGCATCTCTCCCTCTCTCCCTCTCTCTCTCTCTCTCTCTTCTCTCCTTCTCTCTCTCTCTCTCTCTCTCTCTCTCTATCCTATTTATAGATGACAAAAGTGTTTTTGATTTTGGAATTATGTCAACCTATTATTATAGTCTGAATGTTAGCATTTCATCTCATTTTCTGCTTTCTGAAAAAAAAGATAAATAAAATAATTAAATCAATTGTAACAAATATTTTTAACACTTTGGTTTCTACAGCAATATATAGCTATTGTTAAACGAATTATGCGTTATTTTCAACTATTACCATTGACATTACACAGAAGAATCGTTTATGAGGAGCTAAAACTTTAGCCAAATTTAAATATAGACTAAAAACCCATCTATTTAAAAGTGAGTTTGCTGACTTAAGCACTGCACTTTTGACATTCTGTTTTTATTCAGTGTTTAATGTCTCAACCCTTACTTTTATGTCTGACCTCTTTTTATTCTTCTGTATAGCACTTTGAATTGCCAATGTATACAAAAATGTGCAATCAAATAACAATTGCTGTGCCTTGCCTATGACGCATGTTTTTATGTAGGGTGGTGTCCCAATTCATACGACTTTCAGGCCGTCTTCGGCACTCTGTGTCAAAGTAAAAGTCTAATCCCTAAGGGGTAGCATATCTCCAGTATCTACTTTTTTGTTTTTCGCATTACAAAACAGTTTTATTTCAAAACAACACATTTGTTCTCTTGTTTTAAGTATGGAAGCAAAAAATCCCTTCAATTTTGTTCTCGCATCCAGATTTTAACCAGAAATATTTCACTGGTCAAGAATACGACCCTGGTTTGATTGTATTAGTGGAGAGTACCTCTCAGCATGAGTACTTCACAAGCATCTGTCGCTCTCATAAAAGCACCAAGCACGCTTCATTTGGATACACAACAGGAGAATGGAATGATCTAGACTACTAAACCTCACAGTATCTCCCTTGTCTCCTCTCTCTCCAGAAGAAAAAGATTTGAACAGGAAAGATGCGGTAAAAAAGAAGATCGCGGAAGTCCTGGAGCACGCGGAAAGACTTCTCTCCACACACTCTCCCACTCACAATCACAACACATAGAGAACGAGTTCAAGCACACGCTCTGACTGGAGCTCCAGAGCGCGGGTGCCAGAGCGACACACTCCCACTGGCACACTCTCATGAGCTGACCTCTGACCAACACATGTAATCTGGAACAAGTTCCGCTCCCTTAAGTGCCACCCACTCTGTAAACACACATGCATACTTGTGTGGGCTCCCACTCGTACCTTCCCGCTGACTCAGTGAAGCATCGTCTGTCCAACAACATGCACTGTGCTTTTCAGTTAGTGTATATGGCGTCTTCTTATGCTAACTGGAAACTCGCTGAAGACTTTCATTTTTTATTTGATTCATTTTTTAATCCAACGGTTGATCTCTATGTAAAAAAAAAAGATTTTGTGTGAAGATCTCTCTAAATGAAGAGAGCCTTCTTGAAGGAATTTGCCTGTTTTTAAATTAAAAATGAACCTCTTAATGGTAAGATTTGGTCATTTTGAGAAGAGTGTGTATCTGATGGTTGATTGGTTAAAATTAGACCTTTTTCACACTGCAATTTACCAACAAGGTTGCCAGATCTGAGCGTCAGTTTTAATTCTGTTTTACATTTTAATGTATTTACATATATGATTGTACAAATTATATTGGAGATATTGACATTTTAACTATTTAGTTAATCATTTTCAGTTTGTATGTCTTTTTCAAAGTTTATTATTCTGTTGTTGAAATGAAGAACTTTTTAGATTTTGTTTCGGCACTTAAAAGAAGTGACCAATACAATTTCACTGTAATGGTTGGGTAACCAGTGGTTATTTTTTATATAATGATAACAATGATAACAGTAAAACCCGCAAAAAAAAAAGCCCAAATTTTATAGACTCACCCAAAGCTAATTTTTCACAGCCCAACATAATTAAACGTAGCCCAATCTGGCAACACAGTGTACATGGCTGCTGTTTGGATAGCTTTTAATGGTTTTGCAAACCTTCATTTTCATTGATTTACAACTTATAATATATAATATACAAATATATATAATATATACATACATACATACACACACCATAAATTATTTGTCTATTGATAGTGCAGAATTTTCTGCTGCACAGTGCGATAAAATAATACTTATTTTTATAATATGACTTTTACATTTAATGGCCCAGTGGAAAGTTTCTGTGATGAACCACCAGGTGTCGTGGTTTTGTCAAAACCAGACCATGAGTCGAGTAACACCCGCCTCTCTGAGGGCCGTTGACTGGAAGGGCCCCTGTTGGCATAGTTTTATACAGTCTATGGTTGTCACTTTGGCTCTGATTCAGTAGCCTGCTGTAAAATGGAAGGAACCAGTATAAAGGACAAAAAAGATTAAAAAGCAGAAATAACTGAGGGATGATCACAGGATGAGCACGGATCATCTGTATTGTCAGTGGGTATGAAAATATCCCTCTCTTTCCTCCCTTTAGTTGTTTATCTTGCTTCGCTCTCAGGCCTGTGTATTTGCTCGTTGGTTTCATGAAGAGAAGATTGAAATGGAAAAAGGATGCTGCACCTGTGTGTAAGTGGTTGTTCCCACTGAGTGAATTAGAACGACAAAGTGAGGATACTTTGTTTATCGTCTGTAAAGTGGATAAAAAAATGTCTATTTAGGGTTTTGTGCCCATGTTTTGGGGAGTCATTTGGTTAGAAATTTATTTGAGGGCCTGGCGTTTTTACTTTTACTGGAACATATGCACCAGTAAAATAGAATTAATCTTAAACATGTGGAATTGCAGAGTTTCTTTCAGTTTCCCTTGTTCTCACACACGTAGTTCGTTTCAGATTATTTATTTAAGGCGCAAAAGTTTCTCCCGTGTACACGCACATCTTTGTTTTGAGCGCGAAAGATTTTTGATGAGAGTTATAGCTCTAACTATTTTAATAACTATTTTAATATATCGATAACAAACATGCGGAAGGTAAGTCCCTACAAACACAAACTTAAATTCATCACAATAATTTATATGTATGTAATGCAATATTAATTGAGGGAAAATTAACTAGTTTTTAAGATTGTAGAGTCAGGCAGGCATGTATTTAATGTCTGACTGTTTTTGTCTTTGGTTTTAATCCTGTAAACTTCTTTTGAGAATTTTGTTTATACTTTTATTTTTTGTTGTCTGTACAACACCATGGGTAATAACAATACAAAAACTTTGATTGGATTTGTAGATATGAAATGTGTCCATAATCAATTAATTGTTTTAGGGAGATGATGCGAATTGAGGCAAAAATTGGTGCTACATGTAATTAAACAGGAAGCTCGCAAAGTTGTTGGTTTAAAATTTTTACTATACAATGACTCATACAGAAATTGCATTGATGGGGATTTCGTCAATCAGGTGCACTTTTGGACTTATTATTATTATTATTTTTTTGAATTGTCTAGTTTTAAAGTCTGTAAGAGTACAAAACAAGATAACAGCTTAAATGCTAATGCTGTATTACCGCTGAAAAAGAAAAGGGAAAAATGTGGTTTTGACACACAGACGTCAGGAAGTATGAAAAAACCCTACTGGCAAGTTGTGTAAAAGTGGTAGGTTTTTTTTTTTTCAAAGTAATATCTATTTAAAATATGACTGAAGAATATAAAAGTGCAGCTGGTTTAAGAAACACCATTATAGCACAGGCAACAATTTATTTTGTAGTTTACATCCCAGGAAGACAGTTAGATTATGGCAGGCACTTATTTACTCCAACTTAATCCCCCATGCACGGTCCAACGTTTAAACAAAAACAATTCTCTTTATAGTTTAAGTCGGAATTTATTAAGCTAAAAGTAAAATCCAAGTCTACTTTTCTCAGCAAAGAAATAAACTCATGTATCTACCTTGTATGATGAATAGAGACGAAAAGGAAAATTTTGGGGGTAGATGGAGTGTTTTTGGGCATTAGCATGCTTAGAGTGTCAGCTCTCGATGTCCCTCTTCCCCCTCTCCATCCCTCGTTCCATCTCTCTCGCCAATCCCTCTCTCCTCAGTGTCCATGGCAATTATACCATCAAAACACTCCAGCCAAAGAGGATAATTGCAACCTGAGTACTGCGGAGAGACTGAGAGGGAGAGAGAGTGAAAATGAGTGTGTTTTCTCACATCTGTGGTATCTCTGCAAATCACTGCATTACATTGTATTCCTTCTCCAGCATATTGTTAGAGTCACGTCGGTCAGAGATCAAAGAACATGTTTGTGGTGCTGAGCGGACAAGGACAGTCTATTGAAGACCCAAGCGCAGTCTCTCAGTTTAATTAAGTGCAGTACAGCAGGCAGCTTCCTGTAGTCAAGGTTGGTCTCAAAACTGAGCTTTGCCAAGAGTGGTTTTATCAGAAAGATGCTGAGTATGTGAATGAGGCTCAGCTAGATCCAGATGTGATTACATTTCATGTGGAAATGGTGTCTGTAGACCAGAGGAAGCTGATATATTGCAGACAAAGAGATGTTCCTAAAATTTAATTCTATTTCTTAGGCCCCATTGTTTTATTCAAAAGTATCTTTCCATAGACACTCTGTAGATTTATTGCTCAGCACGTTTGTCAGCGGTTAAAATAATGTAGTTTTCTTTTTTCAACATTTTATCTGTAGTTATTTATTCATTTTACTACATTGCTAGGAAATGCAATGTATGTGTCAAAGGGCACCTATTATGGCATTTTTACACGCAGGAAAATATGGCGAAAGAATATATTATATATTTTTTTCATATCAGTCTATATTGATACTAATCATGATATTGTTACATTTTTATTTCCGGTACAAATATAGGCAAGGTTTTACTCAAACATTTTGGCAAATAATTTTGGCAAATACTCATTACAATAATATACATATATATTTGGAGACACTTTGAAATTAATTTTTATGAAACAGTATTCCTAACCTGTATAAATAGCACAAATATCTGATATTGAGTAATTATTAATTACATTACATTGTTTATTAAAGAGTTAATTATTTTCATTAACACTTGAAACATAATGAACAATGTTTTTATTTATTAAAGTAATTATTTTTCCACATCTCTTCTATTTTTGCATCTTCAGGAAGAGAAACAACTGTATCTGAGCTCAATAGACAATGTTGTTGTGAAAAACATTACATTATGTTACTTTTATGCATTTGACAGACGCTTTTGTCCAAAGCGAACTTATAGAAGGGGAGAGACATTATGCAATTTGTTACACAGTCAAAGTCTATCTCAGCTTCTCATAATAGAAGTTGTATCAACTGATCAATAAACCATAGCAGGAAGAAAATAAAGACAGAGAAGGAAAAATGTTTTTTTTTTTATAGTTTTTTGTTTATAGTAGGTGTTCCCTGAAGAGAAGAGTTTTCAGTTGCTTTTTGAAAGCTGTTAGTGTTGCTGCTTTCCTGACTGGATCAGGAGTTTGTTCCACCAGCCAGGGACAGCGAGAGAGAAGGTTCTGCTCAGAGATTCTCTGTCTTTGTGGGACGGAACCACGAGTCGCTGTTCCTTCTCTGAGCGCAGGCTTCCGGAGGGCATGTAGGAGTGTATGAGCTTGTGGAGGTAAACAGGGGCTGATCTGGAGATAGTTTTGTATTATACTGTTTTAAAAAATTGGCATAGATTTGCTTAATTGGTTGATGTGCAAAATTCATGATGTGAACATCTTGGATACTTTAATAAATTATGGTGTAAACAATTGAAGTTATTTACTATAAAAATTAACAAGTTGAGCCAGTCAATTTACAGTTAGGACAAATCAATTATTTTAAGTACAATAAAAAAATGACATTTCTGCATACTTTAACTCCTCCAGGTTTACGGTGTATTGTAAATAAATATAATGTAAAGGAAATGCTATTTGTTTACCCAATATACTCAGTAAATAATGTAAAAACTTCCTGTTATAAACATGTATTTTTATGATAAAATTGTTTACGGCTTTATTCATACGTTTTATTTATAAAAGTATTTGTTGAATTAATCTAATTTTTGGAGTTGTCTACTTACTTTGTGCATGTAATTTAAATGATTGGCTGTTGATTGGGCAACCAATCACTCATTCATTTCGTCATTCAGTCATTCACTCGCAATGGACAGGCCTTAAGCACTTGTTCACAAACAGCTTGGATTTCTTTTCTTTAATTATTATTTTTTATTTACATGTACAAAAATTTGCACCACTTTATCTTGACTGTGTTCAAACAATTCATGCACACTTTTATAATAAAAAACCTTCAAAAGGTACATTTTTCATAATAGGTGCCCTTCATTAGTCCCTGTAAGCAACAACCAAGTTGGACCAAGTGTTCTTTTAGAGCAGGCAAAAAACCTTCAGAAGAATGACACCAAATGCTTAGATTAATCCTATTAAACTGCACCATATTCCAAAGGCCATGCAATGAGGAGCAGGTCACACATCTTTCTTTGAAGTTAAAGGACCATTTCATTGGTCACTGTGTCGTGATTCTCTTAATATCATTTAATCACTTGAAATAATCCTCTTTGTGAAGTCCCCTCACAGTCTGCTTGTCTTCCCCAGGGTTTTAGCTCTTTGTGCTAGTAACCGGACTCATTATTGTGAGCCTTCAGATGGAATCTCCTCTAGCTGAACTGCAGTTGTCACTCACTGTCTCCCCTCAGTCACCTTGCCCGAGGCTGAATGTGTGAGTGCTCTTTCTCTAACGCACACTTTCCCTCAGAGGCAGCCAATGGGCAAACACTTTGCCTGTCCATCGACCCCCTCAAACGTCTATCTCCACTCCTGCTTTCTCTCTCGCTCTCCACTGGATACCACATTTTCATTCCGCTCATATTATGGACTCATAATGCAATATGTTTGATCGTGACTCATTCAAATGAGACATTTTGATATGTCTCCCACCGTTTGAAAGGGTTGACATTCGTGTGGCATTATTAAAACACTGCGCGCAAATGGCTGCATCCCTTTGGTGTGTTTCACAGCTCTTTGTTAGGATTGCTCATGCATTTTAATATTGTTTGCTGTCAGTTATTTGGCTCCAGTTCAAAGGATTCAGTGTGAGTTGTTCATGTAGTTCAAAAGCCTTTGGGCCTGACCTCACTAAAGGTTCGTGTGTGTTTACAGTGGAGATAACCTGTATTATCGTATAGGAGTCTCCAGAGGAATTTAGCGCATATGCTGTCATTTTGTTTGTTAAATTTGAGTAAGATTTAAAAAATTGACATTGCCTTAGTGTTAACACAATGTCTGTTAAAAATATTAACGGCTCGGATACATTTCAGCTCCGTTTATTTATTCAGATCACTTTATAGTTAAAAGATCCTTTAATTAATAAGGCTTTGTGACACGTTTCTTGTTTCCATAACAACAGTGGCCACTGGTTATTGTGAACTGTTTGGATGGTCGAGGGGTATTTGAGTGAAGTGGGGGAGAGAGGGAGTGATGGAAACAATGAGAGAGAGTGAGACGGGGTGCCATGAAGAGGAGTGAAGGGACCTATAATCAGCTTCCACACATTGAGCGCTGGATGAGCCTCTGATTATGAACAGCTCCTCTGATGCTCTTTGTAATACATAGCTTGGCATTGGACATGCAGTGTTTTGGGTCATTTCCAAAGTAAGGAAGTTCTCGTCTCCAAGGTTAGATAGTACCCTCTCCTTGATGCTGTTGTAATGTCCACTCCCAAAGCATTAAGTTTCCTCCACCATGTTTGACAGCAAGGACTGTGTTTTTGAGTTCTGTGTGTTTTCATCGCATTCTCTTCTTAATCATGTATTTTTCAAGAACAATTGATCCTCGAATATCCCTTGAAGTTATGAAAAATGTTATTGAGACTTTCTCTACACCTCTGCATAACTGACAATGTAACATTCTGGGAACATAACTTTTATAAAAATGTTGCATTTTCCATTTTTTTATGTAATAGGGAAAAAAGACAGAGGAGAGTGAGAGAGAGAAATGGACACAAAGAGTGTGAGAGAAAAATTGTGCTGCTAGGACAATGAGACAGAGAGGAGTGAGATAAAAACAGAAAAAAAGGTAAAAAGAGAGTAGAAAGAAAGAGGGGGGAGTGAGAGAGACATAGGGGAAAGAGAGATGAGAGAAAAACTGAGAAAAAAGAGAGTGAGACAGAGGAATGATAAAAACGGAGATGAGAGGGATTGAAAGAAAGAGAGAAGAGTGAGAGGAAAATGAGAGAGAGAGAGAGAGAGAGAGAGAGAGAGAGGAGAGAGAGAGAGAGAGAGAGAGGAGAGAGAGAGAGCGAGAGAGGAGAGAGAGAGAGAGAGAGAGAGAGAGGAGAGAGAGAGAGAGAGGAGAGAGAGAGAGAGAGAGAGAGAGAGAGAGACAGAAGATTTGATAAAACAGAGGGGAGTGGGAGAGAGAGAATTGAGAAAATTTTAAAAAGAGGATAGTGAGAGAGAAACAAAGGGGAGCAGAGAAGAAAGAGAAGAGTGGGGGAGAAGAGGGGAGAGAGAAACAGAGGGAAGATATAGCTAGAGAAAAAGAGAGAGAGATAGAGATAACAGAGGGGGAGATGGAGTGAGAAAAAGAAACGGAAGAGAGAGAGAGATAGACAAAAACAGAAGAAAAAAAGAAATAAATAAAGACAAACGTAGGAAAGAGAGAGGGAGAGAGGGAGGGGGTGGAGAGAAGGCGAGAGAGAGAGAGCGCAGTAAAGCGTGTGTCAGCGACCGTCCCTCCCTCACGCCTCGCCGCCCACTGGCTCATCAACACCACGCGACCGAGTCCGCGAGCCGCTGAGAGATGGACACCGCAGCGATAACAGGAACCCGGCTGCCGCTTTCAAGCTGATGCTCCCGATGACCAGCGGACACCTCGACAGGACCACCACAAAACGCGACAGGGAAGCGACCGAAACGGGGATGCTATCCGCCTGACTGAGAGTAAGTTTGGGCATCGCTCCTCCGGACAGCTGCGTGCTCGTTTGTCCTTGTGCGGTTCATTTCACGCCACGAGCCAAACTGGATTCACGAGGAGAAAACTTTGAGGTCAACTTCACTATTTCGTGCGGTTCGCGTGTTCATAATTAGCACACATCACTTTGTCTAATTTGTCTTTGAGGGTGTCGTCTTTCCATCTGTTATCAGTTTTATTTTATGGCAGTTAAACGGATTGAAAATCTGATCCCTAATCTGACGACATCTGTGGCGTTTTGTGACAACGAAGAGATAAAAGCGCGTGTTTGGCTCATTTGTGTAGCGTTATATTAATCTGATTTTGTAGAGGTAACATTTTATTTTTGTATATTTGACATTGTTTCTATGTTTGGTTTTAAACAACCCATTTGTTTCGGATTTGTTCAGTTTTAGTAGCACACATTTTCAGACGTTTGAATTGAGGCGTCTCAACCCGAATCCCTCTAATCAGATCCGATGAAGAGAAATCAAACATTACACTGATAATGCACTGAAACAAACCCAACAATGCCTCAACACTTATGTTATCAGATATAGTTTCAGGTATAATATAAGTGATATTTTCAGCCGCTTGCTGATAAAACCACAAAGTTATATTACCTACATAAAATATCAGTATAATACTATAAATAATATATCTATCAAAGAAAACCATACTGATTTAAAGATCATTTTACAAAAACAAAAAAACAATTACGAGCCAATAACAACAATACTAACACTTATGGTCAGCAAAAAAAAACTGTATTTATTTCTAAAAAAACATATTTATTGACTTATATCTTTCGTACATTAATCATTATAGAAGTATCAACTTTTAATACTAGAGTTAATCATATTATTTTCAATCTAATAAATAACAACAATACTAACACATATGGGCAGCAAAAAACAGTATTTATTTAAAAAAAACATTTATTGACTTACATCTTTCGTACATGAAGTATTATAGAAGTATCAACTTTTAATACTAGAGTTAATCATATTATTTTCAATCTAATAAACTATATTTTAGTTTTTATATTAAATCCATTTAGCTCTAATTCAATTTTTTCCTAGAGCACCAGCACAGAGGTAGAGAAGAACTACTGATGTCATTACATGTAGCTTTGGGAGAAAATTACAGGTGATATGTTTTGAGTTTGAATATGCATGGAAAAACATCGAACACTGAACATGCATTGAAGGAACAACAAAAATGTGAAATGTTATTTTGTGGATAAACAATCCAGTGCTTAAATTTGCTAAAATGTTGTAGATATGGATTATTGCCATCTCTCTGCAGTTGTTTGTGGATGTTTGAGCATGAGAAGCTTGTGTTTGATTGGCTCTCTTGGTGTCAAACATGTATTTGTCTGCCAATCACTGCTGTTACACTGCAAACTATGAGAGCAAAGAATTCATGTGGTTGTTGAAGTGTTGTTGTAGTGTATTCCTGGCTCCCAAATAGAAAATATATTCATATAACATTCTAATATAGCATTATTCCTTAGTGGGCTTTGTCATAATTCAGTATTTATGCGTGAGAAAAAAAATACGGGACATTTAAAATACAGTAATTTCTTGGCCAAAACGGGACACTAGACAGGTATGTATTAGATGAGGTTATACCCTGAAAATAATATAAAAATAACATTTGGATGGCTTTGCTGTAAAACTACGAAATGATGGATTATGGTTTAAGTGTTTTTAACATAAATGTTAATGTTTTTATCATAATTTTTTAATAAAAAATTATATAAAATATTTTGATATAAAATGTAGTCGGCCATTTGTTGGCAGTACCGTTCAGTTTAAATTTGGTAAATGTTTGCAAAGGGTAAAGCTGAGAATATGAAACTGAAAATGTAATGCTGCAGTCACATTACATTATAGCGATATAACGTCTCCCAGCATGTGGATGCACAAAAGCAGTGTGTTTATAAGGACTCTTGTTTTGCCTTTTGTGTGATCTTAGTCACACTGGTATTCTGAACCTGATAACTCAAGTTTCAGTTCAAAATACGATAAAAAAAGTCTACAAAAACGGACATTTTTAAATTTTAAAAACATGTCTAATCACGACCAGTTGCTTGATTTCTCTGCGCCGTGATCCATATATGGCTTTGGTATGATTTTTTTTTTACTCCACCCCTAATGTGAAGTGAATGAGAGAGAAAGCAAACTTAGAATTTTAATTTCTCATAAATGAGAAATGTTTAAAATAACGGTTTTAATTGTTTACAATAAGATATCTATATAGCAGACAAAGTTTCTTAGTTTAAAACGCTATAAGTAAAATGAAACTATAGTTTCATCAGTTAATAACAAGTAAAGTGTCATAAATTCAGCTCTAGCTGTACATCGAAAAAAATCAAATAATGTTTTTTTTTTACTTAAAAGGATCTCTGTGTTGAAGTAAAAATGTATATTCGAAACTCTGGGAGTACAGTAATGTCATTAAAATACCAACTCTCTCACCTTCTGTGTATTTCTGCAGTGTAGAGTATGTGTGTGGGTGAGGGAGAGAGAAAGAAGCCTGAGAGTCAACAGTCTGAACAAACACAGGGTACAGCTGTCAGCGGAAAGATAACGCACACATGCAGAGAGGGAAAAGAGGCTATGATGATGATGATGATAACAATGGGAGGATTGTGGTCATTTTTCTCTATGGATTCACAATAGAAGCATAGACTTTTATTCACGGTCCTTCACTCATTTTCAGCAAACTGTGCTCTCTCTAAAGATCCTGAAACCACAACGAAAAAGAGGGCCATGGATTCCTCTTCAGATCGATTTCATCAGCAGCCATCCCAGATGTATCCTTTCGAGCTGTATCGTAGCCTGCCAGATTCCAACCCCTCGGGCCACAGATTTTCCCCTGGTTGCCTGTCTTCCCATCCACTCTTCTCACCTCTTATGCACCCCGGCAGCATGTCCCAAAAGTGGGGGAGTTTCCGACAGCGTCAAGGCTTGTTCCCTGGTCTCCTGGTGGATGATGATGTGACTGAGGAGGATGTCTTTGGGAAACGGGGGTTTGCTGCTGGTACAACATCATCATCACAAGAGTCTTCCAGACAACCAGGACAAGGCTCAGTTTCTGATCTCTCTGACTGGCGACAGGAATTTGGAAGAGATAAGAGAATGAGAATGGACACTGCAGCAAGATGTGATGATGAAATGGCAAGTGAAAGCAATAGAGAGAGGAAAAGTAGGGAATCATTTAGGATAGACGAAAAGAAGGGAATGGATCAAGCGAACAAAAGGGGAACCAGAGAAGGAAGGAAGAGACAACGGCAAGAGCTGAAACTTCAACTTGAGGAAACGAAGGGGAAACTTCTGGAACTCCAGCGCAAGGTTTGGAAGGTCTACGGAGGTGAAGAAGAGGATGACAGAGATCAACAGAATGGAGAGATTGATCTTGATGAGGTCGCTGAGATATTTTCAGACAGCGACGAGCCTCTTAATGGCAGTGGATTTTCTCCATCCTCTAAGAAGAACAGTGAAAGCACCAGAAATGGAAATGAAAGTGGGTTTCCGGAAACCTCCCTGGATTTGGATCTGGAGTTAAACGGCGATCAAGTCTGGCTGGGTTGCAGTTTAGTACGGGGCGAATGGGAAAGTGCTGAAGGAAGTCAGAAGTTTGCACAAGCTCTAAAGCAGGAGCTTGCAAATGTGGTTGCCCAGGTCATCGACAGAGTTGTACGTCTTTATGCTGAAAGTGAATCCTTGGGGGTCTCTTCAACCAGCGATTCCCCAGAAACCAGCATGACCCTGGATCTCAACTCAGACAGGAGGAATAGAGCTCTCGCAGCGGAGCAGCTGGAAGCTTTGCCACTCACCACCAAGAGTCCTCAAGACAAGAGGGCCCCCACCACAGGGCACAAAGAATTTCTCTCTCAAGCCAATCCTAGCCTGGGTCCACTTCCCCAACCAGCCATACAAGGGGCACTTTTACCCACAAGAGCTAAGGAGAGCTTCCTACCATCATTTCCCCAGGAGAGCCCGGTTCCTCTGCCTCTTCTTCACTACACCATGCAGAATCTTTTTGCTCGTTCGCTCTCAAGTATGCCTCTTCAAAAGGACTGTTTATCCGAGTCTTTTCTGGACTTCCGCTCACACAGCTCTGGGTTTCCCAGGCTGCCTCTGCTGGGCCAGCTCACCC
This sequence comes from Danionella dracula, assembly GCA_900490495.1. NCBI lineage: Eukaryota > Metazoa > Chordata > Actinopteri > Cypriniformes > Danionidae > Danionella > Danionella dracula. The sequence continues at coordinate 1,100,418 of UELW01000146.1, forward strand.
CCGCTGCATCAGAAAGAGCCAGAGATGTTGGAATGAGGGCAGCCGGAGTGGGAATGATGGATGGTGGAGATGCTGCACTCTATCTTGCTTCAGGATCAATATCCTTTTATAGAAATCGCCTTAACAAATTGCATTGTATTTAAGATGCAGTATGTAAGAAATGTAACATAACAAATCTTTAAGTGAGCCTGAAATGTCAAGAGACAATGAGTGAGTTTACATGCCCTTTAATTAACGGGTTATGCTCAATAAGCCAGTTACTCAATAAACCATTTTTTTTATCGTTTACATGCCAACCCGGTTTCACCCGATTTCTCATAGGAAGTGACGTCACAAGAAAACAAAACAGCATCATGTCCAAAAATGGCAGCAAACAATGTATGTGAAGCTGTATTGTTTTATCTGCCTACAATACCTGCGAATGCAGCAATCTCTCCTTCTGTAGATTATTGTGCCTCAACTTCGCGAATAGAGGGCACAATTTAGTTTTTAACTCAATGAAGCATCTGGATTCTTACTTCCATTTGTTACACATACTTCCAAGGCCACTTTGGACACGTGCAAACTAGACCAGAGACCGACATGCACAGACAAAAAAAAAAAAGACATAATCAGCTTATTGAGCTTAATCTGTTTATTGAAGTGCATGTAAATGCACTCAATGAGGAATTTTGTTCATTTCAAGTAGTATCACTGATTATAGTCATCCCTACAAAATATTCAGATTTGAAAAATAGTTTTTAAAAGTTGTAGATTTTGTGTTTTCTACAGATTGACTCATTTTATTGAGCTCTATCATTCTGCACTCATTGTTTAGAATGCTTATCTGGCAACCTTCTGAATGCCTGGAGGCCAAGACCCTTTACAGTTTTGTTCCGACTGTACTTCAACAAACATAACTTTTAGCTTTCAACCAAGCGTTTATTGGGATGATCAGGTGTTATCTCAAAGGTGTTATCTGTCTTTGAGTGAAAATGTGCAGGTTGTTGGCCCTGCAGGGACACCTGTGATCTAAACAAAAAGTGAGACACAGTACAGTACGCTGGACAGCACTCTTATTGGTTTGGAGAGCAATCATGCAAATCCCAGAGGGACTGAGCAGGTTACTAATATATCCAAGATTTTACTATTCTTATTCTACAAGGTTAATTTAAAAAACAAGAACACCATTACCTATATTCTGCAATAAAATATGAGTTACATAAAAAATATGGACATCAAACCTGTGCCAGGATATTTGTTTACTTGGAATATTTTGTCCTTTCTGATTTTATTATAAAAAAGTGCCTCTTAAAAGAAACATTTTAGATTTTGAATCCTGATGGCTAAAAACATTTAAATTCTACGTAAGATTTGATTAAAATTCATTTAGAGCACCTAGAATGAGGTTGGGGCAATCTCAGATTATGTCATGTCATTGATTTGTAAAAGAACAGTACATTTCAAAACCGAGGGTATGGATTTTATAGGCTAAAAAACAGCCAGGGTCTAAGCATCTACGCTTTTTAGCATTTTCCTCTGTATATCTGTCATTTACTTCAAATTTGAAGGTGTTTTCCAAACAATTATGAAATAAATGTTCCAGCAGAACACTGTGTCCCAAAATCCCTAATCTGTTAAAGAGAAACAATTGAAAAAGTTAATGAGTTTAATATATTTTAACAAATATACACTGGGTACTTGTCTTCCTTACATTTTTCTATTTTTGCTTTAGTGTTCTACATGTTAATTCTTTCAGACACAAAATTATTTTCTAGCTAAAAAAAAACTCATTTATTTATGCTCTGTCTAATTCAGTGAAAATCAGATTTCTCAATACAAGTTTTCTTTAAGAACAAAAAAAAATTTAAAAAGTGTATACTTTTATGCTCATATTAATATCTGGGGGGAAAATAATTTGTTTCATTTTGTATTGATTTGAGAAAAATTTTCCAAAAGCAACAAACTGATGAAATGGTGTGTTCATTGGAATTGATTCAGGGTCTGAATAGGTTAAGAATTATTGTGTTAATTTATACATTTATTTGTATTATTTAATGAAATATCTAATAAACTATTGATTTTGTCCTATATATTAATATATTATTTTATTACAGAAATCATTTTCCTTTTTTAATTATATTTTCTAAATGTTGGGTTTCAATTAAGGCATCTTCTCAGAAAAAATTGCATATCAAGGTAAAAAATCAGAAAATCACATAAGCTTTGACAACAAATAAAGTAGGAACCTGGTTTCTGGTGATCTTCAGTTGATGTTTACATATCCCTTGTGCACGATATCGCTCCTGTAATATTTAGTCTACCAAAAAAATGGGTTTTGTAATCAAGGGTAATGTGAAAAGAATAAAAATTTTGACTAAAGATGTCAGATAATCACCACCATTAACCACTGCCTCTTTGATATTTTTATTATTTAATCTGAATATTGTATCAAACATATTGTTGTGTTAGACTGTTCTTAACCAGACCCACTCTCAGGAGGGTCTTTCTCCGTCCCACCTGAAGAAAGCAAAGCTCATGTTCTTCTACACACGCTACCCCAGCTCCAGCACTCTGAAAACATACTTCCCTGATGTCAAGGTAGGCGCCGCTCATATCCAGTGCACTAAATAGTGTAGCTTTGTTTGCATAACATGCAGAGAGTATATGGGCTAATGACTTATTGAATGAATACACTGACCTATATACAGCCTCGTGGCACGCTTTCCCTTTGAAATCATTTGGCTCGGTTACAAGAGACAGAAATAATCCTGCATTTATACTGAGTTAACATCAAACAATGTTTGCAAATGCAAGAAATATAACCCGATCAGAAACCTGCAGAAATGTGCATAACTGACCTTTATTCACCATGTAGCTCATTTCTGAACTAACTAACTAGCCTTTTCTGTTTTTTCTCTCCTGTACAGTTTAACCGCTGTGTCACTTCCCAGCTGATTAAGTGGTTCAGTAACTTCCGTGAGTTCTTCTATATCCAGATGGAGCGCTTTGCCCGTCAGGCAGCCAGAGAGGTGCTTTCTGGTTCCAGAGAGAGAGCTCTCCGTCTAGGCAGAGAGACAGAGCTCTATCGCATTCTCAACATGCATTACAATAAGAGCAACGATTACCAGGTCAGTATCTGCATGAGCAGACTGAGGCTATGTTCAGGCTGTAGGTCTTAATGGTATTTTTTTTGTTGGTAAAATCTGATTTTTTTGTCCTTTTCCATTTGCATTACGGATAATATGCAACCCATATCTGCTCTATTGATAGGAATGGGCTGTTTGCTAAAATAAACATGGACACAATGTCTCTTAAGGCACTTTAGCGGTATTGCTGTCTGATCAAAGCCAACTTTATTAGTAGCAAACAATATTAACAGTGTCGTAGCATGTAAACTCGACTTTTCAGCTACGTATAAAATAATTTAATATAGTTTCCTCTTCAAAAACATGCCTACATTAAGATTGGTTCATGCATGTTTAATCTTATTTTCTTTTTCTGGGAGCTCAAAACAGCTTGATGGCTGTAGCCACGCCCATTGGTCATAGCACCGCCCACTAACCAATCAGATGAATTACTAATGCAGCTCATTTCAATGAAGAGTGTATGCGCTGACTGACCCAGAAGTGAACCATAGTAGAACCTCATCGATAAACGATAAAAAAAGAGTGTGTTTTTGGATGTATCGGGCCAAAAGTATTTTTTTTGTGTTCCAACAAGCAAAAACCAGCAGGGGGCAGGTTATCCTGTTATTAACAGTGCAGTGTAGTCTAGAGGGGTCAAAAATTTATTATAAATGATGTAAAAGGGGCATCATATGAGACATTTAAGAAGAAATCACCGACTCTGAGAAGCGTGGTTAAGTTTAATTTGATAAAGTAAAAGCTAATTTAAAAAGCCAAAATTTTTAAAAGCACAATTTTAAAAGGCAATTGTGTCAAGAGAGTTCAGATTGAGGGCAAAAATCTTGAATAAAGAATATCTTGAATATATTAGGACCTTGATGTCTTGATCTGATTGATGGAATTTGTCTGGATTTCCAGGAGAAGTGATTGTCGCATCTAAGTTTAGCCGAAAAGAGGATTTTATTAGCTTTGTGCCCCCTCAATTAAATTCTAGAAGATTCTTGCAATGTTTGTTATCTCTTGTCTTTTGTGGCTTTTTTTCATGACCAACTTGTTTCAAGTTCTCTCACTCTCTCCCTCTCTTTCTTTTCCTCCCCCTATCTCACTCTTTTTCTTTATCTCTCCCTGTTTCTTTATCTCTCTCTATATTCTTTCTCTCACTCTTTGTATATTTCTACCTCTTCATCTCTCTTTCTTTTCATTTCTTTCTGTCTCTCTCTTTAAGCTGTTAAGTTAAATAAGTTCATTTATTTTTCTTGTATTTATTGTGTTTGTTATAAACTAAGGATATGTTCATATTTATGATTGAGAGGCCGGCTCTAGCAGATTACTTGACTCCACTTTTTTTTTTATTTAATGTTGAAGATTTTCTGCTTGTGTGTTTAATTGTTTAAATCTGATCAGTTTGCTGTTTGTAATGCGTTCTAAATAGTCTTTTAAAATAAAATAATTTAAAATAAAACAAAACCAATGGCGCAGGGCTTTTGAAACAATTACTCACATTTTAAAGCAGTGTGCTATTTTACAACCAATGATGTTACTTTATAAAAATATACAAGTGTTTTTCATGGTTAGCAAAGTATACAGATGAATTATAATGCTCATGTGTCTTCATATCTTTAGCTATTTCCACTAAAGTCTACAGTGAACTGTCGTGGTGTTTTCCAGATTCCCGAGAGGTTTGTAGAGGTCTCTGAGGTCGCTCTGAGGGAATTTTTCTCTGCCATACAGAGCGGCCGGGACGCGGATCCATGCTGGAAGAAATCCATCTACAAGATCATCTGCAAACTAGACAGCCCTGTGCCGGACAACTTTCGGCTTCCCGGTTGCCCTACGGACGCTTACCGGATGGGTTAAACAGATCTTGCCCCTACATTTAACTATTTATTTAAATGCTTTTTTCCAAACTGACTTGCATAGGAAGAAACAAACAGTTTTGATCAGATCTTGCGGTCTCTGGAATCCTTACCCACTTGATCTTGGTGTTGCCAGTTAGCAGCTTGCTCTCATTTGCTGATCCAGAGGATGCAACAAACACAGACATGCATCACACACGGTGAACATGACTAAGTACACTAGTGCTACCTTTATTTTCTCAAGCGCTTGTGCTTTTTCCTTCACCTTTTAACCTAGATATAGTTCATACAGCTTTGTTAAAGCTTAATCAGTGAGCTTAAAAGTACGCAAGGAGATCACATTTGCTCTGATTGGTGGATCGGTCTCTTGAGTTTCATGGGTAATGTAGTTTGTTTTTTCTTCAAGAGAACTACAAAAGTGAGTAGTTTTCAGAAGGGATTTGAACATTGGATTTGCTTTGAAGAGGTTTCATGTCAAACTAATTTTGACTTTTTAAATAGAAAAACTGTCTGTTTTGTCAGAAAAAAAAACTAATGTACACAATATTGGTGTAAAAACAAGAACATTTCACTGGGGTTCATTATCATCACCAGGAAGCACAGATTATTTCTTCTTTAATCAATGTCTGATTGTATTCAAGTTAGTTGTGGAAATGTCCTGATTATATAAAGCTCTGTTTGCTGTTACACTAATGCTCATAATTTATCTAAAAATGCTTGTTTTATATTGTTTAATACTCTTGATAGCTGTTTCTGTGAATCTGTGGTATTGTGGAATAAAAAAGCTAATGCACCCATAGCCAAGCTATATTTCACATTACATTCCATCGACAGGGCATTGGGAGGTCTTTAAAATCCGAAAGCTAAAATTGTAGGCCTTAAAAAGTCTTCAATTCACTATTCTAGGTGTTAAATAAATGTTCAGAGGTCTTATTTATCTTATGTCCATGTAATGTTCATTTGGTGTGTGTTTCTTTTTGGGGTTGGACACATTATCTGGACACATAATCTCTCGAGCGAGTCTTGGGTCTTCCCTGGGGTCTCCTTCCGGCAAGACATGCCTGGAACAGCTTCCTAGGGAGGTGTTTAGGAGGCATCCGGAACAGATGCCTGAGCCACCATAACTGGAGGAGCAGCAGCTCTACTCCAAGCTCCTCCCGAGTGATGAAGCTCCTCCCCCTATCTTTAAGGGAGTGCCTCTATAGAGTGAATTATGTGCCAAATTCATTTGCTTCCTGTAACTTTAATGAGATGGAGGGTTTTGAGTGCCCAAATTAGTTTGAGAGCTATATTGTCCTGGGCTGAATTGTCCCTGGTAGGGTCTCCCATGGCAGGCAGGTTCCAGATGACGAGTCAGACCAAGAGCGGTTCAAAACTCCCAGTAATAAAACATTGATAAGGCAGGCTACGTCGTCCAGTATGGAGCCAGGCCTTGGCTAGGGGCTCGCAGGCAAGCGCCTGGTGCCTGGGTTTTTCCCCACGGGACCCTGGTATGGCACAACCCAAATAAGCAACGTGGGGCCATTTTCTCTTGGACCCACCACCCATCAGAAGAGCCATGGGGCTAAGGGGCATTGTTATGTGCAGGGACCTAGGTGGCACAAACCTGTAGATCTTTTGCAAATCATTATAGCGAGTGAAAACTACTTGGCCTTCTTGTTTCTTGTTGGCATTTTGAAAATCCACCCATTTCCAACAAATATATTACATTTTTGATCCAGGACATTCAAAAACACACTTTCTTTTCATTGTTTATTGCTGTGGTTCTACTATGATTACACTTCCGGGTCAGTCAGCGCGTAAGTTCTTTGATGAGATGCATTAGCGGTTCATCTGATTGGTTAGTATTACTCAAACATGCATCAGTCAATCTGAATTTGACTCAAGGCATGTTTTTGATGAGGGAATAATACTACAACATAAAAAAAATTGTGTTAGTGAGCACTTCTCCTTTGCCGAGATAATCCATCCCAACTCACAAGATGCTGATTGAACAGCAAACATATTGCACATAATCGATTGACTTGTTATCAATATTAAGAGTAATGGTATACTGTAAAATGTGTTATATCTGTAAATTTAAGCACTCACAATTTGTCTCAGCTCAACAACAACAAAAAAAACTTTTAAAATTGTGTGTTTCACGTTTTTGATTATGGAAGCTTACCTTCATTAAAGCTCATAATACAACTTTTCTGCAGACACACTGGGGGTTTAAATTACTTTGAGCTAATGGTTTCAAATGGTATTTAAGTAGTTCGGGTTGCACTACTTTTAACGTTTATTGAGGATTAAGTTTACTGATATCTCAAGGGGTTATTTTGTGTATATCCCAGCACCGCTAGCAGGGTTTGAAGTGCGCGGTCACATGACACATGAGCTGAACTCATGATGTGTTAGGAGCGCACGAGTGAGTTAGAGGAAGCGACTGCTGGAGGAGAAGTTAGAAACGAGTAAAGTAAAACGCCATGGCTCTTCTTCCTCGACCTCTGATGCTGGAAGTGCTGCTGTACGCGAGCTGCTTCATCTGCGGGATCGTTACAGCCGCCTCGGTCACCATCTCTCAGGTACCCACCTGCTTTCTTTCCTCCTCGAGTCTTTCAGCGTGAGCTTCTTCTGCCGAGGAATTGAGCTCAAACTGCAGAAAAGCGCGTTGTTTTGTAATGTTGAGCAACGAAGTAACAGCCGTCTATTAAAAAAATGTTTCGGACAATGTGTTAGAGTTTTCTATTTTTAAGTTTCCTCTCGCGATTTGAACGTCCTCCAAACTAATAATGTGATTTATAGTAAACGTTTTACAAAAAAAAGTGACGTTAGAGTATTGTCCGCGCTGTAGAAGAAGAAGAAAAGTAAACCCGGAAGTGAAGAGGGAAACTAAAGAGTGACAGGAGCGTCAACAACTGTCACTTTTGTAATTTCTCGTTTTCCTTTCATTTGAAGGTCTTTTTTTACCAGCTTAAATGCGAGCTGTGTGCTTAAAGCAGAAGATAAATCATTAAAGTGGACCCTTAACTTCTTTGTTCTCTTTTAGGATGCTTTTAATTCATTACTTGATGCTTTTCTTTCATTACTTTCACAAAAAAGGAGAGCTGTACTAATCTCCAAAAAGAAATTTCCCCAAGTGTTAAAGACCAGGAAAATCATTTAAAAATCTATTAATAGAATCTATTAAAATTATTTATATATAATGGCCTAATTTAACTTACGAAAAAAAATAGCTGTTAATTTGGCTCATATTATGTTTGGTTGTCTTGGCCCGTGTTTGGCCAAACCCCTGCTCAGACTAGGGCCATTATTTATATCAGACTAGGGAATTATTTTTCAACTAAACCATCATCATGAGATAACTTCCCTGTGTGTAATAATGACTAACATGACGAATTTCAGTTTGTTATTAATCCTGTCTGAATTTGATTCACAGAAGAGCAATTTGAGGCAAATTTGCATGTAAATAGCTTTAACCATTAGCCCTCCTTGTTCACTGCAATGCTATCAGTCTGTGCTCCACTCTACTTGTTCCTCACTCGGCTGGTGCCATTAATCAAGACCTCCGTATGCCTTGAGAGCTTGCTGACGTACTGAATAAAAGGACCCCAGATGTTTATTTCTTGCTTTTTCACACCTTCTGTAGAGAGGAGACAGGAAAGTTATTAGGAAGATAGATTCTATTACAATTTTGCCTACCCTCACTTTAAATTGAAGACAATAGTATATTTTTACAATGTAAATTCAAACAAATCACAACATTTCATTTAAATTCTACATGCTTGAATAAAGACTTCATTTTATAAAATGTTTATTACATGGCTTTATAATAAGAATAACATTAATATGTTAGTATAATGAAACCGAATGTTGTTTAATAAAAAAAAAATTAAACTTGGAAAGTGTTTAAAATGCATATTCTTCATAACCTACAGTAAGATGCAAATAATTATGATGTGAAAAATAATAATAGTGTTGATTCAAAACATTGTGTTTGCGTATGCGCTGTAGGCAAATCTCACGGGGTAGCAAAATCTGATAGAACAACGGGTTTGAACAATGGTCACAGAGTCAGTGCAGCTTCTGAAAGCTTCCATTGAGTGGATATATTCATTTTAAACTGAACAATGATGGTATTTCATTGCTTTATATGATGACAAAAACACATTTATTAATTAAATCAATCGCATCAGAACAGGGAAAACCCCTCATTTAAGCTAACCCCTGGAAAGTACCACCGTAGCCATTTTTAGATGATTTCTCTTTGTTCTTCCGAGCAGGGGAGTTTCGCTGGGAAGTGTATGCTGTATGGCTCCGTGAGTCTGAACGACTCGTCCATCAGTGTGCTATCCTCCAGCTCTCCCTCTCTCTGTCACTTCGTGTCGGCCATCTCCGTGTGTGTGGCCATCTTCTGCTTCTCCCTCACCCTCTACTGGATCTACATGGCTGTTTTCGATGGGGAAATCAAACGGTATGTGCAGTGTTCTGTCTGAGAGCTGTTTCCAGCGTGAGGCCAGAGGTTATCCAGGGCCACGGAGCATGCCTCCAGTTCTCTTTCCTGTTATGTGCAATGGTCAAGAGAGGTCAATGTGCTTAAGAAAACAAGTCCATGTAGAAAAAGCGACAAATTACGAACACTTCCACCATTTTGTCAACTCGCATACTATAAACAAAAATAGCCCATTTTGGAAATGTCAGATTATTTTGGGAAAATAAAAGTAAAAAGTCTTTGGTGATTAAGATGATGAAGTGCATTGGCAAATGAGCTTTTAGAACAGTAAGGCAATAAAAAGAGGGTTTGTTAAGTTTTTGTTGTGCCTCCATCTCCACTGAGTTCTGTCCTAATTGCAGCAGTATGTGGGACATCACGTCACTTGGGGTTAAAACAAAATGTTTTTGTATTTATTGATGAAAGACTTCTTGTTCCAGAACTATTAAATTATTCATAAATTGATGGTATATTTCTTGTGCTGCACATAGGAGAGGACTAATATGGCATCAAGCTCTGGCTGTTTATGCTCACAAACTAAAATCTTTGTGAATAAAAATGTAAGCAAATTTTATTTTCTAAGACATAGATCAAGCCTACAAATGCAAATATCTGCATAAGTGCAAAAATACTCCAAAATAAGTATATGCTAAATATATACCTTATAAAAAATGTAAAAAGTAGGTTCCTTATGTCAGATCGTTGTCAGAAAATCAAACCCACAGAAATTTGAAGTGCATTATAAAGACAAACTCTAAACTCTTGATCGAAATCTATAAATGTATTTGTGTGTGTGTGCATGTATTTTAGTTCTATTGTTATTTGCAGATCTTTTCAGATTTGTTTTACTTTGCGTTTACAATTTATTTGGCCTTGAATTGTCTCCTCAAAAAAAGCCTGTAACTTTATACCGTTGTACCCTTTGCTCCATTAAAAACTTTATATTTATATTCATGACTAAAAATGTACACCTAGCATTCTGCTTTCCTTCTGTCTGCCATCAGAGAGCGGCTGTGGATGAATCTGACTCTGGGCTTGTCTGGACTCTTCCTCTTTTTTCTTCTGGTGTCAGGGTGCATTCTAAAAATTGGTCGAGACAAACTCTGTGGCTCTTTGCTGCAAACAGTCTCCAATTTAACCAAGTGAGTGAAGGAGAAGGCAATCTTTCCTCTAAGTACAAGGTGATCAACGTTTTTCCTAATGACCTTAACAGCTTCCAGTGATCTCAGGAGCTTGTGTTCACTTGCAGATGTCAAGAAGCACAAAGTAAAAAATGGATGAGCCCGATAGATGCCAGCCAGTTCTACTCCAGACTGCACAGTGCAGAGGTGATGGTGAACTCCCTTTAACACTAATACAAAGACATCGCACGAGACAAACATCATCTTTCTAAGTACCTCTTTGATTTGAAAATAAGTCTAATTTGATTTGAAAAATAAATATAAATTCATTGAAGGTCAAACATCAGATCTAAGCCTAAGGTCCTGCTTGAACATCGAAGATCAATTCCTCGATTGGACTAATAATAACGGTCAGAATGATTAGATCAAAGATATAATTGTGAACCATCTGAATTCAGAGTTCTGGTATACAAGTCAGTGGTCTAAGATCAAAGTCAAAGGTCCAAGATGAAACTTCCAGGTTCAAATTCAAAGATCCAAGATCAGAGTAACAAGACCAGATACCTAAGTCAGATGTCTGAGATCAGAATACAGAGATTAGATTTCAGAAATTAAAGTCAGAGTTCTGAGATCAGAGTTCAGAGATAAAAATTCTGGCATTTAAGAATTTATGCTCTGCGTGTAGTCCATCCCAGTGTACACACACAGCAGTGACCAAACACACGGTGAACACACACCCGGAGCAGTGGGCAGCATTGGAGCAGTCGGGGAACTAATGCCTTGCTCGAGGGCTACACAGCTGTGGTTGTTGAAGATGGAGAGCAAGTGTTTCATCACTCATACCTACTTCAACTTGGTGGATCTGGGATTCGAACCGGCGACCTTCCGATCGCAAGTTGATCTCCTAATCCACCGGACCACAAGTTTGTTGATATTCAAGATAAAGTTTTTTGTAAATTTGTAAATTAAATTTACAGTGACAATCTCAATGTCCAAACCCAGAAAAAATGGTTTTAGATAAATGTCTTATTTTAGAGAATGTGGTAAGAATTCTGAAATCAATTATTACATTTTCCATAAACATGAATAAAGTAATTGCATTACCCACTGAACATGTTTGTTAACAAAAACAATAAATACAAGTAATTTATGTGTTTGCAAATATTTCAGACCCTGTTTTTTCACACAGCTTTGTGTAAGAAACGCTTGTTTTTTGCTCTCTCAGGCAGCAGTGTGGGTGAATTTCTTCTTCTGGATTATCATAGCAGTTCTGGTTCTGATCCAGCGGAGAAACCCCTCAGAAATTCGGACAGGAGGAGAGGACTCCACTGTAACTCCCACTGAAACAGAACCCTTTTTCAACCGCCCGGGTCTCTCGCAGTGAACATGGACGCTGATAGAGAGATGACAGTACAGAGTATGTGCTGCACCAACACCCACACACACTCCCACACCCACCCCACACTCAATCACACTGCTGGCCAGCGCTCGGCGAGAGTTTTGGCAGCGGCGATATGCGCTCATGATTTTGTTCTTGCATTGCCAAGGGTTAGTTGCCATGGTTACTGATCAGCAGCTGGCAGCTCAGACCTGGCAGGTGATGGCGGGAGGTTGCCAGATTGGTGGTGTGACCTGAACTGATTGAGACACAGCTTTATTTACAGAGATCAAATCTGATGACACACTGTGTTTTTTTTTTTTTTTTGTGTTGTAAATTATTTTACAACTTAACGTGGAATTTAAATACTCAGGAAATTGCTTCATGTTGCTTGGGTATTGTTTACTACATCCACATCACATAAATAGTATAACTTTAGTTTTTTAATACTGGTAAATATTATTGAACCCAGTTTATCTGCAGTCAGTCTGTCAACTCCAGCTGTACATGGAGCCTGCTCTTAATGGAAATGTAACAAGGGCGCCCTCTGCTGTTTGTTTGCATGAAAAACTGCTGAGTGTTTTTGTGCCAGGAATCTCCCAGAAGTGCTATTAACCAACTAATTTCTCATTTCTCCTATTCATAGTCCTCGGTGTCCTTAACATGGGCAAAACTGCTTGAGAGTGTCTTTTCCCAAAGTGTTGGGCTATTAATCAGCCGCCCAGCCGAGATGTCATTTTAATGTTTTTTTTGGCTACACACAGCGATGGGAGTTTGGGGTGTGTGTGCATGCGTGCGTGCGTGTGCGTGCAATGACAGGGACATAAATCCATAATTTTGGCGTGTGATGGTGTCCGATTTCCACGGGCGGGATGCCAGATCTGCGGTGCTGAAGTCCTCTGAGACTGAGTGTCCTTCTGCATTGCCCTGCAGCTCACTGTCCATGGTTTTTATGTCAGTCGATCCCTCATTCTTGTTGTTTTTCATTATGGTTTTTTTTATGTTTTACTTGCTTCAAACAGCTGCTTTTGTATTATGCACTGATGTTTTTATGAGAACAAAATCTGGGGTCTTCTGTACTATTTCATGAGTAGTTTACAGCAATAAATCGTCCATGTTTATGTCTCAGTGTTACTGACAAAGTTGATTGTATTTGATTCTTACGAGGGAGAGGAAAAGGAGCCGAGAGGAGAGGGACAAGGGAAAAGGAGAAAAATTAAGAGGAGAGGAGTAAAAAAAGAGGAGAGGGAGAGGAAAAGGAGTTGAGAGGAGACGAGGAAAGGGACAAGGGAAAAGGAGAAAAATTAAGAGGAGAGGAGTAAAAAAAGAGGAGAGGGAGAGGAAAAGGAGTCGAGAGGAGAGGAGGAGAAAAGGGAAAAGGAGAAAAATGAAGAGGAGAGGGAGAGGAAAAGGAGTTGAGAGGAGGAGGAAAGGGAAAAGGTGAAAAATTAAGATGAGAGGGAGAGGAAAATGAAGAGAGAAATGAAAAGAGGAAGATGAGATGAAAATAAAAAGGAAGAGGAGAGTAGAGCTAGAGAAGAGAATAGAGAAGAGGAGACATTTTATTTAAAATGTATTATATCACCTTACCTTATAAATGAACAATTGTTAAAGTTACTGATAAAGTAACATTTGTTACCTTAACACAAGAAGTCGATAATCAATTGTTTCCGAGGCTATAATTGAGGTATTAATTCATAACCTAAATCAGTTTAATGAGTTCATGATTAATACACATGTAAACTTATCATTAATGCAACTAAATATGATTTATAACACCTTGATGTATAAGTGTTACCGAAAAAAAATATTTGAATGAAAAACATATTGTTGGGCAATGTTTGAGAAGGACATTGATTCCATCATTAAATCTGATTGGCTGTTGGTTAATCCCAGCTATCTATATCTTAAGCTAAAGCTGTTTGCTGAGTTTCCTGGTCTGTCTCTCACGAGCCTCGTAGGCATGTTTGGTGTCCAGCAGCTCATCCAGCGTCCTCCGGAGTTTAACCATGTCCAGCTGCATCTCCTCACATTTTCCACGGAGGCTTTGTGTCTCCTCGAAGAGCTCTGCTGCTGCTGCTGCCAGCTCGGCTCCATGCTCCCGGCACTGCGAGTTCGTCTGTGCTGCATCCTCCAGCATCATCTCCACACTGGACACCACTGGATTCATTGGCGTGCTCAGAACCTCGGTCATGATCTGCAATAAATGCAATTTTTACAATATTCTAATATCGATTTAACACAAATGTATGAAAGTGGTCATGAACACAATTTATATTGAGCCTTTAAATCTGTAATTTGTCTCTGCTCAATATTTTGCACCCTCTTCTATCATTAAGTAAAGCATAACACGATTAGAAACCCTTGTCCATCATTTCTACTCAAACTCTAAAATCATAGACGTTCACCAGTGAGAAAGTAGCCAAAGCTTAAATATGATATCTGCTCTAACTCTTGATATCTGAAGCTCTCTTTGCTGATAACATCTTTAAAGAATTAGTTTGCTGGCCTGGATGTTTCTGTGGGTTTTGGATTTTACTGTGCGCTGACGGCACTTTCACAGTTGAAATTTTGCTTGGGCCGCTCTTCTCTTGACCTGCTTCAGTGAAGTCCATCATTCATAAGCTGCTGAAGCTTGCAGCACAAATGGGAAGTTTGAGGACTGAAAATATATATTCAAGGTGTTCACTCTTATGCTCTTGTCTCACTCTTAGTATCACAGGCATGGGTGGTGGGCAATCGAGGAACCGTACTAGGCAAGCTGTCCAAGTGTGGAGTCTGGGAGCAGGAAGCAGGAGTGAAAAGATAGAGATAGCTTGCACAAAGTTGATGTCATCCCTTAGGTTATGTCTTACATACTGGCTATGTTAAAGGTAGGAGGGGGCACATGACTCGATGGTGAATTATTAGCCAAGCTCCTCCCAAACTGTATAATCTAACGATTAAACTCATGAAATTGCATGGTAGGTTAGGATCCTGGTGAACTATATTTTAACTGCACTCCGATGCATGAGCAGGATGCCATGAACTCCAGACAGTCACACTAGGTCCAAGGAAACCTCTAGCTGAAGAAACTTTAATTTGGCTGAATTTTTCTAATGCTACTGAAGACGTTTTATGGGTTGGAAGTCCAGCAACTAAATTCATCCACAGCCTACTGCACTGGCCATCTCCTCGTTTGTATCTGGACCATTTTATAGCCATGTTTGCAGAGGTTTATGTGCAACTTCGCAGAGATCACATTTACATTTATGCATTTGGCAGATGCTTTTGTCCAAAGCGACTTACAGAAGGGGAAATCACCAATGCCCCTGGGATGCTGGGGATTGATACATGCATACATCATACATGCAAAGCATGCGCTCTACCACTGAGCTAGACCCCACCCCGTATCAGTCGTAGGATAAAGACAGGCTCTTGAGGCATTCTTTCAAGGGAGTTATTCAGGGTTCATCAGTCAATATATCAGTCCATCTCTAGCATATGAGTTCTACGCATGAGAATAGCCTGCAGGCTAGCTACTCCACCAGTGATGTCACTGTCAAACTCTGGCCACACTGTCAATGGCTGTTAAAAACATTTTGAGATAATGAAAGTATCTGAGTTTGGTTAATGATTTTAACATTGGATGTCACTCATTCTTGTAATGCAGAGAAAACTCGCACACAAATATATGCTTATTTATCAACACATCTTAAGGCCCAGGCCGTTGCACAGAAAAAGTGGTGTGCATATTTTTGCCAATTTATTTTTAGTATTCACCATTTGTAAATGACTTATTAACTCGGTTTTACGCTGTTTATACTATGTCAGTACTACAGTTTTATAGATATTACACAGTCTACATGGCCGATGACAGACTTTGAGCCAAAGAATGCCTGGTGGAAATCCCCCCCTTGCCTGGAGTTTACACATAAGTGACCTATGACCTAAATGGTCATAATATTAATTGTCATTAGAAAGTTACAACAACCCGGCTGATGCCATGGTCACAAGATTGACTAGCAACCCAAGAACTGCAAATTTAATGAGATGACTTTAGTAGTTATTTTTAAATTGCTCAAATAACAAAATCCTCAAGAAAAAAACCAAATGATCTCTATTCTATTCTCCCCTAGATATTTACCCCCAGCCACTGAGAAAAGGCACCAGCCATCATCAGTTGTGACTATAAACTGCAGCAGCAGCAGCCCTGACTTTGATTCAGGGGTATCAAGCGGCTTAAAGAGGCTTTACACACCAGACTCTCACATAAACCTCTAATCATACAGTATTAACGAATCAAAAGAAACCAGGCTGAATAATGAAACAAAAGCAAGTGCACATTGAAGTAAAAACAAGTTCTGAAAACCAGAATCCTGGTGAGAAGTTTAGTAGTTTTTTTCATCTATTTTTAACCCATCCTAAATCAAGGTTTAGCCCTAGTTTAACATGTCATAAATAGTTCAATACTTTATTTTAAGACAGAAAAGATACAAGACTTGCCAGATAAAAGGTCACCTGTGTCGCTGGTAGCTTTTCCTGTCTCTCTGACTCCCGGGAGACGGCTTAATCCATGATTTTCTCTGACCGCGTGGCTTAAATCTACTTCACCTCCAATTAAACAAGACAGGATTAAAAGACAGAGGAGGAACTGACCCCGAGAGGGTCATGATGTTTCTTATCACTGTTAAAAAAATAAAGAGCACACTACTCAAAGAAAAAAAAAAATGAAAAGTCATAGTAAGTCATAAATGATCTTTTCTATGCATACAATACCAGTTTAGGCTGCATGAAAGCAGAAAATGTCATACATCTCTTCAACTTTGGATTTCAGTTTCGTCATCTGAGCTGAGCTTTTTCTTGAATGTGAAAAATCTCTATAAATGTTTTTTAGAATGGTCCATTTTCATACTTTACAGGGTTCTATCTATTTTGAAACTTGCATGGCATTCTGGGATAGCGTGCTAAGTCTTCCTGAGCATCCAGAGTCCATTCCTACTGTACATCAACTCTCTGCAACTTGCTCTCTCTCTCTCTACATATTTCAATCATATCTCAATAAAAGATAAATATCTCATTTTTTTGCAGTGCAGAGCCAATAAAAGACACTCTTTTTAAAGCTTTAAAATTTGACACAAGGTGCCATCATGGACTAAATATCCATTATACCAGAGTCTATGCTAGGATCAAATAGACACAACTTTTACACATAGTAGAAGTTCTTCTATAAGTGTTTCTATTTTGAGTTATTTAGAAAATTTAAACTAATTAAAAAATGATTGTTGTATAACTTGAATAATTTTAAATTCTCCTTCGTTTTGAACCAACTTTTTAAACCTATTTTAAGGAAATTTTTCGAATTCGAAGAAGAAATAGGGGACATCTCTAAGACAGAAGGGGACTCTAGTGAGTAACACATGCATTTTGCAGATCATGAACAGTAGTTAAAGTAAAAGCCACAAACTTTTGAATTAAGACTGCATTATAAGTGGTATAAAAGACACGCATTAGGACGAGGGAAGCTGAGACTCTCGCCATGACACCAGCTGGTGATTTACAGCCAAAACATTGAGTGTAGTAAAAGACTTAAGCTTTGAGAACAAACAACAAACTTTATTTTATATTGGTTGTGTACTGTTTTACTTTATGATGAATATTATTTAATCACATAAAGGGCATTACAGCTACACAACAGCAGCAGTGGATGGTGGTCAATTCATAGAGTTGCTAAGCTTAATTTGAAAAACAAATTATATATATAATCCTGAAAGCAATGGCAATATTAATTTGTTGTCAAGCCCTCCTGGTGAATTATATAGGTCATCCTAGCGAATCCTACTGGGGAGTTTACTGTTTGTTTCAGTTACTTCAGGGATAGGAGTAATTAACAATCCCAAAGTGAAGCCTAGTATTGTAATGACACCATTAAACTAGCATTAGTCTGAATAAGTCAGAAGTTTTTTATTTGAACTACAATTATTAGGTTTGTAAAAAGTCAGCAAAAGCTTTTAAAGGTCAATCAAATCAGCTTTTATTGAAAAGCCATCATCAGCCACAGCCCCTGCCCTAACTTACCTGTGTCTCGGGGGAGAAAATACTTCCGTCTTCTTCTGCCCTCTCACAGCAAAACAAGAGCCTTCTGCTATGGCAACATACGCACATACTTTCTGATCAATCCAATCAGATTCTTTCAAGTGTGCTTAGCTCAGTTTAAATGTTTTCTGGTTGGAGATAACATCTACATCTCTCCCTAAGAGGAGTCGTAAAGAGGAAATCTAATTTTAAACAAACTCAAAGTTCAACACATCCCTAAAACACATTACTGAAACCACCATATAAAACTAATTATTTTTCAACAAAAAGTTTTCTTACAAACAGGCTTGTGAACAGATATTAGGAGTTAACATTCAAATCAGGAGCCTTTTGAGCAAGTTTTACTAACCAAAACCTTACCTTTTGATCTGAAGAGTGCTTTGCAGGTTACTCAAAGTAGAAAAAAAAACTTAGTTCTGATACTTTCCAGGTTCCTAAATTTTGTGTTAATTTTCTAAAAAAAAGAGTGATGAACATGTGATGAACAAATTGTCATAGTCTTTAAAAGTAGAAATTGTAATATAATACATTATATCCAATTAATGACTACAACCATATTTTTGGTACTTTTAAATCCTTCCCTTAGCAGAAGCTTGGTTTTTCTTGATTATCTAATTCGTTTTCTATATTACTAATAGATTGATAAACGGACAGAGTTTAAGCAGATAAATAAGCAAATCCAGCAGTTTATTATTTATTTACATACGTGTTACTCTGTAACAGCATCATCATCGTCAGTTGTAACAGTCCTTAAAATCAGCTCACACTCATACAGTATTCAATACAAACATCCATAAACTTCAATTTTTTTCTTTCTTTCTTAAGTCCATGCTTAAAACGTGTGAAGTTGAGGCATTTGAGGCATCAAAGCAGGATTTGGTCGAACTACAAACATAAAGCTGTACGCAGAGAATTAAATACTATATCCTCCGGTCCTCTCTTGGAGTTTGGCTGCACTAACTCAAATGTCAGACAAGGCATTGTTCTTTTTAGCACAGCTATTGCTTCTCGTGTGATCTTGCTTTTAACATTAAAGGGCTTCTGTTCAGGTCACTCTCTCTAGATTTGTGTATAAACCTTTCAATCATTCCCATTCAAAGCACATTTCTCAAAAATGAATTCATCTTAACACCTGAACCTTTTGTACCTTAAAGGGAAAGTTCAGCGAAGCATGGAAAGGAAATCCAGGACGTACTGTACAGTAGGCTACTAGCACTTTGAGAGGATAGATCAAACTTCCACCATCACAGGTCAATCACAGGAAAGAAATGCGTGTAAACTGTTTTAGAAATAACACTGGTTTGTGCAAACTTTTGATTGACATTCATCCATTTTCATGTCGGCTTTTTCCCTTTCGGGGTCACCACAGCGGTACGAACCGTCAACTCCTCTGGCATATGTTTTATGAGGCGGATGCTCTTCCAGCAGCAACCCATCGCTGGGAAACATTCACACACACACACACTCATTCATACTTTTAACACTATGGGCAATCGTTCTTACTCAATTCACTTATACCGCATGTCTTTGGACTTGTGGTGAAACTGGAGCACCTGGAGAAAACCCACGCGATCACGAGGAGAACATGCAAACTCCACACAGAAATGCCAACCGACCCAGCCGAGGCTCGACCCAGCCGAGGCTCGAACCAGCGACCTTCTTGCTGTGAGATGACCGTGCTACCCACTGCGCCACCGTGACGCCCTTTATTGACATCAGTGAATCGTCATTAAGAATTGGGTCGCTTATTTTTACTTTTTTTGTGATAAAAAAAACAACTTGACGTGAAAGTGTGCTTATCCATTAAAACATTTAGAATTTTTGGATATTGTGAAATGTAATTGAAACTGTAAAAACGTGCACCAACTTGTACACAGTCAGAGCATGCAAGTTTATGTTAAATTTATTGTTTACAGTATTACACTTCAAAGCCACCACACATCTATGCTGATCATCAGTGTGAAATTACAGAAAAAAAGTTGTGCTTTGCCATGTCGTCCTGGTTTATCACAGAGCGTGCTCTCAAAGTTGACAAATGAAAGAAGATTTTCGAGACATAAAAGAGCCGCTGGGTGGCGCTAAATGCAAACTATTGCATTGACTCACAACAGCAAATAGTAAAGAACAATGGATATTTGTTGGAATAATTTTTATATATGATGTAATAACTATTTATTTGTACTATATACATTTTTCTATCTGAACATTAAGGCATTAATCCTCTTACACATCTGATGTGCAAGTCGACTTTTTTTATGAGATATTGGAATATTTTAATGTACTGTGATGAAAAATTCTTTAGGCACTACCCTCTGGTTTACAGCCTTTAATTGTTTCAGTGACGAGTAAAAGGGATTTTTGATCATAAATTGAGATTTTCATGCAGTAAAAGACAGCTAGCATAGAAGCTAACAATCTAATGTCAAGCTAATATAAAACCCCAGACTTATGCTGAAAAATTTGCATACCTAAATGTGTGATGAAAATTGTTTAAATGGGAAATATTAGTAATAATAATGCTGACTTATATATTGTTTATTCAATCAAAGTGTTTTAAAGGGTTTTAAGTCAGGTTTTAACTAAGTATGTACCATTACTCTTCAACTGACTCCCAACAAAAAAATATCTATTTTATGTTATTAATTCATTTTTTAAATACTAACTCATTTAAAATCTATTCTAAACCAAATGTGTTGGGTGATAGATTTCAATATTGAAATGCTGGACAGAAAAATGTATTCTTGTTCTTCTGATTTAAGAAGCCAAATGTAACACTCACCATCCCCAAAGCTGTGAACCTATGGGAAACACTGGTTCCCATTCCTAGTAACCAATCAGAATCCTGTTTTAGATGGAGCATGTTAACACCTTGTTCAAATTTTAAGCATGTCAAAGGAACCCCGCCTACTGGCTGCTAAAGGATAAAAATGTGTGACTGTGAGATTAATGAAAAAGTGTCGAACAGTGCCTCTGGTGGTCATACAAATTAGAACAGGACTATGGGTGATACAGAATCCAGTAGGGCAGGGGTGTCCAACGTCGGGACTGGAGGGCTGGAGCCCTGGCCATTTTTGGTTCAACCATCATGAAACACACCTGTGGCACTAATTATGGTCCTCTGATTGGCTGAAGTAGAGTAGTATGCATACTACAGCAGGGTTGCAACTAAAATGTGCAGGACAGTGGCTCTCCAGGACCGACGTTGGACACCCCTGCAGTAGGGGGATAGTCACCTACTGAAACCATGTTATAACGTGTTATAATAAGGCATAATGACAATTGAAGTGGCTGGTTCACTCCACAGGAAGTGAGGAAAAAGCTTTCAATGTGCTAGTAGCCTGTGCTTCATATTTCAACACCAGCTCTGATAACATTTCCTCAAAATTACATCATTTCGAGTCTTTTTCCAACATGGTATCAAGATGAAACACTGTATAGTGAAACACAGATGACAGACATTCTCATTGTGATAGAAAATACACCACAACACCGTTAGATCAACATTCACATTGTGATCGAACGTTTTCACAGAGTTTTTTCTAAATCAAAAGTGGATTGCGGTACAGCTGCTACATCTACACTGTGTGCCCCGCTGAAGAATACATGAGCTCATGTCTGCATGCGGTTTGTTTGGAGCAAGTGTGCTTCCTCGTTGTGTAGTGTCTTTGATACCTGACAGTAGAAATAACTGGAGTGAACTCTTTTTCCCATTATTAAACACATTCGTTTGGTATGAATTATTAAACTCACTGCTCAGACGTCTCGATCAAGGGAGATTATGTGTCTTGGCACACTAAAAAGTCTCATATGTGATTAGCCAGTTTTTATTCAAAAGACACTTGAGCTTCGTCTGTCAAAAAAAAAAAAAAAAGCAGATACTAAGAGTGAGGCAACATGCTCTACCACTGTTTCTGCTCATGTGGATGTCGATGGAGTAGAGCTCTGAATGAGGCAAACTTGGTGATCTGCTCCTGAACACAAATAACTCATTTGAAATACATCCAGTCAACACAGGCACGAGCAGAGGAGAGCCAAACACCTCTTCAAAGAGGACTAAATCTGTAAAGTCAGAAGATACGTCTTCTTAACACTTTCCCAGAGTAAATTATTACTGAGATTTTGATTCTTTTTCGGTAATTCTCCTGTTCCGTATAGCATAGCTTAGCATAGATCATTAAATCAGATCAGGCGCATGTTTTTCAGGGGCAAGCAAATTGAGGTTTTCCTGCATTACGGAGTCGCTAAGGTGCACAATGAAGAAAAAAGCAACATATCAAAAACCAGTTTTTTACATTTACATTTTACATATTTATGCATTTAGCAGACGCTTTTGTTCAAAGCGACTTACATTAGGGGAGAGAAAATATGCAATCTGTTACACCGTCAAAGTCTATCTCAGCTTCTCATAATAGACATTTTATCAACTGATCAATAAACCAAAGCAGTGAGGAAGTAGAGGAAGAAGATAAAGACAGAGGAGGAAAAATAAAGTAGTTTATTTTTATAGTAGGTGTTCTCTGAAGAGAAGAGTTTTCAGTTGCTTTTTGAAAGCTGTTAGTGTTGCTGCTTTCCTGACTGGATCAGTTTTTTGGTAATACTTGAAACTGCTTTAACTGTTTTTTATTATAATATTTAGGGTGGGCTTTACCTCCTGCTTTGCCTCTTAATGTGTAATAGGAAGAGACTGAACAGCAGTTCCCAGAGCGCCCTCTTGAGGCTGACTCCAAAAGTGTACAGGTTCTCATTCAGTCCAATGTTAAAACTTTGGAGCTGAAAAAAAAAACACGTTACCACTGCTGGCTCCATTAGGTTTGTTGATTCAGATCGCTAGTTTTGATCTTCATGAACACTCTGAGAGGATGAATTATTTCTAAATAATGTTTTTAAAGATATATACAATTTCCTGCTTATGTTGATGCACTTTTGAATACTGACTACGCCCAATTTGAGCCTCTTTTAACTTTGCCAGGAGCCTATGGGTGACATCGCAGTCCATGTGTTATCGTGGTTTCGCTTAATTCAACGAAGGGATAAAAAATGCGGCATAAAGAGCACACTATTACTGGAGTCCAACCACATGCAAAAAGAAAGTCATGACCAAATGGAAATAAAGGTATTGCTATTGGAATAGTTCATATTTTGTGTATTTTGCTGTTGCTCTCTTGTAAAGCTTTATTTACTGACTGAATGTTTCTGATATTGAAGCTCAAACTCTAATAATTTTTAGAAATTCAATAAATTTTCCACTAACTTTTCTGAGAATTATCGTAAACAATGTTTATCTCAGTAAGGGTATACAAATGTAATTCTCAGAATATTTGCTTTACCTTCTTTAATTAACAGTATTGCTATTTGGTACTTTTGCTATTATCAAATAGAACCCCTCTAACATTCAGGACAAAGTTATGACCTTGCTTCCACCATTAATTTTGATAAAGATTTGATTTGAACTGTACATTGAGGAAAGAAGAAGCAGAAAGCGCTGATCCATGCAACTAATCCAATCAAATTGAATGACTAATGCTAAGCTATGATGAAAATATTTCCGCCTGAACCGGAGAATGGCTGAAAAGTTTACAACACTACAAAACACTACTTCTTGACTGTCTGAGAAGTGGAAGGTGAGTTTAGTTCCAAAAAAATGTGGAGAGTTCCATTACCTTGCCTCAGATTGAAATAAATAAAAACACATTGAAAATCCATTGACATAAAATACAGCGAAAGAAACAGAGGAACAGTTTCAGAGTTGTTTCCCCCCCAAAATGAGCTCGTCTTTTTTAGTTCTGTATGAAGAAAAGACATTCTTGTTGAAATGTTGTTTTCATGATCTTTGGAAGACTTTCTGTTATTTTTGCTTCACAATCAGATGAGAATTAACAAATGTATGGGAGAGTTTTTTTCAATTCCCCTTTAAAATAACTTTCGTTGCATAGAACACATGTTTTCAGTCCTTGTTTAAAAGAGGTGCTTGTCACCTACTGTGGCCCATTTCTAAGTGACCTTTCTCTAAGTGCTTGTAACTAATACTTTTTTTTTTAACTCTAAAAAATATTTTGTAAGATGTGCTGCTTGACTGTGAATGTCCGATCTGAGTGAATACAATACAAAATGATTAAAATGTAGTTTTTCAATGTCTTATAAATATTAACATGCATGCTGTTGTTATAACATAACCACAAATTCATTGTGCTTTCGTTAGGGAACTAACTCATAATCTCATCCTTTATTGTTGTCTAGCGAACGTTTAAAAAAAACCTACTCCACATCATGTCTCTTGCTCACAATGTGCACTGATACGCAAAGGTATGTAAAACGTAGACTTTGCAGATTAAAAAAAGGTTTATATTTGAATATTAATATGAATATTATATTTTGTTTATAAACAAATTTAATTTTCTCTAAAATCCGCAATATTTCCAGCCCTATTAAACATAGATAGTTTGTATTAAACTTGTTGTATTTCTTATGGTTATGCTAACTTGGGATACTTCACCTTTTCCAAATATTAAGTCAAAATCATTTTTTGTTAATTTTTTTCTATGCATCAATACATTAGACTTTTTGACTTGACATCTTCATAAATTCCACATTCAAAAGAACGGTTGAAATGTTACACAATGCACCTTTAATTTAGACATAATAGAGAACCGTTTATATCTGAGTGATTTGGTTAGTAACAGGACCACCTTTAGAGGTAAAAACTACACTGCCATTCTGAGTATTTAAGAACAATTCTATTCTTTGGTAATGTCCAAGAAAAGCTTAAAATAATCACAATAGTAAAAAGCATAGGAGCATGACTATTGGTGAGCAAGAAGAGAGTTTGAAGCACAAATTAAAAGTTTTTTCTTTAAATGTTTTTGCAAAAATCAAATTCACCTTAACTCTAGTTGTTTTAACGATTTGTTTCTTAAGGGAACCCAATAAACTTCACCCACATGTTCCACAGAGATTTGCCAAATGAAAATATTTGCTTTATGCACCCTGGCACTCAAATGCAGAAAACTGGCCCCTCTTTTGTTGTCCAAATGCTGAACCAGTGCTTCAAAGATTTTGGACAAGTGTAAGATTAATATAGTAATGTATGACGATATCAGAATGAATCTCAAAGTGATACCAAACTTTTGACTGGTAAACCAGGTTGCCAAATCTCTGGAAGGCTCCTCACCGTGAACTGAAGCATGGCTACGTCACAATAACAATTACATCCTGCCATTATAAGGACGTTTTTATAATGAAAGTCCACTTATATGGAATGTAAAAGAAAAAGCCATTTTGATTGTAACTTTAAAAATAGTCGTTTAAAAGATTGTTTTAACAACTTACCATAACCTCAACAACAGCAATCGTCCCTTAACACCAAAGTCAAAAATTATAAACAAAATATATAGTGTTCACATTTTAGTGAAACAAATTTACACTCCTTTCCAAAGGTGGTGCTAATGCACCTCTAAGCAGCTCAACAACTTTCTCAAAACACCAAGTGAAGAAGAGAATATAGTTTTTAACTTGAGGTAGCCAAGCTTCATTCTGCAGCCAGAAGTACTTGAAGTCTCTAGGACTTTGTTTAAAGTATGCACATGTAGCAAAAATGTAATTAATTGGATATTTTATCTGATTTACCAACAGTAATCTAGTACTTGGATGTTAGAGAAAGGTCACAGAGAATGGATCCCCTTTTGAAAAATAAAAATCATCTTCCAAACCACACTGAAATAGATTTTAGCAGACTGTAGTCTTTTTTTATCAGGAAATGTCCTCACCTGAATGACAACTCTCCTCCCCATGTACAATCAACACCGGAAAGAAAAAGGCATCCTGATACGTAGGAGGTCTGTCTCCTTCTCTCACTTCCTCTTCATCCACATCCACCTGTTGCTCTCTCTCTTCTGTGTCTCTCTCACCATCCTCTTCTCTCTCTTCCACATTTGTCACCTCCTCTTCCTCGTCCCCCTCTCCCTCGAGTACTCTTCTGCTCTCTTCATCCTGTCTGGCTCCCAGACTTAAGAACCCACCTCCTCCACTTGCATCTTCCCCTCTTGCTGCAAGTCCTCCACCTACACTTCTGGAGTGGAAGAGGGGTGCATGGCGAGGAGCATGGATGCGTCCTAATGAGAAGCCACTTCTGCTGAGCACTAGTCGTCCGGGACCCTCCCGCACCCCCTCCGGATCCGCTGGCCCTCATTCCAGCCATGGTTCCAGTCAGCAGGGCTGCCGTTGGGCCTCTCAGACGAGATGGGAGGGAAGCACTGCTTGTGGTACGCCGGCACCGTGGACAGTTCTGGAGCAAGTAGGCTGAGGCGAAGGCCACTGGAAGAGTTGGGCCACTCACTGTTGAGTTTGCACCCTGTGTGGTTGGAGGAGTGCTGGTTCCTTGATTGGTACTCAATCCTGGATCCATCAACAAGGCTTCGGAGTAGCTTGGAACTAACTGCTGATTGCAACGAATGTGCCATTCGAGCTCAGTCATGTCCACTGTGTTCACGCGTGAAATTGCACGATAGCTCGATCCAGTGCCAGGTGCATTTCCATTTTCATTCCCTCCTCCATTTTCCGTAACATCCCCCCTGCTACTATCATCACTATCCCCGAAGAGTTTCTCCACGTGGTAGTGCACATAGGCGGTGCGATACTCAGCAACAACTCGAAGAGGCCAAGAGAGAAGCAGAGCAGAGGCAAGCCAGAAAACCTTTCGCCTGGCATACCAGGGTTGTCTGTCTGGGTCAGGGAAAGCTAGGATGTGCTCACGGAAATCCACATTTTTCAAATGCATTCCTTCTCTTGCTTCCATGTAATCATCAATTCCTTCATTTTCACCAAAAAACCGTGCACGCTGGGTGAGGTAAGCGGCCTCTGCTCGTGCACTTGCAAAACTAAAGCATTTGGTGAAACGTAGCCTCACTGCTGGGTGATCCTTTAATCCTTTCAACTCTTTTGAAACGTCTTTGGCGCCATACCTTGCATAGTCAAACTCGGAGCTAGCTGCGTGTGTGTTTACACGCTCATGATATACTTGTGTAGAGGTGTAGGCGTCCCCATTGCGGTAGCGGGTCACTTGCCTCGTCCGTCGCACATAGTGGTAACTGATGGCCTTCCACCAAATACACGGTGTCGCTTGTTGCAGTCTCTGCACTCGCTCGTACACCTCTGCAACTTCTGCTTGAGCCAACATGGCCGTCTTGGAGTAGCAGTGCCAACATTCCACTAGGTAAACCACATATAGCATAGCCAAGAATGCCAAGGGAATGTAAATGTACCCGCTGGAACAAGGGCTATCAAGATCCACATTGAGGGGATTATAGATATCGGTGGATGATGCGGTAGAAATAGGGTCTCCAGGTTCCACCACCGAGGCCTCAGGTTCTGTAGGAGTTAGCACTGGAACTGTGCACAGCTTGCACCAGGCCAGAGTGCCAAAACAGCCAAACATGAGCAGAGTGAGGAGGAGACACTTCCAGTGAGACTCCCGACACAGAGAGGCAGCCAAAGACTGCTTCACTGGACACTGCTGAAGAGAGAAAAGGATGAGAATTAGTATGTGAAAATCTTAGCACTAGATAGTTTAGAACATTCTTTAATATAGGTGGAGAATGATAAAATCTGTGGGTCAGGCTATGGGTTTTTACACCAAAGAAGGGCACACTGATTCCTGCAGTGAAATCCAGTAATGCTGTGACCTTAATTTATCTAATCATACTCAATACTTTTCATATGAAAAGTTTTCTGTCCCCAAAAGCAATGTCTGCTCAGTTTTGAATATTTCAATTTCACAGCCACACACTCATCCTAACGGCTCTGCCATGTGTACAAACAGGTCATCTTAACCCTCTTTCTTGGTTTAAGTTTGTTAGGATTGTTGACAAGTGAATCTTGACAAATGGTTATCACTGGAATCTCATCAATTCTGTTACCCGGTTTGCATTTTTTACATTAGAAACACATATTGTCTGTGTCCTGTTCTCAGCAGGCAAATCACTTTCATCAATAACCTTGTCACTCTGCGTAGTGCTTTCAGCAATGCACTTTGTCACATGTCGCTCACTGACATCTACCCTAATCTGCATACAGAAAAAGTCTCTCGTGGGCAACACCAACTTGGTGGAACAAACCGCCCCCCACTTTGAGGAATATGATGAGATGTCTTGGCTAACTGTTTTGTGTGCTTAACTTTTATTAATTCATCGGTTTTAGTCATTTTTATCATTGTTGCATATAAAATCTCCTTGGGTGTCAGGACACCAGAAATAAAATGTTATATTATTATATGCCACATGTCATGTTTAGAGTTAATAAGAAAACACGTGGATCGTTGCTCAATGAATGCTAGAAGCACTCTACTCACTCAATTTCCTTGGGGAGAGAAGTCCACGAGGTTTGAACTTTCTTTCTGGGCCAACACGCAAAACCAAACACAACGCCGACTTGTCGTAGACACTCCACCTTCACCGCACAAATCCAATAAGACGGCTAGACATTGCCTCAACATGTGAATCACTCGCTTAACCATGCTATTTCCTGGAGGAGCTTTGAATACCCTCAAGTGCAGATCATAAAAAACTACACTTGGCAGACCCGAAAATTTAAATGAAGCTTGAGTGTCAATGCTTACTATAAATAATGCACCAGGCAATATGTTGCAAGGTTCAGTAATCTAGGGTAGTTTATTTATGCACACATTAAACACATATTCAATATAACTAACACAATGCTAATAAAAATACTCATTATTACTAATTCCCAATATAATTATTTAAAATTTCTATCACACAGCCAATGGCAGATGCAGGCGTTTTATGGCATTGTACATTTTTTAAGCATAGCCACTCTCATATCAGCAGTCCCTGACCTCTTGAATAAACTCAAAATGTGGAAAAACAAGCCTTAACGTGTTTAAAGCAACATCAGGGTAAGTGATTAAATACTACATTTTCAGTATTGGGTGGAGTATCCTTTTAAGTTCTATTCAGGTTTTTTGACGTTATATTGTTGAAGGAGGCCAAACTCCACAGCACTTGCATAGTCGCATCAGAATAACATGTTAAATTTTTCAGCAGGAACAAGCAATTTAACCAAAGAGCCAATATCTTTTGTTGGCCTTAAACAGGACGCACACATCCTCAAAATCTCTCGAAATAGCTTAATGTTGGTTGTAATCTACTCCTCCCCATCAGAACTAATTCAAGCCCACATTTCTGGCATAACTCACAACTCTCCTCCTTTGAAACCGTCTCCATTTCTATCGATCTTCGTGTAACATGAGACAGGAGGTTAACTCAGCAGCAGTGAAGTGATGGAGAGAGAGAGAGAGAGAGAGAGAGAGAACTGTAGGGGAGGGGCCTGGAGGTCAGTGCTGACTGTTCTGGAGCTTCGTCACTGATTTGTTGAGCTAACCGGAGTCGTTATCGGTCTTGAAATAACACAGACCTCCTTTGATCGGATGCTGTAGCGGTGAGAGAGGACATTTATCAAGCGGAAGGAAGAGCTTGATTAATGTTTAAATGTGGGTTAAAGAAGAAACGCTGCCAGGAAGGCAGATCATTGGACAAACCTCAGGAGGGAAATGCTCTGGTAGAACCTAAGGGAAGGTATCAGAGTATTACTATAGCTGTAGTTACTATGGTGAAATACACTTTTTTGACCAACATATTTTGACTTCTAACAGAAGAAAAGTCTTGTTCACATGATCACATGAAAGGTTTTATTGTAGACCAAATAAAACTGAACTTTGATTTCAATCTCTGTAAATGCAGAAGGCATAGTAGAAAGAGTTTTAAAGGACCTTTTTTTGAGACCATTAAGAATCTGATTTAATGCATAATCAACTGTATGCTTCCAAAACATAGTTTGAAATTCAAACTTTCACTTTTTAGTTTTTGAGCATTTATGAAAGTTTTTTCATCTCTGGCAAGGGAATTTAAGCCTTTTTTATGTGCTTGTAAACGTAAGTGTATTTAGCATGTGAGAGAGATGGTTATCTTTTTTTTTTTTTAAAGTGGTCATGTGGATTTAATGGTTTTCAGTTATATTGGTCTTAGACTTAGAAATTTATCAAGAAATCACAATTTACACTAAATGATTTAAATAAAGGGATTTATATTTAGACAATGAAGGGAATGAGTTTGAAACAGTCCTTTGAGGGATCACCGATGCATGTTTACATTAATATTTGAGTCTTACAATTCATGGTGAACATGTAAAGCACCTATTATTCTAAAATGTTGTATGCTTCATTCTATACAGCTCGATGAGGTATCATCAAACACTGCTAAACAATCTCGGCAGATTTCTTCTGAAGCCACCATATAGTTTGTATAGTTGTTTACCTGCAATTCCTTTTATACTGCGTTTACTGTTCGGCTACGCCAGATTGATGTGTGAAAATTTTCAAATCATGCAACTCTTGAATTCATGTGAAGAATGGCCATTAAGTACTTTAGAGGTTAAAACTTTAAAATTGACTTACTTGAATACTACTTTACCTCATAATACTTTTTATTTTTTTTGCTGACCATGTATGTGTAACCTTTGTCGTTATTGGTATTTATAGTAAAAGGACCTTTAAATTAGATTTCTTTTATTTTGGCAGATATATTATATCGATAGATTCGGAAGAGGATTGGGGCCGCTGTAACAATAAAATTGAAGTTCTGACTTTAATTTAAGAGCACCAACGTCTGAACAACTATTTTACCTCTGCACATCACATCTTAATCTTTGTTTTAATCAATGTTTTTAAATTTTTCGTTTTTAATCACTTTGATTTTATATGACTTTTTTATGCTTGATTTTATTGAATCTACTTTCTTTATTTCCAATATAAAGCACTTTGAATTACTTTGTGTACGAAATGTGCTATACAAATAAACTTGCCTTGCCTAATCTCAGAATTTGCACTTTTTTTTTTAATTCTGAGAATTCCTCAGAATTTTGACAACAAAGTAAAAAAAATTAAGATGCCCGTGGAAACCTTTTCATGTACATTAAGTTTTACATTCACTGCATTGTAATTAATGTAGACAGTGCTGAAGGAAGAGAATCCAGCTGGACCAATGGCCACAGGGCATTTTCACGTACCCAAAAGAGGAGGAAGCTTGATAAAAGACAAGTGCTAAAAGTTTATGCAGATAGCAAGTGATATCGTGAATGCTATTTGCAGTTGTCAATTTAAGTAACGTCATATCACAACCTTTTTGAACAGTTTATAAAGCAGCATAAATAATGAGAATGAGTTATCATCTATTGTTTAGATATTACCTTAGGATATTTTAAATGCTATTGGCTCTCATTAATGTTACAATCCAATACATTATCTTTTATTTTTGTCATTTACTAACTACAGTTTTATTAGTTTCCCACTTCCTAAATACAATTCTCACTTTTTTCCATTTCTAAATTTTTGTAACAGATTAACAGTGATCAGACTGGTTGCTAATGAAACGATTTTAACACGTAACAATACGACAGATTTAATTACAATGCAGTGCATGTAAAACATAACGTAGATGAAAAACTTTCCTTAACTCTGAGATAATAGTCAAAAGTCGGAGAAAAAAAGAATTCCGAGGGGAAAAAAAACTCTTGAATTATGAGGGGAAAAAAGTCCGAATTTCAAACTAATTTTTATAGTGGCCCTGATCTTCTTCCGTAGATATTTTATGTAAGTAACAGAATCTACAGTATTTGGCCTGTCAAGTTTTGGATAAACAGTCGCCTAATATAAACTGCGTTATGTGGCAGAGGGTTAATGTTAAAACGGCCTGCCATACACGTCGTCGTGACAAACACGCCATAAAATCAAGAAGGCTCATTACATAAACTAACCTGTTCACCTTCACACTCTAAACAGTAGTCTTTAAAGGCTAGACGTGTTAAAGGTCCAACTATACCTCCTCTCTCGCGTCGGCGCTGCTGAAGCTGGTCTCCTCTCCATCCGCCGTCGCCTCCTGCATCTTCCCTCCGTCCCGCCGCGGGTCTGTCCGGGGGACGCTTCAGACGGCGGCGGGCCTGCTCCGGCTCACCCCCCTCGGCAGCTCACTACATCCGCCGCTAGTCCCGACACGGTTCCCCGCGAGTGAAAGCACATGATCCAGCCCACATCAGCCCAAACGGCTCCCCTGCGTGTCCTTCACAGGAGAACGCTTCCTCTGCGCTCCTGGTCTCTCCATCACCTTCCTTCAGATGTTAGGATGCTGGTTCTCCCAGAGACGAGGATGAGGATGAGGAAGGAGAACGCGCGAGCCCGTCTGTTACTGGAGGCAGGCAGTGAAACGTCAGAACACATTTCCACGAAAGCGAGCCGCGTGGATGTTGTTTTTGTCGATCTGCGCGTTTCTCCTTGAGCGAGGACCAGAGGACGTCAGTGGAGTTCCCGTCCAATCTTGTTCCTCAAGAGCTTTTTGTGAACGCTGATGTCACCCACCTGCCTCAGACAACCCACTGCAGCACTGCTCCTCCGCTCGCTCAGTTCATTTCTTATTCATCTTCTCTGCTGATTTGTCTAGACGCATCGGTTCATTCATATGAAGGTCGAGAGAAACAGACAGGTTATGAATTTCTGTAAATCAAACCTTTATTACCTCGGACATTATTTGTGTCAATAAAAGAGCAAAAACAGACACCAGAAGAGCTAAACTGTGCAGACCATCATTCGTGTTTTATCCTACGACAGAGCTCCATGTGTGCAATAAAGCTGATAAATTGTGCGACTCAAAGCTGGTCCAATGTTCCTGCAATAAAGAAGAAACTTATTTAGAAGAAATGTAAGTCAGATTACGAAGATAGTAATTGCAAGAAGAAATAAAACTATGACTGTATTGAAGTGAAGACTGAAAAATAGTTCTAAAATATAATATTAAAGGGGTCATGAAGTTTTTTTTACTTTAAACTGTTGAATAAAGGCCAACAACTTGAAAAATGCTAATTGAAAAACAAAAACATTACTTTTTAAGTATGTCATTATACTGTTTCTTTAAAAGGGCAGATAATAGCTACGAAACTCCACTTCAATTAATTTACTTATTATGTAATATAATTTTAAGTGCCTTTTGGTTTATTAAACCTTTTTTCTTTTAGACATTAATTTGCACTTACGTTTATTGTGATTTGATTTATTATGTAGCACCATGGCCTGAGAGTAATGCATTTTCGATTCTCTAGATGGACCTCACGTGGTAGAAATGACTTTAAATTTGACCGACTTATTGGCCAACAACTTAGAATATTCATGTCTTTTCTTTGTTGGGGTAATTTCCTAAAAAAAAAAAACATTTCAGTGTCATATAGTATAATAAGTTGAGTTTTTTTCGTTACATTATTGATTAAACTGTGTGAAATAAAAGGGCCAATAATATTGAAACACAACTTTCGAAAGGTGTTGAGACACATATGTGTACTCTAATTCTGTGTACACAACTATATTACAGGTTTTCATTTTAATCAGTCTTTTCTGCAAAATCTGAAAAGAGCTAATTAGGTTGCAAATCAACTGTTTTTA
The DNA here is from genome assembly GCA_900490495.1 of Danionella dracula. Classification (NCBI taxonomy): domain Eukaryota; kingdom Metazoa; phylum Chordata; class Actinopteri; order Cypriniformes; family Danionidae; genus Danionella; species Danionella dracula. Next base: position 1,133,922 of record UELW01000146.1, read on the forward strand.
ACTGATCGCATTTTGACTTGTAATACAAATTTCTCCACCCTTGAATATTTATTCACAGTTGCACATTAGCTTACCATTCGTCAGTTTCCTGATCACAGAGATCATTATCTCATCATTATCTGCCTGCACGAGCTAAACGAGGAGTAGAGGAAATGTCCCGAAAGAACCAGCGCCCTTGCTCTGTTTCAGGATGACCATCTCAGCTCTGAAATCTTCATCGTCTACCCACAGAAGAACCTCAGAGGGTCGTACATGTTCTGCTCCCCTCACGTCTCACTATTTTTCATTAGATCACAGACAGTGTGGGCGGCGACAGGAGACATGACATCACAGCACAGGTTGGCATGTTCAGGAGAGACAGAAGATCAATGTCGCCTCTTATTATATTCCAATAATATCTGCCCTTAAAGGATTGTCTTTAGCGTGTCTCATCTGTTTTCTCCAACGTGGACCAACGGGGTGTCAGAAAAAATATTGATAACAAAATGCATTCACTGTTCGCTCAGAGAATAGAGGAGCTCCTCCGTTTGAAGAACCTGTGCAAACATGGATAACTCAATCAGGATCGACCACCACAGAGCCTCCTCGCAAAAGCATCATGGATCTGAAATGTATAAATGCCACGTCATGGGACCAGAGCGCCATCTTCTGCTTGGGAGCCAGGGAGAGACTAGGATGCTGTGATGGGGGAAGCTGAAAGATTCAGAATTCTGTCAAATGTATTATTTACGAATGTGCAAGTAAAGATGAGTTGGCTTTGGAAGCAATCTTTTGTCTTTTCTTTGAGCTTGTGATCAAATAATATTGAAACCAATCTGTAATGCAATCTACTGTTTGTGTGGGAGTGCAAAATATGTCTTACTAGAGATGCAACGGGACACAAAGTTCCGTTAGGAACCTTGGTTTTGTCTCTATGGGTTTTGGTTAGGATTGGTTCAGATGAATTAGCGTCTTGTGAGGCTAAAGCGACCAGCTTCTTTTTTTTTTCTTCTTCTTCGCCATCTTCTCCTTTTTTGTTTTCTTCTTAGTCTTCTTTTCCTTCTTTATAATCAGTGATTGACATCCAGCCTAATGGTGTTTTTCGTGCTTTACTTACATTATTTGATCACAATACTTTGTGAAGTCCTTATTTCAAAACTAAAGGCATTTAAGACTTTTTAAGACCCTGCGAGAACCATTCTATGTACTAGTGCAACATAACGATTTCTGCTTTTTTTTTCTCTTCTTTTTGTTATGATTCCCAAAATGGTTGATCCGACACCAACCAAGTACATTCTAAATTAAATTACCTGCAGTAAAGTCATCTCCATATTGGTCTATTAATAAAAAAATACAACAAATAGTGGACAACAGTACTTTCTGTTGTAACTGCATTTTTAGGTTCTAAAAAAATAATTTTCACTGTCAACAAATCTTTCAGAAATGCACACAGTGCTCAAGAGTAAATCTTTTTTTATTTCTTGCATTTAAACCATTGATAACAGGGGTCTCAAACTCAAATCCTGGATGACAGCAGCTCTGTACAGTTTTGCTCCAACCTTAACTGAACACACCTGTTTCCACTAACTAAGCTTCTTGGAAGCCCCTAGTGTGTCTCTTAAAACAGGTTTAAGTCAAAGACCAGCGAGAGCTGCAGCCCTCCAGCAAATGAGTTTAAGAGCCACAATCTAACTTCAACAAAACGAACACAAACCTTTTGAGTTTTCCATACTTGATTGAGGACAAAAGCTTCTCCTTTTCAGTTTCACTGGAACACTGTTCATATGCTTGTAATAGACTAGAGAGAAAAGAAATAAGGGTTAAACAATAATCCAAAGGAAGCCAAAGGAAGAGGATCCCCAGCACACGAGCTGGAGACTATGATTGTAATCGAAGAGATAAAAAGGCATCTTTAATTTCACGCACCAGTGATCGCTGAAAGACTAAATGAGTGCACGTCAGCGAGAGAAGGATGCTCTGCACTAATTGAACGAGACGGTGGGGTGAGTTAATGAGCAGTAATAGAGAGAGGGTCGCACCTGCTGACTGTGCTGAAGTGCTCCAGAACAGCGGCTGCTTTATCACCAGACACCCCGCTGACCTGCATGAGCTGGCGAGCAAACACTTCCCGTACCGTCTGGCACTGGATAGATAGAGCAGCAGAGGAATGATTGATGCGTGTGTGTAAAACAACTCAAGTTTTTCCCTAATAATCATTATTTTAATTGGATGTAATTACTTCATTGTATTTAATTGCAGAGGAAACAGAATCTGACAAGTTCAAATACAGGCACGTATAGTGTAAAGAACTTTATATATTGTACCCTTAAATTAGTTATTAAGGCTTTTACATTTGTTTTGACTTGGTTTAAATAATTTATAAAGATACACTTTTTGTAATGTGTTTCATAGATTTTTAAATGTATTATAATTAATTATTACAAGTCATTTATGAGGATGCTCTGCCAAAAAACCTGCCTCCACAGACCCAAAGATCTTTGCGATGAAAAACATGCATAATAAATAACTCTCTTGTGAAACACGCTACAGTAAGCTATTTGAATGAACACACTTTATTAATATTTTAGAAGAAAATTTTATATCAATAAAAAGTTAATTAGGAACACAAGCACTGTTTGGCAGATTTCAGAGATAAAGGCCTTGACGGATCGATTTTGGCATCTTCAGCTCACATCGAGCACGTTCCAAGGCAAACTATTAGAGCAGTACATCCCTATTTCACTCTTAAACACAGAGAGAATGCAAATCCAGCACCACACTATTTATTTTTGCATTAAACACTGAGATAAAAGTAAGATATTTTACCTTATTTTGTAGCTTAAACGACTTAAAAACAAGATAATGATGATGTTTCTACAACGACAATGACCTTGTTTAAATAACATGTTTTTATACGTGTACAACATGTTGTAATAGTTTGGAACTCTTCAATTATCCATGTAGGCAGCCTAAACCTCTGAGGCGTACAGTAGTTTTAAGAAGTAACACTTTAACAATCTTAAAGCTGTGATCGGGTTATTTCCACTTATCCAGATTTCATGCGAGAGCTGCTTTTATTTCGTTCTGTTTTGACAACGCCATCTTCTCAAGTGTTAAGCGATCAAAATGCTTAGAACTTAGGACAGATTCAACTTATTTAATACTAAGAATAAAAAAAAACTTGTAAAAATTATTCACATTTTGAAAAATATAAAAAATAACAGAGAATAACATAAATAAACAAAGAAATGAGCCAAGGTTTCGCACAGCTCATTGAATAGTGCTGAGACCAGGTGGTGAAAGGGGGAATACCATTTTGTAAAAAAGTTTAATAGATAATTAATCCCAAAAGAGCTAGACAGCCATAAACAACATATTATAAGACTGAAGCAGCTGGCTGTAATTGGCCCCGGGCTGGACTTTGGACATGTCTGGTTTAATATGTTTTTTTTCTGAAGGTTTTGGTGTTATGGCGTTTGAGTGCCATTTCCAGGTCCCTTTTTTTTTTTACTATAATGTCTTCAGTATCACGAGTCCTTCTACTGTCAATAGACGAGTAAGGGAAAATTATTTAGACAAAATCATCATCTAGATAATATATATTAATAATAATAATAATAATAAAAATGATTCTTCTGATCGTAAAACTTAAAACAATTATCATAACAAGAAGGGATCGTCAGTTTGGCCCTTTAAAAACCTTAGTAATAGCCAGAGTTCAGAGAGTTTTATTCTGTATCTCTATTGAACTGTTTTATATTGTGATTAATAAAAAAAAAAAAAAACGATGAGCTTTTAGTAGATCTGGGTTGTTACCTTGTTCTTGATTGCCCCATAATTAAATTCAGAGAAGGCCATGAGGGAACAAGAGAGGTTGTCCAACTGCGTCTTCTCAGTGTCTTCATCCCCCTCCAGTTCTTTGGAGCGACAGAACAAGGTGCAATTCTGGTGAGAAAAAAAAAAACAATTTTACACCAAATAACTTCAAGCCTTACAAGCAAATCACTCCCATCACTCTCAAACTTGAAATCAAACCTGGTAGAGTTTCTGGAGATATCTGGTCATGATGGTGAGGTAAGCAGCAGATTCTTTCGCATCTTGCACACGTTTAACAAAGAAGCCGTCGACCACCTGCGAATGACACATCCACAGATTTACTCAGCCATCGATCACACTGCAGTTTTCACTGAGCGTCCAGGTTCATGAGACGCACCTGTGTGTTGACAATGGCCTGCTGTAAGGTACTCTCGGGTATACTCAGATGAGCGGCCGCCGATCCACACTCCTCCACCAGATAAATGGGCTTTCGTAGCCCACACCGCTTCAGCCGAAACTACCAAAATAATAACAAAACTAGCATGCAGCAATCTAGACAGCAGACATGGGGGAATAAATTCATTCTTAGAGCTTGAATACCTTCTGCTCTCTGAAGCGTCCGTCTATGATGCTTCCACACAGGTCGTCCATCCTCTTCCTCTCAATGATGTAATCAAGCGTCAGCTCTCTTCCTACCGGGGGCCGCAGCTGACCTGGACGAAATCAGAGGGCCCTTTTAGATGCAGGCTTATTTGGAAAGGTACAAACTTTGTTTGTTCCAAGTTAGCTTTTGTATAGAGAGAAATAGAGTTTCATGGACTATTAAAAAAAAATTCAGGAACCTAAGAGAAGAAAAAGAACATTGACAAACATAGAAAATGTAATGTTTTACCCGGCTTCAAACCTCTTGAATAACAATTGAAATACACAAAATAACAACAAATGTCTCTGAGAAAATATAAAGGTTCAGTAAAGGGCCAATATTATTGTACTATAAAGACATAATATTGATTCTGGCTGGAGTTTAGCCAAAAAAAAAAGATTCAGATTTCTTATAAACACTCCCAGTTTTAGGGTTGATTTAGAATTGATTAAGATTTAAAATCGTTGTCACAAGGCAGCTCTTTATCTGTGCACGATTGGCCGCGATCCAAACTAAAATGATAGAAATTAATCTCGAACTCGGCCTGATACGTCATGTCACAATCGGTCCAGATGATAAAATTGACCATTTCACGCCAAAGGAAGTGTAAACAATACATTTGCTGAAAAAAAATTATGTCATAATTTAACGTGTTCATTTTAACAGCATTACTTTTTACATCAATAGATCTTAATTGGCTTTGAAGCTAAAAAAAGATTGGGAATAAAAAAACCTGATCAAGACATCCCAGAATATTTTCCATTTTCAAGCCCTGGTTGTTGGTTCATTATCCTTTGGCAGAAGATCATTTATAAAGCTTCTGAGAGAAAAAAATCCCTCCTAATAAATAACAATGATTGAGGCTACTTACCTGGAACAGGGGTCACTTTCTCCCGTGCAACCCAAAGAAAATCTCCTACATTCAGCTTCCTTACATCGAAGCTCACCGCGTTCCTCTGGAGCTCCTTGACCAGCTCTTGCTTGCGACTGCTGCTTCCTCTGACAGATTCAGAAAGAGAAACTACTGATCAGTATTCAACAGTATTTAACGATGATGACACGCAACAGAAATTCCATTCCTCTCACCCTGTAGCTTCACACATGTCCACGCACAACACAATTTCGTAAGAGCCAGGGGAGAGGTGCCAGCCCATTGGCTTTCTACCAGTCTCCAGGTTCTGGGAGGCCTTCTCAGCGATATCTGACTCAGAGACGAGACTTCCAGGCTGTTTCACAGGAAGAACTGCTGATGACGGCCTTTCTGAGGACTGGTCAGACCTGTGAGTTAAAGTGTAAATTTTAAACTCCAATCACTACAAACAGAGTTGTCTCTAAACATTTTGCAAAGAGGCCAAATTTTGTAAAGTGGAGATGCCGGGGCTACTGGTTCTTTCTGACCTTTTCTTTCACCACTAAAGTTATTTTTAAACACACATTTTTATCATTTGTAATTTTATAAATCATTGTCCAATTACTTTTATTTTTCAAATGGCAATGTAATCAAATAGAAACCACTCACAACTCTAAAGACACAATTCTGACTTTCATTAATATCTGGAGAGTGGAGGTCATCACAGTCTTATCTGCATTTTCGATCCAAAGTTTCATGTGTGAACAGGTCTCTTTCGAAAAACATCTGGCACCAACGATGGGTGCGAACAAGAGATCGACTCTGCTATGTCTGCTTGTTTTACCAATGACTAATGAAAGCTGTCTCTTTTGATGACGTGATTGGAACATCCGGAGACTCCAGACGACAGTTCGGACTGCTAAAAAGATAATTGGAGCTCCTCTAACCTCTCTTCAAGAACTGTACACCTCCAGAACGAGACAGAGGGCTCTTTGCACATTTCCATATTCTTTTGTTCTGTTGCTGCACTTTATGCTTTGGTCTGCACATTAATTACCTCCATCTCTTAAGCACCTTGGACTTCTATAGTTAAAGTTCTATTACTTTATATTTACTACCTCTATTTCTAGAATTCTACTATATTCTATTACATTAAACTTGAGCTGTTTATTTATACAACCTGTTATTGTATATAACCTCACGACAGAAAACCACTCAGAAGAATAACGTGATGAAGAGCTGAAGAGGAACTCACAAAAGAGGGGATTATGGACACTTGGAAGCCCCTCTTGTTGGTGTTTGTCTATCGAGAATTGTTTGACTATGCCCACAGAGATTATCCCCTATGAGCAGTGACTCTTGCTCATTCAAAAAAGCATTCATTTGAATGATTCATTTGTACTGTTCATATAGAATAAAATCTGAATGACTCGTAAACTGTCAAAGACCAAAAATAGAGCAAAATGCAGAAATCTGGGTAAATGAACTTGCCCACTGGTGTCTTCTGGTTATTAGCAATTTAATCCCATTGACCATATATAACAAAGATGTAGCATTCTTGAACATTAAAGAAGGCTCAGAATGGCCATACCCAACCATCGTCATCATGTGCGTCAATTCCCGGTAATGAAAAATGGGTCCAGAGAAGAGAGACATAGGCGTAGCACAGATGTCTGATTAGTTGAAGGTTTAAATTTCATTATAAATTAAACAAGCTCAGAATGCTAATGAAGGTCAAAACTTGTGATCTGAATAAATGAAAAAAAAAAACAACAACAAAAAAAAACATTGCATCACCAGGGGTGTAAAATGTTTTTTTTTCAGCTCCAAAGTTTTTGGGAAGATTTAACATTGGAGTGAATGAGAAGCCGCTCACTTCTGACCCTTGTGGCAGGTTGAGGTATTAATATTTTGTATACCTATTGCTTACAGTGCGACTCCTTGTATAATCCCCATGCACGAAAAAAAACAAAACAGATTCACTCCCAAAATATTAGTTTTGAATATTCCTTTCTTTGAGCGAACGACACATCATTACCCTTGAGTGCCATTCGAGACTGAGGAGCGTCACTGTATCAACAATAAACATCGAATTACGACTCTTAAACTGATGGTTCTTTTGCGGTTACATTTTCTTGAATACTCCATCAATATAAACACTGTCCTTATATAGGAGAACACTTTTCATCTGGTACCAGAGCCAACCTTCAAAATAAGAGTCTCAATTCTCATACAGATTTCATTTATCTTCTATGTGAGTACTTAGATAGAGGGTTAACATCACAAAAAAAAGATTTTGGGGTGGGGTAAAGTTGCATATTTGACTACTGTGAACAAGGGAATTTGTCTGTTGACTGTTAATACTAATTTATTGGTATGCACAGTTCAAACAAGTTCCGTCACAGGATCTCCATCAAAACCAAAATCTATTTAATAACCTTGAGGCTTTTTGATCCAGCAGAGACTGCCCTCATCCTTGTTCATAAGTAGATTTGGAAGATGTATAGCTGGAAGAATTATGCCTGAACTCACTTTCTCCCTTTCTCCTGAAGCTCCTCCTCCTCCTCTAAAGTCAGGTCGACAAGATCCTGCGCCTCTTGAGAGCTCTCTTCTTCCCTCCTCAGCTCCACGTGTTCTCTGACGACTGCCCCAGTCTCTTCTGTTTCCAGCTTCTCAGCAAGAGCCAGACCCTGATGGGTCAAAGAATACCTGACAGAAGAACAGCCATGCTAGATGAGACCAGGATTGATTGTTGAAGTCTATGAATCCGGCACTGAGCTCACCGAGCGGGGTTGTGTGTCTTCACCAGAAGCTCTTTCTGAATCAAAGTGCTCACAGAGAACCACGCAGTGTACTTGCTACCTAGATCAGGCTACAGAAGTGATGAAAGTACATGATTATTTCTTCTTGTCAATGGATTAGTTCGACTGCAGTGTAGAGAAGAGGAAGAGATCCCATGTGCTCTCAAATGAAGATGATCAGCATTCACACAGCGCATAAGAAGGGAAGACCCACTTCCATGATGATGATGATGATGATGATGATGATGATGGCTGGCTACGCTCATTCTGAGCCTTCTCTTATTGTTAATACGAGAGACCCCACATGGCACATCCATGTTATATACAGTCAATGGTCCACATGTAGACTGTGCTCCCTTGCAATGTAGCTGGGTATTTTTTTAAATGTCAGCAATTATTTTTAAATTGTTGTCGTGTAGAGGCTGTAACTGCATTTATTTTGGTTACAAACAGCGTTCGGAGGAGTTACAGCAACATGGAGGAGAGAGGGTTTGCGCTGTGGTTTTCTGTGCTAAAGCATATCTTCAGAATGTTACAGGACTATAAAAGCACACAGCATATTCAATAACATATTTAATCACAGAACAGACGTGCCAAATTGTAACAATAAGCCGTTAATGTTGTCTAAACTAGAAGTGATTGGACCACAGATAAAAAATAATTGAGAGAAAACAGTTGCTGGAGAGAATTTCCATCTATAAAAGACTATTTATCTTTGTGTCAGCCGTATTTCACAGTAATTGAAAAGAAGCATTGATGAGCTTCAGAGCTTTCTGACTGGTCACTATAACTTCAGGGTTGAGGACTCGGCTGCCCTCTACTGGATTAACTCACCTTTTCCAGCATTTTAGGCGCGTTTTACAGTTTTTGTGTGGACTGAGTATTTTTTTCTACCCATGCTCATGTGGACAAGACTTTTATTATAAACAGAGTAAGAAAAACTAATTTCTACAAAAAATAATCGGGTATCTGGCCTGAGTCTCACCACAGTGAAGGACTTATCACACAAGGGCTGTGCTTCAGCTTGAAGCTCATTCCTGAACATGAAGCCTTTGCTCCCAGGCATCTAAAAAACAAAACATGAAACCAAATGCAAATTAAAAATCCTGCTTAATTTCGCCATTACGGCAATGGTATTTCAGTGCCTAATTAATCAGTGGATTAATATAAGAAACAGTCTATTTTCAAAAAGATTTGTACTTAAATTACAAAAATGCTAGAAATGTCCTTCTTAAATGATTACCGCATACTTTTTTATAATAGCCTGCAAACCAGAACAGTAAAAAAAAAAAAGATTTTGAAAATGTGATGTCAAATCTTTTGAAATCAACTCTGATGAATTAAAGATGATGCATTGATTTCCAAAACTTACCTGCGAGTGTCTGTACAGTGTCAGCAGAACAGCATAGCCTCCAGACCTCTTCTGTGGCACATACTCACGCTTTTTCTTAGCTGCCTTCTCCTTTCTGACTTGTTTCTATGTTTATTTCCATACACAAAAAAACTTTATTGGTACAATAATAGGCAATAAAGGTGATCACAATAAAGGTGATTAGTTTCTGACTAACCGTCTTTTCACTCAGGTTTCCTGAAGGTTCCTTCCGAGTTCCTTCCTGGTGTTCAGAGGATGCCATGTTGCTTCTGTAGCAGTGAAGCGGAGCATCTGAACCTTTTGGAAAAAATAAGTTAAAAACTCACTCAAATACAGAATAATTGTGACTTTACCTAACCAAAGACTTTGTCAGAGTGTCATTTTTGTTTTATTGGAAAGATACCAAGTAGCCTCTCTCCTGTTAATAGCATTTTAGAGAAATAAATGGCTTTCCTCTGCTGGAAATGCTCACCGTTTTCCCTCTGATGCTTCTGCAGTCGTTCATCTAAAATCTTGCAGATGCCGTCACCGAAGTTCTGCAGGATTTTCGCCTCCTTCCCGTTTTTTAGTGGAAGAGGGTATTTTTTTAAAGTGTTGATAGCCTGTGATTCAAACAAGGTGTGGATGGTGAGTCTGATGCATACTAAAGCTAAAAACATAGGTTTAACACTAATAAATTGGTTCAGTACTTCTATTATTAATTTCCTTCCATCCATTCATCCTTATATATGTTTCATTCCTCTCCTTTTTTCCCCATCCCACTTCCTTCCACTGTTTAGTCTTACCAACTTACACCCCACTGCCATGTTTTTGTGTAATTTTAAAGCACTCTGTACTGTAAACAGTTGCACCTATCGTCGCAATACTAAAATAACATGTAACAAATTTGAACAACTTTTGCCCGTATAGTTTCTGTTTTGCCAAAAACGATGAGAGTCAAATTCATTATCTAAGCATCTTCATTTTTTTTTTAAAATAAATAAATAAAAATTAAAGATTAGGAGTGGCACCTGCAAGATCTGCAATTTATAGAATCTTTCAAACAGTCACAAATATTGGAATAGAGTTCACAATTATCTAAACTGCATTCTTCTCACAATGTTTTGGCTGAAATATGTTTCTGACTCAAAAAGTGATATCAGCAGGTTTTCACTTGCGGCAAATTAGTGGCGTGACATCATGTGTCGCAAATGAGTTGTCTTACTACAGTCTTACTAATTTATCATTCTATTTATTAATTTAACTATTATTAGGAGCTTTTTATGTTCAAAATAAACGGACAAACTTACCGGAACAATTAGCCATCATGAGAAATTACCCAATGGTGTAAAAGCAGCGTTATTTTAAAAATATAATTAAGGTTTCCAATGAAATCAATCCATATGAAATGCAAATATCATACAGCACTCTTCATGTGTATCCATATATAGATAATCACTTGGTTTTTATATTGCCTACATGTTGCTGCATTAGCACAAACCTGCTGTGGCTGGGTATGTAAGCGATTGATAAACCAGGCACTCAGGGTAGCGCACAGACAACGTCTTGTTGCTGGGAAAAGTCTTACAATTAAAACAAGCTCTGAATGACAAATTTAGACTAACATTTAAACATTAAACATTAAATAGACTTTAACATGATAAAGAAATCATGATGGATCCAATATCCAAATATCCAGATTACATTGAGTTCTCACAGTATCCTTGTGAAATCAGCCACTTCTGCAGGGTTTCTTTCCATCACGAAAAGAACATCATCTGAATACCGATGGGTAGTTAATTATTATATTTGTCATGGGAGTTTTGTAAGCAGCATGATAATCACACTGACAAAGTGTAGAACAAACCCCAAAACAAAGCCAAGTACGACTCTTAGTGGAGATCGTAGTTGACCATGCAGAAGCCCTCAGTGCTACTGCTGATCGTAGTTTTTCAATGGACCAGATATGCCACGATTGTGGGGAATATTAAAATAATTAGAGAAATAACCTGGGTTATTTTAATAACCTTAATTAAAGACATTTTTCACACTTATACACAATATATTAACTGCTCTTAAGACCTCTAAATCACTGCTTGTAACTACACCTTACTCTTTAACTTTAATGTGTGAAATTTCTGTACTAAAAAAATGCGATCTACTCTTATGGGAGTTCATGGTGAGTATAAACGATAAGCTTAAAATAAATAATATATACTCTACCGTCTTCATCTTATTGCACAGAAGAATGATTTCAAACAGGTTTACAACAAGTGAAGTAACAGGAGTTGAAAGAATTTGTTGTTGTATCTACTGACTGACCTTCTGGTAGACGTACTGGGTCTTCAAGCCCTTCTCCTTGGCGCTGTCTCGCAGCTCGGTCAGCCACTGCAGGAACAGCGGGTTCGGACACGAGGGCAGCGGCCGCTTCCGCCCCAGACACACCTGATCCGTCGGCATATTTCACGCCAGCGTCCACCTTATCACATCCTTAAGACGGAAGGTACATTTGTTTGATCATTGTGCGAATTAAAAACAACGCCCTCGCGACACTATTTTAAGAGGATAACGTTACAGTTTGACAAGACGTGACAAACAAAACCAGCAAACGAAACAATTGAACGTTATGCCAGTGCTCGAACATTATTCATAATATATTGTAAGAAATTACATTGTTATATTATATTGTTAGAAACATTGTTTACCTAACGGTATGAAGCGATTTCCCCGCTAGTGTTTTCGAAAGTACGAACTGCGTCATTTCCGTTTGGGAGGAGAACAGTAGCGCCCCTCAAAGACGGGGCGGAGTAAGTGCAGCACATATAAAATCTAAATAAAACACGTTTATCACTATTTATCATAAAATTCATAATTTAACCCATGGTTTGGCTTGATAATCAACCGTTTAAAACGCAGATGATTGTTTGACTAACCATATGTAAAGTAGCTAACTTAGGCACTGACGTTTTCTCTAAATTAATACATATGACCAAGTTTAAACACTAGTGTACACATACTATGTGTTGTATTCATTTAAGAAAAGGTTGGTACTGTTGCATATAACGGTACTAAAGTCATAGACAGCTCTGAGCCGTTAATTCTCGATGGTCCCACAATGAAACAGTGTCTGAATTCCACAAACAAGACCAAACATGGAGCTGGAATCCAACATCCACCCAAACCTCTCAGTATTTGTTACCTGCATGCCTTTTATACAATGGTTTATTGGTCTTTCTACAATAAAGAGGATTAAAACCCTGCACTTAAAAATCTACACATGTAGTAAAGTATATATTTATCAGTGATAGTTACGTTGGCAGAATTATAAGCAATATTGAGTGAAGATATAAATCCAGAGAGAGTCACGGTGGCTTAGTGGGTAGCACCGTCGTCTCACAGCAAGAAGGTTGCTGGTTCAAGCCTCGGCTGGGTCGGTTGGCATTTCTGTGTGGACTTTGCATGTCCTCCCTGTGATCACATGTGTTTACCCCAGGTGATCCGGTGTCCCCCATAAGTCTAAAGAAATGCGATATAAGTGAATCGAGAAAAAACAATAGAGTATGAATGTGTGTGTGAATGTTTCCCAGCAATAGGTTGCGGCTGGAAGGGCATCCGCCGCTAAAATCATAGTTGGCGGTTCATTCCGCTGAGGCGACCCCGAAAGGGAAAAAGCTGAGAAGATAATGGATGGATGGATATAAATCCAGTCCACACTCAGAAACTCTAACACTGACCGAACTCAGATTAATGTCTAAATTATTGACTGATCTGATAACATATATCTTATATGATAACGGAAAGAAAATGTGAAGAGAAAAGGTTGTGAGAGTCTATTTGAAATGTATGTTAAGTTGCTGGTTATTGTTCTTCATTGAAGTTGAGTGTAACATTCGAAAATAAATAAAGATTAAACAAAACAAATCCATGAATGAAAAAAAGAAATCTTGGCCTCCTTCCAAATAAATTATCGACTTTAATATAGGGGCTTTCTCACAATATAAGTTGTAAGTTGCGTTGGACAAAAGCATCTGCCAAATGCATAAATGTAAATGCAAATCAACACATTTTATTGAGCAATCTTGTGTTGATCATCAAAGATTCATGACCAAAAAAAAGACGAGATGTATCTAGTAGAGACAAGAATTTAATATCCTCTCAATAACAATACAAAAATGTATAAAAACAATCTGGCGATCCCAAAAGAACAAGCATTACAATGGAAGAAAACAAAAGGGATTTTATATGTACCCTGACAAATATAAAAACAACACCAGGATAAATATAAATCTATTATAAATTTACACAAGTCTTTAAATTACAATGCAATAATTAACAAAAATGCATTCTCTTTCAAACTCCCGACATTCAGAGATCACTGATATGGAACTATCAGATCAAAACAGTACCATTTTTCACGTTGAAACATTGCTACACAAATGCATCCGAAAGAATAAATGTAGCTCTACATTGAGAGAAGGTTTTCTCCTGAGATATCTTTCACGTTGTCTCCTTTCATCAAAAATCTGAAGTAAACTAAAATAGTGAATGCTAATGCTGCTGTTATCTTTCCTGGAGTGCTTCCAAAAGGAACTTCAGTCCGTTCCTAGAGTGTAAACTTAGTCTTAAACAGCATTCAGCATTTTCTTAAATTAAGTCCATTTAAAGTGGTCACCCTAAAATCTCTATTTTAGGTCACATGCCTGCATTATCATCACTGGTGAGGGACTGTGGGGAACCCGGCTGTGAGCTCTCGTCTCTGCTCATGTTCATCACTGGGGACGGCCTCCGAGCACCTCTCCCTCGCAGGAAGGGGCTGTCGGGGTGTTCTTTGTGCAGGTGGCGCACCAGTGCATCCTGGGTGGAAGCAGTGTGACCGCACTCTTCACAGACGTATAGTTTGCTGCGGCGCTCTTTGTAGGCATACTGCTGCGTGACTCCATGGATCTTCTTCATGTGCGACTCTAGAGAGCATCGCTGAGTGAAGGCTTTATCACACAGGTCACACTTGTATGGACGGACACCTACAGAAGGAAGAGACAGAGAGACAGAGATTTGGTTAAAAGAGATGGCCAGTTTACTTACTTTTTAGATATTAATGTTTGATAAAAAATGTTGAATTCCTTTGAAAGAAAGCTTTCAGAAGTCTTACATTAGATGGAAAGTGGAAGGCATTTGAGATCAGTGCATAATTTGCCATTGATGAAAAAAAAACAAGTTTCTGCTTAAACGTGCCATTAAAATATATGTTTATGTGTTGGCTAAAGCAATTAGTTGTAATGCTACCTTAAGACATCTGTTTAGGAGAAATGTGTTTAGTTCAGCAGCACTTTTTATACTTTTCTGCTCTTTCAGCTATACCCATCTTTTGAAATAATCCCCTATGAATAGTCATTTTGATCTTTTTTTTGTATCAAGATGAGGCTTTAAGATGTAGCACCTTTTCACTCAGTTCAGTTCAGATTTATGCTTAAGTGGTTGGATAACCAGAGAGAGGAAATACAGCCAGTCCCAAAAAAATTTCAGCAGGTCAAATAAAAACCTTGTGACTGAACGTACATTTAAAATGCAAATACTCTCTTTATACCAATATTTTTAGTAACATTAATACTTGAACTAGCATAATTAATTCAGAGCCATTTTATCATTACACACTGCACATTTAATACTGTACACAGGTCTTTCATTTTATTTAAGAGCAATCAAAATCCTCAGCAGTAAAATACTTCTTTTCTTTAATGCAAGAGATTTTAAGCTGATTTTTAAATGATCTTCTCTTGTACAGAACTGGCCCAACTGATTCCTACTTGCTGCGAACTCTGAAGCCATACACAACTTACAGTTTGAGGTTACAGATATTTTTAATAGAGAAATTTACAAATTTATCTTAAAGATGGTGTAGAGGGTAGTTTAATTGTACAGTGAATATATTTTCTGATTTCGATTAGTCGATTAGCTATTAGTAGGGTCTTCTGTAGACATGCAATCTTGTCCTCAACAATGTATAATATGAGATACGCATGAACCAATTGAGTAATTTCATGATGGGGGATCTAGTGTGATGTATACATGTAGAGGTGATTACTCGGCTAATAGTGCAAATGGAGGTGGTAAGTTTTTCTAGTGCGATATTCCACTATATTCCCCCCCTCCTCCTCCTCCTCTCTCTCTCTCTCTCTCTCCACACGTGTCTGTCAGTTAAAGTATGTATTAATGTGTGCCACTCAGGTCGAAAAGTAATTTGGAGATCATTTGTGTTACTGCTTGGAATAAAGCGTTGAAGAAAGCCGAGAGTTGTATTTTGTCCCTATGCAAGCACGTGACCCACCATACAAACTTTCATTCATGTTCAACAGCTTTACCGAGCCATAAATGAATGGGAAGTAACACTACCTTTTCCTTACACCCTAACCCTTATACCCCGGTCAGTCGATCTGAGATCTTGATGCCCAATTCAGAAGTTTTGGGTGAAATTCTATTTTTTGTTGTTACAAATAACATGTACCTGCTATCCATCTTCTGTTTAAACGAAATGTAAATCCATCATTTAAATTATTTATATTCATCATTTAAATGATTTAAGTCAGGGACCTCAAATTTAATTCCAGGAGGGCAAATATATAAAAAGTAGCTTCAAGCAAAACCAGAGGAGCTTAATAAAAGAGCTGTACAAGAGGAAACTCCCCCAATTTGCACCAACTTTATTAGTATTAAACAATAATAAGAAAAAGACAACAGAGGCTTCATTAAGCTTCAAATTTGGGCTCTTCCTAGAACTATTTCAGTACAAGAAGGCTTTCTCTAGCGACCTGTTTCTGTGAAAAACTGTGTTGAAGTTGGGCTCAAAGACACAAAACCCAGATAAATACAGCATGACTCTTCAGTCACATGGCAAAAAAACGAATATGTATCAGATTCAGGAGCTCATATGAAAGAGACCTGAGACGGAAAATCTGATTTGAGCTGTTCAGACTGCCCTGAAGATGTCAGATACAGGTCACATATGGGCAACAAAAAAAATCTGTTCCGGGTCACTTTGGGATGCAGTCTGAACATAGCCTTAGGCTGCCTCCATGTCTGCAGGCCCCGTTGGACATAATTTAAATGTACAAAGTGACTTTCATATAATTGATTAGTTTGATCAAATGTATTTTTGCATTAAAGTAAAGCTCTCACCCGTGTGCGTCCGAACATGCCTTTTAAGATCGAAGGTGTCGTTGAAGCCCTTTCCACAGAAATCACACAAGTGCCTCTTCTGCTCGCTGTGGCATTTCAGATGGCGGTTGAGCATGCGCTGGAACTGGAAAACCTTTTGGCACACGCTGCAAACATAGGTAGCCCCAGTTGACTGCTGTGAGGGAGACTTAAGAACAGGCAGCGTGCAAGGTGGCACTATGGAAACCGGCGTGCTTGTTAGGCTGTTATTGACAATAGGTGGATCTGGAACCTCTATGGGAAGCTCACCTGTAGTGACCTGTGGCGAGATAACAAACAAAGAGGGAAATATAAGGAGGAAATTAGCTCCAGAGCAAACATTCAAACTTGAAAAGCGATATGAGTGTATGTAGCGCTCAAAGACAAATCAATTTCATGGGAGAGAGGTATAAAGGCTCTCCATGGCAGTAACAAGATCTTAGATCAACAGAAAAAAACAAACATATTCCAGAAGCCTCACCTTAATTTTAGTGCGCACATAGTCATTGTTGGTGGAGCTTCGGATGCGCTCTGTGTCTGGGCTCTGGCCCAGTGCAGTGGATGATGGAAGTTCGGCCACAGGAAGCACTGCTCCGGGGTCATGAGTGTACATCTGGTTGCTTGTGTACTTGCTTTTGTCTTTGCGTGTGGAAAGACACAGTGCCACCTCTGCCGGGCTGGCTTCAGTTTCCTCTCGAAATGTAACGGGAGACATGGAGGCTGAAAGAAAAAGTTCTTAAATTAGAATCCAATTTAATAAGAATCCAAACAAAGGCTTGATAATGATGAGAGTTCAGATTGCTCAAGTCATGCACTGATTCACACCAAATCCAACAACTTCAACAGGGAGTCTGTGACCAATTGAGACCTCAATTGCATTGTCACATGGTTCTGGCTACCTAACTAATTTTCTTCTGCTGTTTCTCTCTTAAAAACGGCTTGTGTTTTTTTCATCTTTATTCATCATTTAAATGATTTAAGTCAGGGACCTCAAATTTAATTCCAGGAGGGCAAATATGTAAAAAGTAGCTTCAAGCAAAACCAGAGGAGCTTAATAAATGGAATCAGGTGTGTTCAGTTAAGGAGCAAAACCCCGAAGCCCTCGAGGAATTGAATGTGATGTTTTCTCAGGCATCAACGACATATATTTCATAATTGAATTAATCGCACAATTATATTCCTAAATCATATTATATAATGTTTGAAATCCTTTGCCACGTCCCAATCAAAATACTTACACTGCACCTTTAAGGTAGATACCCATTTACAGAAGAAAATGTATATATATGTGAGTGTGCACAATCTGAGACGCACTACATCATGTGACAAAAGTAGTTTTGACCAGGTCATCATCAATGTTGTGTGTGCTAATTTAACTCATACTTCTTCATTCCTTCATTTAAAAAAATTCTAACAATAGATATAACACAGTCTATATGGTTATTTTTTATTTGCACCTTATGTGTACCATAACTTTTATGTTTCTGAACATTTACAAAGGTTTTCTCAATCTCTGGCCACGCTAACAATCACTTTTACGTATTTTAGCATTTATGCACATTTTCTCAGAATATGGCAACCTTTGCCATCATTTTTACACAATTTTTAGAAGCATTTTCTCAATTTCTGGCAACCCCAAGTAACAGCAAAAACATATCAAAACTTTTTCAAACCAAGAGGACACCTGAGTTTTTGGCGCAGGTTGAGAGTGATTGCTGCAAATTGGTAGAAACCGAACTCAACAGTGGAATTGAAACCTAGCGTATTTCCAGGCAAAACTAAACAAAAAAAATTGATGTTGAAATCTTTTAAAACTTGCATTTTGGTTAAAAAAGTTTTACAGTGGCAGCCTTTGTTTCTTCACAAGGTGCAAAATGAAGGCATCTTGAGGCCTTTGGTGGCCTGTTTCTTATCAGCTAGCTGCACCATAAATGCAGATTACAACAGGGTCAATTTAAAGAAATGTTTCATAACCTCAAAGAAAAAGCCACTGTTAATTAAATTTAAAATAACCCTCTTTTATCTGAGGTTATGAGTATTGTCTAGGACGCTGACGAACTTGGGGTTTAGCTTAGTAATTTGGTGTCACTTTATTATTTGCTTAAGGCAAATGATGACAAGCAAATATGTACAAATCGTTCCAGAATAACATTTCTGTAATACTGGATTATAGTCGACATAGCTGGGGATGAAGGATGTGATTGCTAGACAATCAGAAACTGGGTGTGTGGCTCTAGAGGCTGAGGGGACAGTTGTGCCTCTGGGACAGGTGTGAGTGTGAGTGGGTGGGTTGGTTGGCTGCAGCACACGAGCTTGTGTGAGTGAGCATTGTGTTGTCTCGGGCTGGAGTCAAACCACTCCTGTTACTGCTGTACCAGTCCAACCAGCTGAGCTAGAGGCACAGGCTCTGGCTCTCTTTATACAAACGTCCATGAATACAATATGTCAGATGCATAATCTGCAAATGTTTGCAGCTCACTATCATGTTCTTTCCAGAGAGCACACACATTAACTGAAGGGGTCACGAGGAGAACAGAAAACACACAGGTTTCATGGAGACATCTCACCAAGAACGATGGGCAGAACAATGAATCTGTTGATTCTGGTCTGGCTCTACTGCATTGCAAATTAATATGTAAATATCTAATATGCGCGGTGGCTAACGGACTCTCTATTTAATCATGCTGAGACTTGTAGGGGTTTCCAACTAATGTTCTGTCACTCTCAACTGTACCTCTTTGGTCATGCTATTTGGAGCCACGTTAGGTCTTGAAGGTCTCTTTAGCAGCCAAATGTTTAAATTAGTTGGAACAGGAAAACATCAAAACTGAGTGAGTGTTTAATTTTTTTTTTTAATTTTAAGTTAATTATAAAAAAAATCTTATTTTGACACAAGCTATGCATTCTAGTTGTCTATATCTCAGGAGAATCTGAGAAGCTCACTCATCCATCCTCCAGAATTGATTGGACCCTTCCCACAATACTCATACTATAGCAGTCAGGATCTTCGCTGGCCCTTTTGTCAGAAAATGTTGGGATATCTTTTGCCGTATTTTCTTATTTAAACTTCTCAGGAACAGAAAGGGAAAAAGAAGAGGGAGAGAAAGCTAGACTTTGAAATGACCTTGAACCCGGTCCTGCGTCCCAATCTAAACACTTATAATGTACCCTTAAAGTAGATATACAATTCAGAAGAAAATGTTTATACTTTTAGTGTGTAATATAAGACTTTGAACAACCTGGGATGCACTAAAACGTCACGTGGTGGAAGTTGTTGTGGCCACGTTTTGTGATGTGTGCCAGAACTTAACTCCTTTTTTTTAGTCCTTCATTAAAAAATGTTCTAATAATAAATATAACACTTTCTAAACTTAACACTTGCTATTTCTTATTCCTGTGATTCTTCTTTAAAAAATTGTCATATTACAGAGAGAGTTTGTTTGTTTGGGTGCAAGAAAAAATTCATTCCGCCCAAGTACAGTGGATTGTGGGTAATACCAACCGGTTGAGCCTTCTTCGATGAGCCCTTCAGAATCTAATCAGGAAAAGAACTCATCTGGGCTCCGTTCGCACACTCGTTTATGTATACTACGGTTTGGAATGCACTAATTCTTATTTCGCACCCATAAAAGTGTGGATAGTGCACCGATTAGGACGCAGGGCAGGATTCAAACCTTGGGTTGCTCAATGTTAGAGGTACTCCTCTTTTTTTTTACATTTATTGATAAAGATAAAATAGATGTATTCATCATCGCGTCATCGCCATAATTACAGCAATTCATTCATCCAAGAAGAAAAGCTGAATTAAATAATAATTTTTAAATCCTTTACATGCCAATAAGAATATTGTATGTGGTACATAAGTAATAACATGATTTTAAAAACAACACATTTTACATATGATATGATTAGATTTCATAATTCTTTCAGGTTTTTTTCAACAATAAAGAAATGATTCATACACATTTTGTTTTAATTAAAAAAATCTTAACTATTCTTATAATCTGAGTGAATCTGTGCCTCACTGATGGAAGAAATCAGGAAAAATGATACTACTAAATGTTATAGGTATTATTAAAAGCTATTCGTGTCAGTTGCAATAAATGCAACAATAATCAAGAGAATGAAAGAGACTTTGCATATAGATTTTGCATGGCTTATGTCAGCTTAAAAATGAATCTTGTTTTTCCTCCAACTGGTTCAGACAGCTAGCTGCAAACTAATGTTTCATTGTTCACTGTTCATTAGTTAAAGACTCGCTTAGCTCAAAACAAAGAAACTTAATCGAAGTTAAATAAAGAGCCATAAACTGTGTAGGTGACATCGATAATATTCAACAATGCCCTTGCTGATCGGATTTGTTCAGCAGATAACTAGAAGGGAGGTGAAAGGTACTCTCTCTCTCTCTCTCTCTCTCCCCCTCTCTGTCTTTCTTTCTTTCTTTCTCTCTCTTTTCTTCTCTTCCCCCTCCTCTCTCTCTAATTCCCCCTCTCTCTCCCTCCCCCTCTCTGTCCTCTGTCTTACTTTCTCTCCCTCTTTCTTTCTCTTCCCCTGTCTCTCTTTCCCCCCCCCCCCTCTCTCTCCCTGTGTGTTGTTTGCTAAGGGTGTTGCGGGAAAAGAGAATCAGGCTGTCGAAGCCCGTTATTTCCTTCACCGCTTTAAACATTAACCTGCAAACAGATCACCGGAGGCACACTTAACACAGAGCGACCCGTTAGAGAGGGGGGGGGGCAGAGAGAGAGAGAGAAAGACAGACAGACAGAAGAAGACAGACAGAGTGAGAGGGGGGAAGAGAAAGAAAGAGGGAGAGAAAGAAAGTAAGACAGAGAGAGAGGGAGAAAGAGAGGGGGTGGGGGAGACAGAGGGTGAAAGAAAGAAAAAGAGACAGATGAAGAGAAAGAAAGAGGGAGAAAAAGAAAGTGTGTGTGTGAGAGAGTGAGAGATTTGCAACATTTTAACTCTAAACATAAAACATCAATTTGTAACGCTGCTATTTTATAATTTTAGCAGAGCTTAAACACTGTTAATATAAATTGCCATCTTTGTATGTACAATTATTCTTTGTATTTTACAATTGTATAAAAACTTTTCTTTTCTTTCTCTTTACCTCAACTCTGTTGTTAAACTGTAAAAGCTGAAAAATGCCAACAAACATGTGACTCATAATGTCTCCTGTCACATCGTCTGATGAAGACGAAGATAGTCATTCAACAGAAGAAGCCTTTCCTTATCCAATTATTCATAGTAATATTGAAAATCAAGAAAAAATATTGAAAAAGAATATGTTTACTGTCATCAAGACATCTGAAAGCAAGTCAAGGAAAATCAGTTGTTTTAGTTTTTGAGACATGGTAGTTAAAAATGAATTGTAGAACATTTCAAAGTTGTTACATGATTGCCATCAAGAGACTTTATTATATTTTTAAATATTTTTTTATATATCTTTCAAATAATTAATTTACATTTTAGTTTTGTGCACTTCTACTCAGCATGAATGTTAAAAAAGAAAAATGTATTAGTTTTGATTACAAATGTTTTTTTAAATAACCCAAGTATGTGTACAATAGACTCCCCTTTGAAAATACATTTAATTCCGGCTAAATTGTTGTTCCTAAAATCGTTACATTTTATAGCTCTATGCACATTTATGTATTTTTAAAATGATTACATACATATTAAAAATTATTGTTCTCGAATTTATTCAAATGTTAGTGTCACTCTATAGTAAGAACGAACAATAGGAAATATTGAGGCAACCAACAAAAATCTAAAAAATAAAAATTATGAGTTTTTTTATGAATGCAAAAAATGTACACGTATTAATCATGATGAACAAACAAAACAGGTACAGCAACCTGCTCTTGACATACCAGGATGAATCAGGGCCATAAACCTTTCTGTTTCGAGTTATAACAGTGTATGAACGAGCTGTTATGTAAAAGGTTTAACTCTACAAAAAGCCCTGCATGGCTGACAAAGACCAAAAGCATCTTGCATTGTTTTCAAAGGTCAACCTGGAACAGGTTACACCTTTGGGTATGAAGAGTAAAATGTGGTAAAAAGTAGAGGAACAGTCCAGTAACATGATGATGTAGCCTGAAGAAAGGGGCTCATAATGAACGGCTCTGTCTCACTATTCCGTTAGATGACCTGCAGTAACACGACACCCTAATTGTTTACTTCCAAAAACCCTAAAATGGGCCGTTTATTGTGCTTGTACTATCACATCAGTGCAAATAACAGGCATTTAAAAAATCCAATCCAAAAAAAAATTAGCTGAAACTAAAATATAAAAAGTTAAAATGAGTTTCACGTTATAAGGAAGACAGTTGGGTCCAAAGGTCAACCAAAGGTGCATAACACCCAACAAGATGTTTAGCTCTGTTTAAAAAGTGTTTGCAAGGTTTAATTGCGTTTAGACTCGCATAAAAATGAGAGAACAAAACATTAAGTGATTAAAACCGACTGAAAAACGCTGTTGTTCCTCGGAGTGATCTGTTGTGATAGCGCCCGCTGAATGCGCCACTCGATGCACCCGTACCGTTATCCGGGTCGCCATCTAAAAATAGGCCCTTTTTCTTACCTGGAATATAGATGTCACCACGTTCGTGATCCGGTAGGTCGCTCCAGTTCCTCTTCCCGGGAGAGTTCCCCGTTTTCTTCACCAGAAAGGCTCGTGGCATGATTGGTGATCCTCTCCGCTATCTCGAAATTAATCGGTCCACGAGCAGTTTTTGGTGAAACTCCAACTCCAGGCGTCTTTCTCGGGTGGTGTCCTTAGGTGTGTTCACGGTTTGTAAAAGCAAACCGGAGTTTGTGTCCCAGTTTTGACGCAGCTTCTCGGCAACTTCGCGTACCTGTCCAGGTTTCCGTGGACTTTCCCTCTAGTCACCGTTTCAGTTACACCTTCCGTCGTCTTCCGCTACTCTGCCTCCTCCCAGACGAGCTCTGTCCTGAGGGTTTAGGCAAGCCTTTGTGCGTTTGTCAAGGTGGGAAGGGATGTTTCAGGCAGGTAAATACTCCACACGGGTTAACAGACCGAATTTCAGAGGCTGATTAGAGCGCAGGTACATATTTCAAGAGGAAACAGGTAGTAATGCGCATGCGTCTGAATATAACGGTGACAACAAACCCGACCCAGTCCGGCCTCCGCGCCTCCTTACCTGCCCAACCGGTTTCTCTATCTTTCTTTCTTTCTCCCCCTCCCCTCAACAATTCCGTTTCAAGGTGGCACCGAGCAGTTAGTCTTGCGCCTACTAATGGTGCTAAACTGACACTATTACAGTTTCAGTCTCTCGTTACATCTTCTGAAAAGATTTGCTTGCCACATATCCACTTAAATATGAAACAGCCCAAAAAGCAAAAGTAGTTATGAGATTTGGGCCCCAAGCAAACTAAGATATCGAAGCGCCTGTTGTGATGAGTGGTGCGTTTACACAGAAACATTTTTAACCTTAATTATAGCTTACGCCCCTAGAGTCAATTGTTGGACCTATATAAACACTGCCAAAAGTGATGACTGCAACACTGTGAAAGTTTAATTAACATTATAGGATGTGAATCAAGACCCCAGTCGAAATGCAACATGGTTTCCATGCTTACTTAAACTCTAGGAGTGTTACTTTAATAGTACGACTCCTGCTTTAACAAACTTAAAACCAGAATATACACAGCAAAATTTAAAGTGTTAAATCAACACTCCTGATGTCAAATGTTGGCCCTATATAAGCACTGCCAAATGCATTAAATGTAACACTATGAGAGTTATATTAACACTGAGAGTTGCATTAACTTTGTCGTGTGAATTAAGACTTCTGTCAAAATGCAACATGGCTCTGCTCCCACCTCAAACTCTAATAGTGTTAATATAACTCTCATAGTGTAAGATTTAACACTTGGGCAGTGGTTATAGTGGTCCAACTTTTGACACCAGCAGTGTCAAACCTGCACAAGAAGATATATAACTTTACATTGTGTGAGTATAACTTCATTATGTAGATTAAATGTCAACAAATGTTTCCTGTTTTTTTTTCCTCTTCATATTTTACTAAATTAAATTTTTTCCTCTTCATATTTTCCTTAATTAAAGTGAGCATAGTTTATTGATAATGGTAAAATGAACGTGCCTGCTTGACCTGACAACATTGATCACTATGAGAGGTTTTATTAAACTGTAAAAGCTGTTGAAGATTAACTTTACTGACAAAACCTGTGTTGTACAAGATTTCTAATTTTATGTGAAAATGTCATGAAGCTTCATGAAAAAGATTCCATTCAGCCCTTTAACAACTTTTTAGTTTACTCAGATGTAGCATTTTTTTCTAAGCCCAAACTTTGGTGATCAGACTACAAACCCCCCACAATAAGGTAGCACAATAACCCCCACCTTCAGGACACACACTTTCACACTGTATTCATGAAGCAACTGACAAAGACAGTTAAACAAACACAAACACTTCAAGTGTACACAAAACAGCAGTGCATCATGATGCTAATTGATCAATCAACTCCCCCTGTTTCTTGGAGGACGCAAGTCTGCCCAAACCAAATCTGCTCTGGTTTCATGTCTGCTGAAAGACAAAAGTAGCAGTGTGATCGTAATCACAGCGTTCTAATGCTGAGGCCGACAAAAGACATGTTCATGCCAGAATCATACAAATAATTTGATACAAATGTCAACACAAGACAACACTTTTATATAAATAGAGCATAATAGTGCATGCTTTCTAACTAAACAAAACAAAAGGAGAATGCCACAAACATCTCCTTCCTTGATGGCCTTCTAAATTTAGACAAATCCTCCTTCACTCACATCACCAAAAAAAAAAGAGTAAAAACAATAACCATCCAAAATGCGGTAGTATATAGATGCAGCAGAGCTTCACTTACAGAATAAGTTGTAGGATCTCGCTTTTCCCCGAGGTGTAATTATGTTTGTGCACTACTCAAAAGCAGTGGACTTGTGGAACAAAAAACATAAGGAACAGTTGTATGTTCGATCAGTTTACCTTACTTGCTCTATGCAACCTACTTACCATACTTACTCAAATAAAAGCACGCCCACACCTTGATGCTCAGCACAAGTATGGATTGTCAAATCCTCATCATGGGTGAAAAAAATCGTATTTTTTATTTGTATTTTAAAATCACATTAAACAAGCTGAAATTGCTAATTAAATCATGCCTTATCACACCTGCTTCAGTGTTTTTCTCACCTCACTAACTGAATGTAATGATATACTGAATGTGATGTAATTGAAATCATAAACTGAGTTGGCTACTCCCTGATACCAATTTTTGGTTACCAGAAAGTTATAAATGCACTTTAAAGTTAAATCAGAATCTATTTTATTTGGTTGAAGTGTGCAGTAAACACAGTCACACAATGAATTTGATTTTAAAATGAGCTAAATACAACATCTACAGCACTAAATGTGCACAACAAAAACAGATTGTATTAAGTCCTTCTTGGAATGTTTAAAGTTTTGTAAAAACTCTTTAGCTGTAAAAGAGTAAAAGAACAAAGAAATATGATCACATTAAACCACTTCTGTGCTCTCTTTATTGGGTTCCCATCGCAAGTATCGCAAGCAAATTTAAGATACTGCTCCAAGCCCTTAAGGCCATGAATGCTTTGGCTCTAGCCTACCTGAGCAGTCTCCTATCACTCCATAGTCCGGATATATTCTGATGACCTGAAAAAAACTATTTTGTTATATTCTTTTTTTGTTTAACATTAACATTACATACAGGCTTTTCTGAATATCGATAAGGCCCATCAATGCCGGCGCTCTAGTGAAGGTCAGCAAGTCAAGAGATGAAAACTAAACACATGGCAAATAGATATATTTGTATTAAATATACAAATCACAGCTCTAATGAACAGATTGAACAACACAAAATATCCACAATACAGAAAATGTGTAAGGTAAATAAGTAAGATTTTTAGGAATTTGGGATATTTTGTAACTCTGCTACCATTAATGTCTTTTTGTATACCTAAAATTCTAAATTGTAAAGTAATAAAATCTTTTTGCTTTGTGTTGACTTTGATGCTGCTCATTGGACGTTACTGTAAATGAGAACTGGTACCTGGCAAGATAAGATAAGGGTTAGATAAAAAAAAAAACTGGATATCATCTATTTTCTAAAAAAACGAATTACAGTAAATATTTAATGAATTTCAGTCGTTTCAATCAATCAATTTCAAGTGATTTAGATAATGAAAAGAAGTGTTTGATCTTTTGAAGCATATAAGCTAATAAATGCAAATTGACTGCAGACTCATGGTCACAATCTAGCTCTAATTTGTGTACACGGGTTCTTCGGGTCCCCAGAGTCATCTTAAAACTGAGCAGTGAATAATTCAGTCAACATGCGATAAAAATTACTGTTTGAAGTCCTTAAAACAACACAGATTACATTTAAAAACTGAGATCAACTTAAATGCATGAATCAGTGAAGGGCTTCTTTAATAAGATAAACCAAATGAGCTAAAAACAGTTGAGTGTAAGTGACATGGAAAAACAGGCTGGTGTGTCAAGGAGCAGAAAGATGAAGAGATGAGAGTAGATAAAAAAGAGTCTTGACTGGGTGTAAAAAAGAGAAAAGAGTGTAGGTGTGCAGAATGACTGGTATGCTGTTTGGGCTGTTGGAGTGGTTGAGGCAGAACCTGAACTGGCTTTCTTTTTTGTATGCAATCAATCAGTCACTCTATCCATTTTCATATCATCAGCATTAATCAAATACATTGTTTAAAAGTTCCAACTTTTGAAAATGTATTCAATGCTTCTTGGTCTGTATTCATCAACATGCTTTACCTAAAAGATGACCAAATAACTTAGAATGCTGCATATAACATGGCTGATTTATACTTCCGTGTAATATGCAGAAGGCTTTTATCATTATACTTCTGTGTTTGTTTTCTTCCAAAAAACTAGTTGGTGGTCACTAGTTTTCTAGTGTCTGCTGTGAGTAAGTGTGTTAGAAAGGGATCTGATCAATGCAAATTTCCATTTGACGTAGCCACTTTGCTTTTTAAAATCGTTCTCCTCTATGTCATTGTCAAATCAAACCCAAAATAAGGCCATATTACAATGGTTCAGGTTTTTTTGTTGTTGTGCTGTTCCCACTCATGGAACACGACAAAAACTTGTCCGAAAGTTTTGCTTCCAAAATCACAACACTGCCATGACAGAATTGTATGTGGCTGAAATCCCAATAGCATCACGGTGGCGCAGTGGGTAGCACGGTCGTCTCACAGCAAGAAGGTCGCTGGGTCTAGGCTCGGCTGGGGCAGGTGGCATTTCTGTGTGGAGTTTGCATGTTCTCCCCGTGATCGCGTGGGTTATCTCCGGGTGCTCCGGTTTCCCCACAAGTCCAAAGACATGCGGTATAAGTGAATTGAGTAAGAACGATTGCAACGAATAAAGAGTGAATGTGTGTGTGAATGTTTCCCAGCGATGGGTTGTGGCTGGAAGGGCATCCGCTGCGTAAAACATATGCCAGAGAGTTGGCGGTTCATTCCGCTGTGGCGACCCCGAAAGGGAAGAAAGCCGACATGAAGATGAATGAATGAAATCCCAATTAGAAATAACAACTAAATTAATTGTGCAGCCTGTTTTAAAATAGAAAATCCGGTTTTAAAGGTTTTATATATATGCACTTTATATATATGCACAAGGTATATGCACTGCCACTTATATGAAAGAGCCGACCCTTCCAGGTAAATCTTTCGATTTTTTACGATGGTGCACATACTTAAAATTTTCCCTCCCCTCGATTGTTGCATGCACAAACCCAAAATTGTAAACCTCCACCCTCAAACACTGCGCAAGTCTCCAGTGATGTGAATATGCTGTTTGCGCTGTAAGCATTTACTTTTTAAATACCATGAAGTTGTACAGCACCAATCACGTATTGAAGCCACGACCTCATTGGCCTACATGAAGTAATCCAATCACAACCAAAGGGCAACCTCCCGCTCTCCCTGTTGATGAGCAACCAAACTGTAAAACCTTGATCGGCCACAAGGGGGTCAGAAGTAAGAAGGTTCTCATTAACTCCAATGTTAAAACTAACCAACTTTAGAGATGTTGTGAAAACATGTTTTCATATTGCGACGCACTTCCATGATTGCAATCAACGCGGCAATGTTTTTTTTTTTTTTAATTCAGATCACTATTTTTGGCCTTAATTTACACTCTGAGGGGTTTTAAAAATGTTTAGTTTGATTAAGATATATTAAAATGTAAACCTTCAGCCAATCAGATGTCTGTGCTATGTCTATGTCATGCCTCTCTGGACCTATTTTGTGACGTACTTCCATGATTGCTGACTACGCTCATTGTGAGCCTTCTTTACCATTCATATGAAATATCCATGTTAGATACGGTCAATGATCACAACATACTAGGTGTAACTAGGATTTATAAAAATAGGTTAATGGACAAATACATTGAAAATTAGGCAAAATAAAAGAATATCGTAAAGCAACGAAAGTGCTTTTGACTTTTCATACTGCTAAGACTCCCATAATTAGTGTAAACCTAAAAAAAAATGGGTGCACCTTACAGTTACAACCCTCAACCTCTCAGGAGGAACCGTTGGCAGGAAACGTTGGCTGCCATGGAAGACAGGAGAGCAAGAGTCAGTTGATTCAAGCTGAACCTGACTGACGGCCCGCGACCATTTCAATCACCCAGGCCCTTGTCTCGTTTCCTCAGAGCCGGTTTGCTTTATTCGCCTGTAACCCATAAGAATCACTGCCAGGCACCAAAGCTATGCTATTTATTTCTCTTTGACAGGGTGGAGTTGTGAGCAGTGTGTGCTTTGTATGATGACAGTATTTGTGTGACACGACTTTAAAGTGTCACGCCTATTGTAGCGCAGAAAGGATTTACGGTTATGAAGATCGCAGCTCACATATCCACATTCTACAGTGTATTAGTTAAGAATGTTGACTACTATTGAAAAATGGCAATAGTGTCTAACTCACATGATTTCACCCGTACTTTTGATAGTTGTGTCAGTAATGTGTTCCTGCTTGGCTTGTTACTCCAGTGATTTTTCTCACAGTGAAACCTAACGTTCACAAGATGCTTTTTCCCTTTTTGCATCTCTAAACGTCTCAAATCTAAGTATGCTAGATCCATCCTCAAGTGAAACAATAATATGGCTATGCCCTCAGATAGCTTCAGTTGGTTCTGTTCGATACAGATATTAAACATCATTGGAGATTCAGTGGCCAAAATTATAAACTCAATTATTACTGCTTTAGAACACGTTCAAACCGTTAAATCTAAGTATTTAAAAATAATTATGAAAATTAAACCTGTTTGGATCTACATTGAAGGACATAAAATTCCAACTCCACCATAATCAATATATTTAAAGCTTAGCAACTAGTTTAGAAATAAAGTTAAAAAGGAAGAATGCTCTTAATGCAGCCTATGAATGAATAATTGTAAATAAACTATTTCACATCCTGTTTTCTTTCGATGCACAGCTTTTTCAGACAAAGTTCAGAAATGGCAAAAATTCACTTTGCAGCTCAAGCATCTGGTTTCACTTGTTGGGTTCATTTTATTTGACAATTGTTCACAAAAATGAATGAAGATACTCAAACTGAATTAAATGATGGTAATTGTAGAATTAACATATGTTAGGTCGGATCTTGGCTGATTATTGACCCTCTAGTCATATGGTCCCGACTTCCAATTACAAACCCAGTACAGATGTGACCTAAAGTATAACATCAACATTTATGCAAGCTATCCCTCCTTCCACCTCTTTGTTGAGGACTCCCAGAGAGAACAATTTTTATATAGAGATTTAACTTTGACTTTAAAATGATATAGAGCTGGTTTAATTGTATTTAAGGTTAAATTCTGTTTTCTTTTTTGGTATGTAACACTTTATAGTGTATGCTTGATAATGAAATGTTTAAATAACTAGATTATAGTTGATATAACAGCTCAGTTATATAAAAAAAATAACTATTTTCATAACAAAACAATTAAATTCAACAATCCAACAAATTTAAGGGAATGACCCCCTAGTGAGTATAGCATGAGCCTCAATACGAATTAAGTGTTAAAAAGTTATTTATTTTGCTGCTCATTCCAGAAGCTTGTTTTAGAACGAATTTATGTGTTTATGCACAACCTGCATAGCTTAACTAGCGAAACAACATATTTATTTACCTTGATCGGAGTCGTTTTATGTCTATTAAACTGGAGCCTTCAATTCCTCAGTTTTTAGCACGAATGTTTTTGCGGATGTTTATAGTTTATTGATATTTGCAAGCAGATTGTATGTAAGCATATTTTAGAGTTATATAGCTAGAAGAAACCTCATCGTAATGACAGATGAATGACAACACAATTAGCCATTAGCGAACTTTCAGTTGGTATATTTTTGTATTTAAGAAGAAAATTACAATAAAAAGTCCTAATGACAAAGCTTATTTTAAAAGTGGTTATTATGGGTATTTGTTAAAAGGTACATTACTGTTATATACAGCCAATGATAAAGTACCATAAAGTACGTGATCCTGCTCGCGCATAACCTTCGCTGAAAAACGGCGCGCTTTACTAACTGTGTGTGAACGCGCCATCTGGCGGCGTGGAGAAGTAGCGCGGCTCAGCCTCACAAAGAGCTAACCGGACTTTCAGCCTCAAGTTTGGGCTCAGTTATTCTCTCTCGACAGTTACTTTCAGACAAGCTTCAACAGGTAAGATGCATAGAGAGAAAATACCGTTAGGATTTTCTGAGGAAGCTACCGAGAGCGGAGAAGAAAACAATGAGAGGACAGTTAGAAGCTGTGATTACAGCCATTATCAAACAGCAGACCGTTGTGGCGTGTTATGCAAATGTTGGGAGCAACGTTTTAACATCAGTTTCTCTATTGTTATGAAATGGAGCATGGTCGTTGTACTATTATTTGAAGAGAACGACAGGGCTTGGGTGGGCTGTTATAAATAGAGGGGGGAAACCTGCTGCAACTTGCCCGGACTTTATTTCTCCAAACTCACAAACTACTCAAACTTACAAATTGGATACACTAAAAAGGTGTGTGAAAAGGTGTATGAAACCCATAAAAAGGTGAATAGAGTGTAAAAAGAAGGAGTTGCTTGATCAAGTGTTGGTGTTACTTTTAACTTAATGTATGCCAATTTCATTCAATATACAGTTTTTAGGAATAATCTCGGACAGACTGATGCTAAGTATGTAAACCAAGGGTTAATTAATCATGGATTTCTTGTATAGATAATTAAAAATGTTGCACAATCGTTACCTGAAGTTGAATTTAAAGTATTGATGAAGTAACAAAAATGTTTGTGTAAGATTTTAATTGAAATTCTATAATTTTAAAACATTTTGAGTTGTAAATAAAATATTAAAATACACAATTTCACATTCCTGGTGGTTAGATTGGGGGTCATTTGTTGTGCTCATGCAGGGGGCAGGAGCTGAACTGACGGCACTGTGAACCAAACTCTTAATGTGTGAAAACTGTAGAAAATAGCCTTCAAGCGATGCTGGTGGTGAAGGTCATAGTATTATATTTAATCTACAGCAGCCATCCAAACTTTCCAAAAGCTTGATTTGTCTTTAACCATTGAATTAATCATTATACAATTACAAGAGGAGAATTCTCCAAATGAACAAGCTGAGAAGACAAAATGCCAAAGATAATAATAATAATAAATAATGCCTTCAATTTATATAGCACTTTTCAAGACACTCAAAGACGCTTTACACTTATCAGAGCATTATTCATTCCCTCCACATTCACACTCTGGTGGTGATAAGATACCTTGGTAGCCCACAGAACTTGGCTGCCATTCTGCGCCTAGGGCCTCCTGACCACCACCAAACACCCCCCACCAGTCACACACATCCACACTGGGCAATGTGGGTGAAATGGCTTGCCCTGGGCCACAACGGCAGAATGGCCCTAGTGGGAATCAAACCACCAACCTTCCAGTTACAGAACGACCAACTCCACCACTGCGCCATATTTCCGATACAAATACTGTTATATCATCAAGGCAACAGGAAAAACATGCATAAAATGTTGAATAGCTCATGCCTGACCTGTGTATAATTGAGCAGCAGAACTAGTGGATTGAGAGGGAGTAGTGTTTCTCAAAACCTGCATGGTGCACACTCAAGAATGTGATTCATTTGATTGAACGAATGGAAGCAAGCAGCAAAATGGTTCAATGCTGATATCTAGAGGACACACCATGTACTGCAGAGACATTTAAGAAATGATGGGGAAGAAAGCACCGAAGTGACTTGTAAACATTCATCAGAGAAATTACCTAGCAATATAGTATTTTACTATAGTATGTATATACTATTTGTATATATTTGTATACTATAATATTTGTATAGTATGATTATACAGTCCTAAACAAATTGTGTACCAAAACACAAACGTTAACCAACATTTATTTCATTTTTTAAACAGTTACAGGTCTTAATTCTCGGTGCATTAACAAAGAAAAAAACATCAACAAATGTATCTTCTGCATCATTAAAATCCTTTTCCCAAAACCTGCAGTGATTGTTAGCAGGCAATGTTTTTATCAAGGTTGAATGGCAGCTGTAGAGTAAACGTCAACGAAGCTTTTCCTACTTCTGACGAGATGAAAGTCAAAATATGATCTCAGTCAATTGTTCTTTTACTTCAGCATTCTTAAACAAATCATTACAGAATTCTGGATCTTCCTAACATCATGCAAATAGGAAGTGATGTGCAAATAGGAAGCCCCTCCTTATGCACTGTGAACATGTATTTTTCTTGTGACGCGGAGTCTCCTATCATCTCTGTTGTCCTTTCCTTTCTTATCTTCTAATGCGGACATCCTTATCTCATTGTGCAGGCAGTGTATAAAGTGTATAAGGAGCCTTAGTGTCAAAGAGTTCCTTGGACAACTGTTTACTCACAAAATACAAGATGTTAACAAAATGGCAGATTCAAACAATCATGCAACTTGATATAGCAAAGATGTGCCATTCATTCGCATTTCCTAAAAAAATTCCATGATGAAGGCACACTTGGATTAGCAGTTCAGCAGTGAACGACCCGTGTACGATGAGAATAAAGTGCGAACCATTTCACTTTTCAAATCAAAATAGGCATGATCACCAAAGGAGCTTCGTTGTTCCCCCTTTTGTTGGTGCAGGGACTGAAGAAGGGATAAACGGTCTCAGAGAAGTTGTCGAAGAATGTGAAGAGATGAGCTTTTGCATCAGCATCGTAGAAGGAGATCTGTCCTTTCTCGTAGTCCACAAACAAACTGATCTTCAGGGGTTTGGTGCTGAGATGAAGAACAGTGGAAGGATCAGTCCTGAAAGCGTAGCTGTCCTTGTCTCGTAAGCTCAGGAACCAGTAACCATTACTGGGACTGACTTTGATTTTCCCCTTCCTGTTGCAGGAGTAACTGGCAATCCCCAGGTCCCAGTCGCTCTTCCCATCTACCCCCACCTCCCAGTAGTGTCGCCCGCTATCGAAGCCCTGTTGGCCCAGGACACAGACCACACGGTCGAAACGCTTGCGGCTGTTGGGGACAGCCTGTTGCTTCTCACCACAACATACTGTCTTCTTGTCTTCTGAAATTAGAAGGCGAGGATGTGCTGTCAGGGGGTCCAGGGTCACATCCTCTATTGGAAAACCAGAAGATTAGAGGATTTTTGTATGTGTTCCAGACTAGTTCTAGACAGACATTTTGGTGTAAATTAAAACAAAATATATTTTTAAAAATGAGTTTAAAAACTCCAGTGTTCAACATTTTGAAGTTGTCAAAAAAGTTCTTATAAAAGATTGCTCCCATCTTGGGACAATTCTTGGATTTTACACCTGTTTTTTAGATGCTAATTCAGATGTTTTCTGTACCTACATGGATACGAGCATATAAACATTAACCAGGTCCATCGTAAGACAGTCCAAGACCCAAGACAGGCAAAGTTTCATTACTTTTATGTTAAAAACATACTGCGTTACCAGGGTAATTTCTTGGGACTGAGAACATTGGAGGCTGAGCCCAGACTCCCATATAATAGTAATTATAGGGCATCCCAATCAGAAACAAAAATAGATTTTATGACGATTACATTGGATGAATTTGATACTTTAACAATCAGTCCATGTTCTGCATTTCCTGAATGACGGAGCTATCGCCATCTCTCTTCTGGATCTAATGTTTCTCAGTTTCAGTCCAGTGGAGCTCCACAAATGGCGGTTGGTGTAAAAAAAATAGCTGCAAAACCTAAATAATACGCTTACTAAAAGAATCCATGAATGATTACTGAACTATGATCTTACGCTCGCCTTTTTCGTTTTTTTGTTACTAACGTCGCAGATACAAAGAGTGCAAAAACAGAATTGAGTCCACACCTGCCCACAAATCAGAATTCAGTATTCAGACAGACCACAGGACAAAATGAATTAATAGAGGTTACCATTTTTTTGTTGAGTTTATGAGTAACACCAGGAATATTCTGCCCTAAATAAATTATAGAACAGTTTTAGGAAAGAGTGAGATGATTGAGACCCCCAGATTCCTTTGCTCGGATTAAAGAAAAATGCGTCATCATTGTAGTTATAATACATGCCTATATGTTTGGGTTCCTTCTCACCTAGGGCCCCTACAGTTTATGGAAGCAGTTTTATAGAAAAGTGGTTCATATTTTCAGGATTTTATTGAAGTTGCCCAACAAGATTGTGAAATGTGTGGTATAATTCTTTACTCCTCGGGAAAATGTGGATCCTCGCTGAGCGTATACAGTTCAATTAATTGCTGAAACTCTGAAAACAACTGTTCCTTTGTGACATCTTGCATTTTACTGAGTCTTTATTTGTTCGTTGCTTTAGATAAGAGTTATGATATATACAGAATGTGTTGTTAAAAATTTGCAAAAATACAAGCGTACATTTTTTGTTTAAAATTTTCTAACTTTAGAACATAGTTTCTCAAAAAATGACAACAGAGCCAAACATTCACAGGCTTTTGAACCACTTCAGAGGAAGCAATGCCAAACCCCAATCAATACACTGTTATCTCAACTCCCGAGGACATTATGAATAAGAGGACAAAGTTTCTCTGTCAGTACTTGAGAAAATTGTTATCACAGTGGTTTGTAGACCCTACATTAACAGTAATAAAACCTAATCTTTAACTCATACCTGCATATTCCTGCATTCTCTTCACCTCTGAAAACAGAGAGAGCACTGTTTTATTTTATATCAGATGCACTCTTATTAAATCAATCATATAGAATACAAATAAATGACTTACTTGGCTGTGTCCTAGCAAGAGAAACGCTGATCAGTGGAGAAAGGCCTTAAACAAGCAAAAGCAAATCACAAAGCATGAAGCAGTTCCAGAATTTGCCTCTAGAGAGCCCTGGTGTGTTGTTCGACAGTGATCACTCACCCACTGCGGGCTGTTTCCGAAGCTCCTCTTTAAACTGGTCCAGGAGCTGACAGACTGAGGCACAGATGGCTTCCGTCTCCAGATCACAGCTCAGAGAGAAGCTCGACCAGTCTTTCAGAGGAAGAACTGAACTCAGATCAGAGTAGCCCTGTGGCACAATTTTTCATAACAGTGTTGTTTTAGACGTTTGACCACTGAACTT
Source organism: Danionella dracula (assembly GCA_900490495.1). Classification (NCBI taxonomy): domain Eukaryota; kingdom Metazoa; phylum Chordata; class Actinopteri; order Cypriniformes; family Danionidae; genus Danionella; species Danionella dracula. The sequence continues at coordinate 1,170,203 of UELW01000146.1, forward strand.
GTTATTTGAAAGAAAAAAAAAGACATGATAATTTCATGATCTGTTAGGATTTAGTTCCTAAACTTGGTTTTACTCAGTTTAATTTTTATCACTGTTTGTTTGTTCTCTTTACCTTTTCATGTGACTGAAGGGGGCCATCTTTGAAATGTTTCGTCTGTTTAGAGCACATGGTCTGCTGTTGTTTTCCTACCTTTCCCTTTTCACTTTTTAGTTAGAGCTTTCAGTTGGTACAATAGGGTTTCTCTTGTTATATTTGATTGGTTCACAACTTTTACATTGGTTTACCCTGTTTTTGGTCGTAAGTGTTTTGAAGTTGTTTTCTTGCTGTTACCTCGGCCTGACAGAAAAATTATAATTTTAATAGTAAGTTAATAAACGTCTAATTGTAACAGACACTCAATTTTTGAATTTGCTCAATTAAAAATAATGTTATTGTTCTCTTGAGTGACTGGATAGAATAGAGCTGACGTTAGGGTGGGGTAGGATATCTATTGAGTGTAGCTTCCGTGTAGCGCTATGAATCCATCTAAGCTTGCAACGCATCTCACCTTTCGTAGCTAATTTTTTAGAGGAACTAGTATTTTTTTGGATACTTCATTTAGCGTAACAGCAGATTTGAGCAGATAAAGATAAAAAAAAAAAAAAGAGTTAATTGTAAGAAACTGGTGTTTATTTTTCTGTAAATGCCATTTTGAAGAGAGATAATGAGAAGCTTAACGATCTGCGTTTTTGGTTTGTATTGTTCAGATCAGATGTAACTATATAACTAATTACTTTTTTACTTTTCAAAAGTGAAAAACAACTTTTACTTTTATTTTACGATTTTTTGTATTCTCTAGCCACCTCTACTTAAGAAATCACTGATTTTAACCTCACTTCCTCTGTTTCCTATGTTGATTGACAGACGTCTCATCCAATCAGTGCTAAGTTGTCTGTTGGCAATCACTTTTCCTTAAATGTAAATTTTTTTCTGAATTTTCATTCGTTTTTTTTTATATTTAGCTTTCATAATTGTTGTTTGATTTGCTGCTCTCGCCCACTTCACCGTGTAAAGTGTATATTTAAGTCGCCTATCTTTTCTTTGCTGATAGACTCTATGCAAGACCCACTGCCTACACAAGTCTGCTAAACTCTCGGTTGTTCTTCTGGTTCTGGTTTACACACTTTTCCTCAAGATAAGTATACAAGTGTAAAATTCCATGGCTGTCGGATCCATTGAAGCAAATGGTCCTGTCTGGTCCCTTCTCATTAAGTCACATCATGTCAATGACCCTTGGTGATTCAGAAGAGTTTTGTGACGGTTTTAAACTTTTTGCTTTACACATATACCTTTTCTTGGTGCACACATTTTTTTTTTGCTTTCTGGCATATATAAATGGGGTTCCTTGTTTTATTGCCATACAAACCTTCAGTCCAGTAATGTAGTCTTCAGTTTGGATGAGTTTGGTCAGCTCTGTGCCCCGGGCCCTCAGCTTTGAAGACTCCTGCTCCAGCTCTCGGATCAGAATTTCAGCTTGGTGCTCGGCGGAGCGGCGGGTGATTTCAGTTACCTCCAGCAGCGCTGCCTGGCTGCGCTCCAGAGAGCAGATCAGAGCCCCGAAGAGCTGGGTGCTCCGCCGGGCCTCCAGATCCGCATGAACCTAAAGGACCACAGACAGAGCAAGCTTATTTTAAAATCATTTATAATAAATATTTGACCCCTTTAGCCCATCACTGCACCCTTAATAACCTTTAAAGGGAGTATTTATCTTAAATAATGTCTTTGAATCACCTCAAAACAAGCTGTGTACCTTCTGTTCTGTCCACTGCCATGCTTCTGCCGCAACCCCTGCTTTACTTTTCTTCTTATCAATGTCGTTTTACTATGATTACAATTTTGGGTCTGTCAGCCCAAAGGTTCTTCACTCGGATAAGCTTCATTAGCGGTTCATCTGATTGGTTTGTGGCTAGTGCTATGGGTATCATCATATATTTTTGATAAAGAAACATCACTAAAACAGGCAACAACAAAAAAAAGACAGAAAAGCCAAGTTTACCTTTTACAGCACTATTTCTTTCATAATTAATAAAAAAAAATGTTTTTGGGATGGGGGGGATAATGTCATGTAAAAGGCTCTGATGCAGACCTACTTTATCTTCAGATGTTATTTGACGAAAATCAAGGAAATCCACATAACTGATTACATTAACAAAAAAGGGTTTAAATGCTTGTAAAATGCATCACAGTGTTGTCAGTAACCTCCCAAGTTCACCAACAGAGGGAGCCACCCCCTGAGGTTTGAGCTGTACATCTTTGACTCACAGGTGTCTGCACAGCTTAGATTAGTGGTGTCAAACATATTTCCTGCTCTGCGTCCCAATCTGAACACTTACACTGTAATCTTAAAGTAGATAATATGCTTACTTTTTAGAGTGCAAGACAAGAGGGTGCTGGATCTGACACCTAGTGACAGTAGTAGTTTTTCATTTTCCACGACGTGTACAAGAACTTCACTTCTTTCCCATTTTTTCATAAAAATATTAAAACAATAAAAGTAACATACTGTATACTGTTATTATTTATTTCTGTGCTTTTTTGTTAACAATAATTTTTTTTATTACAGGGAGTGCTCGCTTGTTTGGGTTTAAGAGAAAACACCTTCGGCCCGAGTGCAGTGTATTGTGGGTAATATCAGCTAGTTGAGCGTCCATTGATCTGCACTTCAGAATCTAACAGGAAAAAGTACTCATTTAGGACCAGCTTGGATCCTTTTTTATTGATTCTACAGTTTTAGAATTGCTAATTCTAATTTTGCTCCAATAAAAGTGTGGATGATGCGCCAATTGGGATGCAAGAATGGAGTGCCACAGTAACTGCTGGTTTTTGTACCAACCTTGTTCAATTAAGGTTAGCCCAAAACTATGCAGGGCTGTGGCCTTTCAGGAATTGAACTTGACACCCCTGTCTTAGATACACTCCCCAGTGTTACGAAGTACTGCTTGTTCACTCTATACAACACCAAACCTAACCCAGGACTCTTGATTACTTGTTGTGATGCAATTTACTCCAATGTGGCTCCAACCTGCACCCGATTCATTCTCTCCTCTTGATTCTGAACTAGACAAGTCTGGGATGGTGCTGTTTACTCCTGATTTGTAGACAATGTAACTATTAAAGTATCAAGATAATGATCACCAAAAAGAAGTGTAACTAATAAATGAAACTTGTGATTCTGCAACTGATAGGAGAATGCTACTGGTCTTAACTGATCTCTTTTCATTACATATTATGTCGTCAACCTTGAATTTCTTCTGCAAACAGTAAGCGATCCTATAAATTGTGATGACAGATGAAGGCCTTTAGTTAATTCTTTCTGCTTTTCTTAGGCTTGACAATCAAAGAGTCAATTTTTAGCTTTTACTGGTCACTGAATTGAACTGAATTGAATTGAAGTATTTAAGTCATATTTATATAACTTTAAGTTCAGCTACTGCTGATTGCAGCATTTATCTGTTTAATATTCAGCAAATTAAAATTGTTCAGAGCTTCAGCATGGCTGTAAAATGTATTTGAGTGCACACTAATGCACAACGTATATCTAATGTTTCTAAATATGTCTATAACATTGTATGTTAATTGTAAAACATTGGGTTTGGTTGTTTTGAATGCTTGTGACATAACAGGATGCATTAACATGTCTAGTTTGACATTTATGAGGACATCCTGTCGTTCAGTCTCACACTCTGAAAGTTCAGCACCGCCTGTAGAATAATTCAAGTTCCAAAAGTTGCGAGTATATTCAGAATTTTTAGCATTCTATTTAGTTTGTTAGAATCTGCTATCTAAAGTGCATTATTGTTTTTCAAACTGATGTATGACTATACTAGCACTATAGAAAAATGAACCATCACTCACTTTGATGTCAACCAGGGATTGCTGGATCTTCCCCATTTTCTGAGTCCTCTCTCTGGTCAGCTGCTGTATCTCGGCTTCTGTGATTGAAACCTTTATCTGTGTTAAAAGAAACAGGAATGAACGAATCAATAACTGCCATAACTTTTAACAAAAAAAGCAAGTGCTAAAAGGTTTTTTTTCTTCCAATTGCTCAAAAATAAATTACTTTCTTTGAAATTGGTTCCAAATCAATTCTGTCTTTCACTTGTCAGGTTTTCCATTTTTTAATCATTTGTACATTTTACAGAAACCATCTTGAGAAGACACTCCGCAGAGTATATTTTTGTTCATTTTATGGGTCAAATGCTCCTTTAACACATAAGAGCTCAACTTTATTATTCATTATGCAAATTTATGTGTGATAAAAATGTAAAGAAAAAAGTTAAAAAGAATGGAGTAAAACGCTTCAGGATTCTTAAGGGAATAAATGTAGCAAGTTCTAATAAGACACTAGAACCTGTGTTTGTAAAACCTAAAGAATGTGACCCTGTGTCATCAAAGAGTATGAAATATAAAAACTTCTAAATGACCTGTACGCATAAAAAATACAGATGAGCAGAAAAATGTCTATGTAATATATATAATATAATAATATACATATATATGTATTTTCTGTAGAAACACACACATCCATATAAATCCATGACTTCAAACGCTAGCCCATATATACTTCTCTTCAATATCCCCCATGACAACCAGAACCAGGAGAAACGATCAGAAGCCCCTCCCCTCAGCCGGTCAGTAGCTCCTCCCCTTTACCACTCTGCAATTAGCAGCATTTGGTCGTTTGTCATAACACCTAAAACATCTAGTTTTTACCAGAAATTGGTTTTGTTAAGGTAAAAATTTAGTTTTTTTTATTAAACTAGTCAGAAATGTAAAATGTAATTGCCTGAGATCTTACTGTACATATATACCCTAAAGAACCAAATTAACTTGTGGTAAATTGGCGTCTAAGGTCTCCTTAAGACTGAAGCTAAAGGGCTTAAGACTCTCTCATGATGCATGTTGTATCACCACTAGACTTTTGACATGCCATGAAAATGTGACTTATTTTCCCTACCTTGTTAATCTGCCATTCTTTCTCAGCACATGTGATGTTGTGTGATTGGTGGTCTGTCTGTTCACACTCCACACAAACACACTCCAGATCGTCCCGACAAAAGAGCTCCAGAGTCCGATGATGCTTCGGACACAACGGCACTTTCAACGCATTCGCCGCCCCACTGAGCGAAAACCTCCTAAGAGACACCTGCTTGGCAGAAACAGGAGACCCCGAGCCATTACAGTCTGTTGCTGGAATAACATTTTCCTCTGCGTCTGCTTCTTCATGATATATAATTCCATTGTCACGTGATCTACAACGTATCAGTTTCTTCTTCATCTCGTTAAAGAGATGCCCAGGAAGTTGTCCTGTCTTCAGCGTCCTGTTCATGGACTCCTGAACCTCTCTCTCAGGGTCTCCTGCCCCGGCGCTCCCGTTCATGCTCTTGAACTGCTCGGTGATCTCTCGAAGCGTGCGGTTGATGTGGAGGTCTGGTTTCCTCTTGAAGTTCTGTTTGCAGAGAGGGCACTGGCAGTGCCGTGCCGTGCTCCAGTAGTGGCTGATGCAGCTCATGCAGAAGCTGTGGCCGCATGGTGTCGACACCGGGTTCTCAAAGACCTCCAGACAGATGGAGCAGAGCAGCTGCTCCTCAGACAGGAAGCTGCGTGAGAATGGCATGGCTCTGCAGACAAGAATTATATTTGAGAAGAGTGTTGACTGTTGCAGTTGCGTGTGATTACCTGGCTTGCAAATGCTTAAACATTTAGTTTGATTACAAACAAATGTTTTTAATATTTTTTTCGTATTGCAAGTGGTTCCAAAGGGATCAGTTCTTTATCTATTAAATGTGCAAAATACGAGTGTGTTTCCAAAACTGGCTGTGCAATCACATAAAAAGTATTTTGGAGTGTGAATTCACACCACCTTGAGATTATATTATAGGGATATCAATCCTGAAAATGGCAATTATGAAAAATCAATATTTTGATAGTCACCAAATGTCATCAAAATTCTGAGTTGTTTTCAGGCCAATAAAGAAGAGTGAAGCATTGAAATTGGAGGAAGCAGAAAAAGGTTAATAAAAAATTGGTTTTGTGGTTTTACCATGTAAAATATGGATATTTATTTAAATGAAGTAAAATACAATCTCTATTGAAGTAAAAATACACCAAACTAATGCAAACTTTCTCTGAGTACAGTAATAAGAATATAAATATTAGTTTGGTACTTTTTTTTTTATTCTAAAGAGATACAAACTAGCATCGCATTCCTGAGTTGAGTTGCTATTTTATGGTTCACATAAAATAAAACTGATGGAGAACATGTCATTCTCAGCTCGAATCAGCTCTTTTGAACTGGAATGAGGCACTACTGGCCAAAGAGAGCCGTGTTTCAGCTCCTCCCAATGTTTTGTTGTACTTTAGACAACCGGAGCAGACCGGTGCGCTCTGGAAGCTGGGTTTAGGTTGATCAGAGGAGACACACATCGCCATATTTAGATGTGCTTGATACAATATCATTAAATAACAAAATATATCATGTCAAACCCGTTAATGGAGGTGGTTATGAAGTCAAGAGTTGTTACAGTTCATTAAATTTAAAACTAATAAATGTAAAATGGCAAAAAAAAAGTTGTTTTTCGACTGATATGTTTATGACGTATAAGCCGTTCGAGAATGTTTGATCAATCAACAATCCAATAAAGTATTCACTAAAGGACTAAATGATGACTTGTACATCACTCCATGATATTGTAATGATGTGCTAATTGGGAACATGTGGACACAATCGGGGAATACCGTATAAAAGGCTAGACCATCTTGAGCACTAGACAAGCTCCGTTAGAATTGGAGGTGACGTCATTTCCGTGTGTCGCTATTCACCATTAGCAGGTAAGGGCGCGCTTGCAGCTCTCTCTCCCCGATTAATGTGCTCGTTTGACTGTGCTAATTTGGGGTATCTTTAGACCGTAACTTAGGACGCAGTGGTTGGCGTGCAGGAACGCGACGCTCAGGGATTTGCCGGTATGTGGACTGTCTTTGCGTGTTTCACTTGCTGGCATATTCACCTGGTGTTGTGCTTCGCAGCTCCGGAAATACTGAGTGCTGCAGCAGGCTCAAAGAGACCTCGTATCTTCCAGACGCGTTGTGAAGATTCTGATCGCCGGCTCACGACTGGCCGTCATATTTATCCGCACCGCCGGAGTTGCTTCACTCGTGGGCGCTCGGGTGTCCCTCCGAGCAATCAGGTTGACTCTATTGTGGGTTTCTCTTCCGCCAGACGCCCTAACCGGAGGATTACAGCGCTAACTAGACTACCACGCCGCTGACGTTGGAGGATCACATCATTGACTGGGTCAGCTCGTTTAATTTTACACTCGTTTCTTGTACTTTAAGTACTATATTGGAGCCCTCACTTCCATCCCTGGCCATGTTTGTGGACTCTGTAGTGCCACTCACAACTTGAGGCTCATTCTGTCTCACCGTTTAATCTGTGATTATTATTATAGTGTTCTGTTTAATTTACTTAGAAATTAGTTTGTATTTTGGTTGTGTTTAACATTGAACCAGTGCTGGCACGGGATTTTGCCCTTGTTGTTAATTTAGATAATTCTTAATTTGTTTATTCAATTCATTTGCTAATTTTTTGTTATTTCTTTTCATTATTGTGGTGTTTTGTTTATCTTCCCCCTTTTTCCCAGAGCCAAGCAGCAGTATTGTGTGTGCGCAACCTGATGCAGTGTCACCACGGGTGTTTGCTGTGTGGGGTGAGTCCACGTGTGCTTGCTGTGCTGCTTGTCATCGCTGGCTGCTGTGGCTCCTGGAAAAGGGGGCAGAATCCTCAGACCGTATTGTTTGTTTCCTTCATCTATTCCACAACAAAACTTTTAACTGTTTTTAAAAGATTATAATAAAACTGTGTTTACTAAGGAATTGATTCTGGTCCATGCCTCTGACACTGTCGAACCTGCGTGCTTTAAATTGTGTATGGGAGTGAGTTATAGGGTCCCTAGTTCCCTTAATGCTAGGGTGGCGTAGTCGGTACTACATTTAAAACAAAGGTTCCTGGGCTTGAGGGGATGAGTGGCCCTGTCCCATTTTGGAGTTTTTCGCGACATTGTGGAACAGTGGATACACTCTTCCCCCGGGGCTCAGGTCATCTCTAGCTTTTCTTCTCCTCTCTTGTTCTCTCTTCTTTTCTCTCCAATCCACAACTCACTCCCTGACTGGCCTTGGTACTAGGTTTGGTTGAGCCGACCTGGTCCAAGCCCCAGTATTAATCTCAACCCCACTCCGTTCTTGGCGCGGCCCGGCGACAATATGAATATATAGTTTTACACTTTCTAAGCTTGCTCTGAGTCTGGGTCTTTATACTGAATAATGTTATTGGCATTATAATATTATTTGTAGAATAATATTGACAGATTTTACGATTAGTTAGGTCGCAGGTCTGCCATATTTGCAACTCGTATTAAGCTTGTCTATATTTCCCCTCTAACGACACGATGACAGCAGGCGGCCATCGCAATCAGTGATTGGTTCAGTGTAACTGTCAGTCACATAACCACGCTTTTTTTTAGGAGAAATAAGCCATACAAAAATGAATTTAACAATAAAAAATAAAACAATCAAACTTAGTGTACTGTATAGACATCTATTGTAAATAATCAAAAGCATTATTTTAAATTTCTTACATTTCTGAGAAAAAATGTCAATGTTAGCTTCCTCTTGTGTTCACTTTACATTAGGGGCGGAGTTAAAAAAGCATACTTAGGGGGTGCGTGGAAACGACCAGCAAATTGTTTTTATTTTGGTAACTTTGATTGTCTTGGATTGACTCTTTTATTTCTTATTTTTACACATATTGTATTCTCCTGAAATTCAAACCTTTACTGTAAAGCATTCCTTTATTTCAAATGACACAAACAGATTTTCAAAACGGAACAATTTTGACTGTTTATGCTTTTAAACAGAAAATGTGATTCATGTTCTGAAAAAGGGAATTAAACATTGGTGAACAATACAAGATTGGACCCAGAAAACATTAGAGGAAAGTGATAAATTAGCTAAAAAATAAGCTTTTTGTTGTGTTTCCGAACACAAATATATTAGCAATGTAACTGCTAGTTATCTGCTAACATACCACTCTCCCAATACTCACTTTAAAATAATATAGTTCTATTCATAGCTTAAAGATAATTGGCAGACACTTGATGGGATCACACTTCACAGATCAAACTAATTGCAATTACACAATGTAGAACTGGACACACAAACACACAAACACTTGCTGAAAGAGGAAGGTGGTCGTAAGTACTCGCTATGTAATGCTACCTTCTTATAAACCATTTTAATAGGCTTTCCTGTTTATAGTAAGAAGAGGAAAATATACCTAAAGACTAATTATAACAAAGAACTGTTTTAATGATCTGAGTCACATATTACAAATTAAAACAAATATTGTTAAAAACAAAACAACAAAATAGTATTATGGGTGTCTACTGTTTGGCTGTTTTATATATGCGTAAACAAACAAACCAATGTAGTTTGTCGAAATGGCATTCAAAAAATTATAACTTAAAATGAATTAGCGTATACAAAACACAACTGACACAGTAAACAAAACCCAAGGATTATAGTGTTACATATTGCATTTTTGTTGAGGAGCACAAAATAAACATATTTTATTGTATTTTGCGAGACAGGTGTAAAACGTTTTAGTGGATTTTATGCTGTTTAACTAGTGCTTGGGCAGAGATCTTTTCTTGGAACTGCTTTTGAACTCTCCCTCAGAAAATAAATATAGGGTTACACAAACATACATGAATGAATGTGAATACAACTCATTATAAATTTGAATTTGAGAACACAGGTGAAAAATAAAAGTATACTCAAATGAACATATACCTGAAGCTACACCAGTCATCTTTATATTTGTTCATGAATAGTTGACTTGAACATGCTGTTTTGAAACAAATTTTGTGCAAATTTTTTTTTACGTAAATTAATTATACTCTTTATTTAGTATACTTTTATATTCTAATTATTTTATATGCTAAAGTGGAACAACTTAAAGAATATTCAATATACTTAAAGTACACTATATGGCTTTTAATTAAATGAATAACATCACCTCATAATTTATCTCAAATAAATCGTGAAATAAGATTTGTTGTTATATGACATACTTTCAATGTATTTTACAGTGATCATTTTAGCATAGAGTTTAAATTATAAATCTTTATTAGTATATATCTTTCACTTAAAGTATATTTAGTCTAATATATGTCTATCAAGTGTAATGTTTAAACAAATACTGTTACAAAAATATATTTTAAGTAGTTACATCTTAAACATGCTATCTTAAATATAAACAGTTGAAGTATAATAAAGTACTATTTTTGTTTGAGAAAACACTAAAATTTGGTGAAAATATCTGTATAGTTATACTTATTTTTAAAAAGTATTGCCTATTTTAAATGGGGAATAAATTAATTAATGTTAAATAGAAATGCAAGTAAATGGGACACAATTAACAATAGTACAGACAGTTACTGTAAACTGTAAATCACAAAAGAATATTATTTTTGGCTAATTTATTTAACTTCCTCTGAACATTTAAGTCATTGGATTCATGATTTTTGTTCATTAAGTGTCACAAATAAGCAATGATTGCATTTCAAAGAGAGCGCAACTCAGCTAAAAAATAAACTCACAAATTCAATTCAATATTTGTTGTGATAAAATAATGATGATTGAGAAAATGGTTTATTATTCGTGTTACCGTTGAACCAATTCTGCCCTATTTGATCCAACAAACAAAGTTTAATTTAAACAATAGACGGATTTGAAAAACAAAGTAATTTCACAAAGTCATCAATCATGTTCTACCCAGAGTAACCTCACATTCACAACAATGCTGTACACGAATTTAAGGGAAAGCTCTGACCTCTCCGAGAGTTCCTCTTGGTCTCTCTCTCTCTCCTCGCTGTGCATTGAAGCGTTTTCAGTGCTGCAAGCTTGATTTAACAGCCCACGTGTGTTCCTCCGAAGCTGCCACTCCCGCTCTCCGCCTCTGTCAAACATGGCGAGTTGTGGTTGTAACCAGTCTGATGAGATGCCAGAAGAGATTGCGCACTTATTTCAAACACACAGGCGCATAAGTAGTTTACAATTGATGTAACCAACACTGACAATTATCATGACCAAACCCTCAACACAAGAGAAAGAAACACACAATTTAGTTCCACAGCGTTCTCAGAGAATAAAAAGCTCCAGAGCTTCATCCTGATTGGCCGAGAGGAGATTTTCACAGAGAAATATAAGTATGAGTAAGTATAGAATAAGTATAGGTTGGAAGGAGCTTTAAGTTCTTATTTCATTTAAGTCCCAGCTATAGTTACTCAGGCTGGAAGTAATGGGTGAATGAACAGAACTAGGAAACTAGGAAATGTTTATTTATTCGCTTTTGTGGATCCAGAGGCATCTTATATGAAAAGTTTTGCAGAAACACACTTAATTTTGTTTATTGAAAAAAGAAAAAAGTATCTGATAGCTGTCGGAACTTCCCCTCAGTTCCTCCCCAGTTCAGTGATCAAGCCTCAGACAGGAACCAAATTTGATGAAAAGATATTAAACAGAAATTAATGAAGTATTTCAGAGCTCTGGAGCCACGCATGACAAAAACAAACAACAACCACAAAAATACAAGATATTGTTTGTGCTCTGTTCTTTGTTCTTCAACTGGGATCTATCAGCAATGGTGATGCTCCTACTTGTCTGTCTCCTCTTTCTCCAAAGCCTGAGAAAGAGCTGGCTGGAGTTGATCTTCCAGTAAGGTTGGCGGTTCGATCTGCACCAGGTCCATTTTGCCATTGTGGCCCTGGGAAAGCCAGTTCACTGTTGCCCAGTATGGATGCGAGTGACTGGTGGGGTGGGCAGGAGGCCATAGGCGCGGAATGGCAGCCACATGCTGTCAGATGACCCCAGGGCAGCTGAGAGCTACCAAGGTATCTTATCACCACCAGAGTGTGAATATGAAGTGAATGAATACTGCTCTTTAAATTGCAAAGCATCATTGAGTGTCTGAAAAAGCAATAAATAAACTGAAATCATGAAGAAAGGTGATCCTCCCGGACCAGCTTTAACTGGTGCTGTCCACAGACTACTTTCACCTCTCAAATTAGTTTCTTAACCTACCAGGAGACTAACACTTTTTCATTTCAGTCTGACGGGTTCCTTTATCACTTTACCAATCAGAGAGCAATTTATTTCAACCAGGTCAGGAGCATGATCGCTTCTTGATCTTTCAATACTTTGAGAGAAATAAAGAAGCAACTTACCAAGCTTTTTTTTTATCAGTGCTTCTAAAATAGTGGGGCGCCCACTATAGAAATAAGGAAATTATTCACTAAACATCACTCCTTCAACTCAATAATGAAAACAAAAAATAATCATCAATTTTATACAAAGAATAGTCATCTTTGGACCTTCTTCATCAGATCTTGGTAAATGTTTTTATTTGTCTGAAATCTGTAAAATAATTCTGATCTGAAGGGGTAAAAGTAACAGAGCAGCAGATTCCCTGTTCACAACTGTTTTTTTAACAAACATGGTTTCTCACTTTCATTTTGCCATATGACTAATAATCAACACATGATATTACACTTTAAAAATGATTATATATTATATATGTTACAGCTCCAATCCTCATTGCGAGGTGAACACTAAGATCCAGAGGTTTCATGTGACAACACTAAACATCCCCAAACACTTACAATCTGGGGAAATTGTCAATTCTTTTTTTTTGTAAAGACGTATATCGAGTTAAATGATGCATGTCATTCCATGAAGGCAGTAGCTTCTGTGTTCAATTTTTAGAGATGGGTTAAATGGTCGTCTTGTTTTCTTCCCATAGTAAAAATACAATCAATTAAATCATATGTGCAAAAATATTTAGTCTTTAAAAACTCCTCAAGAAAATCCACAATATCAAGTGCTTTCGACACACTCAAAGTGCTTTATATCTTGTGCAGGGTCATGAAGTAAATTCTCATCAAGAACAGATTTTTTTTAGTTGAACATAGCAGTAAAATACAGAACACAACAAAGAGCAATTAAAGCAGATAAGAGACGCACAAACAATAAGATAAAAGCCTGTCTGAAAAAGTGTGTTTTCAACCTGGATTTAGAAGTTTGTCGATCATGGCTACTGCGGATAAGGTAAGTGGTTCTACAGAGCATGAGCAGCACAGCAGAACACTCGGTTGCCGACTGAGGATCTTGCTGGAGGACTTTTTTTATGAACAAGTTGTACATTTTTGTGTTTATTGGATTGTTTGAACCACCATTACTGAAGCTAAAGATGCTTAAAATATTTCATTTCTGTATGCAAATCTAGAGCCTAGAGACTCAAAAAAGATATAAAAACAGAAGTAGAGAAATGAAAATAAAGCTAATGTATGTACCATAGATGTCCTTTAGTGCTTGGAATCTCATACTTGTTCATTATCAGAAGTGTAAATTATGAGAATTTCACGCAATTTATTCAGTTTAAATAAAAAAATTAATTGTTAACTGTACAATGTGCTTTTTAACAACTGATAATCTAGATCTAATCTAAAATTGTTTTAACAAAAACTAGGTCATGAATTCAGAAAATGGATGTAATTGTAAAATTATATATAATCAAAATTATACAATATATTTTGGCTGTTAACCACGGAAGTCTTACCACGAAATAGAATTGTTGTTAATTGTACATTTTTTTTCCTGGGTTATTAACTTTTTATTGAAAATCTGTGTAAAATTGAACACTACACTTAATTTGTTAATCTTCTCAAGCAGTTTACCCTGGTTCAGATCAAATGAACGAATCTTCAACACCCACAAAAGCAAACGCAATGTTGAATCAGCAGAAAGCTCATCCTAGAAAACCAAACCCCAAAGAGCCTGGCTACATACCAACTGAAGAAAAACAGGTAGAATGGCCTCGTTTTGTGAGTGCTATTTCAAAAGTCAGCGCTGCTCTGCATCTGACATTAACAAGGATCAGCCGAGAGATAAGGGGAGGACACACAAAGAAAGCAGACGATCAGGGCAGCTTTGTCACGTATGGAACTCAGGTTGGTTTAGACCAGTTCTCTGTTTGGTCTCAACTAGATATAGCCCAGCCCAGTCTGGAAAATGCTAACTGTGTTCAGGTAAGGAAAACAGAATTACATGATGGTGATGTTTTGAACTTTCTCCGAAGTGGTGCAGATGCCTTCGCTTGCAGTCAAACTGGAAGTCATATTTCAGGATGACACTGCAAAGATTCACTGACTTCAAATAGAGAAAGGTTTTCTGTTTACTAGTGAGATACCCACAGAGGAACCAGAACCCCTCTCCTTTATCTTTACTCTGAATTACGGTGTTTATTCAGAATGCAGTTTTCAACTATTGCTATTTGAGGTTTATTGTCACTAGAATATGCATCGAAACCAAACTAGTAAAACATCTCATTATAACCTTTAAGGTTTATCACGTATGTATTTAAAACAATTATTTAAAAGTGATACTATTACTAGAGACAGTTACACAGTGTTGTCAATAGCGAATGGAGGAATTTTTGCCATTATTACACAATTTAATATTGACAGGGACACTGGTCACACGTAGATTATGAATACACATGCTTAAAAGACACATTATAAAAAACAACTTTCCTTAAGGACTACAACAGATGATGAGGATACAATACAAAACAGAGCAGAACTGTCCAAATAGTTCACCAGGGAAAAACATCTAGGAGTGCAACAGTGAGTTTTGGGAAGTGTAGTATCCCCTATCCAGACCATTTGGGGAAGGTCTGGGGGTTTTGGCAGCTGTTTTGGGCAGGACCCGCCCATGAGGCTGTTTGACTGACATGATCAACAACCAATCAAATGTCATTTTACATAGCGTCAGGTTTCGGGTGCGGCAATGTTATCACAACATTTGACCAAAATATCATTTAAAAAAGTCACAGAAGATGAGAGACAACAGCACACAAGTCCACATACCTAAAACTATTGGAGATTGTATACAACCAACACATCTGAAGTTGAGACTAGATATTCGATGTCCTCAACCGTACGCCTCCACTGTGTTTCCGGCTGGAACGAAAATAAACACGACACTCGCTACTATCGGAAATGCGGATTAGTTAAACCAATCAAACCATGACTTCTAGATTCTTAAAGTGTTTCGTACTTTCCATACCAAAGTCATCAGAGGTTTAGCTAGTGTTCCGCTGGCATGACGTATGAGCAGAGATAATGGGAAATGTAGTCTTTTATATGATTCCATTGAAGTGGCTATTGGTTAAACACCGCGTTTGGTAGTTTTTAGGTGATGTGGATCTACAATAATCGTTTTGAGTCTTGAAATGTTAGTGGATGTCTGAAAACTATAATCATCTCACTTCATAACGGTATTTATTCAATGAACAATCTACATCTAAACAACAATGTAGTTGAATGCCAGCAAAAAAAAAACAGAAATCACCCTAGTTGTAAGTATCTTTGTATTTTGTACCCTTTTTCATTTGGACCCTTCGTTAGCTTTCTCTTCCACTATACTTTCAATATTGGTTTAAATGTTTGTGTGCATTCCATCCATTTCTATCTTTTGTCTCAATGATATAACTCTTGTACAGAAGCTGGAATTCCCGGTGATTGGATACTTCAGAAGAGAGGTTTCAACCAGTTCACTGAAGGGTGTCTCTTCAGAGCTGTAACGATACATCACAGTTGAATTGATCTAGAATCCCGCACGCTGATCTGAGGTCAGTTATCCATCCCTGCAGCTCCCGGTCCTTTTTCGTTCACACTCTTGGCCCTCTTCATCTGATAAACCACCTTTGCTGCAGCATCTGTGAGACTCTGAGGAGAACAAAAAAAAAATCATTTATTTACCTCCATCTGACCCTTACATTTTAAGCGTGACCAACGTTGAGTTCATTTAACAACTTATTAATAATTTATACTTAATTCAGGATGAAACTAAGCATGTTAGCTCATATGAAAAGAGACTGGAAATCAAAACTTTACAGCTGTTGGACAGAATTGTTGCTCATTGATGTGTTTGCAAATCCCCATAAAACAATAAAAATCCATCCAAGGATTTTAATTTAATCACAACAATTGCTTTATACCATCTAATTACGAGCCAGTGTAACACTTACCCTAAATTACATCAAATACGGTAAGGACCTCCCATTAATTACCATAAACTCTGCCTATCTGCAACAAGTTAGTGTATTCTTTTAAATTACCATAAATATCTACCTAAATTATCTTGCAATATCAATCCTGCAAACATTTTGGCGGCTATACTATTGAAAACTTTAACACGAGACAATGCTGCCACGCATTCCTCATGAAAAAAAAACTTGCATGCTTCCAATAAACTTGCGTAATGTAACACAATAGACAGCTAAATACACCTCCGTGCAAAAGCATGTTTTTTAAGGTAAAAATTGTGTTTTTTTTTACAAAACCATTCATAAAAACAAACTTTAAATATATACTCTAAAAAAAGAAATTAACTGTGTTCAATTGTTATGTGATGACTCCTTTAACAAAGTTTATGTGTTTATATAGCCACCAATCTATTCTTTAAGCAGCATAAATGTCTTTTTATTGCTTTAAATATGTCCCAATACGTTTCCAGCAGTAAAACGTCATGAGGTTAAGTTCAAAACTGTGCAAACTTTTACTCGAGGGAAGGTTCCCCCATTAAAACCAATACTCATTAACCGGTCAAGTATGGCTTTTGCTATGTTTATTAGCTTAATTTTGTAGAGTGGACAAGTCGAGTTTGCAGTCGTTATCTTCTCTAAAGTCATCATTAAATATTAGAGTTTTTATTTGACATTTATTTTGATAATGATGTCAAAATGTGTCAATGTGACATTAATTATGTGTTTATTATTTTATTGCATTACAAAATGTTTGAAGTCACGTCAAGTCAGGATTTATTAAAAAGCCATCATCTGCCCAGCAGCCAGAGGTGAGCATCATGAGATCATCAAACACATTCAAAGTTAAGTCAAAGCATTTTTAGAACACATTACTTAAAAAACTATATTCTCCAATATTCTTTAACTACAATTATAGTAACAGATGTTGAAATTCTACCTCATTTCTTTTTATTTACCACTTCAACTCAAAGCTTTGAACTCACCCTTGAGGAAGACGATCGGGAAGCAGGCTGGTCTTCGGTTTCTGTTGAGTTCTGTTAAAAGAGTCAGGCAGTTAACTCGAGGAACTGACGGTTTAGTCAGAGTGATTCATCCAAACGCTGCAGCAGCCTGGAGCGTCTTTTTTAAGGAGCCATGCTTGTTCTAAACCAGCAATTCAGCAGTCTATTGTAATGTCTCCCTGTGTTGGCTATTACCTAAACAACAAATGGAAAATGATCTAAAAAGTGATTAAATTATTTAAATCAGTGATTTCAAGATCAAAAATGAGACAAATGTTCAATCAAAATATTGGCGATAGATATGGCCTCCCAAAAACTAGCACTTGGCCTGCAGATTGCTACTTTGGGAACCCGGCCTTAAATGGTTTGTATATTAAGTTGCTACTCGTATCAGGGATGTATTCCAGAATACTGAATATGAGGTTTAACTTGTTATTTTTGATGGTAAGTTAGTGGATAACAGCAGCTTTTTTAGATTCAAAAGCAAAGTTATCTTTGAAGATGGTTAAGTGACCATATCCTCGCTGAACATCCTGCTCTGGTGTAGAGTGTGTTAGAGGGTAAGTTTGTTTTAGGATCCTGTTAATGTAGATTATGAGCAGATACTTCATCTGTGAAGAGTTTTCTTCCCCAAATGAAGTATGCAGTGCAATTTTTTCAAGTTATTTTTATTGAACCTTAGATAACCCGTTCAGATTCTGCGTTTGACTTAAGATCGTGAAAATTTTACTTTTTTGTATTTTCTTTAGTTTTTTCTGTTTATATACGCTTAGATAATAATTCAGCTATTAAGGTGTTAAAACAGAAACAATTGTTCTCTGTATTACTCCTATGTTTTATAACTGGGACACCTATTTTATTTATTTAGATTTGTTAGATGTTAAACAAAGGATATTTCTAAGTTTTGAGCTCCCCAAAATAATAATACAAAAACATGCATGAATGGTGGTAAATTCAACTTTATACATATCTTTTGCATGATGTAGCAAAACTTTAAATGAACTTTTAGATTTTTGTTCTTTTTATAAACACCCTAACAAAATATGCAGCAGATAATTCTACTTTAATTTCATGCACAACTGATGAAAAAAACTGCTTCAGGTAGTATTTGAAGTGTTCCTAAGATAAAGGCATAAAACAAACCATCAAACAAACAAAAACAATATTATTTGGCTTGCTAAAAGGTGCTATATATTTATGTATATGTGCTATATGACCCCTCTTGACTATTACTGCAACCTTATCAACCTTCAAAAGGCAGTGTTTATCATACATATTACGATATTGTGGTTATTGCAGTACTCTTACAATTCAGTCAGTTTTTTTTATTAAGATGAGCTGCGTTAGCGGATCATCTGATTGGTTAGTGGGTGGTGCTTCGGCTAATGGGTGTGGCCACGGCTATGATGCTGTTTTGAGCTCCCAGAAAAAGAAAATAGGATGACAAAAACAGGCATGAACCAATCGGAATATGGCTTGAGGCATGTTTTTGTTTAGGGAACAAAACTAAAACATGCAAGAAATGTTTGAAAAGAGTATAAAAAGTTATATGAAAAGTTTGTATTTGTGTATATTTATATAATATGGCACTTTAAAGATTTGGATGAGCTGAGAGGAAACAGAGGAAGACAAGCTTGTAGCTCAAAGTACAGAACTGCTAGTTCAGATGTGAAACAAAAGAGAATTCTCCCTCAAATCCTGGTGTTCATATATTTAGGTGAAGTGAGATTTTGTACTTGCTGACCGTAGTGAGATCTTCACAGATCAAGCTCATGGTGCTGATCCAGTTCCCATAGATGCTCTCCTCTTTAGGGCTGGGCTTCTGCTGACTGAGAGAGAGTGAGACAGAAGTACAGTGTATACTCTCACAAGCAGCAAGCATCCTAACACATCCACTGCTCTGCGGTACCTGATGTCCTTCAGAAGGTCCTGTTGAGCTTGGAGCTGTCTCTGTGCTTCCTGCACCCGGCCCTCCATAGTCAACCTGGCACACAGCTGGGCGCAGTGAACACCCAGCACAGACATGTTCAGACTGCCTGCCCACACCCAACTGCACTCAGAGAGAGGGGAAAATGTACAACTAGACCATATTTTTAATGGACTAGCTTTGGTGAGAATGGTGGGGCAGTAAAAGCTACTGCTTCTCTGCCGGGAGAGGAGAAAAAAGGACAAAAAGGAAAGAAGAGGGAGGAACATAGATGCAGATACCCAAACCGAACGACACTTTTCTCTTTTTTAACAGTTCAATCATAGAATAACAAAAGATATATAAAATGATCCCTTCAGAGATGTCACAAAGAGAACTAAAACCTTATTTAGAAAAACCCAGCCATGACGGCTAAAAGCAATCAATGTGGATAAATAAAGTCGAACTGTTTATTGGTTTGGGAACTATGATTTGCTTGTTTTTGTTATTTATTTGTTTGAAGCCATTTCAAAATTGTTGTTATTTCACGGCTGCATGAGTTTATACCTTTACATTTCCATTATACACATCAAACACTACTGCGTTTCATCCAGTTCTTATTGCAGATGTTACTAATATACTCTTTTATTTAATAGTTGTTTAAATAAATCACAAGAGTTTCGTGTTTGTGAAGCAAAGCAAAGATAAAATACTTCTAAAGGGACTACTGAAGAATACTGAAAGATATATTCAGCTTGTCCTTGTGCAGAGCACTCAAGTTCTCAGGGTGATTCAAAGATCAACAGGATGTCATGTCACACTTTTTTTCCCAATCAGAAAAAAGTATAACTTTTGCTCGACTTTTCTGTCTTTATAATCTCGTCTTAATGGTTACAAAAAAAAAAAAGAAAATAAGTAGTGGCAGAAAGTAATACATTTTTCTGGGTTTTCTCTATGGTAAAACAGGCATTTGCGGAAATTATAAAAGTTCAATATTATGATGATTTCACACAACATTTCTGACATGACATGATTTCTGACATCAATGACACAAAAACACTTATTTCTTTTTTAAACGTTAACAATAAAATTCTGAATAATGCTTGAAAATTTCACCACGAGCTTCTGACGTTCGCAGGCCAATGCACTGCCTACTACACCTCGTGGTAAATGCTAACATCTCATGGTTTTGACACACTTTTTTAACTTATTTACACTTGATTACAGCACATGAGACTCACTTGAGTAAATCAACAAAAACACGACATTGACAGAAATGTGTAATTTAAAGTAGAGTAAGCTTTATCTTCTTCATTGACCAACTGAAAGCTAGATGATTATCTCACCCGTTCAACCAGCAGACTATCCCAGAATGCAACACAAGTTTTAAAATACAGACCGACAGATTCCATCAAAGTAAGCTGCTATTTGTTCTGCATTTTTTTAAAGAATTTCTTACAGTGTAGAGTGTAGTGGAAAAGGCCTTAAAGGCCATCATCTGAAGTTGCCAGTTTGTATCTAGGAGTTCAACAATTATATATTTAGCTTTATGATTATAGTCTCAGGAATAATCATGGTTTTCCGGAAAACTATTTATATTTTGAAGTTTTTGTTATTAGTATCTAATCAAATAATTCAGCATAAAATATTATTAAAAACAAACAATAATCCCCTTCTTTCTTTAGTCTTAAAAATAAGAAAAAATAAGAAAAAATATTTAAACCATACAGGAACTATTGTTTATTAAATTATTGAAGCACATAATTTAATATTCAGGTGAATATAGTTTTCTGAAGTAGGAATAAGACGCAAGTCACTGCTTTTATATTTACACATCTATATTATTTATTTCTTCATAGTTTTGAACTACCTTCAACTTTGAGCAAACATCCAAACATTTGTAAAGTATTACAAATTAGAAAATAACAAAATTTAAGGTGGGCGTCACGGTGGCGCAGTGGGTAGCACGGTAGTCTCACAGCAAGTAGGTCGCTGGTTCGAGACTCAGCTGGGTCATTTGGCATTTCTGTCTGCAGTTTGCATGTTCTCCATGCATGCTCCAGTTTCCCCCACAAGTCCAAAGACATGCGATATAAGTCAACTGGGTAAGAACAATTGCCCATAGTGGTTAAGTGTGAATTTAGTGTTTATTGATTTTCCCCACCAATGGGTTGCAGCTGGAAGGGCATCCGCCGCATAAAACATATGGCAGAATAGTTGGCGGTTCATTCTGCTGTGGCGACCCCGAAAGGGAAGAAAGCCAACAAGATATTGGATGGTTGGATGCAAAATTTAAGGTAAAACTTTTTTTCATATTAATTTTTCATAATTTACCTACTTTTTCAATCTCTGACCACCAAGGCTTTGTATTCTAGTCCTTTCGCTTTTGTTCAAACATATCAAATATTCCAATCATGTGATTGAGTCAGGATTTTGAATGTCAGAAGTTTGCTGTAGCACCGGGCAGTTGCTCCCCACAACAGAAAAACTGTGTTGAGATGCCTTTACGTTTAATAAACTGTATCAAAATTCAGAGCGATTAATAGTGAAATCAGTAAAAATATTTGTAAAATATGTTTACAAAGTAGAATGTGGAGGAGAACCAAAGGGAAACATATCTTATCTTTATTTTTCGTTTCTGAACAGCAGTTTCCACTTTATAAACATCATCTTTTAGAACATATTGACTCTAACTTTTATTGTGGCACATTATTGGTAGTCTACACATAATGTTCCATCTGAATTAAAATGTATTAAAGTAGGGATGCACCGAAATGAAAATTCTTGACCGAAAACTGAAAAAAGAAAACTATGGCCAAAAACCGAAAGAAATTTGGCCAATTATTGGTACCGTTGCATTTATGGCTACGACTGTATAATAACCTTATTAAAATCAAGGCATTGGAATCACATACATTCATAATAAAGTTACAAAGAATAAATCAATTACAAATTATAAATAATATTTCTAAATTTGCAAAAATAAAACAAATTTCAAACTTAAATGTTTAACTTTACCGCACTAATGCTTACGTTCAACAATAAAGTACAGGCCTTCTCCCTCACGTCTCTCTGCAGGTTCTCCACATTCACCATGGATGTTTCAGTCCTGGATCACTTCTTGTGCGCTCTGCTTTATTTCTACAAACAAGCAATGATCTTTATAACATGGTTTAAGTAGTCGCAATGAAGTGCAGAGGATCTGAATAGATCTCAGAGAAACGTGTGCTAACAGACTCTAAGGGTGTACTTTTTATTGCTGTCACTCCGTGTTCTGTCTCGACCTCTTTGCTTAATAAATGCTTTAGTGCTGCGATTAAAGGAATAACGTCCACTACAGATGCACCAGAGGAGCTGCTCTCTTTAGTTAGCTGCTCAAAGGGGGCAATAAGAGAGAGAATGTTCTCTATTAGACTCGCTGGTGTGCAGTGAATGTCACTGGGAGCTTGTGATCTGCAGCCAAGACGGTCAGAGGCTTTGCAACATGTAATAAGTGCTGTTCCAATGCAAAATCACATCTTGCTGTAACCATTGCTTCCGACAAGCACGTGCAGGCTGGGATTGCAGCATCACTATTTCGGCCATGTTGTTTCCGTGGAAAAACTATTTCGGCCGAGAACCGAAAATGCACTTTTGGGCCATTTTCGGCCAAAAACTTTAGGTGGCCGAATATTCGGTGCATCCCTAATTTAAAGCATTTGATGTAATAATGACCAAAGTATCACCCTGTCTGTCAATGGTCGAGTGGACCAGAAGGACCACATAATGTCAGACTTTTGAATTACAGTAAAGCATCGCGAGCTTCGGTTAATTGTGTGAAAATTATACCTGCTTGTAGTGACGCGCTTCTGCTGAGTGATGACCCGATTCACCTTCTGCAGATCTCGAGTCTGAAAACTGAGCTGCAGCTGAAAAGGAACCTGATCCTGTTGCTGAAAACCTAAAAAAGTTGAAATTCACAAAAAAATTTGCACTCGTCACACAATTCCATATTTCTTTGGTTTGGTCAATGCACACTAACTTTCCACTCGGTCGGGTTTGACGCTGAACTGAAAGGTGATCTCCATTCCCTCTGTGACGTTTCCAATCTCCCGGACCAAGTGATGATCCTCCTCCTCGTAGGGGAAGAACCTGCATCCATCAGAGAGCTGTAATAGAGCCAGAACCCCAGTGTTCGTGTCAATAACTAAAGGATACTTACACCCCATCTGGAGCCAAAAGGGTTGCCATGACACTAGTTGCTAGGACGTTATCAGCTATAGCGCTCTGAATCTCTGTAGCAACCGTACCAATGTTTACAGTATTAATCTGTGAAGTAGATACAAGAAATCTTTAGAATTCACAAAACATTGCTGTTCGCTTCAAACAAGAAAACACTATAAATATACCCCAAAGTCTTCAATGGCCAATATTTTTAGCTAAAAACATAAACATTATTGTACCTGTTTTGAAGTCCTGTGAACTTATTGTTAAAACTAACAAAGAGTGCCTTAAAGGTCATTCAGTTGAGCCAGAAGACCTCAAAGGTTTTTTCCAGAGTGTTCATGATGCTCCCGGGTATTTTAACACATTGTTTGGAAATACCCTGCTAATGGACAAATTTACATTATATTTAATAATACTTCCCACATACTTGAAAATGAAAGTTACATATCACTCTAGGTGCACTCTAGCTGTAACAATCTAGTTGCTCTAGTAAATAAGCGGTGATACACAAAATCTACCCTCTTCTATGGATTGAACTTTTTTTTTTCGTTCTTTTGCTAAACTAAAATAATCTATTGCTTCTGGACAACCAAAAGCACACTCTTTGGGTCAGTGTTGTTCTGTAATGCTTACTGGATGCTTCAGCTTCAGAATTAAACATCACCTTGCTTATAGATGGGAAATGGGAATTTGATTTGATTGGTGGGCAGGGGAGGAAATCAATGAAGTTAATTTCCTTGAGTCATTTTGAGCTCCCCAATAATGAATATAATATTATAAAAACTGTAAATACAACTTCAGGCATGTCTCTGAGTTGGAAATATCTCTACAACATAAAGCTATTTAAAACAAAAGTTCTAAAAAGTCAATTTTGCATGATATGACTCCTTTAAAGATGACCAGATGAAAAAGTTACATTGTTCGCATCCTATGTTGGCTATTTATTAAATTATTTTAATGTTATGCCTTCTGTTTTCCTTCTGTTTTAATCGTCGTGCCTTTACAAATATGTCGCGCACACAGCGAGGTGTCAGTGAAGTGATTGATGTGTATAAATGAATGCAATGGTTTCCAAATGTTATTGTTTCAAAGAACACGTTTAAATGTGCTCGAAGGGGAAAAACTAAACAAGTGTTGCACAAACCATTGCATTTGTGGTTGCCATTAGAGGTAAGTATCAGTTTCTATGAGATACGTCACTCAAAGCAATTAGAAAAGGTTGTGCTTCTAGAAAGAGATTTTAATGACAGGGTTGGGGAGGAACTGAAATCTGTGTCATAACAGAAGGTCAGTAATTGTGCTGTTGGCAAAACCCACAAGACAGTCCTGAAATCACAACAAAATAAGCAAGTAGATACATCAAACTAATACATTTGTGACCAGCTTGTCTGAGTCAAAAAATTTTTTTAACTGAAATTAAAAACTGGCTGAGAAATTTGGCCAACAGCAAAAAGGTATTTGGCAATGTCTTATTTCCTCTATAAACCGATTTCAATTACTCATGTGTGTTAAATATAACAGGAACACATATGAACTTGCTAATAAAATAAAATAAAGTATTTCTGGATTAACATTCCTCTTGTGTTACTGTCGACATTGACTCATTTTAAATGTTAAATGCATAAATAATAACAAACTTGTTTATTACATAAAAGCTTTTTGACTTTGTCAGGAACCACTATTAATTTTTTTTTATATTATTAATACCCTTGCTGCCAGAATTTGGACTGGGCGATAAATCGATGATCATAATTATCATGAAATACATTTTCTTGATAAGAAGATATAGACAGGCCAAAAATGATAGATTTTTTTATCAGGCTGTGTTGCTTAAAGGAAAGACAATTAATTTTCATTAACATGAAAAAAGCTTATTTCAGTTACATATTGGGAATAGCTTTTAGATTTTCCGTTCATCATTTTTATTACATTTTCTTTGCAGTCGGTGCAGTTATTAAAAGCATATTGTGATACAGAGGTTTAATTTTATGATTTTTTGTGGTTATAATAAAAAAAAATTATATTAAGAAAATTTCAAAACATAACTTATACTTGTAGTTTATAAGATCTATCTGAGCAACAGTTTGGCCTCTAAATGGTCATACTTAACAAAAATGGAAAAATATTTGACGTCCGCCAGTTAATATTTGAGCCCCTGCCCCTCAAAAGGGGTCTGCATGGCCCCGCCTAACAAAGTAACCAAGAGATAATGAACAAATTGGATGAAAGCTTTTTGTCCTTTGTGCATTTTATAGCTGACTTAAAACACTGGTCAGAACAAACCGTGATGATAACAGAACGCTAACACAAGAGGAAGGTTAAACTCATATCTTGATTTTGCATGTAGTTTGAGAAAAGAAGGCAGAGCAGCAGATGAGCCAAAACATACTCTTCCTCCGGTGTGATCCGCCAGCTTCCCAACCTCCGCCAGACGACAGTCCTCTCCTTCAAACGTCATCACGGACACAATCACACTGAATCGAGCACAAGCTGAGAACTTATTACACGTTACCATGATAACCACTTTGACCATTAACAGAGAAATCATCTTAACTTGTACAATATTGATTATGCTGTCTTTCTTGCTTTTATTGTGCATCATTTTGTAAAAAGCCCTGTAATTTACCCTTTTTCAGCGGCATAATGAGCAAGCTGGTTGTAAAAGTAAGGTGAGTGGACGGGACGGTGGGAAGACTCCTGCTCTAACTGGCCCAGACCTATGTTGGCTTGCCCGTCCGTGCAAATGATCACCTTATAAAAAAATGTATATCATTAAAAATAAAATATAAAATGTTTGCAAACAATACACATAACATATTTTAAAATGATGGTTGCAGAGACAGAAAAGCAACTGTCTTCTGGGCAAACAGGAAGTGAATTATTTTGGGTTGTTACCACAATGCATTCTTAGTTTTTTGGAAATACCCCTTCTGCATTTTTGTTCCACATCCACCAAAATCAATTACAAGACATTATTTATGTTATATTTAAAACAGATTGTTAATATCTCGAGCAGCTATGGCGGGGAAATAACAATGGTGAAAAATCAGAAACAGGATGTGGCTCATAATCTCCTCATACATTGTTTATTTTTCTTGATAAATA
Organism: Danionella dracula; assembly: GCA_900490495.1. Taxonomy (NCBI): domain Eukaryota; kingdom Metazoa; phylum Chordata; class Actinopteri; order Cypriniformes; family Danionidae; genus Danionella; species Danionella dracula. Next base: position 1,196,623 of record UELW01000146.1, read on the forward strand.
TTTGAAGGCAGTTTCAGATAGAAATGTGAAAAGATGTGAAAGAACTGTAAATTAGGTAAAAAGAATGCGCCGTTGAGATAAACTTACACAAAAACTATTTTTAGACTTAGACTTAGCTCTTGTAAAAGACTCTTTTTTTTAAAGTGATTTTAAAATCACTGCCAGAGCGGTAGATATACAGAGTGGTGTCAGCGTTTGATCAGGGTTGAAAATAGTCATCATTGATTTGAACAGCGCCCTCTGTAGTAGCCCCACTCTGAATATCCACTATGCTTATTTCTCTTTAGCTGTGAGCGCGTGTCTCCATAGGCTACAAAGGAAGCCAGTCAATGAGCTAAACTAATCAGAAGAGTTCCTCAGGAAGCGAGGCTTCTGGTCCCAATATTTTCTCCTGATTCCGATCTTTAAAAAACCACGCGACTTGGCTCGATCGATCAGGAGCCCGTATGATCAAGGCAACCATTGTTATAGGACTACAATCCCACTAGCGTGGCTATGGTGCGTCTGGTCATGGGTGTTGTGCCACTGTTTTGAATTATAATATTTTTACTCTGCTCATCTGAAAATGTGACCTGCCAGATATTAAAACTAGCTTCACTTACCCTCATATAAAAGATACATCATTTATGAATTTGTGTTGCCATGGTAACACTTTTATTGTTAGTGCAAAGTCCTAAATACTTGACAGAGCATTGCAATTTCTAGTCATATGAATTTTAAAAAGGCGGGGCGGGAACAAACCAGGCTGATTTTTTTGTTTTTTAAACAGAAACAAAGATTGGAACAAACCCAACAAGATTTAGAATTTAGATTCTGATCACACAGCTCTGGCTTGGATTTGTCTCATAGAGTGTTTGCATTCGGAAAAAAGGTATTGGCCACCCGAGGGCGCTGTGCTAGACTGCTTCAAACTCTAAGTCACTGGTTGCAGCTATTTTTTGTTTGTTTTGTGAGCTATAGAAATACGCAAGCTTGAAAATATTAAGATTCTAAATGTTTTACTCTTTACTTTTTTTCAAACATAGTTTTTACCCAACAAATAGTAATTTGAGCATGCAAGGATGAATGCAGACCTTTGACCCGGTGAACTGTGATGCCATGGCAACAGAGATGAGGGCCGCAGGTCCCAGAGATGTGGCTCCATGCTCTCGAAGTCTGACCAAAACATGAAACATAATAAATGTTAAATACCACAGTGAGAGAAAGAAAACCTAGGTGACTGACATGAATTACGTATAATAAAACATTTTTAAAGAGCAAAACATTTTTGTACAGGGAACTCAACAAGTGCACAGTGCTATCCAACCAATGAGACCAAGAAGTAAACAGAAAAAGTAAATAAACACCCTAATGGTATCGACTCAATAGCTCACAAAATCAGATAAAAGCTGTAAAACACAGACCCACCTACACACATATCAAGACTATTGTCAGACAGGATCTCTGACAGACAGTCTTAACAACCATTTTCTGTTCCACTTACTCTTTGATTTTCTGAGTGAGAGACATAATCGTCTCTGAAATACAGTGTGGGGTTTTGTATTTCTCTCCTTCCCTTAAGAGATAGTCGTAGTCCACCAGAGCCCAGTCTTTTAGGGTAAGAGGAACCCCTGTGCCATCACCGTACATAGTTACCTGAAAATCACACTCAGTTATCTCTGCACTTAAACTCTAAATTAAGTTGTTAAAGAGCCATTATGACAAACATCAAACTTTGGAAGGTGTTTGGACTTTCATATGTGCATGAAATGTGTGAAGACAATCATGTGTGTTGTTAAATTCATCAACGTCCTTTTTCTCAAATGGTATCAAACAACAGAGGTAATTTCAGACCTAATGGTTTAGGACGTAAAATCACCACCCACCAATTTGACACCACTGTTGCTTTATTTCAGGATGTACTTCCCAAAAGGATACCCTTCATCGTTACCAGTGAAAGAGCATCTGAGAAGTTTAATTTTTGTTTGTGAAGGCAACGTTCCTCAATAATGATGTTGTTTATGTGAACTTGTGTTACCTCTCACTGCGGACTCCTTTTTGATTAAGTAACAATCCAATGTAAGATTTATCAAAATGTCTGTCCAAATTACTGCTTGCTCTGACTGTCTTCATGTTAAATAATGATGGCAGTATGGCAAGCCATTTTACTCTTTAGTATATATATAAGTCATATTTAGAGTCCAATTGGAATTGTAGGTATCACTAACCGTCTTTACGACTAGTTAAAAAAGTTACCACTTGGCTGAATGCATAATTTATTTTATTTTTATTTTTTTTTTAAATATGCATAAATGCATAAATTTTTAAGGATGTTAAAATGTATTAAAACGTAAAAACAGCCTCCTCCTCCTCGGAACAATGATAAAAGATTTTAAATTAGTGAATTTAAATGACCCTTTACTTACCACATTCAGGACAACCGTAAGATTAAAAATCACATCATCTCAAAAGCGCACAGATGCTGACTCCCAGCTCACACCGTAAGACTCCCTCCCTCGGACAGCTCGCCCAGTACGCTAGACCCCGCCAAGTATGCTCGCGTATCATGGCTAATTTTTTGAGTTTGCACTCGTGAAATGATGATAAAAAAACTCATCTCTGAATTTGTAGAAGTATGCGAAGTTCACAATATAAACTCTATATACTGAATTGGAATTACATAAAAAGAACACCACTTTACTCTATAAGCATGGCGGGACTGCACAAGTCTTTCAGAGGCTCTGTAACAGCTTGTGACCTCATCAAACTCTGTAGGCACTAAAACAAGCCTTGTTAGGAGCCAATCATACTGTGGAATCCTCTCAAAAGTCTGTTGCAACATTTCACTGTCATATAACTAGACTACATAATAATTTATGCCAATCTTAGTTTCTTCACATGATTTATGGTATCCACGATCCTGTCACAGATGGAAATGCTTCATCATCACAGCTCAACACCTCTCTGGGTTTTATAGCATAGTCTATGAGTTCTTCCTCTTGTCTGTGATTCCTAACTCTTGCACGGAAGGGTTTGAAGAGGGAATTAGGGTTGGTACTGTGTCACCAGAATTTACACACAGTTCTGTATATCCTGACTCACTCTTACAGGAAGTATGCGCAGGTGTACGTTGTGTGACATATGTAGAGTATGTTCAAAACAGGCTGAGAGAAGCACTTGGGTAATAGAATCTCACAGGCGTTTTAAAAAGGATTTATGAGAACAGTGGAGAAACTTTAAATTCCATTTTAATAGTATAGTGACACGCAGTATTTGGCAGATGAAAAGTAACCCCGCACTAATGTAATAGGACAAAAGAAATGTGTAAACAGGGAATGGAAATTAAATGAAAGAGATTTTTCAGGTCAGTTTTTTTTTACAATTATGCATTTCTACTTTAATAGTACTTTAAGAAGTGCTCATTAAAGTATAAAAAATCTGAGAAAAAGTGAACAAACCACATTTCATACGATCACAGTGCAACACACACACACACACACACACACACACGCGCGCGCGCACAGACACACACAGACACGCACACCCACACACACACACAACATTCTAATAGGACAGAAAGAGGAAAACAATTCACCATGAAAATCAAATGATTAGTGATGTGCCACGAACAAAGCTGCTCTTTGAAGTGAATAACAAGAAATGTCTCACTGATATCTCTCTCTCTCACATTGTGTTTTATGGAAGAATGAAGCCTTGTGTTTAGAACGATGGGGTGATGACAAACTATAATTTTAGGGAGGCGGTGAATTCAAAATGTATTTTAAAATATTAATTAATCACATTAAACTATAATTAATCACTCATAATTATTCATCATAATTGTATTATTATGCCACACATAACAATAATCATAATTATCATTAATCATCATAATTAATCACCCTTCAAAACATTATCACATGTGTTAACAGACCTGAAAGGTCTAATGCCAGTTCAGATTTTTTTTTTGTAAAATTAGTTTTTTGTGTGTGTTTGTTCACATTACAAACAGCATGCACCTGCTATCCATCTTCTGTGTGAACGAAATGCAGCTCCAATGTTACACGCATGAACAGAAGAGGAAACTACGTTCCCCAGAATGCACTTCTAACAGCGGTAAACACTGGCTTTATCAACATAAATATCTCATACAAGCCTTTATTAATATTATTAGTATTAAACCATATTAAGGTATTACGATATACTGCTCAAATAATAACCACAACCACAACCACAAGCGTTCAGACTGAGATCGGATCGGAAAAAATCATATACGTACTGGATCACATTTAGAACAACTTATGAAAGCAAAATCTGTACTGAGCTGTTCACACTGTCCTAAAAATGTCAGATACCTATTTGGTTCGCTTTGGGCTGCTGTCTGAACGTAACCTAATAAACACTAAATAAAAGCAACAGGATGAACAGAACACACTGATGATCATGGAACTATCATGACTAAAACTAGACACAGGAACCACTAGTGAAGCACACATGATCACAACACATGAACACAACAGGACCTGACAGAAAAACTTTTAAATTTAGTTTTTCCCTCTAAACATTTGTTTCCTTTCTACGTTTTAACATTTATTGAAATGTTACTGAAGTGGACCAAAAACTTGAAGTGTCTTACAGGTGTCAAAAAAAATCCTTAAATAAATAATATTTGGCGCTATAATAAAACCTGAAGGCTGACCTATTCATACCTCATCATTAAAAGTCACAAGTGCCACTCTTCTGTAAGGTGAAGTTTTTTGCATGGAGGACAGCACCATCTGCAGAGCTTCCTGAACTCCCTGAGGGTGAAAATAACATAGCATGCATAAAACAACTAGATTTTAAAGTTTGGACAGCAGACTTTTAAATATCGGCTTTCTCAAGCTAACATACAGTTTGATCAAGCTTTACCAAGTTGGGAACATTTTTCAAGGGTAAAGATTTTACAGTTTGATTCAGTATAAAATGTATTGATGCATGAATAAGACGAAGAATATACATTTTAAAAGCAATAGATAAAGAACTTTGAAAATGGTTGTTAAGATAAACAATATGGTTGGTATGGAGGGGTCAGTTAAATCCTATAATGTTCCCCTTGTCAATATAATTCATATAAACCAATCTCTGTGTCTTAATTCTTTTCCTAAGCGGAGACATAGATTTTTGGAAATAGCTGCTAGGATAAACAGTATGGTTGCTATGTAAGAGTCATTGACATCTTATAGTATTCTCCTTGTCAATATGACTCATATAAACCAAGCACCGTTTTTTAAATCTTTTTCTAAGCTGAGACAGAGATGTTTGAAAATGGTTGCTAGGGTAAAAAGTGGTTGCTATGGATAGTTATATGTTATACTATGGTAATGTGTTAAAACATTCTACCTTACCACTATGACCGACATAACCCAAACCCTGTGCCTCTTGCTTGTTTCATGTTTGAGATATTGTTTGACCCATTTTCCATTAATTTTCCTTTTAAGGTCAATGGTGACCTTTGACCCATTGCATGATAGTGCTCAGACTTATACGTCTCTTAAGTGTTGTGACTTTGAAATTTCTATGAGATTCTCAGTTTGAGCTACAGCTCGAACAAGATTGACCTCATGCTAAGTTATTAGGAACATTTTTCAGCATTCCCAGTCATACCAGTTTGAACAAAGTTTGAAGTCAGTAGCTTGAAGTAGCTAAGAGGAGTAGTGGTCAGAAATTTTAGTCAGAATAATAACAATAATTTCTTAAGCCAACATAGACACACATTTGCAAATGTTTTGTGTCAGTGAACAGAAATCAATCCAATGTCTGCTCTCACCTGGAGTCGTGACACATACGTTGGAGATCTCATGCTGTTGCCAGAAGATATCTGAGTAAACATGGGATACATCATATGAAACTAGATGCTAAAAAACAGCAGAGGCGATCAAATGAAAGCGCACCTCTGAAGTGACACTCATACTTCCAGAAATGTCCACACACAAAACTATCAGCATATCATCAAGATTCTCATAGTCAGCATCTCTCTGCTCCTCCATGTAGATCACATCCCTTCCAGGAAGAGTTTGCGAGGAGACCTGGCTCAGCTTCAGAGAGGAGGATGGGTAAATGTTCTCCCACCCACAAAACTCGCAGCACCAAAACTACAAAAAAACATAGATTAAATGCACAGAATCAAAATGTGCTTATTTTCTATTCGTTTAACTTACTAAGGATGTCTGATGTGTCTCAGTACTGCTCGAGGAAAACATGATGGCACTGCATTTCCCACATTGCAATGGTTTCTGGCTTCTCTGCACAGCAACAGCTGCAAAGGAAATAGTGGAAATGTTTTGTATGGGTGAGGAAATGTCTCTTAAATATATAATTGTACAACCTCACCTTTGTTCATGTCAACAAGGTTTCCCACTTTCAGAGACACTACGTTTACGTTTGCTTTGAGTTCAGTCTCTTTTGCATTCTCGTTACCTGAGCGACAAGTGTGAACCATGAGAAAAGTATAATGGTTGGTTGATTGGTTGTTTATTGTGTCTGTGAAATAGCCTCATGGCGGGTCTTGACCAATAAAAGCTGAAAAAGCCCCACCCTTCCCTGGCTGCTTAAGAAAGGACTAAGACGTGGTATTTATGTGTGATTATGTGTGTATTTCCAAATAAGCGAAACGTTTAACCCAGTGTTTCTCAATTATTTTCTCCCACCCCACCCCAGGAGGTAAAAACACAAGTATTGACTCTTTATTTAGAAGTAAACTAACTTCATGGAGTTTTATAGTGAGATGATGTTTTCTCACCTCTTGGCGGTAAAAGTGGAGGCAGTGTGTTACATAAAGTGCTCCTCTTCTTCATGCTTCGAGGTGGCACTGGTGGGGGAAGCAACGATGAAGCTGTAACTAAAACAAAATCAACCAAATCATTTAAAATTACAGTCAGAAATATAACTTTTTTCCATTTAATGCAAGCACACTCTTTAAAATGTGCAGAGTGTAATCAATCATCAAATTGTATTTATATAGTGTGTTCTTGTTGCAGTTTCTTCAAAGCAGCTTCACAAAAGCCTAATGAGAAAAAAACAGCTTAACAAGAATTCCTATCAGATAATTCCATGTTATAGAAATAGAATCCTCTCGTACTGTTAAATTAAGAACTAAAGTTTCTTTTGAAAAGAAGAGGAAATATAATCAATCTTGTCAACATTTTATACTACGATTCCAATCACTAACTTGCTATAAACCAAGTTTAGCCTACTTTTGTAGCAAAAATTAAAAATCCAATTATTTTTGGATTTTGGTAAACCAAACCAGAGGATTTAAAAAATAAAATAAAACGTGATTTATTTATCAAGAAAAATACTTTTATAAATCACAAACTTTTGATAAGTAAATCAACCTAATTGATCTTTTAGACAAATATTCAACTTAAACTGTACATAACATTAAACACAAAAATAAAACTTAAATCATTTCTTTAGGTTTATAATCCTTACTTTAGTGAGCTTTACTTAAAATCATAACTGTCTTCTCTTTCTTTCTGCATCTTCATCTTAAACGTATCAAAAGAAAATCAGCTTGAACCCTCAGCAGTGAGGTTTCCTGTCCTCAGCGTTTCACACCCACAAAAGGATGTGATGTTCATTATTCCTAAGAACCTGTTATTTTTCAAGCACATTGATCTTCTGAATGAAATTGTTTCCAGGTGTCAGTCAGAAGTTTGCAAATAGAATATATTTTACATAGTGAAAAAGTCCACGAATCTTCCTCTTGCTCATTCAAAAAAGTAAAAAGCATTCCCAGACTCTTGCACCGTCACCTGCTCTCTGAACGAAGGGAGGCCGGTTGTCATAAGGATGATCTGAGAGCGATGGAGCTCTGAACAAACCACAGGAGAAAGTGGAGTCATAACCTGCAAAACATCAGCAATCCTGAGACTTGTGCATTTATAGCCCTCAACAAGATGTGGACAACCAAACCGCTTTTAAAGAAGCGTAAATACTTTGTTATAATGTTCAAAGGTATTATCAGATGATTTTTCAAGGCTCTCTTGAATGTATCTTGACGTCTAATTACAATGGAATTAGTAGTGAATGATATTCAGGGGGGGGGAGGCGTCACGGTGGCGCAGTGGGTAGCACGGTCGTCTCACAGCAAGAAGGTCGCTGGTTCTAGGCTCGGCTGGGGCAGGTGGCATTTCTGTGTGGAGTTTGCATGTTCTCCGGGTCCTCCGGTTTCCCCACAAGTCCAAAGACATGCGGAATAAGTGAATTGAATAAGAACAATTGCCCATAGTGTTAAAGTGTGAATGTGTGTGTGAATGTTTCCCAGCGATGGGTTGCGGCTGGAAGGGCATCCGCTGCGTAAAACATATGCCAGAGAGTTGGCGGTTCATTCCGCTGTGGCGACCCCGAAAGGGAAGAAAGCCGACATGAAGATGAATGAATGAATGAATGATATTCAGGGAGTTTGTTAAGACTTGTGGGAGGGATCCTAAGGTTTGTGACATCACATTTTGAATGTTATGTTCAAAAAGTGTTAAAAACAAACTCATAAAAATAATAAGAATTTTAACATTTATACCACGTTTTTCTAAAAATTCCCTTTATTTCTTTGGGGGTCATAAGAGGGGGATTATTCTCTTAAAACTACAACTGGAACTGGAGGTAGGCAACAATAAGTAAAGAATATACAATAGCTAAGTGTGCATTATTCAGTTTTAAATTCATGATATGGAGGCAAAGAACTGCTCAACACTTCATTAATGATTAGTAGTGTATAGTTATCATAAAGTTCTACCAAAACTTTTTCATGACTTTGTCTTCTCCCTGTCCTCCTCTATTTTATTTTATTTTATTTTTTTTGCTTCTCAGTTTGTGTTTATTTAAATAGCTTCTGCTATTTTATATGTACATAGTTCATTAGGGTTTGGACAGACATTGCACTTTCTTCACGTCATTATCTCAGCTAGATTTAAAATAATGTGAGTAAGACCATCTTGAAAAGGTTCATTTATCTGCATTTTCTTTACTTTATTTGTACCGTGCCATTAAATAAAAATTCTGTAAAATCTGCATTGTAATTTATTCGCTACTAAGCATTTATCTAGTTACTTATCCTAAAGTAATATGCTGCAGTAATGCATTACATTTTTAATATTTCACTCCCAACACTGTAGATAAATATGTTATGTTTTCTTGGATCTCATTTGATAAGAATAAATCACTCAGGCAAATTAGTAAACAAAAAAAAGAATTAAACTGAGACCATATCAAATTTGGTCCTGAACAAGTTTCTGGACCATCTGTTACCAAGATTACTCTCTTATGTGACTCAGCAACTCTGACTGTGCTGTAATATTAACAAACTCAAAGTCTCAAAAGATCAACTGACCTTGATTCAAGATCTTAGCCTCTTCTTCAGTCAAGCTCTCAGACCTCCAGTTACACACAACATGACTGCAAGCAAACTCCATCTCTGAAAGAAGAGAGCGATATCAGGTTCAGTTTTTGTCAGCTAATCTCATCTTCACACCCTGCAAGGTAAAGCATCAACAGGACAGCGCAGCTCTCACCAGGAAAGCACGGATCACATGTGGCAGGTGCGTTTCTCGACAGTTTAGGCAAAACCTTCGCTGATGTCTCAAGGCTCATTTCCTGTCAACCTTTCGAGTGTTGCTTTGATCTCACCTGTGCTTAGATCAGAATCTCTCATAGAGCAGAGTCTCTCATATTGTTGTGCATTTCATACATTTTATCTAAGTTCAGATCGTGTAGCAAGAGGTTTGCCAATTTTTTACATCTCCACAGAGAGCAAAATGAATCAAATGAATCAGTCTACTTGATAAAAACATCAACGTTATTTCAGCTCAAACCACCCTTCAGCTGCTCACGTCTGAAGGAGTGTGATACACAGATACAAGAAGACAGGAAACTGAGAGTATGCTTCAATGGAAAGTAAAAAAAAGAAAGAAATGAAACCAACCATTGTGTCAACATCCATTTTTGCATAGTTTCACTTAGCATAGCTCAAGCTGATTACTGGCATGGTTCCCTGAACCTCAGTACCATCAGCTTTCTGTAAATAGATAATCTTCTAGATCATGGGTCACTTATAACCCAAGTCACAAAACTGGATAATCAAGTTCTTACTTAGAGTATGTTTAAAGGGATGCAGGTGTTGCGTAAACAGTTCCAAACATTAGGAAATTAAACATGTAAACTGCATTGCTTCAGTTTCTTGAAGGCATCATGAAGTGGCTTTTTATGTTTCTGTTCAATTCTGGAGACAATAGTCTCACATTTAACCTACCCTCACTCAGCTTTCAGGGATAGGCATGGGTTCTCTCTCAGAAAACACCTTTAAGAATAAATGAAGCGAAAACTGCTGGAACTGAGGAGTATTTAGGCAATTAGATGATCTAATATGTTTTTTTTTTACATTTTTATTATATACTGCTATTCCCTTTAAGGCATCTCTTAAATTAATCTTTGAATGAATGATGACTGAGTGAATGTTATTTGAGAAAATCTGTATACCATGTATTTGATGCATCTGTAACCATTGAACTGAAAATGTTGATGTTTTATTATATATTAAGAGAGACAATGAAAGAAGTCTTGTATGTCCAATCAGAACGGTCCTCTGATGACTCATCGATGATCATGTTTTCTTACCACCATCAGCAGATCTTATTCTGTTATATTATGCTATTGGTTTTGTTATATTGATTTATAGATTTTGTCAATCTTTTTTATGGAGATAATTCAGAACTGTTTTTTTGTAGAGATTCTTGAACTTGGTCTTTTGAAGGAATAGGACATATTATATTTCTAAAATAATTCAAACAGAAGACCCGAAAACATTCCTATCTCAAAGGTTGTGAATAAACTGTAGAACTGTTAAAAATATGCCTAAAACATGCTTTATAACATTGATAACAAGAGTGTAAATATCCCACTAATTTATTACCAACAGTGAGCAGAGCAGAATGGTGCGGAGCTGCTTCACGATGCCATTCTAAATCTTTAAATCCTCATTGAAATATTTCAGAGACTTGAGGTGTATTCATTATCTTGTCTTTTGAATATGATAGCTACGATTAAATCCACCTCTCCAAAGAAAAACACCTACAAAACTTGTGATTTTTAAATATAAAAATATTGTGACACAAATTACCAAAACTATATAAATACGATTTATTTATTTTAAATCATAACTGCTATTTGTGTGATTTGTGTGATTTAAGTTGGAATATGCGCAACACAAGAATTTTAAGACGGTATGTATATTGTATTGGAGATATGTGAATAGAGAGGTGCATTAATTACAACTTTCTTGTAACTTGATTTGAGATGAAAATTCTACACTAGCTCAGCATTCATTTCCTTCAATTCTTTCGCCATCAAGTATCCGCTCATAGTTTTATGAGTGCACTCCACCAGGAGTAAAGGTTAATTATCTCGCTGTAAGGAGAAAAATATGTGTAAGTCTTGTCTTGTGTGTCCCATCTGCATCTAGTTTGTAGTATTGGTCCTTTATAATTCCTAGAGAGGTCCAGTTTGCTCCTTTCACTGGGTTTATTTCATGTATTTCTGTTTGTTGTTCCCACTCTTGTTGCTTTTTTTCCAATACATACTAGTTTATTTTCTGCTTTAAATCTAAAAAACAATAGTGTGTACACATAGTGTGAAATGGAGCATTCGCATGCTTTGTGTTAATCATCAGTTTATAAATGATAAATGATAGTGTGTAAATTGGACATTCCATTCATTTTTTAACAGCTTCTTTATCATAGAAGTTGATACAGAGGAAATATATTTTTCATTTAAACATTTTATTAGTCAATATATCAGTTAATAATGACATGAAAACATATCTAACAATATTTAATTCTGTTTGTGCATTACAAACTTATACTGGTTTTAAAGGGGACATCACTCTCCAGGTGTGAAACCCCCTAAAAAGATCCAAATCAATCTAGGACAATTTGTTAAAACCCACAAAACTTTAATATACCCCAAAAATAAACCATCCTCAGATAGCTACCGTTTGTGATGTCACAAACCTTAGGATCCCTCCCACAAATCTTAACAAACTCCCTGAATATCATTCACCACTAATCCCACATAATTAGACGTCAAGATACATTCAAGAGAGCTTTGAAAAATCATCTGATAATACCTTTAAAAATGACACATCCAGTTTTCATACTTATACGCTTGTACAATACTTATAAGTGTACAAAACAACACCTTACAGAATTTCATCTCAGTTTCAGTGAAGTTCCGTGAACACAATTTCAGGAGGAGTGATCATTTAATTAGCGAACAATCTAAGTTGGTCTCGGCCCGAAGGCCCTCCTACGGACAGCTCGCTCAGTACTTCTTAAAAAGCAGCATGTAGATTAATTACAAAGTGCATCTCAAAGAGAATGAATTTTGTGGTGCCTAAAAGCTTATTTTAATAGAATTAGTGCTTCAAACTAATTTCTAGCAGCAGAACCTCGAGAAAGGGAGTCACCCGTTTTCAAGTGTGTACATTTTCAGAAAGAATCAAAAAAGTGTCCACTTTATTTAAAGGTTCTGTATCATGTAAACTCAACTTTTCAGATATTTTTTTGCTCAATTTAGTATCATATTTTATAAAAAAAAAGTCATATTCAGATTGGTTCACACATGTTTCAGTAATCCTACTTTCTTTTTATGGGAGCTCAATATGGCTTGATGGTCGTAGCCACACCCATTGGCCATAGCACCGCTCACTAACCAATGGGACGCACTGACTGACCCAGATGTTGTAACCGTAGCAGAACAGCATCAAATAATCAAGAGAAAAACTGTGTTTTAGGAAATTCTCGGCCAAGAAGGGAATTTCTGTGGGCCCACTGCCACCAACAACAACCCAGCAGGGATCTGGCGGAAGTGTGGCAGTGAGAGGAACAGAAGGTATATATACGTTTTGTGGAGCACAAGCATTTGAGGTGATTTAAAAGCATTGTTTTTAATAAATTGTGTTTTTATAAATGCTGCCTTTGAAGGTTTAGAGGGGTCAAATATTTATTATGAAAGCTTTAAAAGAGGCATGATATGGCACCTTTAAACATAACATTTTAAAACGCTTGATTAGCGTTATTGCTACTAAGTAAGTTGAATACTTTCGGGTTAATATTTTTAGTGATATTTCTAAAAGTCAAAAAAATTGTTGAACATTTTTAAAAAGAGTAAATCTGAAGTGTCTGCACTAAGAAAAGGAATATAAGGGTCGATTGTGAAAGTCTGGATAATAAAAAAAATGCATAAGGAAACGTTGAATCGGTAAAAGCCATTTTCACTGGTTAATCACTTAAAATGCTACGAGGAGAGGTGAGGGGAGAAACAAGCATCTTCATCCATGTGTTTTGTGAACTCTCGTTACTTGTAAGAACATATACTTTTGCATAATTAAAAAGTTAAGTTTAAATGAATACAGTCTGTCCAATTCGTTGCAAGCAGATAACCAGCGGTTTATCACATGAAAACATCATCGATTCACTCATGATTGTCTCAAACTTGCATCATATAGGAAACACATACTAATAAACATCCTCTTGACGTCCTTTTGGGAGAAAGCGGTACAGAAGGCAAAGTAATGAAATTAATGTTATACTTAACATTATATATATTCTAAAGGCTTTAAAGTATTAGATCTGCTTTAAAATACACCTAAATTGCTCTTTAGGCTCTGTTTCTTCACATAAACACCTCATAATGTTTCTTATCTCCATCTTTAGGCTTTCAGAGCATCTAGAACAGCCTTCAGAATTGCAGCGACCGCTACAGCTCCCGGGTCAGGCTGTGTTAGACGTTCAGAGGCAATGTAACTGGCACGTCCAGCCTTTGCGCTGAGGCTGCGGGTTGTTTCTGCACCCAAATCTGCTTTCTGTTACACACAAAATTCATAATATTTCAAATAAACATCAGGGAAAAAAGAAGTTTAAAAGAAATTGTGCGAACCTCAACCGCTGCTTGTAGTACCGATATGTAGCCACCAGGGGCAGTAGAGGACAGTTTCATCAGCTCCTCCACAGCAGGACAGAGGGCATCGAGCTAACAAACACATGCCATTAACAAAAGATCTTGTAAACTTATATATATATATGTCCCTCCATTTTCTTGTTGGCTTTGTAGAACAGTATATAGTAGTTCTGTTTCTACTCCATAGAATTATCAAAAATGAATTCCTATTAAACTCCTAATCCTCATTAGATCTCTGTAAAGCTGTTAAAAAGGTGCTATAAAATATTTTTTTATTTATATATATTTTTAATGTGCATTGTTAGATCATTGAGTTTAATTTCAGATTGTCGCCCTCTGCTGGTCGAATTCTGTTCTGCAACCCCCAGATTTGAGTGTGAGTACCCAAATTGAGAGGAAAGGTGACAACAGGCTGGGACCCTGAAATAGGAGCCATCTGATCTTTATTGGGGGCTGATAGTGAGAGCTTCTCATCTTTTATTTTTATTAGATTGCTATATTTTCATGGCTCTCAAACTCAGCTTGTTTTTAGACAACAAACTTATTTTACCCTATTTACCCCATTAATCAATTTTGGTTTATTTATTTTTAGTAGTTAGATAACTGTGAGGTGTTAGCCAAGTTTTTTGTTATTTCTGATTAGGTAATTGAGAAGGAAATAATCAAGTTTGTTTGGGTTTGTTTTTGTTTGGCATGTCATCCCCTGATAATTGCCCTACTTTCAGTTGTCTGTAATAAATGTGATAATACATTTTTACGATCACTTCATTCCTGTGTCGAGACTTGTTCACTTCTTCGGTTGCTTTTAACCCCTAGAGGATGTTGTATGCATAAAAAAGACTTTCTACAAGCATCACTCGTACCATGGTGCGATCTCCTGGCTCAGCTCCTCCATATCTGAACAAAGAGAAAAACACTTTAATCAAAGTCGTTTTTATTTACACACACATTCTGGTGTTTTGTGTAATATAGTATACCTCTTCATGGCCTCTGTCCCAGCATGCAGAGCTTTGGCCCAAGCTGCACCATCACAGCTCTGTCTGAGATGAGGAGCCGCCGCAGACATAAACAAGCAGTACAACTGGAGAGAAGATAGAGCAGCGGAACAAAACAGTATTAATGTTAAATTTAGTCTTTAAAGTGACACAATGAGTATAGCACGTAAAAAGTCCTGCACCGCTCCTGACGATCCTCCCATGCACTCCTGCACCAAAAGAGCCAGATCCCCCAGAAACTGGCCAACATTTTCAGAGACGCTGTGCGTCTGGAGCCACTTCTGGATTGCTGAAAAACAAATTGTCAAGGTTTGGTTTCAAAGACATGTTGAATTAAATCTAACCAATTAAATTAAATAATCAACCCTCTTAGGTTATCTGCTGGTAGGTTTCTTGCAAAAAATATTTGTTAATAAAAACTAATGATATTTTAGTTCAGCACATATTCCATTTATGGAAGCATACGTGTAGCAAAATTCTATTTGAAATGTAATATGCAATATGACAATGCAATATGTGAAATGAAAATGCCTTTCTGTAATTAAATTTGCACTTTCACATTACATGTGTGCTAGGTTTATTGCAAAAATAAAATGAAAATGAAAATATATAATATACATTTGCCATCTATGACTGTCGTTTCAAAATGAAGTTAAAATGCATTACCAAAATTGAATGAAAAAAAAAGTAGCAAAAATTAGCAAAATGAGCATTCAAATGCTGTTTGTCCTGAATGCTGGTACATTTTGGATTAGGAAACGAATGATAGCATTGTCATTGGGAGACTATGGGATATGTGTCGCAAAATTAAATCCGCAATGCATTCTTGCTGACTACGTCCACAACAATACAAAGATAGTTCTGTTGCTATGTTCGACCTAAAATAGTCATATTGTACTGTAAAATGAGGAAGCAGAAAGTTTCTGTAAAACGTTTTATTCACAAATGTGCAAGTAAAGATGAATTGGCTTTGAAAGCGATCTTGTGCTTTTCCTATAAACATGTGATAAATTATCTTAATTAAACATATAATTAAACAACTTGCAAACAATGGAACTTTAATTATGGGTATGAACACTGGGTCAGAATCGCTATTCACCCAGCAGAACTAGACTGATGTAGAGGAGTAACGTGTCTAAAACAAGCCCACTCAGAATCGATGCTGGAAGACAGTGGAAAATGAGATTAGAAGAAAATTGTGGTAAATTCATAGCTATCTCTAGCTGCCAGAGGGCATAGGTGTTCACCTCAGAGTCTCTGGCCAAGGAGGTTGAGACTCACCGACTTATATTTAGAAAACTTTAGCTACATGATTAGAAGAATGATGCAAAGAGATTTTACAGAATTTTTCTGGTGGACACAATTTGACTACAGGTAAGTTGGACTTTTTGTAACATTTCTCAGTTCAGGTTTTTAATGGATTTTTATTTTTTAACAAGCTTACCTTGAGCTACATGTGCATGCGTGCTCCCACAGTCCCCATCCCCTGCTGCTCTATCCAAGGCATTGAGCTCCTCCTGACGCTCCAGCAGCGTAGAGCAAACAGACTTCAAAACCAGCCGAATGGTGGAAGACAGAGACCCTGAAGATCAGCAGCACTCTGGATTCTCAGCGATTACAAAGGCTTCAAGTTTTGTCATCAGCAAGATTTTTTTTAAACACTTTTGTTATAATTTGATTAATTGTCTATTTTTTATTAATGGCCTGTTTATTAGTTTGGAACTCTATTAGCTTCGTAAAATTGTTTTTTAAACCTCCGCTTTGCTAAAGAAACTACAAATAAGTTACTTATTCAATATTCAGACAACATGTAAATATTCAGACAACATATAAATATTCAATATTCAGTCAACATAAAAAAAATATTTGGATCCGCAAAAACCTCAGTGTAATACAAAACTTTTCCGTGATTAATAAATCACTAAAAATGTTGCACAGCTTGGAGTTTTAGACTTTAAAGTGTAAAACAACTATAATAGCAATTCTGTGTCTGTTCTACCTTCAGTAAACATTTGAGATGGCGGTTTAAGTTTTTCCACAGGTTCCAGAAACAGGTTCCTTCCACTCACAGACACCGTGCTGAGGTTTGGCCAGGCGGGGGCGCTGGTTTCAGCATCTGATAAACACAAACACTTCACTCGCTTAAATAAGTATTTTCAACACCTTCTAATCAATATCCATCTGTCGATGTAACACCTAGATCATTATTCCAGGTGCCACGGAGATGGATGTCAAACTAACTGACCTTCTTGCTTCTATGAGTATCACAGGAGCACTCTTCTATGAGTAGAGAACATTGTTTGTGACATGAGTGTAAATAAGGTAGCTAAGCCCTCCTGGATTGACCCAAAATATCTCAAAATGGGTTCAGAAGAGGACCGAAGCCTTAACAAGCTTGGAACATCACCAGGGTAAGTGGTTAATGGCTACATTTTTATTTTTTGGGGTGGAGTATGTCTTTAACCTCGTACCCCTTAAAAAATGTAGCACCAAAACCACAATTTCCCCACAGAATTTGAGGTATAAGTCAAGGATAAAGAACTACTTGCACACCGAATTTACATGGAGAGGGTTGTATTGAAGCATTCATGGTTGCTAGGGTTAATGGTCTGGTTGCTATGGAAGGGTCCGTGATATTAAATATTTTTCCTATAGTCACAGTATTATGAACTGAGCACCAGGTTTACATATTATTCAGCAAAATTGGTTGCTATGGCGAACCTTCCAGTTGCAAAACAGGGGTCAGTGTAGTCATAAAAAGTTGGACTTGGCATTTTAAGTGACATGGACCAAGGCAGTTGTTTCTATACTTTCTGAAGTTATAGATAGTTAAAAAGTTAGATATAGATCTGCTAACTTGGTTGCTAGCAAAGCCTGTGAGGTTGCTAAGGAGGTATCAGTTATCATATAAAGCTCTAATCGACTTTGCAAGTGACCATAAACCAAACTTCAAGTCTGATTTTCTGAAACCAAGATAAAAAGCTTTTAAATGATTGATGGAGTAAGGACTTTGATTTCTAGGGAGTGGTCAGTCATCTCATAAAAGTTCCATTGTCATTAGCCATTAACATTAACCAAACTCAATGTATGTATAATATTAAATTTTTTATATAATTTATTACCCCTTTGTCATTTCATAACTAGAACTGCGCTTTGTGTGTACTTGCTCTAGCTAAAAACCTCTACATTTTTCTTGAATTTCATGTCTCATCAAAATGGCTGTTTGAACCATATTCCTATGGCCCTGTTTTGAGAAAGTTTGGCCACCCCTGGCAGAAAAAGTCATAGTACTCACTACAAAGCTTATCCGCAGGTTATGAGGCATGGTTAGTAGACCTACAACAATCAATAAAGAACTAATTAGGTAGCAAAAATCTAAACTTTACAAGGAGAAGTCAGTATTGCAGTATTTTACAATAAGACATTCCGAAGCAGACCAGATAAGCACAAAGTATAAATAATAGTAGATAAGTAGAGCCTTGAGTTTAGTGGTGAATTGATCATGGGATCTATATTCTATATATTTATCTATATTTCATAAGAATAGACTTGAGATCAGAAAAGAACCAACCCGCTTACCAAAAAGTTTGAGGACCTCTTCATCAACCTTCATCAAAGAAAGAGACATTCCCGCCATCTCCAGTGATGTTATAAACGATCCTGACATCACCCTGGCAACCAACACATCACGCTCCTCTGAAAACAAGCAACCAATCACACAACATGGGTATAGACACCTAAATCTTTAAAATTAGCTTTTAAATGCTTTCAAAATGCATTTGGAAAAACATGAGATGAACAGCATGAACCAACCAAATTTAATTTTTATTTAGAAAACTACTTTTACTATTTTTCCATACCAGAGGGAGAAGGAGAAATAGAGAGCTACGCTTTGAATTAAAGAGTTAGCTTGGCCAAAAAAAGCCATAGGAGGTCTTCTGAAGGACTTGGCCATCTCAGTAGGTCCACGAGACCAGATTAGGCTTAGTTTAGAAAAACTAAAATTACTAGCATGAAATCGAAAAAAGAAGAAGAAGAAGAAGAAATTGAGCTAAATAAGTACATTTCAATAACCCTTTAATGGCTGGTGAAACCTTGTCACCGTGGGCTCTTATGGGTTAAGCTAAACCTTTGATTTGTTCCTAGCATCTATATTACAAATTAATAATTAATACATCACATGAACTGATTTTAACTCTGTTATTCTCTCTTAAGATCAACCTCACCCAGACAGAGAACAGCAGCTTTGGAAATCACAGCCATTTCCAAACATGAGAGAGCACCTAAATTGTTCACACACAGCACCACCTGGTCTCCTGTTGAAGAATTGCAGGTTTTACATTCGCAGTGCACCTTGTAAACAAGCCCTAGATGGATCTCCGGTCAGTGTCTTACCAGCTTTCAGAGGCAGGTGGGATTTGTTCGAAGAATCTGTCAAGTGATTAACGATAGTCTTCACAACTTCATCAGCAGATACAACCTGAACGCAGCTCAAATCTCTTTGTTAATAAATCATTGCTCTTGTATTTTGGGAATGGTTAAAATGCAAAACTCGCCTTTAATCTTTTAATGCCTGGTTCTCCATGGATTCCTAAATAAATGATATTATAAGCACATTTCAAACTATACATGAAGCACAACCAACATATTTATACTTCACAAACATTTGTTAAAGGTGCTGTTTCTTGTAAACTCGACTTCTCATGTATTCCTTGCATATTTAATTATCAAAAACATGCCTCAAGTCATTTTCAGATTGGTTCATGCATGTTTATGTTATCTTATTTTTCTGGGAGCTCAAAAAGGCTTGATGGCCATAGTACGCCCATTGGCTGAAGCACCACACACTAACCAATCAGATGGATAGCTAATGCAGCGCATCTCAAAGAAGAACGTATGTGATGATTGACCCGTAAGTGAACCGTAGTAAAACCACATTGATAAACAATGAACTAAAAGTATAATTTTGGATGTCCCGGGCCAAAAGTGAATACTAAATGTTGAATATATTAGTCTATAATTGGTGGATTTTCTGTGCCAACAAGTATCGATTTTGTCAGCGTTTTTTTTTAAATGTAGTCTAGTCGAGTTTTTAATAATAATTTTTGGGTTTTTTATATTTAGTCAAATAAACTTGCCTTGCCTAGTTTCTATATAATTAGGGTTTCGGCAGATTTGATACGGCCAAATTTAAGACTTTTTAGAATCTTTAAAAAAAACTTTGTACAAAATCTTTTTGCATAATAAACAGTATGCATCAAACGTTTTTTTTACGCATTTTAACCGCTAAAAGCCATTTTGGTTTTTGAAGATTTACAAAATGTTTTTCAAACTCTGGAAACCATAACTATGACTTTATGGGTATAGCAAACCTAACCAAACTTTTAAAATTATTTCTAGACTTTAGAAGCATTCTCTAAATCTCTGCCAACCCAATTACATAAATACACAAAAACATAAATAGAACAGTCAATTTAAGATCATGTGGAAACCATGTGTGATGCTTTTTTACTTATTTCACCGCAGCTTTACAAAATGAAAGGCCAAGAAAAGCAAAAAAAATTCATCTACATTAGATGTTCATGTGTTGGCAGTTGTGAAGTGTGCAGTCATCAAAACAAAAACAGAAAATGCTTTTTCTTTCTTTCTTTCACCTAGTCCCAGCTCCATCTCTCCGGGTGGCAGCTGGAAAGTTGGAAGGCATCCAGGAACACTGCATGGGGAAAGACTAACACCCAGCGTACCTGTCACACAACAAAATAATTTTTTAAACTCAGTCTATGATACTCTCAACAGACTAAACCTAGTTTTCCTACCAATATTTTCAATGGCTTCCTTCACCCGAGCAACAATTTCCTCTAGGGGACATCCTCTCTCTGCCAGAGCTCCAGATAGCTAAAAGAACAAAGTTCTTTATTATCAATTATATTCTTGTTTATTAAATCACAACGGACTAATTAAAGGGAATCACCTTGTGAATCAATATGGTTCCACACAAGCCTCTGCGGCCAGCTTTGCTCGGCTCAGCGAAGGCACAGTCATCGGCCACAATCACCATTTCCACTGGTACGCCCTGCGCCCGAGCCTGTTCCAGAGCGATGCCGAAGTTCAGCCGATCCCCTGTGTAGTTCTTAACGACGAGTAGAACGCCCGAAGCACCACTCTTCCAGAGAGAGAGAATAGCAGCAAGCACGCTTCCCGGAGGAGGAGACGCAAACACTGCGCCGGCCACAGCTGCACTGAGCATTCCCACCCCAACAAACCCTGAGGAGAGACATCAAAACATAGAGATTCATAGAAAACGTCAGCAGCTAACATAAGTTTATGTTTTCTAGTTCTTGCATACATTTTAAACTGTTAATAATTTCCAAAATTTGATTAATAAAAGCAGAATTTTCTGTTGCTTGGGTCAAAATGTGGACTTTTATTCAAAGTGAGAATATTAAAGACAGAGAGATGTTGATAAGGAGACAGGGAGGGAGAGCTCTGGTAACATTTAATAACTTAATAGAGCCTAATTTCTTTTAAAGAGATTTCTTTCTAAAATGTACTTAACTTATTTTATGAGTATTTTATGAGACCATTTTCTTTAGACAATAAAACAAAAATAATAATTTGGTGCACCGTCCACAGGTAAATAACAAAAAAAAGTTAGACAGCACAACCATTTAAAAAGTATCTACTGAACAAATTCTGTCAGACTGCAGATGCTTTCTTCTTGATTGCTTGTTGATGCTGAAGTGGCCAGTTAGGGGGCAAAAACTTTTGCACACAGGGCCATGTAGTTTGGGATTTATTTTTACCCTTAATAATAAAGACCATAATTCCAAAATTTCATGATGTGTTAACTTGGGTTATCTTTGACTAATAATTAAGTTAGTTTGATTATCTGACTGTGTGACAAACATTCAAATACACGAGAAATTAGTAAAAGGGCAAACACTATTTATGCAGTTTATGTGTGTGTGTGGGGGGGGTTTGTGTACCACAAAAACCCCTATAACAATTTTCTCATGAGAAATAACTTGCGTGCTAACTTTGATTTTCCAGAGCTATTTTTATGGTTGGGCTCCTCCTGTTAGTTTTATTAGCGCTTGACCTGAGCCTGACTCGGTTTAAGTCTATAACGTTACATCATGTCCGTTGAATCCTTACTTTTTCTGTAGCATTCACTACTTACATCACTATTATTCAACCTAAATATTTTTCGAAATATACTTTGTTATTGATTAATGAATGTATGTAATTAAAAAAATATATCGTTATTTAACTTGCCTAATTATTCGCAGATTTTTATTTATTTATTTTAGTTTTGTTTAACAGAGTTAAAATAGTTTTCGTCCGCCATAAACACGAGAAAAGCCATCAAAAGCACGTCGTTTAGAGCCTAAGCGACCCTTCATTAACGCTCACCTGCATGCGCGGGCTCGTGACCAGACCCGCCTCCAGAAAGCACCGCGACCTTCCCCTTCATCCTCTCGGGATCGGAGCGCAGCACGACCCGGTGCCCCCGGAGGATTGCCAGACCCCCGTTACCCCTGACGAGACCCTCGAGAGCCTCGTCCACACAACTGTCCACCGAGTTCAACAGCTTCCTGCGCACCTGCTCCAAACACTCGTCAGTCACTATATCAGCAGTCAGATCATTTCTAAATATATAAATTACACACTTGTGGAAGAGAAACCGCTACAAACCTCCATCACGTCAGGCAACCTCCGTCGACTTTTTTTTTTTCCAACCTTCGTCCCATCAGACCACTTCCGCAAATAACGATGACGTCACGATGTATGCCCCCTAATGTGGCGCGCTGCTCGCACGTTAAAATAAATATGTATCTCTGCCATTTGATCTTATGCAGTACTGTACATTGTTAACAGATTGAATTTGTGAGGTTGTGCTAAACATGAGCCAAATCATCTCCATTAAAAGAGCCCAACACTTCTGCGGGCACATGCTTAATTGTGAAGATGCACCTGCATTTCCGAAATGTTGTCTTCAATATTCATGAAAGGTCTTACAATATGCACGTAAAAATATTGTGTTCATAACGCTGCCCACGTAACAAAAAAGTACTTTATTGTACCTCAAGTATATTTATATTTCAGATGGTATGTTTAAAATGTAATTACACAAATTGTACTTTTTGTAAGTACATTTCAAGTATCGAATTGTGCTTCATGCTGAAATATTTTAAAGAAACTTTGAAATAGTTGTACTATATTAGACTGAAATATATATTAATTGAAAATTACGAGGACTGTCTAAATAGGTAATTGTGGTCTGGTGGATAAAGGGATCAACTTGCAATCAGAAGGTTGCAGGTTCAATCCCAGATCCACTGAGTTGAAGGTGGAGTGAGTGATGAAACACTTGCTCTACCATCTTCATTAACCACAGCTGTGGAGCCCTCAAGCAAGGCACCAGTTTCCTGACTGCTCCCTGGGTGCTACAGCCATCACTGCCCACTGCTCCAGGTGTGTGTACACTGGGATGGGTGACATGCAGAGCACAAATTCCAGATAGGGGTCACTTTCACCAAAGTATATTTATCTCATTTTATTATTGTTTTACATATATTTTATAGATAAAAATGTTATCACCGTAACATACACTGAAAGTATACTTTAAAAGAGGACATTTTAGAATCAACGATGTAATACTAAGTTTAAGTTCATGTGGGGGAAATTATTTGTGCTCATTAAAATCCTGCATGTTAAGTACATTTAGTATACTTCAGGTCGCTGCATTTAAGCATATAAAAGTATACTACACTTAAAATTGAGCTTTTCTACAATTAATTACGTTTAAAAAATATTTACATGCCAAAATAGCATGCCTCAAGTAAACTATCTTGAATATAATATATGTAAATATGATGAGTGCAGCTTTATGTACACAAAAGTATGTTTTCACCTTTTCTTTTTCACCTGGGTACAAACAACTATGTTGTATATACATATGTACAGTGATACCTCAAGATATGAAAATTAATTTGTTCCAGGGTGGCCTTCGTATGCTGAATTTTTCATATGTTGAACCAAGTTTCACATGTAAAGGCCTAATCCTTACAGTCCACACAAAAACAACACAAAAAATGTAAAATAACATGGAAAGCCAGAAAAAAAAATAAGTAGAATTATTCAATCCTTAAAAGTAAACATTTTAAATCTAATAAATAATAATAAAACAATTGAACAGAATAAAATAAATAAATAATAATAACCCTTACTTTTCGAGTGAGGCGATGTGGCGAAGTGACGGAGGAGGTGGTAGAGGAGGAGAACGAATAGTAGCGGAGGACAGCCATGGCCATAAAAATACGCTTTACCAAAAAAGCAACACGCAATTATCCACGAATTTAGTACACCTGAAAACATGCATGAAGAGAACTGTTATATGCAGTCAAAGGAAAAGAAGGAGGGCTCTTTTGTGAAGACGTAATGGGATGTCAGACAACCAACAGGAGAGCAGAATACTTTGCACGAACCCACAGCATCAGGGCTGGAAGTGACCAATAGGAGAGCTGCACATTTGGCGGCGAGCTGAATGCAGTCACGTGATGCCCAGTGTTGTATAATATTCTTTTCGTGGTCTTTCGTATCTTGAATTTTCAGTGACATGAAGCATTCATATCTCGAGGTACCACTGTATTCTAAAATCCTGTATAGAATAAAGACACACCATCTAAACAAACATAATAACAATGCCTTAAATTTATATAGCACTTTTCCAGACGCTCAAAGATACTTTACAATTAGCAGAGGATTATTCTTTCACTCCACATTCACTCACTGGTGGTGATAAGCTCTCTTGGGGGTAGGTTGACAGAACGTGGCTGCCATTCTGCACCTACGGCCTCCTGACCACCCCCAGTCACACACATCCTTGCAAGGCAATGCAGATGAAGGGACTTGTCCAGGGCCACAACGGCAGAATGGACCTAGCGGGGATTGATCCGCCAGCCTTCCGGTTTCAGGACAACCATATTACTACTCCATCTTTCCTACCCCTGTCAACATGTCAATTGCTCTTATTTTAATAACATACATTTTTGTAATATTGGAAACTCGCTAGCCAAAAAGTGCAAAATCATACAATTCACATAAAAATCAATTACATACAATCAAAGTACTTGCAAAATATGGCTAAAACTAGTGAACAAACCCACCAATTAATATGTATAGTTGTTGTTGACCAGTTAGCATTCCAACAGGGCTCTAATGGCTGAAGCTGTTTTAACACTTGACATCATTATCACTAAAGGCCACCACACACCTATAACTATCATTAGTGTCAATTAATGCATGCTTACACACCTCGAGCCAAAAAC
The DNA here is from genome assembly GCA_900490495.1 of Danionella dracula. Classification (NCBI taxonomy): domain Eukaryota; kingdom Metazoa; phylum Chordata; class Actinopteri; order Cypriniformes; family Danionidae; genus Danionella; species Danionella dracula. The sequence goes on from UELW01000146.1 coordinate 1,221,920, forward strand.
GCAGATGCGGATGCAAACGCACACATCTGGCCAACAGGTAGGTGCAAATGGAAAAAAAGAACTCTGCCGTGTTGTGCAGGTTTATCGCAGTGTGTAGGGTGTAGCTGGTAATGTGTAGCTGTGAAGCTGCCTCTTTTGACCACGTGTTTAGAGTTCTTTTGAACATAAAAGAGCTGGTGGGTGGCATCCTATACAAACTCTTGCATCAACTCACAACAGAAAATAGCAAAGAAGAACTTTGGATTTTAAAATGCTCATCATGTTGGTATCCGACAAACAAAAAATGTTCTATAAGGTGCACAAGGATTATAAAAACACAGCTAAAAAGAGCAAGTATAGTGTGGAAAATAGGAGTCGATTGTAAGTTTAAATTCTTGATCTTTTGTTGAATGTTTAGTGACGCCCAAAAGCAAGAAGTATCACTGCATCAATAAAGGTGTTATTCTTTCGTTAAAGCACCCCACAGAGAAGCCGCTGAGGAATTACTTTTGCTGAGGTGTATGGTACCCTTAATGATGACAAAAACTATTACCATACTTTAGGTCGAACCTTTCCTGCTGCATGGCCATTTCTTTTTCTTGGACAGATATACCACTGACTGTATTAGACTGCTTGGTCGCATCATCCAAAAAACAATAACTGTTAAAAGGCAAAATATGTTCAAATCCAAAAAGCGTTCTTTTATAAACAGAAGAACATCAAGAATATAAGGCACCGATACCAACACAAGAATGGCAGTGATTATCCTGAACGCCTTCTGTTTCTGACTGTTGATCTTTTTCTTCTGGGTTTCGCTAGGACTGTGTTTCAACAAGATCTTTAGCACCAACAAGCTGCAAGAGGCCATAACCAAAATGTTGATGGAGAGGCTCACAGTAAAGATCTCTAGTTTGAATGTTAGATGACCGAAAGCATTAGCTCCTCCATAGCCCAAAATCACCACCCAGACCAATGCAGCAGCCATGTACCTGTGACTCACGAAGAGTGGCTTGCGGTATATAACCGGATGAGCCACCGCAATGTATCGCTCCACACAGATCAAGCTGTTCGCCATGGGGCGGCCACATAAGTAGCTTCCCAAAAAGAATTCAGAGATTTGCTTCATGTACTGAGAGTTACAGAGAAAAGCAAGAAAATTAGCTAAATAGAGCAAGATCATAAGGACTTCTACAGCCGATAGGTTCATTGTGAGGATTTCTGAGGGTGCCAGATGTCCAATTTTTATGATGCTGCTCATGCCCAGACTGAGCACTCGAATTTGGATGGGGAGGAGGATGATGATGTCCAGAGCTACTCCAGACATATGAACAGAATAGGACAGGTCGAAGGACAGGCATGTGGAGGCTGTCAAAGAAGTCTGGTTTCTGGAGTCAGTGTTGTTCATTTTTTCTTCAGCTCAGCGATGCTGGAGTGCCTGGATGATAAGAAATGCTCTAAATGTACTCTGTTGAGTATTAAACAGGGAATTCAATGGCAGAAATAGTGATTTGTCCATGCAGCGACCATGATGACATCCAAGTTGTTATTAACACGATTCATATTGTTCAGTAGGCACCTACTAGTAGCTCTGGTGTTCAGACCAAGAGTGGAATTTTCCCGGTTAGCAATTGATTCTCATGTTAAAGGTGCCAAAGAGGTCAAAACACTAATTTTAAATAATTTATAATACTCCTCTAGAATTCACTGTACCCTTAGTAACCTTTGAAAGAGAGTATTTATCATAAAAGCTGTTTTTTGAATCACCTCAAATTGTGTGCGCCACTTTATTTGTGTGCTATGGTCTTCTCGCTACAGTCAGGTATCTCAACTGACTTAAACCTCTTCAGAGTCTTTGTAAACAAACTCTAAAATTATGGATAAAAACCAATAACCTGGCATCTTTGTACTGTAGTATCTTTAAAAACCCTAGACTGCTTAGTTTTGACAATTTTAGTTATTTTTTATAAATACATTTTTGTAACACTTTAGCTCCTAACTAAATGTGCTAGTTAATATCAAAATATTGGATATTAAAAGAGTTGGGGTCTTCACAAGAGGCATAGCCAACAACAACTGCTTAGTGCCAAAAAGAACATCCACATTTGAAGTCAACTGTTTCAGTTAAAGGTTCTGGAGTAGTATTTAATTTATACAACTCTTTTTTTCTGTAAGCACATAGGCTTGCATTGTCAGACCTTCAGGGAAAGTCTGAGGTTTTGGCTACTTTTTTTGCCCAAGACCCGGCCATGAGTCCATTTGACTGACTTGACAAACAAGCAATCCTACGTAGTTTCAAAAAATGGCAGCATATCAACTGATTGACATTCAGCAAGTTAGACATGAAATAATGTTTTCCAACTAACTGTTTCAACCTGTCTTGAGGAGGTGAAGTAGGCCAATTTAAACTCATTTCTATGTAGCCACCCATTACACCAAGACTTTTTGTTTAGAATAGCTTTTATTTTGATGACTCTTAGTTGCACACATTAAAATGATTCTGAACATAGTTTAGCTGTAGATAGGCAGACAGCGTACTGACTCATATGAATGGTTTGAACATCCAAAAATAGAACAGTTTATTTTAGAATGTCTAATGTAAGCAATGTATAAATCCAAAATAACCAAAGCACAGAAATCTGTCATATCGTTTCAAATATGGTGGGGAAAATACTAATGATACAAGGGTTTTAAATAAGATAAATGCAATTTAAGATGGACGGTGTTGCATAGATTTTAGATTAAATTGTAGATTAGATCTTACATACTATTTTGTTATTGCATGTGTAAGAATTGGGAACTGAGTAAACGAAATAAAAAAAAATCCTTTTAATTCAAGTAAATAAATTCAAACTAAAACTTGCCTTTAAATTCACTCCAAGGTTTTAAACTTGTTACACGAAAAGGAAGAAAAAAAATCAACAGTTTAAATGTAGGAAAATAAAACACGGGGTGCCATAGACTTATGGGATTTCTTTACTATCAAAAACCTGAAAAAATATATATTATGTACAATTCTGTTTTATAATTATGTCAATAGTTCTCCAATCTTGTGGTGGACCGATAACTTGTCCAAAGCAAACTGAAGAACCCCATGACCCTAATCATGACTAATCCGGTAGAAAAAAATGCCATTTGCACACTTGTATGTGCAGAAAATTCACCATACAGTGCTAATGTAAAACAAGAAATGTAAATACTGACCTAATTCCAGAGCAATGAAGACAGTACAGCCAAACAACCCTGCAGCTTATCTTGTTTTAGTTTCAACGAAAGAGACTCCTGCATCGGGATGCTGAAGCATGAATTATGAATGGAAAGTATGTAAACCTTTTAACACCTGTGTTTGTGCAGTTTGTGATTATAGTTATAACACCAAACCATCCATCACTCATATGTGTTTTCTTTCTGTAGCTAACCACAACCCTATCATGAGGAAAATCCACTACAGTGCATATGTGTTTTTCCCTCAAAAAAAAAATTCTGGAGCATCTTACTAGCTTTTTGTGAGCCATCAATTCATACAATGAAGACACAGCATTTCACAAAATACGCTATGTTCATCAGAAAAACTGACCAATCAGGTGGAAGACATCATTGTATCACTTTTAAATATTGTATCTTAAGGTTTTGACCAGGACCCAACAACTTCATTTAAATTTTAATCTAACTCAAACCAAACAAACAGAAACGAAAGTGACAACACTCAGTAAAATAAAAAACAAAACCTCAAGATTATAGTGTGGATATTACAATTATAAACAACATAAATATTGTAGGTTTGATTGACTTGACCACGCCAAGCAGAAGTCAGGACAAGGAGATCCAAATGCCCAATTAATTTATATAAGAACTGAAGTGCAAACAAAGAGTCCTCTCAAATATAGTAAGACAACATCCAATACAAGTTAAGGATCAAACAATAGGCCGACAATGATTAAAAAAGATCTAAGAACACCGCTAGGTTAAACCAGGCCACTGAGAGAGGCCAGAGCTAAAATAGGTCAGGTATCAACAATGATTGACATTAAATGATAGACCAAAGGTGAGCATGTACATTTTAATATTACCAAAATACACAATGAAATGTGTTCCACTCTTTTCAAAACCAGATATAAAACATATCTTATATATCTATCACAAGTATAACCAGTAAACAGCAAGATGTTTTTAAATACTTTATCAACTCCAGCTTTAAAATACTTTCATAATGTTTTGTATAAATTGGTGAACAAACTGTTCTCTTGGTTTTCTACTCTGTCCTTCTCGATGAGGAACCTTTATGTTCTAAGGGGTTCCATTATAGTGAGGTGGTAAGCAGCAAAGACCAGTGTGATGGAGGAAAAACTAAAACTGTGTCTGTGTTGCCATCCATTATAAGGGGATATGGATTCTGTTGTTACATCATCTCACTGCGATAGTGATAATGAAGCATTATTCTAACTAGGACTGAAATGCGGAGAGGGACCAATTAAAAGGAGATGAGATTAAACACTCCTTCTACGAACCCGTGGATCCTGCATTTTTAACAGTATTACAACAAACCTTTTGAAAGCATGCAAACTTTTCATGCTTTACCAGATAGAGCGCAGACTGTATTACACTTCCTCCCTGCAAAAAAAACATGTTGCTGGCCATCACCACACAGAAAAGCTCAACATCAATGTTCTTTTTTGTACTGTAAAATATCAAATCCAGGAGATAAGGACTAGAGATGCACACCAGCGTCCCAGTGATGATAGCAAAGGCCCTCTTTTTCTGACGGTGCATCTTCTCCTTCTGAGCTTCTCCAGGGCTTGGTCTCAACAGGACTTTGAGGACACCAAGACTGCAAGCGGCAATCACCAAGATGCTGACCGCTAGAGCTGACATATAGCTCTGAGTTTGCCTGGTTGGGTAGATTGAAATGTCAAATCCTCCATCAGCCACAATCAGCATCCAGACTAGAAAAGCAGCAATCCATCTGAGCTTCACAAACAATGGATTCCGGTACAGAGCCGGATGAGCCACAGCAACGTAACGCTCCACACAGATCAAGCTGTTGCTGAGGGGACGCCCAACGATGTAGATTCCAGAGAAGAACAACACAAAGAGGATCATTTCATGTATGTTGAAAGCAAAAGCAACCATATATACAGGATTAAGCAAAGACGAGAGGAGCTCTTGAGCGGCAAGGACCATTGTTAAGATTTCGGAGGATGGCAGATGACCTTGTTTTCTATATTTGTTCATGCCCAGTTTGAGGACCCAGATTTGCATGGGCAAGTTGATGATGAAGTCCATTGCCACGGCAACTCCCGAAATTATTTCTTGTGCTACTGAGCAACTGACATTGCGATGAGATGTCTGGTTCTCATAAACATAGCTGTTCATTTTTCCTTTTTAGATAGTGACAAAAAATAGATGCAAAAAGATGTTTTTCTCTTCAGAATCACTGAAATCATGTAAAATACACTGATCTAAAGCAGAGCTGGGTGCTTCGAGATGCAGTTGGCTCCTCTTTTGTTCATTTCCGTGTGCGTACAGCATTTGTTTCACACAACAAAAAGTGATCCATGAAGGAATACATGCAAATTGAGATCATATGATTAACATGACAAATTAATATATGCTTGTTTTCACATGCCTATCATTCATCAAGGCAATGAAAAAAGAACAGCGTGGATGTGTGATGAATGGAAGGATGACCCAGATGCCACAGAAGACTTCTGTTAAGTTTTAATGAAGGAATAACAAAAATCCACTGTTCAAGTGAAAATTAAAAACTGAGAGTCTGAGAAAGGAGAGCTGAGATCAGATGCAGGGTCTTCAAATAACAGAACAGAGTGAGCACGAAGAACCTAGACGGCACAAGACAACACAGGGAATATATTGACAGATACTGAGAGAAATAGTTGAGAGTGTAACAAGTTAGCAAGCATTAATTTGCAAATGTCAAAGAAATGAGAGCAACCCTAAATAGAGTGACTAATCAGAGCACGAGCGGCAACACGTGAGTTGACCGAGGGAAAACTGCAACAGGTGACGAGAGGAGAAAACATCTAATGGTGAGACAAGACTATCACAGGATGCCTACATGTCACTTTATAAAATAGACAGGAAGTATTGTACTGTATTTTACAGTATTTTTACATTTTTACATTGTATTCTACAGTAAAAAAGGCATTTTGCAGCATTGGTTTGTGTTCAGCTCTCACATTTATCATACAGACTACTGATATCCTAAAATGTAAGTAATTTTTATTACTCTAAAGGTAACTGAGTGTCTCCCACATTTGCCTCATTAAATATCAAGGAGTAAAGCTCTAAATCTGATTTAATTGCTGATAGCAGTAGAAAACTTTTTCACTAAAATATGGTCTTTAGTATTTTATTACTGAGGCTAATAAATTGGCCGGTGAGTTTTTATTTATGTAGAATTAATTTATGCTGAAAATATAAAAAATTAAGCCAAGAGGCAATTGTAAGTGACTTTTTGAAAAGGAACTGAGGCATTCCAAGGACAATGCAGAGATATAATCTCTCCATTGAGTTATATGACTAGAACACCTCCATACACTGTAAACATTGTATTACTGGACACAACATACAATTGTTACGCGAAAAGAGCCACAGACCTTTTACATGTCTTCCCAAAATGTACTCAACAAACATTTTAAATCGTCTAAACACATCTGACACAGACTGACAAAACAACTGACCAAGCACATTTCTTTTTATCCAGTTATCAACAGCCACTGCAACAACTCTTCAACAACAAATGAGTCATCTAGAAAATTATTAATTGACTGAATTAAGCATTTAGAAAAAATAGTCTACAAACTTTATTTAGTTGGAAAGTGAAGAAAGATCTCAATTGAATTGTAAGTCACCTAAAAGAGGTAACGTTAAGTGTTTCTCCTCACTCATCAAATGAAAACTCACAGCAACTAAGAGTAAAACATTTTTTTGAATCTGCTGATATCAGTGGAAACATTTAAAAAAAGTACAAAGTAGTTCCATTTTTTTTTTTTTTTTTGCATAAGCTACTGCTGACCTTTAGAACATGGTAATCTGCCTATTTTTGACAGGCACAGGTAAGGTTGAACAAGAGCACTTGGTACAAGCATGCACCAGCTCAAGCCCAGAACTAAACAATAAATCTGATATGGAAGGTAGTCCCTCAGCACAATAACGCTGGACACTGTACCATAACTGAACATCAGAGTGAAAATGATAAGTGTGACGGTTGTAAAAGCCTTTCTCTTCTGCTGATCCGCTCCTGCTCTATCACCTGGTTTAGGTCTCTTCAAAACCCAGAGTATCCTAATAGAGCAGAACCAACATGCCATGATCATGACTGCAAACACTCCAATGTAAAATCGTGGGACTCGAGGGTAGGAGTCCATAACAAACCATCCGATTATGAGGACAATCAGCCAAACCAGTGCAACAAGTAACAGTTTAACTCTAGAGGCTTTAACGTATTTTAGATAGAGCAGCGGGTGCACCACAGCCAGGTAGCGCTCGATGCAGGAAAAGGTCTGAAAAAGTGGTCGACCAATAATTAAAGTGCAGCAAAAGTAAATGGCAATGAGAATGACAACTTTGTTGTTAAGGCAAGAGCCCAGCATGAAAAGAATGATGGAGGCGTTTGCAAGGACCTCAGAAGCTGACTGATGCACCATGACAAAATCTGAAGAAGCAGAGGTTGTTCTTCTCATCAGCCACAGGATCCAGATGTTCAGAGGGAGAATGACAACAACATTCACCAGCGTGGAGAAGCCGGTCATGAAGGTGTTTGACTGGATGTCCGTGCACTCAAAAAATTCACCAGTGGAGAAGTTGCTTTCAGACTGCGAGGAGTTGGATAGATCGGAAGAACTGTTCAGTGTCATCTTTGCTCTGATTGAACTCTGTCTGCAATGACATCCAGTTTTTCAATTATTTCACAGAGTTCATGATGAATTGTAGATACTGTCTGTGACAGAAAAGAAGTCACTGAAAGTCAAATAGCAAATAACTGTTGTTTTAAGAGGTTAAAAAATACTTAACAAAGCATACCTTCAGGTTTACTTTAAGATAAGTGGATAGAGATTCGCCAGTGATGAGTCATTCTATGAAAATGGCACATTTTGCTTACATTAAAGTGTATTTTTTATTTCGGGTCCCCTAACTTTAAACATTTAGACAGCTTCCTATTTACTGTGAAATGTACCTTTTGATACAGCATAAGGTAAAGCTAAAAACCGCTCTAAATGTATTAATTTTATCACAAATAACACAGTTATTGTAAAAAAAATAGAAAGCTAACACTGATGACGATTTTTTGCACACAATCTGAATCCATGTATTTAAGTCATTCACTAAATTATGCAGCAGTCAATTTCAGCAGCAACAACAACATCAACAACAAAAACAATTAGCCATGTCACACTCAAATCTATGTTTATAATTCAAATTATTTATACAATGCTATATTTGTATTTGTTGTATTTGTTCAACCTTATTAGTTTCAACCTTTTTATGCTAATTTAATCGTTTGTTAAACATTGAGGCAATTGCATAAATCAACAAGAAAATATGCCGTGCTTTTTCATGAATGGTTACAAATGCATTGAATGCAAGTGATACACAGGTGCTCTCAAATATCTTTTACTCAGTCTTCTTTCCTACTACGGTAAATTAAAGAAATGTCTTAAAAATATAATCAAGGTAAGTTTCGTTACAAAATACCTGAAGTAAATCATACTCACCTAAAGTGTCCACCTGTCCAAAAATGACATATCTGCTGTTTGTATTTTGCATTTATACTGTTTATTTTTGAACTCCTCCTTTTACATTTACATTTATGCATTTAACAGACACTTTTGTCCAAAGTCCAGAAGAAAAGAGACAATACGCAATTTGTTACACAGTCAAAGTTTATCTCAGTTCGCTCGTAGTATTGTATCTGCTGATTAATTGACTTTTCTCTGCGGACCTCCATGCAAATGGATTTTCATTATAGAATCTGCTCGGGACGCATGAGCATGAGGGTGAGATGTTTTTCTACGCTGTCCTCAAGAATAAGTTGCGGGTTCCAGGATGAAATCTGTTTAAGTATTGTTTGCATGTTCTCACCGTGCTTCAGTCGGTTTCCTCTCTAAGTCCTGTATAAATCAATGGATGTAACGTATGTATTTTACTCTAAAAGTGGACATAATTTTCTCCTTGGCAAAGTATTTTTTGCTCCTCAATCAATGTATTTTATAATGATTCAATATGCCTTATTACGACATTTTATACAATTTTTTAGTTATAAATTGGAGGTTCCATAAAGCAGGCCGAGTCAAGTTAAAGTAGTACTTTTTTATGATTGCACTGTTATCCTTGATAAGTTGAGCTTATTCAGAAAAGTTGATGTAATTATTAATTTACTTTCTTTTGAGTAATGAGGGTTTTCATTTTAAGTTTGCAGAAATATATTTTTTAAGATCTATCCATCCATTTTCATGTCGGCTTTCTTCACCACAGCGGAATGAACCGTCAACTCCTCTGGCACATGTTTTATGCGGCAGATGCCCTTCCAGCCGCAACCCATCGCTGGGAAACAGTCACACACACACTCATTCACACTTTAACACTATGGACAATCGTTCTTATGAAAATTCACTTATACCGCATGTCTTTGGACTTGTGGGGAAACCGGAGAACCCGGTGAAAACCCACGCGATCACGAGGAGAACATGCAAACTCCACACAGAAATGCCAACCGACCCAGCCGAGGCTCGAACCAGCGATCTTCTTGCTGTGAGACGACTGTGCTACCCACTGCGCCACCGTGACGCCTATTTTTTAAGATAATTGTACTTAAAATAATTGATTTGTCCTGACTGTAAATACAGAGCTGCTACTTGAAATGTGTCCTGGTGAAGCCGGTTTTGCCAAAACATTTTAGCCAGCTTATATCTGCTAGTTCCAGAAAGCATTCTCAACAGTGCTTAACGTTCACTACTGACACACCTTGAGATGGAAAAGAACATTTCTACTTTATCACATTCACCTCTTGAGGTTAGTTTGGTTTAACTAGCTTGAGGTTTGATGTCTTAATCAAGCCGCTACCAATGTTCATGTCACCATACATCTGTCATAAACTAAATGATGTGATTGGTGCTATGCAATAAATATATAATTAGAAATATGTACATAAAGTTAATGATATCCTGCATATTGAAGACAAACACACAAAAAATATGTTGTTTCTAAATTTATTTTTGCAATGAGTGACACAAAAAGGAATTTTGCAAGTGAGGGAAAAACTATCCACAGTTGGCACAGCATTTGCAATTCCTGTCAGCTTGCATGCTCCGCTCCGGTTTCCCCCAAAGTCCAAACAATGTGTCAACCTGGATTGAAATATTGGTATACCTGATGATAGAACTTTGCTAAGAATTCAAATGAACACCAAAGTAATGGGACTGTTCGTGTTTGTCTTGTGTAAACGAAATTTACACAGATTGACCACATGGAGATAGAACAGACACCATAGACTGATTGATGGATCACATGAACAAACATTGAGTTAGTAGGGCAAGGCAAAGGATGCTAATTGATGATCAACCTCATTTCGTTTAAAGCTATTCAACAATCTAGAAACTAAAATAAAACATGAAAAACAGTAAAATTTAAGGGGCAGTTTCATACATTGAAACAATTATTATTTTTTTTTTGATAAATAAAAAGTGTGTTTTCAGAATTACTTTAATTTAAGTTAATGTGTTGCAATATTTCAGTTGCGGGCAGCATAATAACAGAAATCATTTAGTACAAGTACACCAAATAACACAAACAACACTCTAAAAACCATGAATTTACAAAAGAGTCACTGTACAGCAATGTACAGCAAATGTACAGCAAGATAACACAATATATTTTAGAGTAGGTTTCAATTATAATAGAACTTCAAATATTTGATATTAATATTTGTCTACGTGTTAGAGAATAACAGAAATGGTCAACTGTTATATTTCATTTTAAAGGGAGGTATGCTAATGTTGCACAAAAATGTTTAAAAAACAACAACAAATACATAATATAAAAAAGAATAAGGTGTTATTCAATCTTAGCAAGCATAACAGTATAAAATGGACAAATAAGAAAGTTTGTACAGCATATAAACAGCCATTGTTTCATGTTGTGATGGACTGCACAGACAGATTTATTTTATAACCTTATTTACAAAAATGTATGCACACCTGCTGTAATCATGATAATGACACCATAATGTAATCATTTAGCAAGCAGCGTTGAGCCCTCTTTCTCAGTCTAGAATTGTATAGCGATGGTAGTGAATAAAACTGACTCAATGATCAGCTTTATCTCTGTAGTTTGGATTTCAGCTGGAGCAGAAAGTATAACATCTGCAGGGCTTTGTACAGACCCTTGTATTACACTCTGTCCCAAATGGCACACTTGTAGACTCGTGGACTTGAATCAAGCATGCCTGCAAAGTGCACAAGTCCGTAGGGTGTCCCACCTGTCATTTTTAAGCTCTGAAGTGTGCTCATTAGCGCCCTCTATTCATCTTAAATTCAGCCTTCTGCGAAGTACGCATCAATGTAAGGTTCACGCCTCCTTACGCCCCCTGTTTGCTAATGACCAATCAAATGATTATTGGGAGGAGCTCACTCAGAGGGGAGATATGATGGTAAGAAAGCCCTGAAATGACTCGTTAACATCTATCAGAGAGATTACCTACTGATATATTGTTTAACTATTTTAACTGTCAAGACGTGATTATACAGTCCTAAACCGAGCGTGTACCAAAACACAAGTGTTAAGCAGAATTTATCCCAATTCTTTTAAAAGTTGCAGGTCTTCAGTCTCTGTGCATTAACAATTATTAAATACAACAAAAAAAACTCTTCTGCAGCATTAAAATCCTTTTTGCAAAAAATGTGGTGAATTCAAAGCAGTTTGGGATGGGGTTTATGTGGGGTTTTCCCCTCTTCAGGACCTAAGAGGGTATTATATTCCACTCAATACTAGTAATATACTATTATTATTATTACATGATTTATCGAAAAAAAAAGTGAAACTCATTGATGAATGAAACAGGACCCTTTTCGGTGGTAAATTTCCAGTAGCATTGTAGTTTGTGGCACTTTGCACAAAGTTTACGTGTGACATCGTATTTTCAACAGCCTTTTGGTGAAACCTGCGTTGAGCGCATAGAGATTCACGAAACAGCTTTTGTGAAAATAGCAAGAGCACAACAAAAATCCTCAGCATGATGTGACCAAATCACAACCGCTAGCAACTCTGTTTGGAGCAACACCTTTACAGGTAACTTTGTGTGAGCTGTTGGAGGAGCTTAGCACATTTTGTACAAGTCTATGTCACTTTTCGAAAAGATTCGTTTCAGCGAATCTGAGTCAACGCTTTCTTTTTGATAACTTACACAACAATTATTTTCACGAATAAAGCTCAAACTAGACCAAACTCAGACCCATGCCTTGAAAGATTGTTTTTAAGGAGTCAAAATTCTGGCTCTTTAAAACATTTTGATGCAAGGCAGCATGTTGATTTTTGAGAGATAGAGAAAGGGTTGAATGGCATTGCTTGGTAAAAGAGACCACCAACTTAATCCTGACATTACACAGAAAGTTTGATAGGGGAGTTTACTCATGAATAAAAAAGTGCATGAGATTGTCCCATAGCCGAACAACAGAGTGACCGTGATGAGTGTGACGGATATGAAAGCCGTTCTCTTTTGTTGATACGCTCCTGCTGCCTTTCTGTCCCCTGGTTTAGGTCTCTTCAAAATGCTCAGGATCATAAGAGAGCAGAATAAACACACTACCAACACTGTGCAGTATACCACCACAAAAAGCCAGAGTGGCATTTTGGGGTAGGAGTAAACAGAATAGCCTCCAAGTGTCAGAATCAACAGCCAAACCATTCCAACAAGCAAAGCTTTAACTCTCAGTCCTTTGGTGTATTTTAGATAGACCAGTGGTTGGACCACAGCCAGGTAGCGCTCAACACAGAAATAGGTCTGAAAGAGAGGCCGACCCACCAAATATGCACTACCAAGGTAATTAGCAATTTTCATAACCACTTTTTGATTAAGTAAAGTACCAGCAAGAAACATGGAGAGAGAGATCTCAGAAATGATCTCAGAAACCGCCATGTTCAAAATGACAAAGTCACTGCAGGTGAAAGACTTTCTTCTCCTGGCCAGCATCAAAATCCAGATGTTCAGAGGAAGAAAAAAGACGACGTTCAGTATTATGATGAGTTCAACAAGAAGGTTTCCTGGAAACGAATCCATGCACTCATAAAAGGTATCCGCAGAATCATTCATAGACATCTTTGATGAGATACTTCAGTTTTCTACATGCAATGAGAGCAGAATACATTTTTTGCAGTTTGATCACCTGTATTGTCTTGTTTCCTCGTGAAATTGCTTCCCTGATTTAGAGTAGAAAATACTTACGGAGAGAGGTGTTCATGCAGCAGGTTTTGACTGTGGAAATGCTTTGTTCTCCTAATAAGTTGTTCTGGAGGCCACTCCTCTTATCCAAACTCCATATACCAGCTGCTCAATATTCAAAGCAAACACTTTAGAAATGTAGCTTTCCAGAAGATTCTGAACACTTTTCAATAAGGTGATATGTCACATTATGCGTTAATGTAATGTAAAGTTTTGCATATGAATTACCTTTACAATTTGGTGAGTTTATGAAGTATTAATGATGAACTAATGTGTGTATTAGTCATGGTCATTAAACCCATATGTTAGCAAATGTGTTATGAGTTACTGCCTTAATTAAGTATTTGTTTCTGATTGTAAAGTAATGCATTAATTGATAAACTACATGTAACAACGCTCTTGTAGAAATTAAAGAAATTATGAACTAATGATTAGTTCATAATGATGTGCCCCCTAAAGTAAAGTCACCAGCTAATAATAGTTAACTAAAAATTAACTTTGAAGTTAGCTGTTTTGTATTATATTTTTCCCTTTGAAAATATACTGGAAACGTGATCATAATACACTCTAAAAAATATAGTTTCTTTTTTGGCTGGTAATCATAATCATAACTTTTTTGGCTCCATTTAACACCAATTTCAAATGGGACACACGAAAGAAAGGGAGTATAATTGTCAAACAGAAACAACTTTCCTTTAGGTTTACTTTAAAGGACGGATTAAGGAAGGTGATGGATTAATTGATGGATTCACAGGAGACAACAACAATGGAGAAATCTTGACAAAGACGAGGAGAGCCCAATGTCTAACAGAGAACTAAGGAGCAACAACATCCCGGAAACATAACTATTGGTAGACATCAAGATTTTCTCAAAAAGGGTCCTTGATTTTCAGTTGAGAGAAAATAACAATCTACAACATTTGTTATTATATTATAGAATTGTGCATTAAAGGTATAAAAGATACACATACTGGGAAGTCTTAAAGATCAATGTAGGTCATGTGAATTGGAATAAGTCTGTATATTTTAATATATTGTTATGTGTCATTAGGTTGGTTTGGGTTTTAGTATTTTAAGTCATTCTGTTTAAAAGCTATTTAAAAACTAATGTGCAGCCTAAAAACGTATGTAACTTTTGAGGTGGTCCCTAAATCTCCGAATATCGAACGTCCAACGTCAAACCAACTTAATGCCAATGTTTGGGCATGAATAAAAGTTGAAAAAATAGTATTGAACCTGTTATTCAACCGAAAGTGTTTTAAATAATCAAAACCAATTGTACACGCACACAATCATACTTACACATCTGCAAATTTGTTAAAAAAAATAATTAAAAAAACACAATAAATACATAATGGCAGTGCTGGTGTTTAGGGATTACCTGTCCCTTTAACAGGCTTTGTGCGAGGCTGCTCTTCGTCGCGCAGCGATGACGCAATCGGCTTCAGAATTTGCAGCAGGCGACATGTAAACAGGGAAGAAGCAGTGAAGAAAACACAAATCTTTCCATACAAAGACGATTACGTTATTTTTTAATGCTTTTTATGTCCCTCGTTAACATCTTTGTTACGCTATTCCTGAAACATGTACTTGGTATTGATTATCTGAGCGCTGAACGTCCAAAGGAAGCGCAACGTTACATTGAATTTGTAATGAAAACAGTGCAGCTATATAATTTATATGAGAAAGGTCTTTATTACGGGATACATTAGTATGTTGTAGGTTTCTGAAATTTAAAACCTGAAATTGGAGGTAATTTTTTTCAATATTGCATGTCACATCATTAAAATATTTCCTATGAGAAGGCATTGCTAAATTGTAATAACAAAGATGTGGAATTCGGAATATAACAGAGATGAATAATCAAAATGCATTTTTATGTCATGTCTTCAAATGTTTATTCCTACAGAAAATGCTGATTAAGGTGAAACTTGGAGATGCTCAAAAATTTTTCAAAATCACTGATGAAAGTCTGCAAGAGTTTTTGTCCACTGGTAAGATTTTTTTTGCTTTATTTTTTGGGATACGCATGAACAGAAAACAAAATGCCGTTAATTAGTTTGATACCCATCTGCCAGTATTTCAGGTAAATAGCAAAAAACTATTATGTTAATTATTTGTTTCAAGCCTTTGTAAAGTTTGGCATGCCGGCTGCACACGCGTATGTGAAGGTTACTGATGAATCAGGGACGGAGGTGGATGAAGACGTTTTTGAGGAGGTGGTCAAAGACCCCTCGGTTGGTGTTCTCACCATAAAATACATCCCAGGTTTGTATTTATAAAAGTGTCATATTTAACTTTTAAGATAATAATCCTCTTCTTTTTTGCACATGAAACAGAACTGGAATCTGCCTTTACACATGGTTGTTCCATGCCATCAAAATTGTCCATTTCGTCACCCTCTGAGAATCAGGATCCAGTCATCAGTGAAGCAAGCACCTCCTGTCTACGAATCAGGGTGGATGATGAAGCAAAAAAGGTGTTTGTTTGGCTTTAAAGTTAGTCAGCAATAGGGCTGCACGATTAATATAGTTGCAATATAAGTTGTATGCGATTGTGTCACGACAGTGTTGTGATTATGTAACAAAAACTATGGACTTCTTTGCAAAAGACATCATGCTGATGTGCACCCTTTATAAAGTCCTCAAAAATATTTCTTGACTATAACCACAGATAACACTTTTGCCCGAAACCAGAGAAAGTTTTGACAATCAACCTGTAATCTGACCCGTTTAGAGGAAAATGATTTTGAAGTTCAAGCAGTTTTCATTTTGGTTGAGTGAAACACCATTTTTTGTCTTGAGTCCTTTACAATTTAGTTTATTATAGTTTACTTGTCCCTGTTTGGACAAAACATTTAGAATATCTTAATTTTGGCAAAGTTTATGTTTTTATTCTATTTAGTTCTGGGGCATGTACCATGAACGTGGCTTAACAAACTCAGTATCACTGGATCTGTTTTGACTTGGCAAAACCTAACCGTTTCAGGCTTAATCGGTACCATGAAGCAGCTCATCAACTTTCTTTGTTGAGCCTGTGGAGTTGATGTTACAGATACTAGCATTACATCACCTAAAAGTTCCTTTTATAACCACCGATTGGACACACGTAAGCTTGCAATCTCTAATCCTGAACATAGCCTTGTCCGGAGCAGGTTAGCCATGTGGCGTAAGTAACCAAGGTTGACAAAGATTGATTAAATCCTAGATCCTTCCATGGCACCCAAAATCTAGGATTGGTGCAAACTAATACTAAACTTAGCTGGCTAACTAGTTAGTCCGGCTTCATGGTACATGCCCCAGGTAAATGGTTTAGAAAACATGTTTTTGTTATTGTAAACCTTAGTTTATTTACTGTTATTTATTTAATTTAATACAATAATCGCATTCTGAAAAGTATCCCATGTCGTACAGCCCTAGTCGGCAAAAAAATTTGTTTGTGGTCACCAAATATTGAAAAGACAATCAGATGTTTTAGACAATCAATAACTAAGTTATTAAAACAATTATTTAGACTTTTAGTGTTGTACATGTTGCTTGAAAGTGAACTGCTATATTGTTTTCTTTGTTTTTTATTTGGTTGAAGTTGGTGGAGTCGGCTCTCATCCAGAAGCCTGCGGGACAGCGTATAATAGAAGAGTATCTGCGCACGAAGACTCTGGGGGATGCGGCGCGGAGGAAAATGGTTAATATTCTGACAGATGACATGATTGAGAGGAACGGGTGAATATCAGAATGGTCTCCTGATGTAAAATAATGTTTCACCGCAGCATGGAGTTTATTTACTCTAGTATTTGTCGATTTCAGGAGAACGGCTCCACCGAGGCAGGTGAGAGAAGCGTACGCCAGAGGAATCGTCTCCTTGTTCCCTTGCCTCAGTGACCCCTTCTCCAAAAATGGCTATGTGAGGGCCCCTTTAGTTTGTGATTGTTTCTCTCGTTCGTCTCTGTTTAAACTCGACTCTCGTTCATCTCGCTGTGTTCTGTGTTTCTAAGGAGCACTTCTATGATCCTGAGAGTGGCACCGGGTACCTGGCTTGGAGAATAAAGACTATGCAGAGGAGTTTGGCTAAAGAGCGAAGAGCCACATTTGAAGGTACATGAAAAGGTCTACTTTGAATGTTATTATTCATAAAATATTAAACAATGTAATTAGCGCATCTTTTGTTCAATCCACAGCCTCCCTAAAACATATCAGCGGATGGACTGGTTCAAGTCTAAACCTGCCCTGTGATCCTGATTTCTTTAGTGAACCAGTTCACGACATCCGGATGAACAATATAGAACAGCTCATGGCTCAAACCAGCTCAGGTCTGCTGCACAATACTCAAGGGTTGGATCAAGCATCACATAAAGGTAGACAATAGCTGAGTTAGCATGGATTCTTCTGTTTCTAAAGCAAAAATAAATCTTCTTACAGTTTTCTAGTACAGGTCTTAAACAGCAAAAGTAAAAATATATTATCAACACAGTGTTTTATTAGCAGTGAATTAAAATTGCAGTGGCCCCTTATTTATTGCAGGAGTTGCGTTCTAAAAAAGATATTTGCAGAGTCTGCTTTTATGCTATAATTATTATAGATGCTTTTAAGGCTGTAACATCTTTTATAATACCATATACTATTTCTCTCTTGTTAAATACTCTCAAAGTTCAAACTTCTACCTCCCTTCAGCATAGGGCTGTGAAATAAGCCAAACCTTGATCAAAATTTCAAGATTTGGTCTTTATGATAATAAAAACTATATAATCAAGTGAAAAACTAGTATTGCATTTATTATTTGTTTTATTTTTGCATATAGTCATTAGTGCACATCCAAAGCCCATTCAGATGCACTAAAGCCTATTCTCGTGGGGTGCCAATTATCAAGTGTAACTGACTGCGGAATGCAGTAATAGAACCTGCCCCCTTCAAGATTAATGGTCATTCGTGCCTGCCACTTTGAGATTATTGGTCAACCGTGCCTATCCCTTTGAGATTATTGGTCAACCATGCCCGGCCCTTTAAGATTATAGGTCAACCGTGCCTGCGTCCTTCAAGATTATTGGTCAACTGTGCCCGCCCCCTTTAAGATTATTGGTCAACCGTGCTGGCCTTTAGAGATTATTGGTCAACCGTGCCCGTCCCTTAGAGATTATTGGTCAACTGTTCCCACCCCCGTTTCAGATTATAGGTCAACTGTGCCCGCCTCCTTCGAGATAATTGGTCATTTGTGCCTGCCTCCTTCGAGATTATTGGTCAACGATTCCCATCTCCTTTGAGATTTTGGTCATTTGTGCCAATGGTTGACCAATAATCTCAAAGGCAACGGGAATGGTTGACCAATAAAGGGGGTGGGCACAGTTATTGCTTTGCGCTAATATATTTCCTTTGTTTTTGTTCACTGTAAGTCTAGAATTGCTATTGCTGTTGAGTGAAATGTTGTCCTTGGCCTTAGGCCATATAGTAGTTTTAATAATTAGAAAAGAATAGTTATGAAGCTATGTTATTTAAATCACTTAAACACTTCTCTACATATTTTAAGGGCAAAGACTCTCCTGTGAGTCTGCTATGGAGCAGAAGTCAGAGGCCACCACAGAGACGATTATAATCGAGGAGGACTCCAAGGAAGAAAGCTTGAACGATGATAAGCGCATCCTCATTCAGGTATCCTTCTTTATTAAAGGGATACTCCACTGCAAAACTGAAAATGTAGTTTTTAATCTCCTACACCTATGCCTATGTTTGTTCAGTACCTTGCGGTTCTCCTATTACTCCTCTTTTAAATTATGTAATGTTAGTCTTATGGGTCTCCTAATGCTGTAATCGGGCCGAAAAAGTTTAGCCCAGCTCGAGTCTGAGAGAATTTAGCCCGACCAAAACCCAATTTTGTTTACGGCCTTATTTTTTAGCCCAAACCTGACCCGAGGGTGAAATTATTCAAATGCATGCAAACACAGCTATTCAAAAATTTGTAATTTACAGTGATACTTCAAGATACAAAATTAATTTGTTACAGGGTGGCCTTCGTATGCTGAATTTATCAAAAGTCGAAGCAAGTTTTACATGTAAAATGCCTAAGCCGTTATAGTCCACACAGAACCAACACAAAAAATAGAAATACATGGAAAAGCAGAGAAAAATAAACTAGGATTCTTCAATCCTTAAAAGTACAAATTATCTAATATGTAATAATATAACAATGAAAACAGAATAAAATAATAAAAAAAATAATAACCCTTACCTTTTGATTGAGGTGATGTGGCGAAGTGTCAGAGGGGGAGGTAGAGGGGAGGGGAACGAATAGTTGCGGAGGAGAGCCATGGCCATAAAAATACACTTTCCTAGTTGTCTTATTTAAAATTTTGAGTAAATTTACTTTAAATATTATTTAACATTTTCACATGGCAGGGCGTCTCAGTGGCGCAGTGGGTAGCACGGTTGTGTCACAGCAAGAAGGTTGCTGTTTCGAGTCTCGGCTGGGTCAGTTGGCATTTCTGTGTGGAGTTTGCATGTTCTCCTCGTGATCATGTGGATTTGCTCCGGTTTCCCCCATAAGTCCAGAGACATGCCATATAAGTGAATTGAGAAAAAAACAATTGTCCATAAAGTATGAATGTGAATGGGGGTTTTTGTGTGTGTGAACGTTTTTCAGTGGTGGGTTGCGGCTGGAAGGGCATCCGCCGCTTAAAAGCAAATGCCAGAATAGTTGGCGGTTCATTCCCTTGTGGTGACCCAAAAAGGGAAAAAGAAAATGGATTGATGGATGGATGGATTTTTACATTGGTGCATATTATTTCAGAACCTGCTGGTTAAGGTGAAGTTAGGGGATGGTCAGAAGTTTGTGAAGATAACGACATTGAGTATGAAGGATTTTTTATCAGCAGGTAGGCAGTGCATCAACTTCTATTGGATTAAAATTTTTTATTGGAATTTTATATACAACAATTCCTTTGTCATGAAATGCGATACTTTTGTTTTTAAGCCTTTGTAAAGTTTGGCGTGCCGGCTGCACACGCGTATGTGAAGGTTACTGATGAATCAGGGACGGAGGTGGATGAAGACGTTTTTGAGGAGGTGGTCAAAGACCCCTCGGTTGGTGTTCTCACCATAAAATACATCCCAGGTTTGTATGTTCAGATCACAGAATCAACACAAGTCAAATTCAGATTGTTTTGACATATTTCTAGCTCCATAGAAGACTAGATGATCGCAGATTAGTCAACGAAGCATTTTGGCTAATCTTAAGGTTTTTTGGCAAAGCATGCTGCTCAGGGGGTCCCGTTGTTCCCTAACCATGAATTTACAATATTATGATATTATCATTAGCATGATCAACAAATCACTAGCATAATCCCATAGCTCCATCAGCCTTTGTCTTTAATCTCCGTAAAGCTTCTGGACTGTGTACGCAACAATTAATCATAACTATTTTTTTAAATCTCCTTAGACAAGCCTTGTACTTTACTGTTTTGGACGTCTTGTTGTTTTTATCATTCAGTGTTATTTAAGTACTTATATTTGCATTAATTCTAGTAGTTATATTTACATAAATTCTGCTTCCTGTACATCATTCTTTAGTGCCTTTAAAGGCACCTTAAATAATGTTTATGATTCAAGTATCTTTGATTTCTGAACAAATTTCTCCTTTTTTGCACATGCAACCAGACCTGCAACCTACCTCCCCTCAAGCTATGCCTCCAAACCTGTGCCTGTTCTCACCCACTGACACGCAGGAGATCATCCCTACCGAAGGAAGCTCCTGCAGTCACCAACTGTGGCTCTATGATGATGCTAAAAAGGTGTGTCTCAATGTTAGTTTAAGTTATTATGGGAGTAACTTCTAATACGTGTTTTTTGTGTTTTGGTTGAAGTTGGTGGAGTCGGCTCTCATCCAGAAGCCTGCGGGACAGCGTATAATAGAAGAGTATCTGCGCACGAAGACTCTGGGGGATGCGGCACGGAGGAAAATGGTTAATATTCTGACGGATGACATGATTGAGAGGAACGGGTGAATATCAGAATGGTCTCCTGATGTAAAATAATGTTTCACCGCAGCATGGAGTTTATTTACTCTAGTATTTGTTGATTTCAGGAGAACGGCTCCACCGAGGCAGGTGAGAGAAGCGTACGCCAGAGGAATCGTCTCCTTGTTCCCTTGCCTCAGTGACCCCTTCTCCAAAAATGGCTATGTGAGGGCCCCTTTAGTTTGTGATTGTTTCTCTCGTTCGTCTCTGTTTAAACTCGACTCTCGTTCATCTCGCTGTGTTCTGTGTTTCTAAGGAGCACTTCTATGATCCTGAGAGTGGCACCGGGTACCTGGCTTGGAGAATAAAGACTATGCAGAGGAGTTTGGCTAAAGAGCGAAGAGCCACATTTGAAGGTATGCATCTGGACTAGAAGCTTTAATTTGATGACTTTGTTACCTTTAAGATGCCTTTATTTCTACTTTTTTATTTTTTCATTAATTTATTTTGACTTTTTAAGTATTTATTCATTTATTTCAACTTTTTTTTATTTATTCATTTATACTCAAGTATTTTTCCATAATTTCATATTCCCTCACTACAGGATGCAATAAAAAAATCTCCCGGTTTATATTTAAATGCATTACTGCATATAACATGTTAATTAATACCTTCGTTATATTTCAATCAGAGAGCATTTCTGAAGGTCAGGTCACAGACCTAATCTGTTAGATAAAAAAATGGCAGTATTAACAGTATTAAATTTTATTCAAAGCATTAATGGTTGTGAATAAAAAATGTCTATTTACTGCTGGATCTCCAAAAACAGTACAAGCTTGTCAATCCAGTTCATGGTTTTGCGTTTAGAACATCAATTATCTGCACTTAATCAAATGAACTAATGATGGATTATTCACTTTCTATGTTCATATACTGTATAATCTTCAAAACTGAGCTTGTTTACAAAATAAAAGTGAATCCACAGCCTCAGACAGAAGCAGCAGAGAAGTGGATGAAATGAGGATGAAACGCCTAAAGCAGTTCATGGACCAAACGAGCGCAGATCTTCAGATGATTCAGGATTTGGCTCAACAACAGCTAGCTTTTGAAGGTGCCCCATCAAAACCTCTTGTTTTTGGTTCAAGTTGAGACTGAACGTCTCTTTAAATGGCTACTCTGTGTGGTTCTTCAGGTGAGTCATCTTGTGAATCATCTGCAGCGGGGTTCACATCCATGTGCGTGCTGAGTGAGGAGGAGTGCCATGAAGCAATAGTGTTCATGCGCCACTCTGCAGACGAGGATGCCATCAACAAGAGAATGATTCAGACGTTCGAGTTTCGCCGGAGGATGCTTCTCGACCCCTCACAGTCCACTAATGTTCTGGCAGTCTTCCCACGCTTCAAAGACATTAAAGGCTTGGTGAAAAATATTTGAAATGTTAAAAATGCAGTGCTTAATACAGTGCCATTCAAGTGACGCGATTTGTTTGCTTCACAGATTGAGCAAGACTTTGTCCTGATGTTTGGACAAGATGTTTCAGGTAAGCTAATGGAGAAGTGGACACCTTCTTTCAAGAGGAAAGTGATTGAACAGTGCAAAAAACTTCCAAACACCAACGATGTAGAAGAACTTCTCATAGGAGCCGAATCCCCTGCCAGTGAATCAGAAGAGGGTGTCAGTTTTGGTAAGTGCATAGCTAAGGCATCTACAGACTGCACGATTTTAAAAGTAGTCGGCGTCTGGAGTTTCACATGAGAAGCAGTGCAGTACTTTTTGTGGTTACTTTCTTAACTCCTCCCATAACTTCCCACTTCCCTGGATGCTGCTCTTTTATTGGCTGTCACTGAAGTTTTTTTCATCTTGAATAGCCTTTAACCGCATTGACTCTCAATCGGCGACCGGTCCAGATTCAGTGAATAGAAGGCTGATAGGGTCAAACATGAAAGAGTCAAAGTTCAGTGTATGGAAGACGAAAGGGGTCAAACATGAAAGAGTCAACGTTCTGTCACTGGAAGGCTGATGGAGTCAAAAAAGTTATGTATGGAAGGCTGATATGGTGGAAAATTTAGTGTATGGAAGGATGATAGAGTAAAAAAATGGGTTTATGCAAGGCTGATATGGTCAAATTTTGTTTATGGGAGTTTATTGATTATTGAAAAATGAAAGGGTAATAAATTCAGTGTATGGTAGGCTGATGGGGTAAACAATAAAGTTTATGGAAAGCTGATTTGATTAAAATTCAGTGTATGGAAGGCTGATAGTGTCAACAATGAGAGGATCAAAACTCAAGTTCATGCAAGACTGATGATGTCCACCCACATCTGAAATTTTCTCCTCGCTGCCTTTGCCTTAACAGTCTGGGACAGTGACCTCTCCTCCATACTGCTTCTTCTTCATCTAATCCCACCCTCTGCCCAAGGCCGGAAGAGACCCGGGAAGGTCTCTGCCTCTCAAGCCGAGAGACACCTTGTTATCTTCAAGAAGGTTTGCTGATTTATTACAGTGCTGTTATTCTTTTTGCAGACTGCTGATTAATTGATTAGGTTTCTGTATTATTTTTAGACTGGATTAAACGCTGAGGAGATTTTCCAAGACATCCACCCCAGTCCTGAGCCTTACCTGCTTGCTGTGGGAGCTCATAAGAATGCAATTGATCATTTCTTCATCATTCTCCACCAGCATGTTATTCCCTGCACGGCAACATCTTCTCTCGGTGCCTTCGACGAACTGTTTAAGGCCCATTTTGTTTTTGGTGCCTCATACAATTCGATGTTACACAACATGTATACTTTTGTTCAAACCACGGTGTATAATATAGATGTTGGGAAAGTCAGGGAGAGCCCTCGGGTGGCTGAGGTCAGAGTACGATTACTTAGCTGAGTCCAGTGCGGTTATGTGTTTGTGTGTGTGTTTAATATGAACTTCTTGAAAAGGACTGAATTGGACTGAACAGTCGCTAAATCAACAAGTATTAGCAGTCCTTCACTCTCCAGTCTGGCACACAGGAAGCGCTCCATAGATTGAGGAATGGAGCAAGATGACTTTCTTTTGTTTAACAGATGGCTTAGGATGTAGTGAGCTGCAGAAGTTGCAGCACTGCAGAGGAATTTTATTTTATGTGCTCTTATTAGGAACTTTGTTTTTGCTGCATTAAAGAAAGAAGAGAGACATGCCAAGAATCAAGAGACTGTAACAATTTTCATTACTTAAGCTGCTTAATATATATATATATGTGTATATATATTATAATATATATATATATATATATATATATATATTTATTATATTATTTATTATATTATATAATAATATATATATATATTTATATATATATTTCTATATTATATATATATATATATATATATATTTTATATATATTTATATATTATTATATATATATATATATATATCTATATATCTATATATATATATATATATATATAATGTTGGTGGCATTTGTGTGTATTGCGGTAATTGTTTTATTTTATTTTTTTTTGTTCCACATAGCACATGTTACAAAGTCCTCCAGTGCCCTTAAACTCAATGTTGGTTTATATAATAAAAAAAATGAGTTTGTGCTGAATTTCATTTTATTTTTTGCAACTATAGCATATATGAGGCTGCAGTTAAAATTCAGTGTATGGAAGGGTGATGGAGTAAATAAAATTGTCTTTATGGTAGGATAATGTGACCAAAAATTCAGTGTATGGAAGGCAGTTGCGGTTAAAAAATTCACTGTACGGTAGCATAATAGGGGTAAAAATTCCAATTTATGGAAGAAAAAAAAGGGAATGTATGGTAGGATGATGTGGCCAAAAATTCAGTGTATGGAAGGCAGATAAGGTTAAAAAATTCCCAGTATGGAAGGCTGATGGAGTCAAAACTCAGTGTATGGAAGGGTGATGGAGTCAAACATTCGGTATATGGAGAAATGATGGGTCAAAATTTCATCCTGGCTTCTTAGAATTTCCTTTCATAATAAGCCTTAATGGCTTTATTAAGATTAGTACATGTATTTTAATACCAATGCAAAGTTGAAAAAATTATGTTGGAAAAACCTCCCCTCTGTAGGGAATTTTGGTGCGCTATCCCAAAAAACACGTATATTGAATCAGGAGTGTTTAGAATGAGAGCAGCTAACCAATTGTCTGACCTTTGGGCTGTAAACTGTAAAATGAAATCATACACTTTTAAGAGAAAGTTTTTTCATGAGAGGAAAAAGTGGCCAACAAGTTGTTAAGAACATTTTTTTGCTTTGAGTTTGCAAAAATGTACTAAATTGAAAGTTACTTTATTTGAAAAATACTGCATCACTTGAAACTTGAAGAAGTAAAATAAATCCAAAACATCCAAAATACTTGCAGCTTTTTCACTTTTTCACAATTTTGCTAATTGTTCTCCATAGTTCTCAAGGCAGACTTTTGTTCAATCCTGTTGAATTTTCATAGTTTAAAAAAAGCACAAAAGTTAATAGATTTTTATGAGATGATTTCTTGTTACTGAAACGTGATGCCTAACCTTGTTTTGCTGCAACAGAGAATCTACGTTTGCCTTGAGACCTCTTGAAACAATCCTCCCTAACTCCCCCACAATAAACTCCTTATAGATAGAAAAAGTTTCTAAAATTGTTTAAAAGTTAAAATACAAGATGTGCTTTAAATTAACCTCTAACTTCACATTAGGTAAACAGAACTTATTTTAATCCAACAAAAATACATCAACCAATTACAAATGAAAGCAGAATTCCTCAAATTTATTTGGAGCAAAACAGTGCAATATTTGTATACAGATTAGTCAAGAAATTCCTCACAGAGGGTACTTTTTGGACCTTTGACAGGTAGAGGTAAGGCTGAACTACAGCACTTGGTAAAAGCATCCACCAGCTGAACCCTAGAAGTGAACAATAAGCGCCATAAGGAAGGTGATCCCTTAACACCACAGCACATGAAACTGTCCCGTACCCCAGCGCCAGAGTGACCAGGATGACTGTGACAGCCATGAAAGCCTTCCTCTTCTGCTGGTACGATCCAGCTTTCTCTCCGTCCCCTGGTTTAGGTCTCTTCAGAACCCACAGAATCCTAACAGAGCAGAACAAACAGGTCACGAGCATCGCTGAGTACATCCCTATTGTAACCTTCACAGGAACTTTAGGGAAGGAGTTCAAGATAGCATATCCAACAGAGAGGGTGACTAGCCACATAAGAACAATCACTGGAAGCCTGGCGGTCGGAGACTTGGAATATTTCAGATAGACGAGAGGATGCACCACAGCCAGGTAGCGCTCCACACAGAAGTAGGTCTGAAAGAGAGGTCGGCCCACGAGGTAAGTACACCCCAGGAAACTAGAGAGCTTGATGAGGATGTTGTGATTAAGCAAATCTCCTAGCACGAAGTGAAAAATAGCAAACTGATTGATGATCTCAACCAGAGACTGGTTAAAAATCACAAAGTCTGAGGATCCCACGGCAGAGGTTTTTCTCACCAGCCACAAAATCCAGCAGTTCACAGGCAGCAAAAAGATAGTGTTTGTCAGCAAGCCCATAGCTGTGATGATGTTTGCTGGAAATGAGTCCATGCACTCATAACCGGAAGTGTTTTTTGGGGTTTGGAATGTGTCGTTGTATTCCAGAGCATTGTGGGATGCCATTCTGTTTGATAGCTTTCTTGGTAGTGAGTCTAAAAGCAAGCAATGTTGATGTTTCAAATGTATTACGATGTTATTTAATGGCATACAGTCCAGCAAACAAAACTTGCTATCATAAAGTTAACAATTGCATGCATTTACTTACAGACATGTGCATCCCGAGGAGTACAAAGACTGCAAATACTGTTTATATCGGTGTACGTTTAGCCCCTCCTCCCTAGTGGTTTCAACATCAAGTTACTAATTTTTCAGAAGAAAAAAAGACAAATTGAGACACCACAAAAACCACGCGGCTTGCAGCTGTAAACTTAGCTTTGTGGGACATGCAAACTCATCCTTAATGTGTTCTTTTCCAAATCCTTTGTTTCTTTCATTAGGTATCAGATTTTTGTGAAGGAAAGGTTTTGTGTCAGGAATTGTTTACTGACAGCATCCGTCAGGGTCTGTTAAAGGAGCTCTTCACCTAAAACACGCAGTTTTATAGTTTAGTTTATAGTTTTAGGATTTTTTAGGAGTGTGGTTTTCAGTATCATGCTGTGGGAAAAACATTAAATATAAAGAAAACAACTAAAGTATAAATTAAATAGTACACCACTACAATCAATTTCAGCGGTGACCTGGTGGTGCAGAGGGTAGCACATTTGGCTCACAGCAAGAAGGTTGGAGGTTCAAGCTATGGCTTGGTTAGTTGGCTTGTTCTCCTCGTTTTCGTGTGGGTTTCCTCCGGGTGCTCTGGTTTAACTCTCCAGGTCCAAAGACATGCGGTACAGGCCAATTGCGTAAGCTAAATTGTCTGTATGAATGCGTATCTTTTTATCTGTTTATCTGTGGTAGGTTGCAGCTGGAAGGACATCCTCTGCATAAAACATTTTATGCAGAGGTACACCTTGAAAATGTGAAATATTAAATTGTTATCCTGATGACGCCAGCCGAGGAAGTTGGGGTATTGTTTTTCTGAAAGTGGCCCTCTGGTGCTAAAGTCCCGCCCCCTCGGCTTCTAGATAGCGTTTGTATTTTAGTCATCAGTGCGGTTCATGAGACCAGTCAGGAGCTGATTCATTCTGAATCAGTTCATTGAAGATAAAGGGGCGTGGTCAATTTCTCTCAATTGCACTGCCAGCCGCCTTAAATAAAACACAGTAACTACAACTAAATTCAAATAATTCTGCGGTGATACTGCACCCTGAAAGTAGATACTTATTCTCAGAAGAAAATGTTGATACTTTTTAGTGCATAATAAGTCTACAATAAAAAATTTCTGCTTATCTTTGGTTAAATTCTTACATTCTGCACCTTCAAACACTAGATCAAGTGCGGGTCCAAATATACTTTGACCGAAGTGGTATGCACTTCTTTGCTATAGCCCTTCCCGTTTGTTGAGAGGAGAATTGGGACAATACTTGCAGATATCTTAGGTAACCAACAAATGAATGTGTATGGAGCTAGAGATCTGCCAAAACAATCTGAAATGGAATTGTGTTTTAATTATTTTTTTATTTTTATTTTTATATTTTTTTGTGATTTTAATTATTGACCATTGTAATTTAATAAACATGAATATTGTATGCAATTAAAAAAGTTTTTGAACTTGAATTTCTTTCTTTGAATTAGAATATTGAGTCAAATTCAACTTGAATATTGAACTTCTGAAATTTAAAATCACCGATTTTTAAAGCAACAATCATTTATAGATATATTTTGAAACTTAGGATTTTTTGCAGATATTCATTTTGTAAAAATACAGCTTGAAGTTTCAAGAAGAAAAATGTCAAAACATGCAAAATTCAGGTTGTGAAATTTAGATCTAACAGAAAGTAGGTCAGAGGCATAACCAGGGAAGAGTAGACGATCACAGAACAGTCGATGAAGCCATAGAAACGTAGTGATTTGCTAATCATACTAATAAAATGCTAGTAGCTTGCTAATTATGCTAGTAATACAGTCGATTCATGGTTATATGGCTGAGCCACACACTTTTCTTGAAAATTCGCAGATTAGCCAAAATGCTTCATTGACTGTTCTGTTATCAATAAACATTACGTGAATTTTGAACCTTTTTTGTCTTAAAGTGACCGACACCTACAGAAAATGTTGACAAATTTGTATTATCCCCTTCAATGGCAGATGGGGATATTCAATGGTGTTTTCAATGCTGTCCATGTTTTAAGCAGTGTAAATATATGTAATATGAGTGTTGATGAGACATTCACAAGCCTATTTGATTATATCCAAAGACCTTCCAGGTCTGGATTGACAGGGTGGTAAGTGATTCATGACTAAATTTTAATCTTTGGATCAAAGTTATTCATTTTGAAAATTCCAGGATTTATGTTGCGTATTCAACATGGCACCCTTCATGATTCTTGTTATTATAATAGAGATGTGTTTTAGCTACTTTTTCCATTTACATTTTTTAATCATCGTGCAGTTTAACTTAATCCCACAGACAACTACAAAATAGGTTAAATAATTAGTTCACTTTCAACGGTAATAGTTTATTTGTAAAAATCCTAGTTGCAGCTAAAAACTATACCCATTATCCCCAGTCAGGTATCTGCAAGCAAGCCATGTGTTTTAATGTTATTTTAATGTAATATAGACCAGTAAAAGTTGAATAGCTAAGCAATTTGTTCCTGGTAGTTGTTTGTATTGTTAAAACCCACATTTAGGCACAATTATATTAAAGAATGGGTATCCTTAGAGGTTATTAGAGGTATCCTCATGATAGTTTTCAAGAGGATGGATGGTATCATGGCAAGGAATATAATATACACTATTTGCTTTTTGCATAAAGCTAATATCTCTTTTTCTGCTGAAAGACAAACTAGTTATCTAACATGCTGCATGCAAATACTTTAGTCAACCCAGTCTTCCAGGGCAGACATTTGTGATGTTTGACACTTATTCAAATAATCATTATTTTCACAGCCTTCAAATTTTTTTGCAAAGTAAACAAATATAAAACCCTTTTTGCTGTTAAATAAACTCTCACACATTGTATAAAGTTTTAACACTTTCAGGCCTTGCATTCAATTAAATAGTCACATGTCAGGTAGTATTTTTTTTTACTTCTAAGGACATTCACTCTGTTTATAGCCTATTGTCCATTAAGTTGGACATGTTAATCCAACATGTTAAAATGTCACTACTCTTAACAAAGAATAGCAGTACATCACACTAAGTGGAGAAGAAAACACAATTTTAACTAGATTTATTCACATTAATTAATGTATTTGAAATTGCATTTCAGATATTTGTATTTTATTTCCTTTGCCCTCTCTCTAATTTCATGAATTGAAAGCGAGCCACAACTCCAGTGACCTAGAAGTGCAATACACAAGAACATTTATAAAGGTAATAACAAAGCAAGGCACAAATTCAAATCAAATATGCAAAATCTATGGTGTAGTTTTTTCATTGGTTCTAAGTACTCCCTGATTGTTTCCTTGTATTCGTGGCTCCTTGTTTCCACTCCTCACCTGTTTGCAACCGGATTGTTATTTTGTGATCACAGTTTACAGTTTGCATTTATGTTTCCTTTTTCCCAGCACCCACTGAGAGTCATCTGTTTTCCTCCTTTTTTGGGGTTTTATGTTATTTCCTGATATCTGCTCCCTCGCTCCAACTTTGCTCGCTGTTTTCCACGTTACAGATTGTTCTTGGGTTCCCGTCGTTGGGGACTTTAGGACCAAATACATTTGGAACATCCAGATGTTTGAGGCAGCGGCCAGTTACACAATTCAATATGTGTCACATAAAAGACTTCAGGCCAAAAAAAACCTGAAAATGGCAGAACTGTGAATAAATGGCAGAATTTATGTAAATGATTACATTTGTACAAATATACAGCCTGTAAAATATTTATAGGTGCAGAATTCAATTCATAGCACTTATTAATACTTACACACTATAAATAATCAACTAAGCATTAGCAACTAGATTATTAACTGCATTCATTTTTAATTAAGATTAGGAATAATATATACACCATTGTTTATTTGTTAATACACATTTGTAAGCACTTTTTAAATTAATTAAAACAACCTTAGTTAATTATGAGCTACAGCAGGTGTTAATAAAGCACTGAGTAACTGTTACTATATCTCTGAATATTGAATGCATGAATGTAACTTACTAACACATTTTAAATGATGTCATGATCATTTAAATTACTTACAACTAATAAAAATGTTGAAAAGTTTAATTTATAAATTATTAACTGATCCTCAATAAAATATAAAATTAATATTTGTAAGCGTATTATCATAGTTCACAAACCATGATAAAAGCCTTTAAAGAAGTGATTATAAACAAATGCATATTAACATACAATAATTTATAAATTATTTACTTTTTGTTAATGCTTAATTAATTGTTAGTCGTCTGTGGTTATTATACAGTGCTACCCAAATTTTATGTTGAAAACAAACATACACATAAACCAACAGCACCTCGTTACCTCAGTAATTTTTACAGCTCCTGCTGATTGGTTAAGTATGGAACCGACACAAGCTTTTTTGAAAAGCTAATGATATTAACATTCACATTTTTAGGACAATGTTATTTTTTCTTAATACACCACAGTTTATCGTACTTGGACAAATAGAGTACAGGCTGTATGGCACTACTCGGTCTCAAAAGCCACATGCTAATCCCTCCCAACAGGCAGAAAGTGTCATAAGAAATCAATGTTTTAATCGTAGCAATTACCAACAGGAGCAGGTAAGAGCCAAACAAATGGGCTAGAATGTGCGTGATGACCCAGAAGGCTCTCTTTTTCTTGCTCTGCATCGCTGGCGTCTCTTTATTTCCAGGAGGAGGTTTGAGCAAGGCCTTCAGGACTCCTAGAGAACAGGCCAAAATGCACAGCAGATTGACAATCAAGAAGACGGTGTACTCTCTGAGTGGCATTGTAGGGTATGTTAGCACAGCAAGTACCCCAAAAGACCAAGTTATAAAGATAGCTAACCCAAGACATCCACAGCGAACCCTCAGAGAACTGAACTTGTGGAAAGCCACCGGGTAGACGACAGCAATGAGGCGCTCCAGGCAAATCAAGCAGTTCATCACAGGCCGGCCGATCAGATACTTGCCAAGCATAAACACGGCTATGTACATGGTCCAAGTCATGTTGAAAATGAGAGAAACGATGCACATGAAAAAGCTAAAGGAAGAGATAAACTCTGTTACGGACAGGAAAAGAGTGAAGATGTCAACGGGGGGGATTCTTTTGCCTTGTTTGAATTTGTAGAAGGCTACGAAGAGGGTCCAGATATGCAAGGGCAGAAACACAGTTAGTTCTGCTGACAGAGAGCTCAGGGCTATCACGATGCCTGGGTAGGAGTCAAAACATTCATATACGAGTTGTGTTTGGTTGGTAGAGGAGTTCATCCTTCTGTCCAAACCAATTCTGAAAACAGAAAAAAAAATGTTTTTCCAGTCTATAGACATGGTGAATTATGATAAATATAAAATATGTAACGGGATTGATTTTTTTTTAAATAATTTAACCATGAGGAAAATGTCAATTATATTGTAATTCTGTCAGATTTTGCACTGTTCTTGCCATGTTTACCCACTAGATGCCGACATTTTCTTCCTTACTTTGCCATTCAGTGTAGCAACTTTTCCCGCCTGTGTCTAGTTTCCTCCTGTCTATTTAGTCATGTTGTTTCATTTCTAAGTTGCTCAGTTACTTTTGCTTCTCATCTTTGAAACGCTACTTTGTAAGTTTGCCTCCTCTGGAAATTTTGCTTTAATATTTTTAACTGAACCTAATTCTGTTAAGTTTTACTTTGCTTGTGTTGTTTTTTTATTTTCAGGAACATCTCTCTTTTGTTTGACCTTTATTTAAAATCAAGACATTTTCTTCCCACTTCATTGTCTGCGCTGTGTTCTACAACGCCCTTCTCTAACCCCTGAGACCCGAGTTTGAGTCCACTGCTCATCACAAAATCAAAACCTGTCTAAACCATTGTGCATGATGTCATGCATTGGTTTTAGCAGAAAGCATTGCATTGGATTCTCAGATTGTGGTGTGTCCAGTTATTTTCTTCTTAGCATCAGTCACTACAGAACAGTGGTTCAGTGTAGCTGCTGTGTGTACTGAACTGGGGTTCAAACAAAGACAGTTACAGTCCGTGCTACCTTTGATTTAAGAGCTTATTTATGGAGCTGTAGTTCGGAATTTCTAGTGTTACATAAAATTAATATTAGCGTGATAAGAATGCTAACTACTAGCTTAAACGACACAACTCAAATATTAACAAAGTACAAGTTATATTTATCTCATCTTATTTCATATAAATGCATACATTCATACGGTGCTGCTATAGAAGCACTGTTTTTGCACTGAAAAACAATATTACAACATGCTATGATAACAATGCTAACTGCTAGCTTACCAAAACTAAGTTTGACTCCGTTATCAGGTGTTTAACACAAGATGCAAGCCAGTAAAGAAGCTGTTGCTCTGCACCTCCTCGACCAATCACAGAGCTGGTCAGCAAGGCGTTGATGCATAGTTACCCATTTTTAGTGGTGTGTGCAGGGCTTCGCGAAGTGCTCAGCATGGAGTTATGTTAAGTGCGCAGCCTTCACAAAGGGTAGTTCATAGGTTTCACACACAAGTATAGATTGGCTTTTAATCAATATGATGTCTCTTTTTATTCTTTCGGTTTACCAGAATTGTTTTTAATTATAGAATGTTGAAAGGAAATTCTCACAATAATTTGACCTCAAATGTAGTAATACAAAATCCTATAACTGTTCCTGTTCCTGCATTTACCGCTCATCTGCAGCAAGAAAGCTTCATAAGGTATGCTTAAAACACAGAAGTTCAGTGAGAAGATATTCCCTTTGTATTATATTTACATTACACATGGAACCAAGCAGAAAAAAACACAAAATGATTTAGTACTTACGACATTAATGAGCGCATAGGGTTTGACAAACCTGGAGTTCCACGAACCAGTGTTTAAGATGAAATATTGCGTTTCTCAGCCAGACCTGTGCTCATGTGGTAATCGGTCTCTCAGATGAGACCTGATTGAGTTTCATAGCTGAATGGATTTATATTCAAATGCTGCTTCAGATGACGCCCACTGATTCCATTACATTTCAAAAGAAATTTTGGGATTTCTGTGATCAGAGCTACATTTCGTTATTAGTAATTTTGGGCATGTAATGTAATATTGTTTAGATAGTAATTAAAGTACAATTTTTACAAAATTTTTGACTCAAAAAATCCAAGCCATGGCTCTGTTTGTTAGATTTTGAGTCGTTGCAGTAAAGTCAGCTAGCCTTGGAATTTTCAAAAAAAATATTATTTAAATTGTTTTCATTTTTAATAATAAAAATTAAGATATTATACATTATCTATATAAATAAAGAAAAAGGTTTGCAATGTTTTCCCACTCAAAACGGTACATTTGGTGTTTAAACTTACAAACCGAAAATAATAGTCCTTTTAGTTTTTTACACAAGCTCAAAGCATTTGAAACAGCTATTTTTCACGAAGCTGAAGATGGATTGCGTTTGCATTGAGGACTATGCAAATGTGAATATATAATATATTTAATGAGTGAAACGAGATAGTTGCATGCAATTATCAAGGTCATTTTAGACAGTAATGTTATTCTTTAAATGTAAAATAAAGAACAGTTGTAATGTCAAAAAAACACTATTTTTTTCTTCTCACTATCCAGAATGCGATGTGTTTTATGTTACTTACAGCAAAAACCATCTAATGTCCTTAAAGCCAGAAGTTGATGAAGGGATTAAAGTGACTCATACAGTACACACTTGTATGGTCTTCTGTCAGGATCATAAGAGATCTCATATTTCTTTATTTGAATACAAAGACAATTCAACAATCCCCAATTTGACTGTTGAGCTTCAAGATAAGCTTTTTGATGCAAATATTGCTAATACTATTTTTGTCATTTTCCACTTCTTGTAAAATCATTCTGAAGCTCTACAATTCTGTGTCACGATCCCTGTAAGTGTTGCGTCAGGGGCGATTCTATGATCCAAGCTTAAGGGGTGCTCAGCCCTTTATGAAAACAACACGTCTTCAGTGAAGCGTGTGAAAAATATAAGGTCTTATGTAAATGTGTGTTAAATACACGATTGCACAGAGGTATGATCTCAATGGGTTTTAAGAGGGTTCTGCAGCACTGCGTCCTGAGAAATTGTAGGTTTACTGATTTAGCTTAATGCAAATTAAGGTATGGG
Source organism: Danionella dracula (assembly GCA_900490495.1). NCBI lineage: Eukaryota > Metazoa > Chordata > Actinopteri > Cypriniformes > Danionidae > Danionella > Danionella dracula. The sequence continues at coordinate 1,257,173 of UELW01000146.1, forward strand.
AAAGGGTTCAAAGGTTTTAAACAAATCTAGGGCCTTGCAAAGTAAGATTTTAGCATTTTTAGCATTTAAACGTGTGGGCCTTGGACATTCCTGACACCAAGATTTTAGGAGTGGGGGGTCATTAAAAAAGTTTGAATTTATCTGTTTATTTTATTAATTGCAAATATAGATCATTATATTTTTGTGTACATTTGCATCAAAAGGAAAAAATAACTAAAGAAATGTAAGACTATACATGTTCTTCAATTTTTAACCAAGTAAATAATTCAGATTTAGTGAAGACATATATAATTGAGTATCTCAGATTTTGAATGTAATTCTTTGGGTGCTTTGGATTTATTAATGACTGAATTAGGGTTAGGGTTAGGTTTAGTAATATTTTACATGTTTGATAACCTTAAAAGGAAGCTTCTATGGTTTCTAAACAGATTTAAATTGCTACATTCTTACTGAATAGTACCTCTGCTTTGCCTCTAAATCAGCAGATATTGATCAGATGCAGCAGAGTTTGTTTCTCAGGTGAGCGAATCATCTGTTCCGATCTGTGGGGCGGCTCTGTTGAGTGACGCAGGTGTCATTCTCCAGCAGTCTGCCTGCATCTTCAGGACAAAATAAACTGTTTCAGCTACTCTTGAAACATTGATGAGAAAACAAAATGTATAATGAATGACTTGAATTGTGTGACGAATAGTGGCATGTTTATATCCAGGTTTATATCGAGGTTAATGAGATTAAGTGGTACTAACCGGAATAGTTTGGCATGCACCTCCTAAACATTGTTTAGTAAAACATCATGTGACCTCATGTTGATCAATGTACTGTTTTAGGGTTTTTAGTCAGACGACCAAAAGAGTTGCTCAGCACTGTCACAGTCTCTATTCTCTGAACTTCTAATCCTACTTCCTATATTTGCAGTTTTGGGTTACGGTATACTTCTGTACTGTTTTAAGCTTCCATTTTTATTAGTGCTTTCTTTTTAGTTTTCCCCTGAAGTCTTCTGTTTTTGTTTATTCTACCTTTCTCCTCTTTGTGGTTCATCTTATTTGTTTTCTTGTGCAGGTCATTTGAGATCCCTTCCTTCCTGAAACTCTGAGAACCTTGACATTCTAGTAGTATATTGTTTATTTGTGACACAAATGGTCTTTCTTAAGCTGTACAGTGCTGCGGAGAGCATTTACTTAATACCTTTAAGCTACCATAACAGAAAGGTTATCATAACCAGAATAAATATTTCCCCAGCTCTGCTGACACTTGACAGCAAAGGCATTAAGAGGCGACAATAGTAAAGTCTATCCTTTCCTGCAGATTAATATTATCTGTCAAATCTGGAAAACTTCCTTGGTTCCAAAGACAACAATGACATAAACTGGATCCCCAAAAGGCAAATGGAAATGCAAATACAATTACACATGTGATCAGAATTTAGTGATGTCACATTTCTCCAACTGAAAATTTGTTTAAGAATGGATTGGAACAATATAGGGTTGGGTATTGGCAAATTAAAGAGGAACGAGCGCCCTCTTGTGGTTAGTGTGGCTGATAATCCCATATCAGCAGCTATGGTTTCAGGTGGGTTTATACTTCTGTATTCTGAGGCTTGCTGAGAATTCAGATTTAGATTTAACTTCAAACTTTAACACTGATTTTTCCAGAGTTTGCAGAATATATATACTCCCTAAATGGAAGCAATCAAGCACTTACATCTACCATTCACGCTTTATTTTGGAGTTGTTGGCAGCAGGGACTGGAGGGGAGAAACGGGCAGCTGAACCTCTTCTCTCACTCTAAACATTGATCGTCTCTTGAGCTCTCGGTGACAGCTGAGCTTGAGAGAGGATGAGTGTACAGTCTCAATCAGATAAACAGGATTCCAACACAGCTAACTGGGAAGGAATCCAAATCAGGGAACTTGAGAGCACTATTACTAACCTCTGATCAAAGAGATCATAATTACGTCTGATCAGAGACAGACCGGAACTAAATCAAATGAGCTGTGTGGATAAATTAAAAGATCATGTTAAGAAGAGACAAAGAGTTTTTAAACACGTTTATTTTTAGGGAGGGCTTTGATTTGATTACATTGTTTGACTACAGTACCTACGTACATGTTACCTAGATGTTGCATGCTCCATGCCCATACTAGCCTAAGGGTTAGTGAGCATGATTGTAAGGGTTCTGTTTTGGTTTTTGATTGTTTATATGCTAAGGTTATGATTCCAGATCAGGCCCAGTTCAATTTCTTTCTCTTGGGCCTAACCCTTAGCCCATATATACCAATGTTTTTAAGTGGGATGACTTTTAGACACCAGTCCTCAGGTCTCTATACTGGCTGCCAGTGACATTCAGAATTGAGAATATATTTCAAAGTGCTGCAGCGCATCTATAAGAGCTCAGCACAGAAAAACATAACTGATCCACTGACTGCATACAAATCAAAGAGAGCTCTTCGATCACTGGGTTCACTTCATATATATAACGATTCTATGAAAATTATATTAAAAAATTGGTAGCTTAGTGAGCATAACTGAAGGTTTGTTTTTAAAAAGTCTAATTTTGGGGGAATGTCACATTTGCACTTTTTAACAGGCCATGTTCATTCATTCATCTTCATGTCGGCTTTATTCCCTTTCGGGGTCGCCACAGCAGAATGAACCGCCAACTCTCTGGCATATGTTTTACGCAGCGGATGCCCTTCCCTGCTGCAACCCATCGCTGGGAAACATTCACACACACATTCACACTTTATCACTATGGGCAATCGTTCTTATTCAATTCACTTATTCCGCATGTCTTTGGACTTGTGGGGAAACCGGAGCCCCAGCCGAGCCTAGAACCAGCGACTTTTTTGCTGTGAGACGACCGTGCTACCCACTGCGCCACCGTGACGCCCAGGCCATGTTTATTAAAGTTAAATAGATTAGTTTTAGTCTAAATTTAAATGTGACTAAAGTTTTAGCCCAGCTAATCTCGTCTGGAAGCTGCGGGCAGCAGTAAAACTGAAAGCAGGCTCTCCCTGTTTGGAACGAACCCGTAGGAGCTCTGAAGTGAACCCAGTGATCGAAGAGCTCTCTTTGATTTGTATGCAGTCAGTGGATCAGTTATGTTTTTCTGTGCTGAGCTCTTATAGATGCGCTGCAGCACTTTGAAATATATTCTCTATTCTGAATGTCACTGGCAGCCAGTATAGAGACCTGAGGACTGGTGTCTAAAAGTCATCCCACTTAAAAAACATTGTGTTAACTGAAAATAATCTCAGGACCACAAATAAGTCCCTTTACTTATATAAATATCTTACAGATATGTACTCACAATTAGCTTGTTGGCAATTTACTAGGAAAAACATTTAAAAGCAGAATGTAATCTCTAATTAAATTATTCTTTACTAAGCAAGGAGACGGTGCGTGCCATACCTCCCCTCTCTCTCTCTCTCTCTCTCTCTCTCTCCACAGACATCTGACATGTGACTCTTGGGCTCTCCAGCTGACTGATTCTAGTCTTGAACTACCAGGACACTATCTTCCACCCTGGCTTGATTATTGTTGGTTTCCAGTGAGGACACCTAGGATGGAGAAGCTACTTGAAATTTGTACAGGAATACTCATACCATCAATCCTCATTTTGTACAGTGGCATTCTTTTGAACGAGGTTTTTGTCTTTTGTGACCTGTTACTTTAGCTCTTAATTTATTACAAATTCCTATTGAAGGTTTTTCACAGTCGCTGTAACGTAACATCTGTTTTTCTCCTCCAAACAAAGTTTTGCAACATATTACAGCATATTAAACTGCGCAAGCTGCACCACAACAATGAGCACAGGTCCTCATCTTTCATAAAGCATTTTTTTAGCTAATTTCTTTTAAAAAGGACAGGATTCACTCTACATTGAGTTTTTTTGGCAGTTGACGACATGATACATAGCAATAAGGGAAATAGCTCCAAAGCTGATGCAACAAACACTCTCAGAAGAGGCAATGGTAGCACACAGGGGAATGTCCTGACTCTCCTCCACCAACTAAATGTGCAAAACAGGTAAGCAAAAATAACTTTTAAAGATGTAGTTTATTCTTATGAGTTTGGATGAGGTTTTTGTTTCAAAATGTAAGAAATTAAAGAAGTGAATCAATACATCTGTTAGCCTGTATAGCAAGAAGAGAACAGCTAAATGTCATTGTTTTTATTTCTTCTTTGGTGTTTATAATTTGTTAAAACTTGACCTGTTTCAGTCATATCATGTTGTGTGATGAGTAATTTCTTTCAGTAACTTTATTAGGTTGTAGTTACTATTTATCATTACTGTAGTTTTCTGATGACAAGGACCAGGAAGAATCTATTGCCCCAGATTGCTACATAAACTTGCAGAATTTCTCAGATTCTGTAGCCTAGGGATGAGAACTAATTTAAGATATTAATGTGATTTAGGGGTAGAAATCTGAAAAAAATGGAGTGCTGATGTGCTTTAACACTCTCAGTTCTACTATCAGACCTTGAAATTTGCTACATTATGTATAAAAATAAAAATCTCACACCCCTGAATGCAGATAGAACCATACAATTTAATTTAAGCACTTTTAGTTGTGTATGTGAATCGTCAAGATGCAGCAATGGGGCAGGTGTCTTTGTTTTTCAAACTTATTGACTTCAAAACTTTAATATGAATTGTGTGTTGCTTTAACCTGATACAGCAGCTCAAACGTCACAGATTGAAAGCTTGTAGTCACATGAATTATCTGTGAGTTATACGTTTGACATTAATGTGTTTGTAACTGTAGCTTGCAGACAGTCTGCAAATGCCCACGCTGTGTCCGCTGGGGTATTCTTGTAAATTTCATCACCTCAGTTGCTCTCCGGTGATGTGCTATTTCCATCCTGACACATTAAGACACATCTGACATGTCTTTTATTTGTAAAATGATTTGCCTTTACAGACACTGTCATCATTGTCAGCATCATAATAATCACAAAAACTGTTGAATTATAAATTAAATTTGAGCTAATCGTACGATAAGCAGCAAAAGATACATCTGCCTCAACAAACTATTTGCCAAATTTGTTGCATCTAGAATTTATCAGAGGTGAAAATTTGACAATTAAACCTACTCTCTCTACTGTGATTGGGTTGTTTTTGTGTGGTTTTCTTTCTTAGTTGTTTTTCAACTGTATGCTTTACTTTTAAAAAGTATTTATTTGAAATCAGACTTATTGCCTGAGTAAAACTGTATATCAAAATACAGGCAACGTTGTGGTACTAATATCCCACACAGGTTGGGGGGATCTCTTATTCAGAGTCAGTCAATCCAGTGAGATCCAGCTGCAGTCCACCATTTTCACAACACCTGTGTCAGACATTGATAAAGACATAGAACGTGAAAAGTTTTATATGACATGTAAAGGAGGCTAAGATCGACTGTAGCCAGCCATCATCATCATGAAAGTGCATCACTTCCCAGTAATCAAAAATGTGTTCAGAGAAGTGCGGCATAGTAACACAGCCATCTGATTGGCTGAAGGTTTCCATTTTAACATATCTTAAACAAATAAACAAAAAATAATAATTCACCCCCTCAGAGTGTTCATGAAAGTCAAAACTAGCGATCTGTTTTAAAAACCATTACAGCACCAGGGGTGTAAGCATGTTTTTTTTTTCAGCTCCAAAGTTTTAACATGGGAGTGAATGAGAATCTGCTCACTTCTGACTCCTCCCCTCTTGCAACCGGTCAAGTTACTACATTTAAATCACTTCCTGTTGCACACCGGCAGGGAGAGCAGGAGGGCTGCCCCTTAGCTTTACAGCAGTGAGCTTATGCGCCAGCCTAAAAAACTCAGTGCATCAGTTTTCAAGAAACACATTGTTCTCTACGTTCACATGGTGCTAACGGCCCACAACGCTCCCTTTAGATGAAAACAGAGAGGAAAAAAGGCAAGAAGTGCATTTGTGTCTGTGTTTATTAATAAAGACATTGATTGCTCACAAACAGAATAACCTCATAAACACAGCTCACCTTTCCTGTTTTGCATGTTTTTTTGCTTTTCAATAAGTGATAAGAAACCCACATAGCAGAAAACACAACGAAACCAACAACTAACCCAACTAATTGAACCTCCCCCTGCCGCACACAGTCTCCCTCCCACCACTGCCACTGTAATCACATCCAGCAAAAGAAATTGGGCCAAATTTGCCCTTTGTCTGTTTCATTGAGTCATCTGTCATGGATATGGATCAAACATGGTCAAAGTCTGGCAGAGATTATATCACTTCATATGACAAAAAATACATGGGCCTTGTAAAAATTGTACCTTACTTGACTGAGGTTTGATTCCGTCATGACCCATTTGTGGCTCTTATTTGAAATTCAGGCACAATGTTTTAGCTATATTTACAATGTTTGGGGGGACAAGTCATGACAAGGCTTAAATTGTTACATTAGTTTCCTTCAGGCTTTGACCAGGCAATATTGGAATCCTTTTTCAGCCCTCTAACAAAACTCAAAAAGAGACACTGAACACGAAACTTGACAGACTAGCTTTTTTTAAAATTGCTGACAAATGCTCTAATTTAAATTAGATTTTTAATTTCATGAAATCTGAGTTTGTGAGACTTAAAATAACCTTGTCATAAACTTACACTGTTTAAGATTATTGCTTGAACAAGGACACATGTACTTATTTTAATCTTATTTTTCAATGTTGTAAAGTACAGTGTTGTAAACTCCACAAAAGCATTACTGCGGACAGACAGTTCTAAAGAGTGACAATCTCCAGTGGAGCCTCTAAAGCAGACTGTAATTGGGCGTCCATCATTAGACATTGGCGATGATCCCTGAGCGTGATGAGAGTCTGAATATAGTCTGCACAAATGCACTGCTGCAGTTTGTTTGTTTTTTCAGGACTTCACAATTGATTAAATTATTTTAATTGAATTTTCACTGTCTGAATTTTGTACTAGAAGGGGAAAAAATTAAAGGACCCTTTCTATAAACATGAAAAATCTTCTATAAACATGAGACATCTATTCTCTGAAGTGCTCCCAAAAAAATGTTTTTGATGGCCTCAATTTTTTTGAAATTTTATAACAACCTTCAAATAAGAAATGTTTTTTTTAAATCAGAACTTCCTTGACCCCACCAATGATAGTTTTGGGTATGTTTTTTTAGATATGAAAGCTTCATTCTTTCATGAAGCAGCTGAGTGTAAGACTCCATCATATTTCCACAGAGATGTTTTAAATGTAAGCGAATTTGTCCAATTCTTAAGAAACTTTGATAAATGTGTGGCAGCAAAACAGGCATGGACTTCTTGTTTCTGTTGTTGTTGGGTAATAACTTTCTTCATCTTCTAATCATTCTAGTCAGTCTATCCAACAGTTTATGTGTCTCTACGTGCCCTTATATAACTCTAAATCCAAGTTAATCATAATTGTTAGAATAAAACCTTACATTTAATCAAAATTCTGGAGTCGCTATTTTTAAAGTTATTTGACAGCGGTTGCCTAATTTGAGTACAGATTTAGTTTCTTTTGGGTTTTTTTCTGTTTTTTTTTTTTCATTTTGAAATCTGTAAATCTGTATGGGTAAAGTATATTTTATTTACACAGATAATAGAAGAGTTAAATAATACAGAGTTAAAATTACTCTATCGTCTAACATCATCACAGTTTAAAGGAAAAAGTCAGAGTTTAACCTAAAATTTAACAAGGACAAGATTTGAGAGCCACTGAGTTATATTAGCTCTCTTTAGAGCAAGACCAAATATTCTGTAAACAGAATTTGTTTAACTTTATTTGGACGATATATGTTATTTTAGGGCAACCACTTCTCAAAGAGTCTCCGGGGTGTGTGCTTTTACTCAGCGGATGGATGGATCAGATTCTCCTGGCATTGGTTCAGTTTTAATGTCGTGAAGCTTGTAGAGGGGCAGTTATCTAAATATGGCATTGATTTATGGATTTCCCCTTCAGAAAGCTTACATCGGCTGTTGAAAAGCTTTTATGGCAGTAGTTGGTTTAGCGTGATTGTGTCCCCCATAAGATCTTTGAGGCTTTACCACTTTCACAAATAGAAGTGCTGTACACATGTTGTCTTCAAAATACACTAACTAGATTCCCAGGATTAACATACTCTGGATTACACAAGGGCTTGTTTCGCTGTTATCACAATACAAAGATTGACGCTTATTTTATAAATGATAGAAGTGGTTAAAAATCTAGTCAAAGTGTCTTTTTGTCTTTTCACTTTTACATTTTCATGTGACAAATTGACGTCATTGTGCTCTATATCTATATATAATATATCTATATATTAGAGATATATGTATATTTAGAGATTATTTAAGAACTTGTGAGAACTTCATTTGTGACAAGAATAATGCTATGCTTGGTTATTGACCTAAAATATTTGACCCCATTAGGGCCTATTTACAACTCAGAACTAACACTTGACGTCATTTACCTGACCTCCTGCACAAATACACTAATATGCGCCATCTCCTGGATCATGTTTGAAAACAAAACAAACTATTCTTCTGTTTTAATATGTTAAAAACGTATTTTCATAATATATTACATTTTACAGATGTCAAGTTTTGAGAACTATCGTTAGCTTGAGTTTGATTGCTTTTCCTGGCTCGCCCTGCTCCTCAAGATCGATCCTTGTCCATCCGGGTACTGCACTCGTTTGATCACGTCTGAGAAACGGAAGAAGTCCTCATCGGGGGAAATAATCGAGAAGAATCACCATCTGCAAAATTTCCACTGTAAGATTTTACATAGTCAAAAGAGAGGTATGTTGTTCTGGTTGGCTTTCATCTTTGAGGGGTTTAAAGGTGCTATTCGGGGGGTTGCTGAAAGAGCCCGGCTTTATCCGAGATGAACAGCGCAGCGCGAAGATGCAGAGCAAGAGGCCTAGCGTTTTTACCCCGATTTCTTTTCTTTTACCTAGCAACCTGAGCTTATTGCTGTTTTAAGATATATTTTTGTAATGATTTGTGAAATACTTATAACATGCATACTTTGTACAACCAAAAAATACCTTTATTTAACAACAATCTCATTAACGGTCCAACACGCAGTTTGCGACGTTGAAGTTAACGTTAACGTTATAGTTATTTTTATGAGAACGATGCACACTGTTCTCTTGCAATTGTGTTTATATTTACGTTCACGCTTGTCAGAAGTTGTTTACACGGATATTAGTGGTGTTATCCTCAAGTTACATAACACGTGTTACCTCGAGGAAGTCGAGATGTTCAACGATTCTTCGCGTTTTAACTTATAAATGCGTTTTTTGCCCTTATCTACCTCTTTCAAGTTGTCTAAATCGACTTTTTGCTCGGATAGGCGGCATTTGAGTTTAAACAACCAGGCCATTCATATAAAACATGGGTTTTTTGTTTGGACCACAAAGTATAATGGCTGTAAATTGATAACACATTTTTAACTATACATAAAAAAAAACACAGATTCCTTAATACAGTTCCTGGCACAAAGAAGACGTAAGCAGATGAGCTGAGCTGTTTGGAAAGAAGAGTTTAAAGAATGAGGAATTTACCGTTTGATTTTTGAAATTTAACTTTCTTTCATAAGTATATATATATATATATATATATATATATATATATATATATATATATATATATATATATATATATATTAGACCTGTCACGATTATTAAATAATCGTTTGATCGCGGTCGTTACAGATGATCGTTATTATTGCCCACTATTAGAAGACACAAGGGGGCGCTGTAGTACCTGCAGCACTCTACTTCTACCGGTCTCCTTCTGAACTCATTACCCTGAGCAATTATGAGCATTACATTCAAATGATATTGCCCTGTTGGTTTCTCCGTTATTTTGAGTTAGAGCAGCCCAGTTCTTTAATAAAGATGGATTTAGTTTTGAAGCCGAAAAAGACAGCGCCAATCTGGGCACATTTTGGTTTTACACCCGATGATAAAGGACAGCCAAAAGACGTTGACACGGCAGTGTGTAAAATTTGTAGGAGAGAAATACCAGCGAAAGCTGCCAACACCACAAATCTTAGGAATCCACTGAAAGCACATCACCCAACAGAGTTCGCCGAAGTTTTGAAGTCATCCAGAGACGCTCATACTTCCAGTCAGGTGACAATAGCGCAGGCCTTCAAACGGGTAACAAAATATAAACGTGACAGTATGAAATGGCTCACGCAGACCGACAGTGTCACGAGATACATCGCTAAGGAAATGTAGCCTTTTAATACTGTGGAGAAACCAGCATTTAAAGAAATGCTTTACCACTTTGACAAGCAATATAAATTGCCAGGAAAAACGTACATTTCCAAAATAGCAATTCCAAATTTATACAGGGAAGTGAAGGATGAAATCCTCAAGGATTTTAAAGAAATTGATTTTTATTCAGCCATAACAGACATATGGTCCAGTGTAAATATGACCCCATACATGAGCCTAACAGTACATTACCTCACAACTGACTGGACACTAGCATCAAAATATCTAGAGACAAGATACGCCCCAGAGAACCATACTGCTGATACACTTTCAGAAACTCTTAAGTGTATTTTATCAGATTGGGAATTAGATGAGAAAACAATTTCTGCATTACCACTGATAATGGGGCTAATATTGTGGCTGCAGTGGGCAAACTTGGCTGGCCATGGCTAAATTGTTTTGGCCATAATCTCCACTTGGCTGTTACAAATGGCCTGTTCTGTTATGGTCATAGTTTATCTTTGTGATTCATTGTTTCTGTTATTTACAGAATTTTCAAATTTGTAAAATAGATTTATATTTTACTTTAGTTTAAGATATTGACACAACAGTCTTTGTGTGTTATGGTAACTTTATGGTGATTGTTTCTATTATTTATACTTTCATATACATTTACATTTTTTCTTTAAATGTACACATTCTGAAAGATACATATTTTTTATTTAATAAATTACTTTAATACTTAAAGGCTTTAAGTGTATTAATGTGTTATTGCAAGTGACAAGTTACAAGGGATTCAATTAAATAATCACAACAATTTGTATGACAATTAATCGACAAAGCCCTAAAACAGGCAACTAATCGTCAAAGCCCTATATATATATATATATATATATATATATATATATATATATATATATATATACATACATAAATATATATGTAATTTGTATTATTTATTAAATGCCTGCAATACCTTTCATTTGAATTAAAGCAATATATTTTTATTACAATGCCAAAACCATACTTGCAGTACATGGACTAATAATGCTGAGTCACACATGCTTTTGAGAGACTTGACCGCCATTACATGATAATCGAGCAGCACGTTTTCAAAGATGCATAACTCCAAATACAAATAATCCAAACGACCTCAGAGTTCAGTCTTAACGTCAAATCTAATCCTACCAAATAAAAGCTTTCTTCTCAAGACACTTTCACAGTTCAAATTGAATACGGCTCAACTCTCCATTACAGCAGAAAATAAATTCCCAATGGCATTATTTTCCCAACGTACTTTAGCTTGACTTTGTTTTTTTCATTCTCAGGGTGAATATGTCTTTTGTAACATGATGTTGATGTGTGCTGGTGAAATTGTAGAGTTTATCAATCCATCATGTCTTTAGCTCTTTCTTGCTTTGTTGGCTACAGCAGCATTGCTGTCGATCTTGGGCACCGATGTAACCAATCAAAACCAAACAATGGACGTTCCAATTAGATCATGAGAAAGATAGTATTTGAATATCATATCAAAAACTGTTTCTTTGTTCATATTAACTTATGATCCCAGACCAACAGCAAGAATAGGACACTCAATGAGGATTCATTGATGTAGTGACCTGGTTTTTGTTTAAATTATGCCTGGAAGGTAGTTTTTATTGACAGAATTTGACAGGTTTGTTTCAAAGTGCATAGATGAATGATGCTTTATGCTGCACATTTACTTTATATTTATAATTTAACAAATACATAAATGAGCAAGTAAACTTATTTGAAAAAAAAAAGTTATCCTGAAATAAAGGGTGTTGGTGGAAAGTTCCTAATAAAATGCTTTATTTACTAGTTTTTAGTTAAGTTTAACATAAAATCATGCATGGGCGGGGCAAGTCTAATGGCATCATGTGATTTAGTGATGTGAAGAGCATCACATTTAGTGATGTGAATCTTGGATTTCTCAGCAAACGTTTGCAGCAACAAAGGAAAAAAGAAGACTTTGGGCACATTCTATTCAAACAGAGAGAAATGATGCTGAAGCTGAAGCTCTATTATGATCAGGTCCGGACCTAACATACCTCAGAAGTCTGTGGGAGAGTTTCTGGTCTTGACACCAGCAGAGGAGCAACTTCAGAGCCCTGTTTGATCCAGAACTACATCTGGCTGAGCACATGTGGAATTCACCTTTTTTCCTCGTCATCATTTTAAATCGTGTAAAAGCTGGCCTGCGCTATGTAAGACATACCCGCCCATGCAAAATATTTAATAAACGTAAACAACTAAAAAAACTATTCCCAGCCACAGAGCTAACTGGTCTGCTGTGTTGATTATTTTGAGTGATGTGACAAGAAGTTGCATTGTGTGTTCAAGATGATTTCAGTGATATGAAAGGGATTAATTATGTATCATTATTTTCTGAATTAATCATGCGTTAAAGGGCATTTAATACAAACATCTAACAGACTCAGAGATGATATTTCAGAACAGAATCAGCTTTATTGCTATGTATGTATGTGTGTGTGTGTGCGTGCACACAAGAAATTTCCTGTGGTTCTGGGCAGTGCCATTACCACAAGTACAATACAAATCACATAAATACTGTAAAGTGCAACAGAACTAACAAGCACTTAACACAAGGCTAGTGTGTAGGGTGCTTAAGTACAAAATGCAAAGAGATGAAATGTGTGAAAGTCCAGGTGCAGGTAATAGTGGGGGGTTAAGAGTTCAGCAGACTGATTGCCTGTGGAAAGAAGCTCTGTTTGTGCCGTACTGTCCTGGTGTTAGTGGCTGTGACGCGGCGGTGCTCAAAAAGTAGGTGGCTGGGGGGAGTGGTTTCCAGAATGATTTCGTTAGCCCTCTTTCTCACTCTGGTGGTGTACAGGTCCTGTAGGGAGACACAGATTGTCCCCTCAGCTGTACGAATAGTCCTCTGAAGGCTATAGACTTCTGCTTTAGAGACACCGCTAAACCAGACAATGATGGAGGAGCAGAGAACAGACTTGATGACTGCGGCGTAAAACTGGGTTAACAGTGTCTGTGAAAGGTTGAACTTCTTCAGCTGGCGCAGGAAGTACAGCCTCTGCTGAGCGTTCTTCACAATGGAGTCGATGTGTGTGCTCCACTTCAGGTCCAGAGTGATGATGGTGCCCAGGAACCTGAATGACTCCACTGGTACCACAGTGCTGTTCATGATGGTAAGGTGAGGGTGTGTGCGGGGGAAAGGGGGCTTCTCCTGAAGTCCACTACCTTATCCACTGTTTTGATGGTGTTGAGCCCAAGGTTGTTTAGACTGCACCCGAGAGCCAGCTGCCCCCCTTCCTGTCTGTACGTAGACTCATCACTGTCCTGCATAAGACCAATGATGGTGTTGTCGTATAAATGTTGTTAAAGGTTTGTGGTCATTAAGACATTTTGAAATTTTATTGCAATGCCAGGCCATTTTGGGATTTAAAAACAATCTTTAAATTGTTTTGCTCAACCTGAAAGTTTTCAGACAGCCAATGGAGACAGACAATGGAGACAATTTCAGATTGAAATTTTAACTACTTATTGGGCCATTTGTTGTGTAGAGAGGGGTGGCTTGAGTGTTGCACTGGGTTTTGGGCAATAGAAAAAGGTTCTAATGTATTGGCTAGGACACTACCTGACTATTGAATTTGCTCGTTTGAATTTGTTTTTATGAAGTTGTCAGCTCCTGTCAGTTGAAAGTTCATGTTTAATGAACTCTTCTATTAATTGCTCATTTGTCTCTTCCTGGTGGGTTGTGTAATTAGCCTTGTTGCTTTTCACTTGGAGAACAAGCATAAATAGCGATTAAAATAATTTATTTTGTGCAGTTTATTCCATTTTTAATCATGACATTAATTTTAAGTATATTTGGGCAATCTTTTTTATGAATTAAATTCAACGTTGAGTTTGAGATGTATTTGCTTTTCGTCTTACAAAGTAATGTTAGAAAAACCAAGAGTAAAACATATTGAATTATTAAATTAGCTGCAGGGATGAAATGACAATGTTTGGATTTACAAAATAATGTCCAATTTGTTAGCAAATGTTGACAGCTAACTTTCATCTGAAATGTCAATGCTGCATCAAAAAGGGTATAGTTTTATATTTTTTGTTGAAAATTTTAAGTCTACCTTTGGCTTTTGAGTAAGCCACCACCATTGATAAATATGTAAAGTAGATTTAGGTGCTTTGTTTTCTTTTTTCTTTTCTTTTTTCAAAAAAATGAAAAGGGTGAAGATTATTAACAGGTGCCTTATTAATTTGCTTACAATGTTGTCCTCTTGTTATGCCTGGGTTTATACTCCACAAAAGTAATCGAACAAGACTTTGTGATGATATTCTATTCTTATGTGTGAGTTATTTTGTTATTTTCCTGTGCGTGTTTTGCTTGCTTTTCTCCTCAGTGAAGATGTGAAAGCCAGTTTAAATCTCCTGTTGCTGAAGATCTCTGCGTGTTTCCGAAGGGAACAGCCAAATTGCTGTTTCTGTTTGAAGACAATTCCAGCGACAAGCCAATAATCTTGTCTTTTTCCTCCTAATTTTTCTCAGCCTTTCGTTGTTCTTGGAAAACTGCGCGCAATCTCTTGCAAAATCTGTGAGCGTTTTTGGGAGATTGCCTCTGATCAACTTGGTGTCCCTGCAGTTGGAGCAGCTTAAGACTCACTTGGCATTCTATCAGCTAAATGCAGTTTCTAACTCAAGAATCACTCAGGCTACAGTTGCTTCCCCGGTTTTGACCTTAATAGACTTGTTTAAGGTCACCATGTCGCATCCAATGTATAATCCCCGCAGAGGGATTTTCCCCAGAGCTCAGAGACTTGCTGGTCCCAGCAACTACGGTGGGAATGGATCACAGCCACGAATGGAGCTGGGAGCATCTCATCTTGGCCCAAGTTCTCATGGAGGTGTAAGAGGCAACCAGCCTTTTCCAATGGGGCAACGGCAGTCGCAGATTCCTTCAAACTTTGAAGTTGGGTCTGGACCTTCAAGATCTGCTGGTCCAAACTGGCCCATGCCCCAAGCCCAGACTAAGGTTGGCATGAATAAACCATCAACCACTGGTGGAGAATCTAGCCAGCCCCCGAATCGCTACACTCAAGAAAGTGCAACAAACATCTTGGCCAGTTTTGGACTCTCGAATGAAGACCTTGAACTTTTGAGTCTCTATCCAGATCATCAGCTGACGCCCAACAACCTCCCAGTCATTCTTCGGGAAATCCGTATGCGTAAAGCAAAGAAGGAAACTGAGAGGACTGACTTCAATAAAGTAATTGATTATGGACATTCAAACAGCTCTGGCCATCAACAGCACAGCACAACTCAACAATTGCCTTCAGAGTCACAGAAATTTGTGAGGGAGGTCCCTGGGACATCATTCGGTGGTATGGAAATCCCAAAGAAGCCTCAGATGTCTGTTCAAACTCAAGGCAATTTAAAATATCCAGAGATTCAGAAATCGTCGGTGATTGGACAAGGACCTGCTAAGCCGATACCAGTGATAGCATCTTCTTCCAAGCCTGTCATGGTCCCTGCAAATCGACCACCTCCTCAGATGCCTTTTCCACATTCACAAGCTGTAGCTAACAGCCCTACTGTTACAAATCCCAACTGGATTCCGTTCATCTCACCTCCAGTCATCCAGGTGCCCATGCAGAAGACTCCGACTCCAACGATGTTGAATGATTACTCGGGAGCAACTCCAAGAATGTTTCCACATACATGCTCTCTATGTAACAGTGAATGTGTCCTGATTAAGGTGAGTATCATATTACCTTGTTGTACCTTGTTTGAATAAATGATTCATGTACAGATGCATCTATATAAAAATATCTAATAAGAAACTTGCATTGTGAAACCTGTGTATTAAAAAAAGTTCCATGCAATTAGGCTGAGATTATTTTGTCCTACATTTAATAAAATTCTCAAGATTATTCTCAGATAATGCAGAGCTCTATCTGCTTATCAACGCAAATCACCTGCAAAGCCTCCTTAATCTACAAAATTGTAATTTATGAAGCTACAGTCATGTTAAAGACTGCTGATCTGACAGTTGTCCAGGAGACAGTCATTGACGGCCTTTACAAAGATGTTGCTGACATTTGTTAGATGTACACAGAGGGATGTATCCAAGCATGCTAACAAAGTTGAGCTGAGGGAATAGCAGCATATTTAATACCCTTGTCAAGTAAAATCCGTGCAAGAATTTGTGGGAACATCACAAAGAAGTGACTGGGGCTAAGAGTCACCACACACAGATCAGTCAAGGAATCATTCTGCAGGAGTATCCTTGTTTAACCAAATGTGTCTTAGCTGACCTAAGCAAAGGGACCTTTGCACAGTGCTACTAAGTTCTCTTGTCAGATGAGATAAAGGTTTGTATCTTATTTTGAAAACATGGCTAGAGTGAAGGAGCTCAGCATTAATTAATAGAAATTGCATGAGTCTTATTTAAGACAAGTTTCACAATTTGAGTTGAATTACGTTTCACAAGTTATTGAGATGCACCTGTAAAATGTCAGCATTGCCATATATGTAAATCATTTCATTGTGTTGGTGTTTCTTGAGCTAAAGGTGTGGCAGGTTAAGTTTTGTATTTCTGAACTGTGATTGTTTGCTACGATCGGTTACTAAGTAATTGTGCCATGTTCTCATTTAAATAGTCTTTATGCAAGTATAGAACACAATGTTTAGCAAGTCATACCATGTTTTGATGCACATTCAAACGTGTATTTCCTGGAAATGGAAGAAGCCTGAAGAGATGCTGATTACCAAAGCAACGTTTCAAACCTTGGACTGGCTGATGGAAATGGTGTCCACCATCATGATGGCAGACTTAACCTCCTCAAAACTAGTAGCCAGTTGGAAGAGGGCAATCCTGAGACAACACCTTGGACTTTTTTGGATATTTGTCATGAATACCAGAAGTTGTCACAAAAAGTCATTTTTCCCAATTGCGGTTGTCGTGTATTGATTTTCTAATTTTGTGCTTCTGGTACTGTTAAATTTATAGTTAGTCTAAGCAAGGCTTTCATTTAAATCCATTTTTTATTCTCCACAGGATTGGCTTCAGCATCAGAACACAAATATTCACATTGAGAATTGTAGACGTTTTCAGAAACTGTAAGTTTATTTCTTAGTTAAAATTTGC
Source organism: Danionella dracula (assembly GCA_900490495.1). Lineage (NCBI taxonomy): Eukaryota > Metazoa > Chordata > Actinopteri > Cypriniformes > Danionidae > Danionella > Danionella dracula. Next base: position 1,274,524 of record UELW01000146.1, read on the forward strand.
CAATGCAAAATTTCAATCTCTGGTGATCATTCTTGTTTTGTTTAAAGGTTTCCTGATTGGAGTGCGGATTCTTCTGTTTCAAGGTAAATGATGAAAATTAATAGAAAAATGTGTGTGTATATATATATATATATATATATATATATATGTGTGTGTGTATATATATATATATATATATATATATATATATATATATATATATATATTTATTTGTAATAAAAAAAATGTAATGCATTAAACTTTTTTATTTTTTTATTTATTTATTTTTTCTACTTATGTGCAGAGCTGAGTCCAAATCAGAACACAGCAGTTCAAAGCGGCGCTCCCGTTCAAATTCTTCCTCCAGCTCTCCTTCTCCGAGAAAACATGTTTCAAAACGCCGCAGGCATTCACGCTCTCGTTCCAGTTCTTCTTCCTGCTCTTATTCTCGCTCCAGATCAAGATCTGGATCTCGTTCTCATTCCCAAAGTCGTGGAAGGTATCGGCGGAGCAGAAGTCACAGCCGAACCCAGTATAGGAGTTCCCGGGCCAGTCTCCACAAGCGTCAACCATCTCATCACGCAAGGTCTCCAGGTTACTCTAAGCATTCAAGCCCTACCCAGAGAAACCCTGCACGGAGGAGCCCTTCCCGGAGAACACCCACCCGGCAGAGGCAAAGCACTAGTGACATCCTGACCAAAACTCTCATGTCAGCGCGTAAGTCCTCTTTTTGTTTGGCTTGCGCTGCTTTATGAAAAAATGAGCAAGTTTAATGGCTAGATCAACCTTTTTCTTCCTCACAGCTGAGCTTTCCTCAATCACTGACAGTGCAACTCTGAAAGCTGTGGTGAAGTCCTTGGCACCAGCGCTGCTTGCTGAGTTAGCAAAGAAGAAAAGCGGTTCCGCTGCATCGTCATCGAAAGGAAGCACCAGCAGTAGCACAGGCAACAAAAAGTCACCCCCTCCGAAGAAACCAGAGCACTCAAGCAGAGATTCCTCCCATAGGCCCTCAGGCACATCGAACAGACATTCGGTAAAATGTTCCTTGATGATAACTATTATTGTTCTAGTATTAGACTAGCCTGGTTGAAACCAGCCCCTCCTACTACTTTTCATTTAATTTCATACAGAAGGTCTGGATCTTAGCCAGTGAGCTTCGGTAAGATTCGTACTGGTCAATCAGAGAACAGCGGGAGTGGTTGTGAGCTTGTTTGGATTTGTAGTCAGTCTGGTAGAACTCCATGAGAAGATGGATGTGTTCAGTCAGTTGTGGTATATTAAAATATGTGCAAGAACAATGTTTATTCCTTTTTGTTTGTTGATAAGATCTCAAGGCACTACCTTCCAAGGGATTTGCAAAAAATGTAATTTACCAATTTTGTTAGTTACAAAGGATATGGTTAGGCAGCAAGATAGCAAGTCTAATCCCAAAATTATGGTGGTTTCCCCTCTTATTGCACTAATGAAATAACGACTGTTGGAGACCGAAAATTTACTAGTTAGTGCTTATTAGCTCTGTGTGCCCAATTACTCTGGTATTATTGTCAGTCTTGTTAGCTTGATGTTTTGGAGCCTAGAGACTTGGCTACTGAGCCACAAATAGATACAAATGTTAGCCTGTTTGATAATTTTGCTCCCCACTTTGTTTTAAAAATGCCATTTTCAGGCACGTTGCATACATCATGACTGGACATGATCAAATTGCATCCAATTATTGTAAACTATGGCAGAATCCCCATCTACAGGAAGTTAATGTTTGTGAGTGGTGCAGGTCCAGACCCTCTGCACAAAGTGACACATAGTGTGTGGTTTGAACAATCTTTAATTTAAAATTCACATCTACACTTCTATGCAGTTGCTGGCTCCATTGCTGTCAAGTAGTCTGAATTAGCCCTTGCTAAGAGAACAACTGGACTCACGATTGCACTTGAACTTAGATATTCACTTTTATTGAGTTCAATAGTGAGAATAAGTGCAGTCTGTTCTATTTCATGATTGCTCTCCCTCCAAAGATCACCCGCAGTTTAATTTTCATATTAACTATTTATGTCGTTACATCACTACTTTATGCTGAAAAAAACTTTTTGAGCTGGGGATAATAGTTGTTTATAGCATGTTCTTTAAGGATTGTATTGTCATTTTACGTAACAAAATAGCTTACTTTTTTTTTAGATCACCTGTTGAACAAGTATTCTCTGCTCAAGCTTTGTAAACGGTTCCGCTTTATGTCCATTCGGACACCATTCAGATACTGCAGACAGCTCTTGCACATTGTGTGGAGGAGCCCTTGCCTGACGAGATTATACTCTCAGTGAGCGGATCAATAATTCAAAAGCAGAAACACAGTCGTTTTATTAGTGCTTTTATCTGGTTCAGCTCAAGGAAGCATTTGGGCTGTTGGCAACATCAAGTACAGAGTAAATCAACTTCAGTGATGTGATCAAAAGAACCAGTCACAGTGATATCATGCTGGGCTTTGGAACTCAGAAATTAGGCAGCTGCGTTCATTGAAAAGTGATGCAACGTGAAGAGTGTTTTTTTAAGTAAATATTCAATCACTGCATACAGGAGATTCATTCAGCTACTCCATAGGTGTGTATAAGCCTTTAGTTTTTGTGGGACAAATGCGCTCCATTGCAAAAAACACTTTTAAAGATTACTTAGGAAAAACATTTCTATACATTTCTTTTTCAGGACACAAAGATTACATCGAAAGATGCTCCGGGAACTTCCTGTCTGCTGAGGTTGACTGGAATTCCTACAGTCACTACGACCCAAGATTTGACCAGTGCTATTGAACCTTTTGGGAAAATTCATAACTGCATTCTCCTCAAGGCCATAAAAGAGGTACGAACATGTTGTCATGCACATAGAAGAGCCTTAGAAGATTTGAGCATCTTTAAGTTTAAGATAAACCACTAAAAGGGGTGTGAAAAGAAACTGTGCTTCTGTCAGCGTATCCACTCAGAATTCGGAAAAACATGATTTATTTTAATAACTAATTCTTAAGTTAAAATACTTAAACAAACCCAGGAGTTATTCACGTCTTGAGTTTTAAACTAGAAATGGTGTGCTTTGTTAATGTGCTTCATAAAGTTGGTTGATTAAACAAGCACACACCCTTTTTAAACATCAGCACATTTTACATCTCCCCCTCGGTTTAATGTGTAGTTTATTACCATTTTGGAGTCTGTTGAGCAATTCTCCAGATATGGGCAACAGAACTTTCAAACATAGCTTAGCATAGATTGTGGATTCCAGATGGAACCTGTAGCGTTGTAGTCTCAGAAATAGTAGCATAATGATCAAGTTTTTAAGTGTTCAAGTGTTTACACCGTGACACTTCCATAATTTGTATCATGTTTTAAAACCGTTGGAAAATTAAACGTCTAACCTTTAAGAACAGATTTTAAGGGACTTGCAGGAAACTCACAAAAAGACTCGTAGATCTTTGGGTAGCCCAATCTTTAATGTTGAACGCTGCAATCTTACAAAAAATCGAACCAAATAATGTGTTTTATGAGTTTTTAAGGTTAAGTTTAAGGATTCATTTATGGAATACAGTGGCAGAATAATTGGTTGCATAGTAATTGAATTCTGCAACTGAATTGCTCTGTGAACACTTGAAAGGTTGCTTGATAACCTTTTGATGCATATTTTTGCATCTCTTAAAATAGCTTGCTGATTGGATAGAAAGTGAGATTTTAATATAAATATTACCTGAAGTGCATAAGTACATTGTCTCATTTCATTATATCATAGACATTTTCTTTTTCAAACAAGATGTGTTAAACAGCATGGACACATTAAAAGTCTGTTCCCAGTTAGTATTTCATTTCCAATTCTAGCATTAAGTAGCCACATGAGATTGGTTTGTTTTAGGCTCCCAATGGCTGATCTAGGGGTTTTATGACCCTCAAAATGAAAGTTAAACCGAATAAAGGGTTGCTCTCAAGAAATGCAGTTGCTTCTAATCTTTAATCTCATCAAGCCTTGCTTTCTCGTAACTTTAACAGCTCCAGTCATGAACAAAAGACATCGTCTGTTTTCATCTTTAAGTAAATCATTAAGGTTTTGTGCATTTTGTTGTGAGATGTAACATACAAGCAGGAATAACAAGTGTGTACAGGCCTGAAATGTGTCTTCCATTTTGCACAGGCGTCTGTGTGTATGGAAAGAGAAGAGGATGCAAAAGCGCTGGTTGCAAACAATAATCTAAAGATTCACGGACGATTGATCAAGATTCACAGAGAGAAGGTAAGTTTATAGTTTCAGTGAGTTCTTTTCATTCTGTAAACTGTAAAAAGCTTTAACACAAAACTTGGATTTTGCTCTTTTTAGGATGCTGAACATTCAAGAAAGGCTGAGCAACCTGTGAAGTAAGTTCCCATTCATTTTATATTTAGATTTAAGGGGCATTTAGCGAATAACTAGGTTAATAGTCTAACCTGAAGTAATTATATCCACATGATCAAGCCTAGCGAAAGTCTTATATTTAATTGATGTTGAGTTTTTTTATGTGTGCAATAAGGAAAAGCGCAACTGACCCTTTAATAGACTGGACTATACTTTAACATGCTGCATGGAATTGAAATTTAAAATAGCTGGTTAGGTCCTGTCTGCAATGTTTTAAACCCCTTTCACCAAATTGCAATAGGCAAGTGGTGACCAACTCCTCGCTATTTATTTTGAGGAACTAGGCCTAGGAGTACATAAGTTTATTTTAAAGTGAAAACTTGGAGCCAAGTGTAAAGACGAAGCTAAGCACTTGACACCTTATTCACGTAAAATGTCTCTCTTGCACTCAAGACAAATTGTGTGAAAAAGAAAGTGAATCAACAAGATTCTTTTGAAACATTTATTTTCAGTTTTTTGTTTTTGTTTAAAACTGATTATTCATTTTAATGTTCTTTGATAAATTGTATTTTGTTAACTTTGTGTTCTGCTGTTTTCTTTGGTGGTTAAGAATGGACTGATTGGTCGGATCCAGTACTTGGAATGTGGAATAGAGTGAATCGATTCTTCCTGGCTTCTAAAGCACATTATAGTTTGAGAAGTTAGAATGTTCTATTGAAATTGGATTTTCAAAAAAAAAAAAATTTTTTTTAAGTTTAATGAGGGCTATGACTGGGGTTGGAGTGAAAATGTTAAAGTTGAAGTGAATCAAGCAATGGCTATTATAGTATAATTATATAATTAAATATAATAGATATAAATTAAATAGATATGATCTAAATAAATATAATTAAAGATGCTGGACATACTCACACCTCAACTTCTAAGACCTTTGAGACAATGGCTAATGAGTGTTAGAAAATTTTGATGACCAGAGAATGTGAGAGTCTTCTCTAACGTTAGCTGCAGATTCAAAGGAGAGCTTTTTCTGGGTCAAAAACTTGAGGTGTAATAATAAATATATGAGAGCTAATAATAAATACATGAGAGCTTTTTGTAATATGTGTAAAATAGGCAATAAACTACAAAGCTATTTTAGTTGAAATATTAAGTTTGCCAAAATGTATGAGCTTCTACACGCAAGCATCAGGAGTCAACCTCAAAAACATTGCTGCTATAAACGATTGACAGCTTCCCTCTCAAAATCTTGCTGACACCAAAATCAGCTAAATCATTCAATGTTTTTATGCTGGTTCTCCTTCAAAAATGTGTTGTTTGAGTCGTTCATTGTAATGAAGATGTTGACGACATTAAAATTCCATGTCATACTACTCTTTGCCAAAAGTAACATACTACAACAAAAAGTGCAGAAAGCTCATAATTCATTTTTGCTTCTTTCATTTTGATCAAAGTACTACAAATTCAATAAACAAAATGTTTGTCCATTTTCTTAGTAGTTTTAAAAACGAAATTAGATTTGTGAGAAGTGTTTTGTTCATTTTTAAATTGAAAATCAAATAAACAACTGACAGATTTTCTGCATAACTTTTCGCCAATTTGTGAAAAGATGAAACACTTAACATGTTTAACACTCTTCAAAATGTTAGTCAGATGTTTCTGCAGCGTTTTAGTTGCAGAAAAACAGACCGAGATGTTAGTATGCTTTCAGTAAGACATTCATTTACTGGAGGTTACACTTTGCAAACAAAGGAGACCACGATCCTGCCTCCATGCATTTGTATTAAATACACTACATCTCCCATCAACCCCCTCTACCAACATATTGGCACTTCACATTAATCCCTGTCAGCTCTAAGCCTTATTTTTAATGAAACAGTGGGAGGCATATTTGGAATAAAACAGTATTGTAGCATGTTATTTGTACAGTAAAGATTAAAAAGAGTTCTGATTTATTTGAAAAGATCATTCAGATCTCCTGTTTCTCGGGAAAATCCCTTTTTCAAATCTGCCTCTGCTGATCTCATCTGTGTCAGATTAATTCTTGTGGAGCAAATGTGGAACTTCATGTCTAAAGTAAAGATTGAAAAAGAGAAAGAGCACATTTATTAATGTGTTAAAAAGACCCTATTACTATATAACGGTGTTTTTTGTGGTTTACTTTTGGAAAGAAAACTTTTTGTCATACAACAATTCTCTGCATTAGAGCAGGTTTTTGTGTGGGATACTTCCATCTTTTGTCCATTTTCATGATTAGGAAGAATGTGAGTTCTGCAACAAAACTTGTCCTGTCATTCAAACCAAGGTCTACAAACCCTGTGAAGACAGCGCAGACCGTCAAGCCTGCAAACCCTGTGAAGACACCACAGACCGTCAAGCCTGCAAACCCTGTGAAGACACCACAGACCGTCAAGCCTGCAAACCCTGTCAAGACACCACAGACCGTCAAGCCTGCAAACCCTGTCAAGACACCACAGACCGTCAAGCCTGCAAACCCTGTGACGACACCACAGACCGTCAAGCCTGTGACGACACCACAAACTGTTAAAGCGAAGGAGTCGATTATTTCCAAAACACCTCCAGCTGCGAAGGTAAAACCATGTGAGCCTAAAAAGACTGTAGCATCATCACCACCAACTAAAGCTAAGCCTTCAGGTAATAAAAAGTATCAGTTACTTCATTAATGTTTGTGGTATTTTTTTCTAATACATTTTTTGTGTAATCTAACAGAAACCACAGTCACCAAGGTTGTGAAGAAGGTATGTTGTCTAAAATTTTCTTGCATACAACTGTCGATGAAAACAAACTTTCCATAAACACATTTTTTTTTGTCTTAAGGCAATACCATGGCAAAAAAATGTTGTTGAACTTTCAAGTCTTCCCTGGGAATTGGTTACAGAGAATGATATTGCAAATATCTCCAGGCCTTTTGGATTTACTGGACCGCCTCACTCTTATAGATTGGTTATAGCATGGAATCAACAGAAGGTAAACTGCTGTGAAAGCAACAAATTTAACCCATACCACCATTCATATCTCATATCATTCATATCATGGCATCAAATGACGTCCTCCATCTGTTTTTTGAGCGTCAGAGGTAGCATGTAGTTCTTTGCCAACCAAGAATGTTCTGCGAAGCAGGGTTTTTGTGTTATAGCAGTAATGGAGAACTCTCATGGAGAACACCTTAACCATCCTTTTGGCTTCAGCGTCTTCATGGACAACTCACTTTTCTCCAAACTGGAAGGCTTTTGATGTTTTAAGACATGAAACTGCAAGTGACCGGATTGTTGCCCAGATGTGTTGGTTTTAATGGATGCGTTTCAAATATTTATTCCATTGAGTCACTTGGTTGTGGATTAAAGAAAAGCTGATTTTGAAGCCTGTGCTCAGAGAAGGAACAACATCTCATGGTTCCGTCCCACAAAAACCCTCTCTCTCACTGTCCCTGGCTGGTTGAACAAACTCCTGATCCAGTCAGGACAGTAGCAACACTAACCGCTTTCAAAAAGCAAATGAAAACTGTTCTCTTCAGGGAACACTTACTATGAAAAAAAATCCCTTTTTAACTTTTACTATAAGCAAACTGAGATAGACTTTGACTGTGTAACAAACTGAATATCGTCGCTCCTCTACTGTAAGTTGCCTTGGATAAAAGTGTCTGCTAAAACCATAACTGTAGAAGTCAAAATGTACATTTTGGACTGCATTTGTTGTCTTTCTTAAAAATGCTGTTTTTTTCCCATACATGTTTATTTTTTTATAAAGATTTTAATGTTGTTTCTAATGATTTTAGGCATATGTGCAGTTGCCAGACACCAAGGCGGTAGAAGCAATGGTAGAGGCTAGCTCAAAGAAGCCAATAAAAATACGTGGTCAACAAATAACCGTAAAGATGATGATGCAACCTATTGACCTGGCATACACAGTAAGTGCGGCACACATAGCACAAATTTTTCAATATCTTAAACTGTTTTCATTCCAATGCAAATTTCTAACTTTTCTACCTTTTGTTCTATGAAGGAATCTGTATTCAGAGTTCTTATGGGAATGGAGAAGTCACCGGTAAGTAATAAAAATAATTTTGTGTGGGGCTGAGCAGTTAATTAAATTTGATTACGATATCGATTTTGGGCCTTGATGATCCTAAAACTAAATAATATATTATAAAAACAACTGCTGTCTTTATGTACTTTATACCTGTGCATTAACTCAGAGCTGAAGCTCATTGAAGTGGAGTCTCAAACGTGTTCATGTGGCGATTTTCACTTGTATTATTGCTGATCGATGTATCTAGAACACATGACATTCAGTTACAAATACAACATTATGGATAATAGTGAAGACATGCTCTCCAAACGGAACATAAAACTTTTTGTGTTTTTTCAAATCTAAACCATTTTTTAACTTTATTGGCTTGATTTTTTTTTTCCCCCTTCGGGATGTACACACAAATTCCAAAATAAACTCCTCTTTCGGCTTAAGTCAAGTTTGTGCTACTGACAAAGCACAATCTCCTCCAAACTTGCTGAGCTTGGAACTCCACTGCTCAAGCTTGGCATAGGTATGATAATTGACAGAGTGTCACAAAGACTATAAAGGATGCCACATGCACAGTTTTTGACATAGTTTCCATGCATCAACAAACATGGAACTATTTAGTCAAAAGTGTTGTTGCACAAGCGCTTTTCTGCATCCCTTTCTTGTAAAATGGAGAAACACTTTTGAATGATCTGCTTTTGCATTTTGACCAGATCTCCTGGTTTTGCACAGCACCAAAATAAGGAAACAAAATTCACATTATGATTAGAACCGGTTATATACTGCTACCAAGACTCGGTACCCAACCCATAGCCCCACCTTAGACTATCGTCACATAGCTTTTCCTTTTTTGTAAGGGCACTCTCCTATTCTTAAAACAACTGTGTCCAAGTGGGAAAAGCATTGGAATTTTCTTTCTTTTGGTTGCAGGAAATTGTCACATTACCAGAACGCCTTTTGATTGTGACCAATGTGCCAATCATTTCTAGAACAAACAAGGTTCTGGAGATGATGGTTAAAAGTCGTGGGAGCTTCAAAAATGTCTTGCCTTTGAATGGCAAGGTAAGGAATGCAAATTAAGCTTTGATCTGGTCAAATGTTTTAGATTAAACATTGTGATATGTTTTTTTTTTTTTCCAAATCACAGGTCATTTTTGAAATGGAAAATGCAGTAACTGCTAGAAAAGTATTTGACCACTTCCACAGGAGCCGCTGTGACATCCAAGGCAAAGTCCTTACCTTCTCATTAGCCAAACCAATCAAGGTAGGTCTACGTGCTTGCTTTTGTGTTGTGTTTTGTTCTTAAATTTAACAAATGTTTACATTATTTTTATTAAACAGTGGAAACCGAAAACAGACGTTACTAAAGGGTAAGAAGAAATATTTCAATGTTTATCTTTTGTTTTAACTGAGGGACTGGAATTTAATCAGTTTTATCTAATACTAAATCACCTAGAGCAAAACCACCTGCTGTATTTGGAGATCCAAAATCTGGGGCTGGAGCTTCTTCTGTTTCTACTGGCACAATTGTCTCAGATAAAGCAGGAGAGATCATTGTAATTGATAGTGAAGAAGATGAAGTAATACATATGAAAACATGCAGTGATAAAAAACTAGAACAGGCTGGAACATCTGCAGTTAAAGTTACTGAATCCACCAAAGGCAATGCTGACAGTGCTGCTCCTGAAACAAAGGACAAGAAGGACAGTCAAGTTGTGAAAGAAACCAGCCTGGTCACCTCAGACCTTGAATCTGCAATTAAAGAGTCTGATGCTGGATCTACAGGTCCCTTGGAAGATTCTGACTCTTCAAACAAGGAACTTAAAGATGTAACCTCTGGTCTCATGGATGTATCAGACTCTACAAACAAGGAAGTTAAAGATGGACTTTCAGGTGACACGGCTATAGCAGACTCCAAAAACAAAGAGCTTAAAGATGGATCCTCTGGTCGCATGGATGTATCGGACTCTACAAACAAAGAAGTTAAAGATGGACCTTCAGGTGACATGGATGTATCAGACTCCAAAAACAAGGAACTTAAAGATGGCTCATCAGGTTACATGGATGTTTCTGACTCTGCAAACAAGGAAGTTGTAGATGAATCCTCAGGTCACTTAGACTTATCAGACTCCACAATCAAGGAACTTCAAGATGGACATTTAGGTCACTTGGACATTTCTGACTCCGTAAACAAGGAACTTAAAGATGAACCTTCAAGTCACATGGACGTATCAGACTCCGCAAATAAGGATCTTAAAGAGGGACCTTCAGGTCACATGGAGTTATCAAACTCAACAAATAAGGAACTTTCTGTCCCCAGTTCTGAGTCTCCCAAAGAAGCTGACTCTGTGAAAGCGAAGTTTGACGTTTCCGAATCAGTGCATTCTTCTGAATCTGCAAATGTTGAACATGAAGATGATCCAACAATGTTGTTGTCAGAATCGGGGAAGAAATCCCTTGTAGCAAAAACCCATGCTGTTGAAGTCAACCCTGAGAAAACAACTATTGAATTGAGCTCTGCTGTTTCTTCAGAAGAGCCTGTCCTTGCTTCAGCATCTAAAGATCTAATGGAAACGGCAAAGGAAGAGCAGGGTTCGCCTGAGATAATGGAAAATTCTGCGTCTAGTGCTCAAAAGGAGAATCCTTCGCTACCTGAAGGTACTCCAAAAGAATCAGTTTCCACATCAATTGTAGAACTCGTAACAGAAACTAAAGACAATAAGCTGGCGACCAAGTCCACTGAGAACTGTGAGGCAACTGCCGTAGAGTCTATGGAGATGCAGCTTCCTGAGGAAAATGACATAAGTACTGATGGCAAGGTGAAAACCCAGAAGGAAAACATTGATAATGAGGCCCAATCGACTGGCCTTCCTTCAAGTGAAGATAGCCCTCACTCCAACAATCAAAACGAGGGTCCAGCCATTTTGTCCGAGTCTATTGCAACTTTAAGAGAAGGCTCTGACCAGCCTTCCACTTCAGTTCAACCAGTCAGTGATTGCTTGATCCCAGACTGTCAGGAAATGTCAACCGAACCCTTCCTGATTGACAACGCATCTCTAGAATTTCCTCCAGTTACACAGGAGATATTGAAGGCTCTTGAATTGGCAGTCCATGAGTGTCGTGTACAGTCCTCTAGACGTGCAGAGGAGGCAGAAAAACAGAAGGCAGAGATGGAGAAAAGAGCAACCCAGCATAAACGGACAAGAGGTCAACTTTCAAAGAAGCCACCTCAAGACACCAAGAAGACCTCCCAAGCAAACAAAAAGTTGCAAGTTGAGAAGATGTCTAGCTCTAGATCTAGAACCAGTAACTGTCCTCCTGAGACATCAAGAGACCTGCGCAGAGACCATTCTAAAGAAGAGGGTGAAGGATCTTATAACACATCCACACGACGAAGTAGACGCCAATCCAGCCCCCCATCGAAGCGATTGAGGGGCTCTGTTGCTGATAAGAGGGTAATATGGTCTTTAGTTTGGAGGTCTTTCATTTCTTTTGCTTTTCTGATTTTCTAAAGCGCAGGAAATTAAATGCTATGGGATCTATTTGTATAGGTTCAAAGCAGAAGCTCAAGATCTTCAACTGGACCTTTAAAGACGAGAGCTGCGCAAAAGGTAAATATGATCTGTTTTGTGCTGCATCAAACATTGTGTAGTCCTATAAACAACAAACAGTTGAACAAAAAGGGGGCTTATAATGTTGGAGCATAAAATATGTTTTGATTGATTAAAAACATGAGTTAATTACATAGTTTTCCAAAATGAATCATGATTAATCACACTTTATTAAAAATGTTGGGTTTGTGAAATTGGATATTTAGACATGAAATAGAAATGACTTGGGGAAGGGAATACACAGTCAATGTTTAGTACTCATTTAATAAGTTATTAATTTAAAGATTTTAAGACAGAGGTGCCATACTTCTTCTGTGCTACAGTAGGTGCACAGATACGTTAATATTCATTTTTAATTGTGTTTAAAAATGAATATATATAAAAGAAAAATGAAAATTAGAGTTATACAAAAAAATCCATTGTGTCAGCAATAATTAAAGTATAATACAACTGTTTTCTGACCTTTTAAGCTGCGTCTTTTCTCGTCACTGCTTGAACTCTGTGACTTGTATTATGATGCAGCTCATTTATGAATTTTCCCAGACTGCCAGCCACCTGGGGGAGCTCTCTTTCAAGGAGAGACAGTGATAGTGGTAGAGAGAAACCGTTTCTGTTTTTGCATTCATTCAAGACATCATGCAAACCACATCGTAGTTGTGAAACACATGCCGCTTTTAACATACAGGCAATCTTTAAACTTAAAACTCTGTGTGTAATGGCTGAAATTACCTTTTAGCTTGAGAGATTTTGCAAATCAGCTATTATAAAACATTTTTGGGGAATCCTAATTCCTCTATTTCAATTTCCTCTTTTAACCAGCTATCATTTAATTAATAATATTGCAAATAATTGGAATGCAAATATGAGACTCCTTTTGAAGATAAATTAAATATAATATACTTATATTGTGTGCAGTATATATACCGAAATCCAATCCATCCATCCATCTTAATGTCGGCTTTTTTCCCTTTTGGGGTCGTCACAGCGGAATGAACCGCCAACTCTCTGGCATGTGTTTTATGCAGCGGATGCCCTTCCCTGCCGCAACCCATCGCTGGGAAACATTCACACACACATTCACACTTTAACACTATTGTTCTTATTCAATTCACTTATTCCGCATGTCTTTGGACTTGTGGGGAAACCGGAGCACCCGGAGAAAACCTACGCGATCACGAGGAGAACATGCAAACTCCACACAGAAATGCCACCTGCCCCAGCCGAGCCTAGAACCAGCGACCTTCTTGCTGTGAGACGACCGTGCTACCCACTGCGCCACCGTGACGCCCCCGAAATCCAATCACTTTTTTTATTCAAATGCTTCATATAATCCCCATGCTTTAACCTTCCCATTATATTTCCTACTGCATTTTCATAAAAACCAAAAGCATTCACCTGAAATCTTGGATCAGTATCTTTTGAGAAATTATATTCAGGTGCAGTCTACAGTCTTAAAATTATGGTATGTACATGTTTCTGTTATGTTTAAATGGAATTTATCATAAATTAGTCATTTCTAAATTCCAAAATATGATTTTTTTTTTCACACGTTACATTCATTTTTACTTTCATACAACACATTCATTTTAGAGTATAGTAAAATGGCTCTTAAATACAAGTTTATCTCAAACTTTACAATATTAAAATATTAAAAGTGTTATATTTAAATTTTTTAAAGATATACCCTTGTTAAGTAAGCTTAACTCCTGGTCAGATGTGTTCCAACTCAAAATTTTGAAATATATATAAAAAAATGTGTTTGTGTGTGTAAAAATAAAAGTCTTCACTGGTATCTCTGGTGAGGACGAGCCTCAGCTCTTCATCTTTGTAATTACTGATGAATGTGGTCCAGCAAAATAATCCCCAGATTTCCTCTGAAGAAGAATTGTTTTTCTAAACTATGATAAAATCAATCGTTCACTGACCGCTACAAAGATGGAAAATTACTTTTTCTGTTGTATCTGCTTCGAAAACTTTAAGAAGCTTTAAATTACTCTTACAATATATGTATTGGCTTTAAAACAGGCTTAAACGTTAAAGGATAATTGCAGTTTTTGGTTATAATCTACTTATTTTTTATTATGCACAGAGTAATAAGTTTCAAGCTGTAATTTCTGAAGAGATAAACCAATATTGCATCTGAAAATGTGAATGAATGAAAAGGTCTCGTTTTGAAATCAGAGGGAAAGTACTCTACAGTTATGTTGATTGCTAATTTTTTTTAGATACATTATTAGGTAAAACCAATTTTGTCAGAAGACACCAGGACTTTTTTTTCTTTTCTTTTCTTTTTTTTTTTAACTAAACATCCAGTGAGCAGTAATGTGAGTAATAAAGTTACACATGTTTTAATGTGTTTGTGCTTTGCAGGAGGAAGAAGAGGAGGAGGATGAACAGTTTTCATTTGACTTGGATGAGTTCGTTACTGTGGATGAAGTTGGAGAGGAAGCTGAGGACATTGACATCCAAAATGCTGAATCTTTAGTCAAAGATGAACCTCTTCAACCGACATCTTCTGATGAGGGCATGAAACTTGAGGTAGCTGAAAATGTGCAGGTCACACCAGAGGAACCCACACTTGAAGATGCATTCAAACAAGAAGAGATTAATGACCTGAATACAGCAACCTCAGGAAATGTTTCTGCTGAGATGAATGCTGTTGTTGAAGGTGGAGTGTTGAAAACGTTAGAAGAAAACCACACTGTGTCTTCTTCTCCGTCTCAGACAAAACCATCCTCTCAAGGTTCTTCGGAAATTTTACTGAAATCCATTGATGGCTTCTCTGAGCATGTCCAAGATCCAGAAATGAGCAAGGGGGAAGAGGAGATCTCCAAGACTGCGAATTTAACTCCGGATGAGGTCTCCGATGGTGAGGACCGTTGTTTTGATCCAAGTGAAGAGTCTTCGAATCTCTTAGAGCTGCCTGAGACTGTTTTAACAGTTGATGAGGTTGGAGGAGATGAACCGCAGGCTGATGAACACCAGCTAGAGAAAAAACTTCTAGGGCTTGTCACACTGGATGAAATTGTCGATGAAGAGTTCAACCCAGAGGTAAGATTTTTTTTTCTTCTATTTTTAAATTGTGTCCGTGTATAGAAAACTTTCTTCGCACCTTTCCTGAAGTATTTCAAATATAGAGCTGTGTCAGGACTTCTGACAGCGGCAAGTATAAATAGTCCAGTTACATTTCAGAACCCATATTTAGACCAATCACAGTAACAATTGTTAGAATGTAGGATATGTATTTTTAAAATATACAACATGTTTAAAATGCTGTTAGATTTTTTATATATATATATATATATATATATATATATATAATATATAGTAGCATGTTAACGCACATACAAGGTCACAAACATTTTAATTCATGGATTTATTTTTACCTGTTCTATAACTCCCTATCGGTTAACTGTGCTACTCTGTGAACACATCCATCTTTTCATGGCTCTCCTCGCAGAGATTAATATTTTGCCCCAAGTCTGTTGAGATGGCATTAATCAGATCAGCTGATTTTGCTGCAAAAATACTCTGAATTCCTGCAGCATACTTCATTTGCTAAAAAAAATTGAGAAAAAAACACTGGAATTATGATAAAATAAAAAGTATATTCTGCTCGATCTTCTGCATCGCTACTCATCTTCCTCTCCCTCGTGCAGCCTTTCTTTTTCTTTCACTCCATTTTTCCTTTCCTCTCAAGATCAGTCCAAAGATCCTCTTCTAGATCATATGATTAGAGAAGCCTAAACACTGATTGTGGTTCTAGATGGAATGAGCTGTGATTTATAAATTTTCATAACTGTAATAAGCTATTTCTCATTAACAATGGAATAAAATGCAGGGAATATATTTGTGTGTCAGTGGAGATCAGTATGATATATATGAACAGCGGTTCACTTTAACTTCGGTCTGTATAAGTTCTGTTTAGAACATGATGTTATCTGTTCTGATTTACAGTTTAAAAGCTATTGTAAATATGGCTTTAAAATGTCATTGTTTTGGTGTTGGTGGAGCTTGTGTGTAAAAAAAGTTAAAAAAATTTACATTTGTGTAAACTGTATGCATTTTGTATCAAAGCAGAAACAAATGTGTTAATTGTAGAGTCTACCTAGACAGATGTGGTGCTATGTTAAGAGTTTAGGACTGTCATAGTATTTGTGAAAAACTGTAAAAAAAAAAAAAAAGTGAGATGGTGCAATTTTTACGATAAAAAAAAAATTAACAAATTTCTTCAACACAATAAAACTAATAATGGCTATGTTTAAATAAACGGAGAAGATTCTTCGATCATGTTGGAAGGATCTCTTTGCACTTTTTTCCAATCATCAACTTTAGCTCATCAGATTATGTTCTTTCAGAGTCTACTCACTCTTGATGAAGCCAAAGGCGAGGATGAAGAGATCGAGGGTCCGAAAGAACCTGAGCCAGCAGGGACCACAACACCTGTCGTACAAGAGGAGCCTGGGAAAACCCCCACCATGGAAGAGCTCAAGCAGATGAACTTAGTAACCGTAGATGAAGTGGGAGAAGTGGAAGAGGAGCAGCCCATCACAGAGATCAAAGATGTGAAGGCGGTTAAAAAGAGAGCTACCAGGGGTAGAAGAAGAGGGCGTTTCACTCCAGGTGAGCGGTTCTCCTCACTACCTTTCAGGAGGAGTGTTCCTAGAGGATATGTTTAAGCTGTGCAAAACACTTTTTGTGGTGGTCTTACGTAGTCTCACTTTTCCTGTTGTAGTGCGACGATCAACACGAGGAAAACGGGGAGCGACAGCAAATGCTGAAGAGGAAGATCCAGAGATTAGTATGGAATGTGATTCCGCACCAGAGAAAACTGTTGAAATTGAACCGGAGCTTTTGAAGTCTGAGAGTGAACCAGAACCACAGACTTCTGTGGAAACGGATCAAGTGCCACAGAAGTCTACTGAGACTGAACCAAAGTCAGAGACGACTATGGAAAGTGAACCTACAGCAGAAGCCTCTACAGAAAGTGAAGCAGCACACAAGGCGACGTTAGAGAGTGAAATGATGCCAGAGATGCCTACAGAAATTAAACCAGCAACAGAGGCATTTATGGAAAGTGAACCGGTGTCAGACACGGCCTCTGAAAGCACATCGGCACAGAAGGCATCTGTGGAAAGTGTGCTAGAGGGATCTACAGATGGTGCACCAGCACCCAAGACTTCCACTAGTGAGAGCCCTTCTGCTGCCGAGCCCATGGATCCAGAGGTTAAAGCAAAACTAGAAAGAAATCCTAAAGCAGAGGTTGCTTTGGGGTCTGAAAGTGATCAAACTGTGGAGAACTCTGTGAAGGCAAAAAAAGACACCACTTCACCCACGAAATCCACAATTAAAGGTATTGAATATGGTTTAAGAAAAACAGATCCTTGGGTCTGAGAGCATTGTTGTTTAGAGAATATTGTGTTTGGCCTCTCCTCTAAATTGATTCCGGTGGGTCACAGCTTAAGTTTGTTTTAAAGTGGTTAAAGATTGGGTTAACTTAAACTATGTGCAATAGTAATTTTTTGTGTCTTCTTATAACCAGAAAGGTTTATTAGTTTTTTATTTAGTTGATGCAAGAACTTTTGATTCAGTAAACTTGTGTACTACTGCCCAAAACACTACACATTAATTTGTATAGCAAACTTGAGAAGGATAAAATATAGTAATTTAAACAAACAGAAGTAAAACCACAAAAGATATCCTTAAAATCAAGGCAAATTAAAATGCGTAGAAGACAGGGTTTGTTTTATAGATTATTTAAAAACCGAGGCAGCTCTAACATGAGTGAGAAGATTGTTCCCACTCATGTTAGCCTGGTTAACTTTTTTTTTAATCCAGTTTTTGTCACAAAGAGTAGATTAACGACCTAATACAACCATAAATGCAATGTGGAGACCTGTTCCTCAGAGATGTAAAAACTGGAAAATCTTAAACCTGATGCAATATTTACCAGGAAGTCAGTGAAGGGAAATCAGGACGGGGTAATATATTCACTTTTTCCTTTTGAAAACCTTATAGTTGCATTCTGCAATAATTTTAATGGAACAAAGGAGGCATGGATACACCAATATAAAGGGAATTGTAGTAGTCCAATATTGAGGTTATAAAAGCATGGTTTGCCGCATCTAACATCTGTCACGAACTGCTCTGAGTGAGTGAGTGCATTTACCAGCGCTTTGTTAAAACGTTTGTTTTCCTCAACAGTTCAATGCTAAAAGATACCTTCAGCTCTTAGCTGTAGCCAACTGGTTTATGAATAATATTCGCAGACCTTGAACTACTTAATTTAAATGGTTTTGCAGTTCAGCGGTTACCTTTTCTCAACTGATAATATCCTCATTGACATCTGGAATGTTTTTAAGCTACGTTGGTTTGTTTGTTATAATGTGCAGCTCGAGCACACACAGGTTTGCTCAAGACTCAATGTCTCCTCTGGGTCAGTGCTCTGGCAGACATGTGGAGTTTAACAGTACCCAGGTATCCTGAGCCTTCTCTGTTTTACAATATGTTCATTGTTAAATAATCCAGTGATTTAAATTTGGTGTTTTGTGTTGTGTGCTAATGAACTGTGTCTAGTCTAGCAGGCTTTCAAATTACTCAGTTGACTAGCTTTTAGAAGAAGGAGAAGGTGTTAATCGCTACAAGGGTAGGTAGAATGTCTACATGTGATGTCACTGTGTAACGCTGCTCACAGCATCACATGCTCTTTAAAGCAGAAAAAAATCCTGAACATTGCAGGAATACCTTTTTGTTGTTGTTGTTGTTGTTGCTAATGAATAAGTCAATGTAGGTTTGGACAAAAAACAAGTTGTTAGTCATAGATGGGAACAAAGTTTAAAACTGCTCATTTCATTTTTGTTTTAAAAAATAATGCTATTTCTTTAAGATTAAACTTTATTCCGTTTTCTGTGCAGAGGAGTCCAAGCAGCGACGGGAGAGCGATTTGAAGCAGGAACCCGAATCGAAGAGATCTCGTTCTAATTCTCCTGTGATTGTAGACTTCACCTTGCCCCCCTTTGACCCAGATAACCCTGTCGGTTAGTGTTCACTCTGCTCTTCCTGAGAGGGTTCTTTTATCCAGAAAGAGACTTTGTTTTATGATCCATGTGTTTTGTTTCATAGGGGTTGACTTTGTCGTTCCCAAGACGGGATACTTCTGCAGACTTTGCTCGTTGTTTTACGGCAGTGAGGAACTGGCTAAGAGAACCCACTGCAGCAGCTTGAAGCATTACCAGAACATGCAGGTACTGCTGAGATTTTACTCGCACTTCTAACAGTTATTTTTATTTGCGTCTCGGCTGTAGATTCACTCATTTCTGCTGTTAACTTTTTCTCCAGAAATACTACAAGAAGCTCAAGTCTCGTCAGCAGCAGGCCGATTCTTCATCGCAGATTTCTATGAGGAAAATGGCACATTGAATAAAGCTTAAAACATTTTATTTGAAAGTTGTTTATTTGTTTTGAGAATTTAGTGACTAACTGATTTATGCTTCATTTTGCTTCTGAATCTAGCTTCAAGTGCTTAAGCTTAATAAAGACATTACAGACTCTATTGTTCAATTGACTTTTCTATGCTATAAAAACACTATTGATTGTTTATAATTAGTAGATGTTTTGCAGAAAATTGGTGAATAGTTTGATTTAAATCACATTTATTGCAGTTGCATAAGACTTTTCATTGATTATGGTGATGGTAATCATTTTTAGTTCAGAATAATTCCTTTACCTGAACAATCGCCTTTATGTTGCTGCAACATATACATTGACTTTTATTTTCATTATAAGCCAAAACCATAAAGAATGCTCCAGTATTTACTCTGAAGCTCTGAGGTACGTGATCAGATGTTTCTGGAACTTTTAGTGGAAAGTTCTTGTCCAACAGGTTTTACTTGAATTTGTGATGACGGACATCAGAGCTTGGTTTCACTAACAACCAGATCATGGCATTACTTCAAAGTGCAAGGTTCCTGATAAATCATGTTAGTGTCAGGATACCTTAGTGAGATGTTACCTTTTTTCAGTTTATCTTGTGAAAATAATTGTGGATTTGAGTTTTTGCGTCAATGATTACTTCTTTGCACTTGATTTGATACTTTGTGAATTGCTACATTATTCTGGTAGCACTTTATAATAACTAAACAATATAAGTAATTAAGCATTAGCAAATGGTTCATTAATAAATACTTTCAATGTCAACACATTTGCAAGCAGTACATAAATATAACTTTAAATCCTTTTTTTTCTTGGTTGTCAGTTAATTGTTTATAAATTGAACTTTCACTTTAAAAAAATGTTTAATGTAAAAGTACATTCATACATTTTTATATTAAGATATATAGTAACAGTTAATCAGATTGACAATAAATGCTTTAATAACAACCATACTGTAGTGATTAAGTTAGATGGTTTTTTAAGATTTAAAGGCTTGGTTGTATTCTAAACAGATTAAGAATAGGACATTGGGAGAATATTACCAACAATCCTCAAAAAACCCATTAACATTACTAAGCATATTATATAAATGCTTATAATCGTAGGATAAAGGGGTTAAAATTACATTTCTAAACTGCTTGCAAAAGTGTACAACCATAGAAACTGTTCATAAACTCGACTATTACTTAACTATTTATTCATAGTGTAGTTATTATAAAGTGCTACAAATTGAATTTAAATTATGTTGGAATTATAAGACTCATTGACTTTACCTGATGCATTTTTATTGCCCCATATTACTAATAATATCCCCATTTGCCTTACAAACCACTAATACACTTCATCACATCCTTAGACAGCCATGAAAAAAGCTGCTTCGATAAGTGGATTTTATAACTTCTATTGCTATGAAGTGACTTCTCTTACTATGAAGTTCCTAATACACTGTCAAAATATGTTTTTGTTTACATGTAACTTAATATTTTAGCCACCAGTGTTTAACTTTAGTTTTCACTCTTACAGAAACCAAAAGCAGCATAACTCCATCCTCTATTTACTCTGAGCCTTATCCTCGATTATGTTAATTTTAACTGAGCAGGAGTTCCAGGGACTTTCTATTGAAATTCCCTAGCACACTTGTCACACACACTGTTTTCATAGTTTTATTGTATACAGCCTTTCCACCACAATAATAGATCACAAATCTTTCAACCAAAAACTCAAAAAACTTCATTTTAAAAGCATGATGACACACGATGGAAGTTGTCAGGTATTAAGGAGAAAGCACCTTTGAGAATTTTGAAATATATCACTCATGATTGTTTTTTGCTGTCTTCTCTTTTGTTTGTTACACAGATTTTATTCAAGGTTTCTTTAATAATTCTTCTCAGCTATAGAGACTTAATGTCTCTTCCAACATGGAATTGAAGTCTGGCGTGGAGCCAGTGAGCAGGGAATAAAGTAACCGCTAGTTCTTTTGCACTCTCTAGTGAATTTCAGACAGACAAAGCAAAATTCCACCCTGCAGCGGTTACAGGTGATGTTCTTGCACCCTGTTGTGTTATGTTCCACAAGATTGCCACAAGTGGGACAAGCTCGCAGAGAGGGACAAGTAATATTTTTAACACTAGGTAGTCTAATATCACAACATTTTGTTAATTTCTCTATGTCAGGATTGGCACAACCTTGGTTTTCACAGCGATCGGAACGAGGACCAGGACCTTTCCATGGGTTCATACACTGCCAGCAGAACTGAAAGCTACGTCCCTTCTCAGCTGTGCAGATAGTGCAGAACACACAGAGATTGGTGCCATCTTCTCTCTCCACGTATGTCTGGCACCCAGGACACTGAAAGTAATCAGCACAGAAATTAGGATTATATCTTCATCTTTGTAATAACATTAATACTTTCAATTTTTATAGCAATTTTCCAGAGCTCAAAGATGCTTTCCAATGTCTGGAGTATTATTAATTCATTCCACATTCACACACTGGTGATGAAGAGCTACTTTGGAAGCCTTCAGCTGCCCTAGGGCAGTCTGACAAGACGTGGCTGCCTTTCCGCACCTACAGCCTCCTGCCCACACCCCACCAGTCACACACACATCCATACAGGGCAATGCGGGTGAAATGGCTTGCCCAGGGCCACAACGGCAGAATGGACCTGGGGGTGATCGAACCGGAAACCTTACGGTTACAGGACAACCAACTGCCACCTTTAGAATATTCTAAATGTTATTACCAACTCACAGTTTTGTTTTCACAGTACTCAGCTGCAGCCAGGACAGCCATGGTTTCTTCAAAGTGGTACTGCTCCTCTTGTGTCAGTAAAGCCAAACGACGTACCTCCAAATAGGGCCAATCTTTGTTGCACTTCTGCACTGTATCACCAATCAGAGCCGGGCATGTGAATTTATACTGACCCTGTTGATAAACATAAAAACCTCACTCTTTTGACTGTGGTGCACTGTTTTTCACAAATATTGTATTGTGTGTGTGGGTTGGGGGGTATGTGTTAAAGCAACACTTTACGTTTTTAAAAATTGGCTCATTTTACATCACTCCTTTATTATCAGTAGTATATTATGGTTTTGGAATCTAATCAGCCTTCTCTAGATAGAGCCATGGGACCTATTAGAATAGCTTAGATTAAGAGGCTCCAGTAGCATTGTAATCCCGGAAATAGTGGCAAAATGAAGCAAATATTGTGATTTTTTTTCTATTTAAACCTTTACTAGTAAAAAATGAAATGGTGATACTTTGAGGTTCTGGGGACTATTTCCATTCCAGGATAAAAATTGTAATCTCAACAGTCAACAGTGCTGTATAGGTCAGTTTTGTTTTAATACACTATTAACTTGAGGGGAGATGTAAAGTTAACCAATATTTTATGTATGGAGTGTTCCTTTAATGCTTCTTTCGCGCTTTCATGACCTCCAGAATGGACTTGTAAGGCTCTTTTCACCGGCTTCCCACCACTTGAACGACATAAATTACAGTTCAGAATGACATTGCTAGAGATCTCACAAGAACCAAGAAATACGATCACTTTACACGGTTCTCTCCTCTCTTCATTGGCTTATTATAAGATGCAGCCCTGAGCAGTCTCCTATCACGATATATTCCAGCTCTTCGCTTAGATCACAAGAAGCTGGACTGCTTATATTTCTAAAGATTAGTAAATCCACCACAGGGGGAATACAAATTGCTGATCAACAATGTGGTTCAATGTGCCTATCTTAACTATC
Source organism: Danionella dracula (assembly GCA_900490495.1). Taxonomy (NCBI): domain Eukaryota; kingdom Metazoa; phylum Chordata; class Actinopteri; order Cypriniformes; family Danionidae; genus Danionella; species Danionella dracula. Next base: position 1,297,688 of record UELW01000146.1, read on the forward strand.
TTTGGCCTTTGTGATGCTAAGTTAAAAAAGCACTATATAAAAACATTTTGATCTGATTTATTTATTTAATGATGTGCCATGGTGTTACCTGATCAAGTAGACTCCGACACCATCCAGTCAGAGACTCAGGAGTGACTGCATGACCACATGACATCAAAGCTTTGAGGACCAATGGATCATCATCCAAGGCTGAAGCAAACAAACAGAAAGTAGGATTTCTGTAGGCTTAAGAGGCATCTTAACATTTTTAAGAAGTGTGTACATCATGGATCACCAACTATGGTCCTGGAGGTTTAGATTCCTGCACAGTTTAGTTACAAACCTTCTCTAGTACCCATACTCAAGCCAAGAGGACTGTAATTAGTGCAACAGATGTGTTGCATGATGGTTTAACTAAAAACCCATGGTTCCAGACTTCCAGGGCCAGATTTGGTGATCCCTGGTATCTATACCTAGACCTGTGGTTACTATTTGTGTCTCCTAAAGACACTAATTAATTCCACAGAGACAGGAAATGTATTTAATGATATCTAAATAATAATAAATACATAACTATATATAATAATCTAAATACTTGAAAAGTACTAACAGAAAATTGCAAATTTCGTTTAAATTGACAAAACGTTTTGCAAATAAGATTTACTCCATTGCTAATTTTGCTAAATAAATTCTTTGATCAATTTTAAACTCTAAATGTCTTTCTCACAGTATCAGATGAAAAATAGCAGAACTAAATGGTACATACATATTTCATCCTTGCCCGTCACAAACTTGAGGGTGGTGTCGTTGGGGTCGTAACGTTTTTCTTCGAACTGTTCTGTCATGTCTTCAGCTGCAGCTCAGATTCTGAAATGAAACGCGGCTTGAGCTGGAAGGTGTTTTGGGGCGTATTCAGCTCACGTGATTTCCATCTGTCAATGTAGTTCCACTCAAAGCTTTGCGTAAGCGTTTGTTTGTTATTTCAAATAATTTTAGTTTGATGCCTTTGGGCACGCAAATCATTTCAACTCTTGAGCACGCGATATTATGAAACATAACAATGGATAATCGAATCATCACAAAAAAGCATTAGATATCTAAAATGGACATACAATAAGAAAATATTTTGTGTGTACTATATATAGTGTGTTAGATTCACATGTTTCCTCATACTGAATCAAGGAGGAGTCAACGCTCAAATCTGAAAATGAAACCTCAGATCTTCATCACGCTCAGGACTTCTGTTGTTGCAGCTTTTCTCCTAAAATGGGGAAGATTCACCAGATCTTGGTAGTTGGATTACAAGGGGAGAAAAAAACTATTGATGTTGCCAACTCAGAGGCAGAATTCAACAAAATGACTGTGTTGGAATTCAAAAGAAAACTAGCTGAAAAGTTACCTGGTAAAGCAGGTAAGACCCTGAACGCAGCAAAGAAAACAACTGTTAAATGACCTCGTTTAAAAAAATAGTAATGAAAATGTATCACTAAAATGTTTTTTTTAAATCATTTAACAAGTCATTATTCAAATCAAGTTCAATGTACTTATAATACGTAAAATGTTTTGATGAAGTAATAACAAATTACATACAAAAACCAAAGATAAGGTTGGGAAATTCATCAATAATTCCTTTAAAGCTTTGCGATTCCTAAAGTTATGTATACCTTATTGTATATTCAGTAACTACAAAAGTGGCTTTTTTTCACAGGTGATGATCTGTCCACTATAAGACTGCTGTTTGCAGATAAACAGCTGGATGACCAGGACACCTTTTTGCAGAGGGAGATCAAGGACCGCTCAACTCTCTTTATGGTCTTGCGTCTTCCTGGAGGTTGTCAAAAGCCTTGAGATGGACACCATGCTTAAACCATGAGCTACACTGTACGATCTTTAGAGCTCAAGTTCTTTCAAGCGCACTTTATGTCAAATGGTAATGTATAGGAGTGTTAAAGGGTTATTTTCTTGATATTTTAACCACTCTTCTTGGGATAATCATGACCTTTAAATATAAACACTGTTGATACTTTCGGTGTATTTTGATTGTAAACAATGAACAATGAACATTGTAATTTTCTCAGATTAATAAAACGAGAACGAGACAATCCACGTGTTAATTGTTTAACAGGTTTGTTGCTATTGGACTCAAACAAATAATGTACTTGGAATATTTGGGTGCATTTTTACAGTTTTCACATGTGTCACGCGTTTCCTCTTTGTTAAGTGGTTAAAATACATGTTTAGTTTACTATTTAAAATTGGGGGAAAATGTAATGTAGAGTAAATAAAATATCCGACACAATCGAGGTAAGTTTGTCGGTCGCTTATTTAATTAGTTATTTGCATACATGACCAGGAAAGCCCAATTGCCAATTGTTAGATTTTTAGATTTCTCTTATTAATATTACAGTTGTTGACAGTATGGACACAACGCCAAAAAACTGATCAGCATAGCATCACTGAACCACACATTGAATAAATGTGCTTAGTAAAAGAAAACAAGCTCCTGATAAAATTTTATTTAACAAAAATAGTTTTTGGGATGTGTTATGACAACGGGAGTAATAGCTCAGCATATATACTTAAACTGACACGCATTATAATCAATTCCCAGACGGGCTCCCATAAAATGACGTACATTTGGAGCCAATTCGTTCACCTGCCTGCATCAACGTCAAACTAACATCGAAAGTAAAAGTAAATGTGCGGTAAAAACCGAGCAGGACTTTCCCCTCAGTCATTGTACTTTTAGAAAGTGCGTCAAGTTAAACTTGATTTGATTGAATTTACAATCACCAGTATATATCGTTATTTGTCGCTTACTCGCGAAACAGTTATGGTTTTGTCGATAAACTAAGTTAGCTAACAGTTTGGTTCAATATTTGATACAATTAGCGGAGAAATCGAAAAATCAGCTTCCATGTGTTCAGCATTCTACATGGAGACCTACGGAAAGAGTTCAAACTCTCATAAAAGGTTAGTGGAGAAGACATTTTCACATAATAACTTTACGTGAAACCAGTAAAATGGTTTGCTATCTAGCGGGGTTGCGTTTGCACTTGCGACAAACAAACGAGATTTATTCGAATGCAGGAGTTAAATGGGTCAGTCTCTAGCATTCATTAGATTTTTTTTGGTAAAAAATAAAAGCGTCTGAAATTGAACGCATTGTTGAATGCAACAATCACGAAAATGGCATGTAATTTCGTTTAGTGTATGTTGCGTTCATTCGATCTTTGATTCTGAAATGAAAAAATTAAACATCTTGTTTTAATGCATTACTGTCTATCAAACATAAACAATGTCCTGTATTGTGGATCCAAATGCACACCAAAAGGACAAAAAAACATAAACATAAATTTGTTTAACGGTAATAAGTTTAGTAATCAAAATCTCATGGTGCTTAAAACTAAACGTAACGTTCTCTATTTTATCCATTTACCGGCTGTGTTGGCTGCATTTTCATAGAATTCCCCTCACGTTTTAACCTTTCGTTCACATTTTTTATAACTTCAAACGTATCCCTTGAGTATGGTGGTAATGTTGAGTCACTAAGTTAAACAAATTCGTGTAAGATCTACAAACAAATAGATTACATTTCCGGACTCACGAACTGCCGTGAGACTGTGTTGGAAGTGTTGGAACCACAAGCTTTAGATAGCGATCACCGTAACACTGCTAATAGAAAAGTGCTCTCTGTCGATCTGCGCTACTATAATTGCCCCAAATTCTAATAAAATGTTAAACTCTTTCTGAACCTTTACAATAAATCGCAGACTGGTGGACGCGCAAACAGCTGATATTACCTGGGCAGAGCTAGAAGAGGAGAGCAGTTTCTTTTTCACAGTATGAGTGAACAATGGTGTACTTGTTTTACCCTATTATACCAATTTGTTTGCTTTTTTCATGCAGAAGGTATGTACCTTATAATGGTCTCTGGAACCAGGGTGCCACCTGTTATTTAAACGCAGTACTGCAATCTTTGTTCATGACTCCAGAATTCAGGAAGAAGGTCTTGAGGTAATTTTTTTTTTTCAATACATAAAAATATTTTGCTATTGCTAAGTTTCTATTATACTTTTCTTATTTTTGAGTGAACACCCATGTGGCGAGGTCTTGGTTGAACTTCAAGACCTATTTAAAGCTCTGTTAGAAAAACCAGCCAAAACTCAAGGAATGAGCAAGAGTCTGGATATAAAGGATGGTTTGTAAATCCATCTCAACATTTTCAAAGAAACGTTTTCATGTGATTGTAAATTATGTTTAGGATTTACTTTTTGTTCTTAAAGTTTTCAAGCAACAGGATGCAGTAGAGTATTACAGGAAGATTTTACAGGCAGTTGGGTCACGTGCTTCTCAGGTACGTGAAATAAATTTGTTTAGGTAACACTGTAAAACCTAACAAGTTCACAGAACTCAAAATATATTTTGTAACAGATTTCACATAAGTATTTTAGTGATGTTTTTAAAAAAATTGTAAGTTTACGTAAAATAAAAAATTATATTCACAGTTGCCTTTAAATTACTGTGTAAAAAACTTATTTGTGACATTTTTGTGAAAGGTGAGTAGCATCATTCAGTTCAAATTTTGTGTATTTCTAGTCTAGGAGCAGCCACAGCTAGTTCTCTCAAATGAGTGAGTAATTTGAATATTTTGGCTCCATTTTACTAAGAAATAAAAACAAAAACCCAATTTCCAAAAACACACAGTCCTACTGTACTATTTATTTTCAACAAAAATGTAACGGAAACTAAATTTGAATTGTCATTCAGGCTTTCTGTCCTTAATAATTGTTCACAAGCTTGTCTTTTGTTACTCACTCTACTATACTTCACTTATGAGTCTTAGCATCTCTTCCCTTGTCTTTTAAAAACCTGCAACCCCTAAACGTCCTTTTATGTGTCATCAACTTATCATGTATTGTAAAATTAGAATCATCAAACGTAACATTTGTTAAAAAAAATCATTAATAAAATATGTACAGTAAATTACAAAGGCGTGCGAACACATTCATAAACGTTTCATACTACAGTACTTTTGTTACAGGTGTTTCGGGGAAAAATGAGCAACATAACAAAATGTGGCAAATGTGGCAAACAAACTCAAGAAACAAATAAGTTTATCTCATTACTGCTGTCGATTGATGTTGGAAATTATGAGAAGTATGACGTGGTAGGATTACATTTGTCTTTTTAACAGAAATTATATTCTACGTTTGTATCTGGGCTCACTTAAAAATCTGATGTCTCTTTGGCGCAAAGAATGAAGGCTTGGAGTCCTTTGAAAAGCATTCAATACTTGATGAAGACGACTGGATGTACTGTGATAGTGAGGAGTGTAATTGCAAAACGGAAACAGAAACTGTGAGTAAAAACAATAGAAGAGTTTATTTATAAAAAACATAAATATATAATGTTATCACTTTTCTGCTGTAGTGGAGTGAAATAGAGGAATATCCAGCAGTTCTTGCGCTGCATCTGAAGAGGTTTAACTTTGATTACATGTGGATGAGATACCAGAAGAATGACTGTTGTCTGGATCTACCCCTCTCTCTACCCGAAAAGGTTTCATGTTTTTTGTGTCTGAAAACTTTTCAAGAAATGAAAATATTAACAACCTGATTTTTCTCTGCAGAAAAAGCGCCCTGCATATGATCTTTATGGTGTCATCAACCACATGGGCGGATTCAATGGTGGACACTACAATGCAGTCATGAAATCTGAGGAAGGAAAAAAGTGGTACTGTTTTGATGACCTCAATGTAACAGAGGTACGTTATTATTTACATTTGGCTTTGCACTTTTGCCTTTTTATCTCCCTATGTCTAATTTCCATATGTAAATATTTCAGGCTCCAGAACCATCACTAGAAAAGTAAGTGTTGATATAATCTTTATAAAGAAAAAAAATGCACAATAGAATTACTGTTTTTAAAAGTTGTCCTTTATCGTTTGATAGCACAAATCGCCCATACATGCTGTTGTATAGAAAAAGAGGTAATGAGGGTTGGTTTCTTGAAATCCTAATATATGAGGAAATACAGAAATGTTTCTCTTTTTTGTTCATTGCAGGTTTCAATGTTAATCATCTCCTAAATCAGTCAGTCGATGAGTTTTCTCAAGCCTCACAAGCTGCTACATTAGACTTAGAACAGCACACTGAGAAGACGGATGATGCTTCTGCTGAGAAGTGGCAAATACAGGGAGAAAAACTTAACGCTTTTCCAGGTCTGAGACCAGAACCAGAGCATAAAGCACTAGCTTTCTCCTCACCAGATGGGTTTGAACAACTATTGACTGCGGATGCTAAACAAAATGTCAGAGAGCCATCAGACCAGCAGAGAGCAAATATTGCAGTGAGAAATGTGCCAAGAGCAAGCAGACACCAGCAGTCAGCCCATGCCGCAGTGGAACCCACAACAACAATAATGGGGGATTCAGCCATAAGTAAGATCAGCGTTGAAGGGAAAGCTATTTACATTTCTCAAACAACAGTTTCTGAAATAAAAAAGGAGATCAGCAAGCACAAGACTAGGCAAATTATTATTCAAGTGATGGGAAATGATGCTTCAAAAAAACAATCAGAACTCCTAAAGAGAGATTTATTGGATCTGTTTCAAACACTGAAAACTTTGAATGTGTTAGGTTTTGTGAGTGGTCCATTACCGAAGCCAGGAACTAATAACTTACCGCAGTTATGTAGGCTAAATACATGGCTTCAAGAAAACTGTTGGTCTCAAGGAGTATATTTCATAGAAAACTTTAATCACTTCTCGTATAAAAGACAACTCTTTTCCCACAATGGGGTGCACCTAAACAGAACTGCATTAAGTTTACTACAGAAAAGAATCTTCAGCTTCATCCATCTGCAGTGAGAACAATTCTGACCAGAGGGGTCCAAGTTCATCAAGTGCCCACATGCCATCAGGAAGTTTGACCTCCAGCCACAAATGACACAAATCAACCTCAGCTTGCTTCAATCTCATCACCCACGAATCACATTCCCAGCTAGGAATACCAGAAGGAAAAATCATCCTTATTTCTTGCCACACCGGAACACCCCCAAATTTAGATTATCTTGGGACTAAGCATACCCCACCACATCTCCCAAAAAACCTCTCCGTCATCTCCAGCAGAGCTCTGAGACAACTTCTGCAACGACAGGGGCTCAACCAACTCACACCCTCATCTGTGTTTCCAAAATCACCGGAAAGCAACTCTCAATGATTTGTTGAAAAATCATTGACCTTGTAAAATGTTACATAACAAGCGAGTGCCGTGTGTTCCTGCCGCTTTCTCTATATCAGTTTTGTAACAGAAGTAACAGAAGGCCAGAGATTCTCTCCGAAGACAGACCAGAGGAATTTTGTCTTTTGAAAATTACATCTAAACCAGAGCCGGTTAAAATTACACTTTCAGTAAAAGCTCATAAAAGTTTAAAAACAAATCACACCTTGTAAATTGTAAATTGGTCACAACTAGTTTGCTGGATTTGTTTCTTATTAATAAACCATGGCTATAAGATCCTGCACATTTTAATTTCAGTTCTTGTAAAAAATTAAAAAATACAAGTGCGGAGGATGCACTGCCTCTTTTTGGAGATGTTTATGAGCTAAACAAGTCAACCTTGGTGATTATTCCTCATTCGAAATTCTAGGTACAGGGCTGAAAGGTTCTCCACGAATTCTACTAATCAACCTTTACAGGCCACGAAAATACTCTTCAGACTTCATTGAGGATTTCACAGAGCTGCTAGCAGCAGTCATTTCAGAGTTTAACTTTTTTATAATTGCTGGGGATTTTAATATTCACATTAACAAACCTGATAACAGTGCTGTTAAGGAACTTAAATCTGTTTTGAACACCTTTGACCTAACACAGCATGTACAGTGTACATATCGGTGTATGTACCTAGGATGTACAGAATCTCGATGTGTTTAAAACTGAATTAAGTGCTGCTAGACAGAAGTTCTTCTCGAACATAATTAATAACAACTATAACAATGCACAAACTCACTTTGCAACTGTAGAGAGACTAACTAACCCCCCAGATCAGACCCCCGTGGAACTCCTTAATGTAATAAATTAAAACAAATAACAAATTCAAAGCACATGGCAATGTAGTTAAATTTAAAGATGAATTCTATGGTTACACACATTGCCAGAATAGAGAATGGAGATAACGATAAATATGGTAACGCATTTGAAATTAGCCTAGTTAATCATCAAGCTCTTTTGCTGCAAGAATTTGCATACCACACCATATACAAGCAGAAGTGGATGCCTATTCTCTTTCTGTTATGCGTTGGTGCTGGAAACCCCCCTTCATGGCTGCTACATACTTACTCATGATCTTAAGATTTTGGCAAGGAGTGGGTGTTTCTCACACGACCTACTGCTTGATTCTACAGTGCTGTAATCACCCCCTGAATATGGCTGCCAAATTATTTGTCAACTCTGCCCCCTAGAATAAAAGTGATTTTTCTCATGAAATAAGTTGTTTAAAATAATGGTTTTGAATAATTATAGTAAACAAGTTTTTTATGTTAACGTTTATTTTCTTTTTACTAATTTTGCCTTTTCAATAATTGAGACATGGTTATGTAATTTACAGCTAGACTAAACCAATTGCTGTACTGCACTGGCTGTCTGTCAAATTTATGCTGTCAATGATCAAGCTCATTCAAATGCGCCTCCAATACTGTTTATGCTTTGAAAAGGAACTGTTCTGCTTTAAACTGTACTAACAGACCTCAGGGATCTGAGAAGGAGCAAGGAACACTGAGTTTTTCCTCTGTAAATCAAATTAAACAGAGTTAAGACCTTGTCATGCTTTGAAAAAAAATTGTTAACTTAAATAAGCTAATTCTGTCGAGTTGCATGTTAAAAAATATAAATTTGGAATAAATATATTCCCACTATAAATGGGAATAATGAGCATGAGATTCCAGTTGGAGTTGAAAAAATGTTTTCACTGCCCTTAACTCTTGTAAAGCACTTCTGCACGTGTGCAGTGTCTGTCATAGCTGTGACCAAATCACACTCACTAAGGTTTCAAGCCACTGACTGTGCATAACGTGGACCTATAATGCATGACATTTTTTATGAAGGGTAAAGAAGAATGGGGGCAGTCTGACAGGATGTGGCTGTTATTCCGTGCCTACAGCCTCCACCTACCCACAAGCAAACACAACCCACCTGTCACACACATCCATACTGGGTAACGTGAGTGATCTTAGAACAGCACACTGAGACAGAATGCCCAGACAGCAGAATGCCCAGAGCGGGGATCGAACCAACAATCCGGTTACAGGATGACCATTTTTTACAGTCATTGGCAAGGAGGCCGTGTTCTTGGGAAATACCAGAATAGCCCTGAAACTTGAAAAGCATCACCTAAACACCGGATACTTTCTACCTTGCTTCAACCCATTGACTGTACATAACATGGACATAGGATCTGTGACATCTCCCATAGGTTTCTAACAAAGTTAAAAGAGGCTCAAAGTGGCCATCGCCAGTTATTGAAAATGCATTCACAGAGTTGCAACAAGGCCACAGGGATTGGCTGAGGGTTTCAATTTGAATATCTCAAATGTCAATCAATCAGTTTTTATATAGTGCTTCTTTAGCAATTGCTTTCAAAGCAGCTTCACACAGTCCTCGTGAGGATCAGGTGGAGTAAATAGGAGTTCCCTCTGTGAGGAGACGCTCGCTGACTGAGGCAAGTGCTAATCACCTCCCCAGCATAAAGAATATACAAACTTAAAATCCATTGACGAATGGTTCGCCGGACAGCACCTGAAAAAACAAAACAAAGACAAAACAGAAACTTACAAATGGAGAAACAATGGTTAGAAAACTGTAACACAGACAACAAACAGGTGATCAGCATCAGCTGCAGGATGAGAGATAAATGATGAGGATAGGTTAGAGAGGAACATTGAACCACATTGTTTTTTCCAACAGTTTGTATGTATATAGTGCTCAGACACCAGATCTGTTTAGACAAATACCAAGAGATAATTATTCGAATGCCAGATTAAACAGATATGTTTTTAATTCAGTTTTGAAATCTGTGAGCGTAGCTGAGCTGCGGACAACAAAATGTAAATATAATTCACCCCCCCCCCCAGAGTGTTCACGAAGGGTAAAACTAGTGATCTAAATCAGCAAACCTAATGAAGCCAGAGGTAGAAGTATGTTTTGTCAGCTGAGCCCAAAGGTGGTCTTTTTAACCTGTTCACTTTATGGAGTCTCTAGTGGCTGGCCAAGGAAATGCACTGTCACATACTGGTACACATCAAGAGGAAAAGCAGAAGGTTGCCCCTTGCTTAAACCATAAGTACAGTGTAAGCGGATATTGGCTCATCAGGAACATGGAGGTGTTTGAATAGCCTACTAGCCTACTTGACCTTCTGAGCTGGCATGGAGTTGACACAGGATTTTCAACACATTAAAAAAGCTCTTGAGTGGAAGGAAGAACGAAAATAACTTTTTAAAATCAAAATACCTGTCTGTGTGGACAGTAGATTTTCTACAAAAATGTGAAACAGAATATGTAAATAAAACATTATGAAAATGTCTGTCTTCAGAACAGCATTATGATTCTCCATGTAGTACCAGCGGCCTCATTATATATACAGTAAAATTTCAGCAGCCATTTATGAATTTTGCAAATGAACATTAGTTTTGTGTCTCTTGAGCTTTTATGCAGGTTCATGTTGCTCCAAGTGGATATTGGAGGTTCCACAGTTCAAACAAAACATTACCTTTTGTTCAGACTCTGCAAAGTCTGAGATATTTCCTAAGGTCTAATTAACCAAAGCCTTGCTTTGAAGTCATCGCCTTTCCAAATTATGGATCATTAGAGCATGGACTGCAGTCTCAAGAATCTTGATGAAGCTTCATCAATTATTTAAATCCTGAAATAGCATTAGGCAAAACATTTGTCTTGTGAGCCTTTTTTGATCGTAAATAATGTGCAAATTGTAGCCCTCATTAATGTATGTATGTAAATATGAGTTAAAAAAATCATATAAAGGCATTAACATTTTATTTGTGAATATGTATTACAGCAATAACTCATGCACATATTTCTGAAAGAAGGCAATCAACATTTTTTCTGTATAATTTTGACCTAATAAGTTAACATCTGTCTTAATATTCTTGAAAACATTTGTAGACAACTGTCTTGTATACACAGACAGAGAAGCAATTTTCAGAACGTGTAGGTTCACAGCCCAGGGAAGAGGTAGAAGGTTTTACACAATGTTGTTCGCTCTTTACAGGGCATTTGTTCCGGATGTGTCTCTCTAAACTTCAGTAGCACCTGTTTTTAAAGAAAAGAGGAAAACGTATTAGTGGTAATAACAAATACAACTTCAAATCAATATCTTGTAAAACATTAACCAGCAATACACAAGTTTCACACAGTCTAGTTGTTTGTATTTCTTATTTCACACTAAATAGATAAAATATGATTTGAAAGACTTTGCCTTTCTGAAGAGTTCTTCGATGTGGTCCTGGTGAGAATGCTTGTTAAAAATCTCCACGATGTCTTGGATGAAGTCTGAGCCCTTTAGTGTGCTTCTGAAGGATGGGGTGTCTGTTAAAATGATAAAATTATAAGATGCTTTGTTTTGAATCACATTCTATAGTTATTCAGCCAGTATATAAACATGGGTTGCATTGTTAGCCCTGATATAATAAACATTACAAAGGTTTCTGCACACCGCTAAATGATATTTAATTGATATCTTATGGAATCTAAAGTAGGGCACTTATTTGTGAAGCTGCTTTGAGGCAATTGTATAAAAGGAGCTATATAAATACAAATTGATCGATTGTTTGATTACATCACATATCAAAGATTAATTTGTTCTCATTACCATTAAGATCATCACAACTCTGTGTGGATTAAAATTAGCCTGATAGACTTTTCATAAATACCAAAAAATAATCATACCCACTAGTGAGAAATTGTCATCTGATGTATCAATTAATATTATTACGTGTGGAGCAACACAAGCCAAGCAAGAAACCAGCAGAGAGGGTCATAGCAGTCGAAAGTAGACTAATCATTAAATGGGTGCGCTAATAGTTACAGCTAAAGACTAACCTCCTAGTGAACAGTTGTTTCTGTTGTGAGCTCTTTGAAGAATCAAACAGACCAACTACAAATGAGATTAACAACTTTAAAACAGATGTGGTCTGAGTTATGTATTTCTTGAGTGAGACATGACTGGAAGCCATCATGTTAACCCAGAGATGAGCAAGGAGGGTCACAGTCTAGCGTCAACCTTCTTGCATTTCACTAATTACACTTCTTCTTGTTTGAACCTACTCTTGAGACAAAACAGAACAAACACCAGCAAAATACAAACACCAACTTAGCCCATCCCTGTGTGAGCCATTGGTAACATTTGCAAAGGTTGAACAGAAGTGTTTTAAGGTTAAAAAAAAACTTTTTTTTAAACCATACAGAAGTATTTGCCTATACTTTTGTCATATATATCTAATCTAAAGAGTAACATTTTTACTAATTGTGTGAAATTAGCCTTCGGTGTCCTTTAAATACAGTATTTTTTGTATAGAAAATCTTGTACTGAAGCATCAATTACCTGGAGTAGAGGATCTAAAGCAGCAGAAGTCTTTCTCACGGTGCTCCTTTGTGGATGAGCGACGCACTGAAACACTGTCCTTTACAACCACACTGCCACTTTCGTCTTTTTGATAAAGCAGAAAATTGAAGCATGTATGACATTTTAAAATAGCAGTACACCAATATTTTTATTTTAAGATATTTATTACTTACCACCCCTACACGACTGAATAAGGATGATTTTTGGCTTGTCTAGCAATCCAGTACAGTGAATCGAGTTCAAGTGATCAAAAACCTCTTCCACTGGAAAGATGTCTTCTTCTCCTTCATTTTCAATGCAATCGAATATCCCACAAAGTCCTGTTCTATCACCATGTGACATACACGCCACAAAGCAGCTGTCAGATTTAGTGTGTTCCTCTCGTCCAGCAAAGTCTCGCACAGCAGCCTGCATTCCCTGAGAATCACATCGGACTTCTGTTGTATCTTAATACAATTAAGATTCGTTTTAGACAAGAAATTGCACTTAATTCTATATCAAGATTCATCCCTTGGTTCTAAACCCACAGTTTAAACTGTCCAATCTGAATCTTTCAAACTAGTTTCCTTTATAGCTTCAGGTTTATTTCATCACAGTTTTCCTCCCTTGAATGTGTGGGTGAAGGAGCTGACACAAAGATAATAATGATATCCTTGATAAATGAAAACTCTCCAGCAGACTATTTCGCTTACTTTTTGTTCTGTATAAGGATTTTTCTGTGAACATTACCAGGTAAGGCAAAGCTCAGCTAATAACCCCGATGATCTCTTTGACAATATCAGTGTATACTTTATGTATGATGGGAAGGCTTTAGTTGAAAGTTTTTTACTTGGAAAAATTATTTTCATAATGCTGCTTCTCACATAAAAATGTATTAATTTAATATAATCCATAGATTTTTATTTAGTCTGCATCAGTTGTTCTCACCTGTGCCGAGAGATCCCTGAGTGTCGTCACGGTGTAATCCAGAGCCTGAAGCAACTTCTCCAAGCTCAGCTCATCCTTCTCCGCCCCTACCCTCGGACCGGTGTTCTTAAACTCCACATTGTTGATAATCAGCGCCAAACGCTTTCTGTCAGGAGATTTCTCTTTCACTGGGTAAATCTGAAAGGCGAATGGGGCAAATGTTAGTGCAGGAGAGTGGAGTCATTATTTTTAATAATGTTTTAAATAACTTTTTGTTCATGAATTGATTTTTTCCTTGTTCTACCCCTTGAGGTGCTCCAATAAAGAAAATATGGGTGCATGACATCATTGAACCGCCTCGGACTGGTTGGCTCAACTACAGATGGCATGTAGCGAGGATATTTGGTGCCAAGGGTGTATCTTTATCCCGAACATTGGTTAAACAACCTGCAAGTTAGCTTGTTAGTTCATGCTATTTTACAAAAAGCAAAAAGATTGTATAGCCTGTGTGATGACATGGTTAACTACTAATTTATTCATTCATTTAGGAGTTTACTACAGAAAAATAAAGCTAATTTGGTTTCTTAAATGAGAAATACGTTGTGATACCTGTGATTTAGCTGTGCAATCCAACAAAGTTTACAGTAAGTTTATTGAATTTCTGAAAATTAATAGAATTTGAGCTTCAGAAACATTCTTCCAGTGAATAAAACTTTACAAGAGAGCCACAGCAAAACAATATATGAATTAATCCACCAGCAGTACTTTTACCTCCATTTAGTCATTACTTTTTCTTTTGTGTGCTGTTCCACTACAACAACTGGATTTTCTGCTTTGTTTCATGCCTTATGCTAAAGCCTGACCACACCCTCAAAAACACTTCACAAATCACACTTTAAATATTATGTGGTTGGCTCAATCAAGTTGGCAGGACAAGCTTGAGTTGGGTATCCATCAAAGAAGATGAGGTTACACTAACAGAAGATTAAGCAAGAAACTATTTTAGAAAAATTGAACAAAAGCTATTCATGCGAGATAGCTTGCATTTTTCTTATCTAGAATCTCTCTCTCTCTCTCTCAAACATTGAAAATTAAGTGATAAACTTACAGACAATCCCTCACTCTTTATCTTTTCCTGTTTAAACTCTGGCGTGCAGGGTATAAGAGGATCAGGCATGATCTGTAGAGATTGAAAAAAGATGAGACAAACTTAATTTTACTACTTACTAAACTGGTTCATAGAAAAGTCTGAATTTACCACTCTTTCTCCACAGCCATCATTTCCACACCGCACAGCATTATACATCTGTCCTTTCCATTCTCTTAGGCAGATCCAGCAGAAGTAAAAAGTTTGTGTCATGTTTGATGAGCAAACGGTGCAGCGCACACAAATGTTGTTCCAATGTTGTCTTTCCACACAAGATTGACATCCAGGACACTGCAGTACAACAAACAGATGCATGTGGAAAAGGCCACAATGCTATACACAGAAGATAACATACATGGCATTACAGTTTTAAAGTCAAGCAGCCGTCTAGCTACAAGCATAGCAAGATTTTCCTCCAAAAACTGGCGCTGATCATCTGTGAGAGGAATTAGTCGAGAGACCTCCTGGTACGAGAGCTTCGCCCCGCAGGTTCTCTTCAGGGGCTCATCATAATGTGGGCAGGAAAAATCTGTTTCTTTCTAGAAGACAAACAATGGTCTATAACTATTTTAATAAATGTAATTTAAAAATTCAATACTAAAAGTGTGTTAGGGGAAAAACCTGTCTAAGAGAGCACTTAAACCAAGCAACTGCATAGTCTGCTGGCATCCGATGAGAACATGGCAATTTAACTTGAAAGAAAAAAAAAACAATCAAAATCTAAAGGAAAACAAATGTATCTAAACAATTTTCACAAAGTCATTTAATAAGTGACAGCTGGGACACAACTCACCAAATGGCACACTTTCGTTTGATCTCAAAGAGTTACGACAAGGATAATCAGTATTTTTCACGATACCTGAAGATGAAGAAAAAAGGGGGATTTTCATTAATAGTTTCACTTTCAGTTTAGTTACAATGTTATTTATTGTATTAAACATAGACAAAACATAAACAATAAATGCACGTAGTATATATATTTCCAACGTGTAAAAATAAGGGAAAACATGACAAAATATTAAAATTACTCAGAGTTTTTGAGACCCTTGCTACGAAGCCGTCTTCTTCCCAGTCGTTATCCAATAAATCCACTTCTGCCGTCATTTCAACGTTAAAAGAAATGTAAATATCTAAAACGATTACGAGAAAGCGCGAAAATTAACTCTATCTCCGCTTAAACAGTGTCGATTTTGGAGTTTTGTTTGAGGGTGGGGTAGACTACGTTTTGTCCCTTCGCATTCGCCGTACAATGTGTTAACTTAAATCCAAGATGGCTGCGCTCAGGGGACGAGTGGTCGCAGAATGTTTAACAACGTGTATTTTTCGACAGACAAACACAGCGAGTATATCAGTGCTTGTTGATGTTTTAGCACGGAATAAGGTGAGTGTGGCTTTGTTCGCTGTTAGTTGTTATTCCTAAAATCCGATAAATTCTTGTAGTTGCAATGACATGACTTTGACAGAAGCTAGCACGCACCATAACGTTAGCCGAGGTTGAGTAGTGTCATGAAGGCAAAAAGGATGGGCACACAATTGGATATTTTTTGGGGAATGTGTCTTAAATGTGCTCATTGTGTAATGCTAACGGCGAAATTATCTTGCTTTTTTTGTACTTACCTATTCTCAGTCTTGCTGGTTAGAAGTTACTTATCTTAGTTTTCCCAAGAACTAAATTATAAACCAAATGTTTGTTTCTCTGCAGTTGTCATCTTTCTTTCCTCACGTTATTTTGTCGCTTTTTATAGTTAAGTGTGAACCATGTTTAACATAACGTTCCTGTGCTTAATAGGTGCTCAGCTTTCAGCTACTGATTCTTTTTTTCTTATGATGCTCGTTAAAATTGATTGATTGACGTTACACACGCACACGCACTTGCAATTTACCTAGTGTAATTGCCCTTTCATCTTATTTATTTATTCATTAACTTTTCCTCGTTGTTGGCCTTAAAAAAGAATGTAATGTAATTATTAGCTTTGTAGAATGTAATTTCATTGTATATGGTCTAAATTCCCTTATGATAAATGTAAATTCCTTTACTGCAAAACCTTCACATTTCTACCCTAAGCAGTGAAATTAATCAAACTTGTGTAGGTTCATGTCCTGCTTTTACTTTCTTTATTAAACAAATGTCTTGACTTTATAACTGCTTTTTTAATCTTCTATCATTTATTTGTTTTCTTCTTTATAGTTTTGCTTAATATATACCTGATTCTTGCTCATGTACTAGTCTGTCAAAAGGCATTTATTTAGATGTAGTTGCAACAATATTTTCTTGCTTATGTTTCAGGATCACCACCTTTTAAGATAGTCAAGAAAACTTGTCCATGCAGCACTTCAGGAAGATTGTTTATCATTTGGAATTACAGTAACGTGGCCTCTAATCCAAAGTTAATAGACTCTATGCACAACTTGCTGTCTGCGTGCTTCAGGCGTGCTTCTGGTGTGAGCTTTCAGATTGAAGTGTTGTTTTGATAGTGTGGGTTTGCTTTTGTTAAGTGATCATGAGTTTATAGATTTATAATATTACCATATTATTGGCAAATTTATACTCAAATTCAGTTTTTAATTAATTCTAAAAGTTGTAATTTTCTCTGTCATGAAGGTGCAAAATCATTTTACTGCTGTGTCCCATTGTGTTGTAATTCATCACGGTTTAATTCAGAGGTTATATCCATACTTTTCCTAAAGACAAAGACAACGTCCGGGCCTGAACCATTAGCTATCTTTGTTTTCTCATTTGAGGAAAAATATTTTACACATTTGCGAACACCTAATATTAAAAATCTCTGCCTTTGCTCTTAGCTAGAATGTATTAAATCTTTTAGTTGTCAACTTTTATATAACTGTTAAAAACTGTGCCTCCAGCAATACAATGTAAATGTACATCTGGAAATAGAAAGTTTCAAGTGAGAACTTTTAATCAAGTAGCTGTTCAACATTTAATTTGAAATAGATATAATTTCAAAATCATCACTGCGGTCTCTGGCATTTAGTGCAACAGCCCCCACCCTCTGGAACAATCTGCCCCTGGATGTAAGGAATAGTCCAAACATTGAAAGTTTAAATTCATCTTAAAGCATTTCTGGTCAGACCGGCATACTCATGTATTTATCTCTTATTGTATTGGTTGTATTTTTTGCTGCTGTTTGTGTAAGGTGAGCTTGATTGACAAGAAAACTGCCTCCAAATTAAGTGTATTATTACTTTTAATGAGGAATTTGTTTTTCTTGTTTATTTCCACCAGGGCTATGTACAAAGATCACAACTTCACACTGGCAGAGGAAGCCGGGATCCTCTCACTAAAGCACTTTTTGGATGCCAGAATCATGGCCGGCTCCTGCTCCTTAATGCTGTGGCCATCAGACACAACAGCACACAGGTGTGTATCATAGATTTATATTCACTGTCCCATGCTTTGATCTTTAAAATATAACTTAAGTTAAAAAATTTCTATCATCAACCATTATAAAATCTCGTTTCAGATAGCAGAAACTGTTCAGAGCTTATCAACACCAAGTCAACCTCCAGATGCTCCTTTATCTGTTCCAGTCTCCATTCCTAGCCCTGCAGTAGACCTCACCCTCACAGTCGCTCCACAAATCCCAGTCGCACCATCCATCACAGTTCCTCCACCAATCACAGAACAGGTGACCGAGGCTCCTCTCACGGCATTGGACGTTCTCCAGGAGGTGGGTGTGGAAGCCAGCTTGTCAGAGCTTGGCCTGTGTAGCTACACTCCTGTCGGCCTGGTCCAGAATATCTTGGAGTTTATGCATGTGAGCATTGGCCTGCCATGGTGGGGAGCCATTGTTGCAGGTAAATAATTGTACAACAAGTGCATCTGTATTATTTTAGTTTACGTTATTGTGTAAAAACACACGGTTACACCCAATGTAGATGAGACACAGAATACCAACATAAAAGTTACTCAGAAAGATAACAGAAGAAAGATAACAGACAGAAACAGCTGCTGATTTTCAAGATTTAATAACAAAATCAAACAAAACAGAAGATTTCAGTTGAGTAAACTGCTAAACAAATACCTCAGAAGACTGGAGGAAAACTGCAAAGGAAACCCATGGGGAAATGTGAATTGGGGAAATGAGCAGTGGATGGAAAAAGTGTGTAGTCAAAGTTAAAACTGATGCCAACAAAAGTAATCAAAAATAGCCAATTGCACAGTGTGCAAAAAGAGATTGCAACTCAGGTGTATGGGTTTGTAGGTGTTAGATTCCAACGCAAAATCCACAAAACACTTGAAAAACATCAGAAGAAAGAAAAAATCAGGCATCTTTTCTGCCACTGAACGTATCTGAAGAAACTGGTCCTAGCCAGCCTGCTGCCTGAGCCCCTACACCTCCTGTAGCCCCTCCTGCGACGACTGAGAGAAGGCAGAGAAATGGTTATAACTTTTTTAACATACATGGTCTTAAAAATTCTTAAGTTGAACTTGAAGAAACTTGTTGGAACCCTGTTTAAACACCTCTAAATAAACCCACTTTATAAAAAGGGCATACAATGTCTTAATTCTCCTTAAATTATTTTGTTTTAAGCTGTCAGTATAGCTGAATAGCAGAGCTTTATAGTGAAGGCAGAGGGGTTGGTGAGGAGGCAAGTACCAATGAGAGAAGGACAAATCTCCTGATGCAAGGGTGAAGTACCAGGTACAGGAATTATACATCTAATGAGGAAACTACTTAGCAGCGAAGGGTCGAATGAGTCACATGATATTTGAAAGATCAGATTCAGGGAAAAAATATTGAGACATTGCAACCACCACACCAGAACGTCTGTTTTCCACAAAAAAAAATTATCTCTCATCTTTGTGCATTTCATAGACTGTATGTTACTTGGAAGTTGCGTGCGCAATGTTTTGTTTGCTCAATAATGCAGGCTAAAAATGGGCGTAGCCAACCATCGCCTTCATGGAAGTGCATCACTTTCTTGTAACCCAATATGGGTACAGAAAGACAGGACATGCACGTAGCACAGATTTCTGATTGGCTGAATGTTTACATTTTATATATCTTGAACAAACCAATAATTCACCCCTCTGAGAGTAAACATGTATTTTCCAGTTTGTCTGGTGCGACTATCAAGCTGATTCCATAAACTTCTTAGCTTTAAAAAGTTACTTTGTCAAATAAAAAAACTTCTCATGTGTTCAACTAGATAATTCTACATCAGTAATGTGTCAATATATGCAACTCTAAACAGAAGGGTTTCTCCTCATTAAAAAGCCACTGGTAATGATACTTTAATGAGAGTTATCATCGACTGAGAGTTTTAAACAACAACTGAGCTTCTATGTGAAACTCTGACTAGATAGGAACGCAACAAGATAGAAAAACGTACCCTTGTGTGCAGTATTAACTTACTCCTTTGCTTATTTTTTCATCATTTCACTTCAGGCACCATCATCGCTCGGTGTGCGGTGTTCCCAGTCATCGTTAAAGGTCAGAGAGAAGCCGCCAAACTGAACAACGTTTTACCAGAAATGACAAAACTCAACAACCGCATGACTGAGGCCAAACAGAGCGGGAACAAGTTTGAATGCAAGTATCTTATCCTTATCTTACATGGGTCTCAAATTCAGTTTCTCAAGGTTCAAGTTACTGCACAGTTTAGCTGCAATCTTAATGGAACAATGATGAAGCTATTCACGTAGTCCAAGCATATTCACAAATTTGGAACAAAACTGTGCATGCTTTATCAAAAAAAATTATCAAAAGAGTGAGATCTGTTAAAATGTCTCTAAATTTCCCTCCACATCTTTTTTCTTTTTTTTTTCTTCCCCTCAGTTTCAAAGGCGTACACAGACCTGATGCTGTTTCAGAAGAAAAAAGACGTAAACCCCCTCCGTGGGTTCCTTGTGCCCTTGGTGCAGGTCTGTAATGTTCAAAGATAGTACAGATTTCTGCTGCTGAAATCTGAAGTCAAAATGTTTCGGATTGATCGGTTCCTGTTTTGTTTAGCGAATTCTGCACGTTTGTGTGACTAAAGCTGGTTGTTTTCAAAATTTTCACATACATATTTTATTATTTGCACATTTATTTTAGCGTTTCAAGTTTCAAATTAAGTATTTGGGAATCTAATGAGCCCCTTGATCGTTAACTCATTCATTTGTATTTTCAGACAATTGTAGGTGCACAAGGCTAAATAATTATAGGTAAAGGTACATGTCTTCCCCCTTTTAAATAATTTATAATATCCATTAGCGGTTCGTATATTGGTTACTGAATGATGCTATACCTGATAGACTTAGCTGAATGACTTGAGGCATTGGTTAGAGAAGGGAACATAACTAAAACATGCTTGAGAAGTCTTGTACCAGTCTAATATTGCTATTGAAGCTTCCAACTAATGGGATTTTACCTAAGTTTGATCGAGATGTAGATGTTAGCCACCAATAATAAAAGACAGAAAATATTTATTTGAAACACAAATAAATCTTTTACGGTCTTTATAAATGATAAATGTGTACATCAGGAGAAGGGGTTTAATATTGAAGTTTTATTAAGTCTAATCATAATGAATGTAAATATTAAACCTGTGATTCCTCTTCAGGCTCCAGTCTTCATCTCTTTCTTCATTGCCTTGCGTAAGATGGCTGATCTTCCTGTGCCAAGTTTGCAGACTGGTGGCCTCTGGTGGTTCACAGACTTGACTGCATCTGATCCATACTACGTTCTACCCGTGATGGTGACTGCTACTATGTTAGCCATCTTGGAGGTAAAAAGAAATCATATATTATACACATCTCTGAACATTCAGTTTGTAGTGTTTAGCTTTTTCTTTGTTCTATTTTCCTTTCCATTTTCGAAGAAAACACTGACCAGTATGTTCAATATAAGTTTGAAGAACTTTCACAAGTTCAGCACCAAACCTAGAAGTTACAAAACAAAGTTATATTTTAGAAATTCAAAACACATGATCTCGAAACCAGAAAATACAGGGTGGGCGCAGGCACCTGAGATTTAAAAGATCTTAAAAAGGGGGTGAACTAGGAACCATAAAGTGCCTCTAATTTTCACACACAAGAGCTGAAGCAAAACAATAAAACACTGAAAGTTTCAGAAGTTAATCCTTTGGTTTTAAAATAATTTAAATTTTCTTACAGCCAGCGTTGAGATATCTGAGGCTGGGTTTAATTACATCATGAGACCTTTTTAAGACCTCCTTCTGAGCTAGCATTTTAAGCTCCTTAAGGCTGATCAGCTGAGTAGACAACGCTATCAAGCCTACTGTGCATACAACTCAAACTATTAGAGGTTTCCATGAGCTCCCCAGTTGAAGAGTCATTGTAAAAATCCCATCACAAATCTTGATAAACAGCTCAGATTCCTTCTAACAGATAACTGCTCTGATGGGTGTTGAGGAGGTGAACAGTTTTTCTGGCCCTCGAGCACATTGGGGTGAGGAGACTTGTCCAATCAGTCACGGTTTGCACTGTGATCCTCAGCATTACAGTCTGTGTAGAATTTAGACCCCCCTTGTCATCACAAATTTTTAAAAACAACTGAGATTTCTCTTCAAATTCTCCTGTGCCTGTTACAGGATGCTCTATAATGTGGATTGCATTGGAAAGCGGATATGCATTACTTATATGGCACATTTTATCAACAGAAAAGTTTCATAAGTGCTGCACAAAACAGTGTTTAAAAGAAATCAAATTGGAACTCCTAAATCAATATAAAAAAAAAGAATAAAAAATATCAAAACATTTAAAACACAAGACAACAAATCAAAACTAAAATACACACTTTATTAAAACACACAGAGGACCACACAAGCTCAAGCCGAGTTAAAAGCCAAAGAGCAAAAATTCGTTTTCATATTAGACTAAACATTTTTCTTAGGTTTTTTTTTATATACAACAATTTTTTTATAAAATTTTTAGACCACTTCACAAAAACTACAATTATAAACACCCATTTGTGAGAACGCTTCTGAAATGATTAGCAGTTGATTTTCTGGAGGGCCATTTACAAATTTTTTATTTATTTTTTTTTAAATCAGTCGACAATGCTAGTTAAAACTTCACTAATAATAATATTTCTTTTAAACCTGTTCTGAAATCTCTCCATACTTAGATTGTTTTTCTTCAGTTATTTTGGTAAATATTTGCGTGTGCATGTTTTAACTGTTCAAATGTTTGCACGTTGAATGTGTTTTTAGACAGGAGCCGAGTCTGGTGTGGATAACCCCAATCTGAAAGCCATGAAGACGGTCTTCAGGTTCATGCCGTTCGTCATCCTCCCTTTCACCATTCACTTCCCCACGGTCAGTGTCCTGTGTTCTGGTAACACTATTCCACCTGTGTTTTTTTCTTCTCTCTGGTCAGACTGTTCTGATCTCGCGCGTGTGATTTGATCCTCATGTTTTGAAGGCGGTGTTCACCTACTGGATGACCTCAAACGCCTTCTCACTGGTTCAAGTGTCCGTGCTGAAGCATCCTGCAGTGCGTCGCCGGCTGCGCATCCCTGAGCGCATCATTCATCCTGCTTCAGCGATGCCGAACAATGAAGGCTTTCTGTCAAGTATGAAGAAAGGTAAAAAGAAAGTTCTTTAAAAGTGACTGTAAAAATTGGTTGTAAGTGACACCAGCAGCAGTTAAAACCTAGTTTTGAATACCTTATTTTTTAACCCTCCTTTTGCACTAAAATTAACAAACACCGTTTTTCCTCTGGAGTCAGTTTGACCCCAGCCATTTAAACCCTTAGGAATCTTTTTTTCCTTAAAAGTTAGTTTCAGATAATTGATGGCTTTGTTGACTACTTGGCAACACTAAATATACCCCCCCAACACACACGCACACACACACACACACACAAAACAAACCCTGCCAATTACATTACTATCAGTGTTGTGCAGGTGACTTTTAAAAAAGTAATTAGTTATAGTTACTAATTTTTTTCCACAAATAGTAACTGATTTAGTAATTGAGTTACATTATTATAAAAGTAACTAATTACCAGCGAATGTCATTTTTGTGTTATTTAAATTTGTCAAATAAAATATATCTACACCATTACACACTAATCTAACGTGTTGGAAAGATAGTGATGGATAGACTGTCAATTTTACAATAATATTTTATATATTATCATTAGCGGAACACTATAAAACAATTACTGGTTTAGAAATGTAATGATTTATTGCATAGAACTTGTCGATAACCTAGTCTAAAAACAAATCTCCTTAAGAAATTTACCAAAAATAACCAAATTATAACAAATATTCAACAACTATTTTGTTTAATTCTGCCTGAGTTATAAGTGTTAGTGGAAGAGAAAAATCAAGGTTTACTTGCGTTGATTTCGTGGCTTCATCTCCTCCTTTCATCATCACCTGCATTCTTAGCCACTTTATTAGCTTTACACATTAGTCAGCTTCATTAGCTTTGCGTTACTAGTCACCAAAACATTCTTGCCTTTCATCTGATTGATGGAAAATTGGTGCTTATACTTCCAGTTAGCAAAGGTTAACTTTGAAATGATCGGACTTGTCATAGTTTCGTCTTGATGAACACGAATAATGGTTCCTGTTACGTGTTTGTGTGTAAAGACCCGCTCTACACGGCCTCTGATTGGCTGATTCAGAGTAACTGTCTGTCGTTTGCCAATCATCACGCTATCATAAACACTGTTTATTTATAGCACCGTTATTCCCATCACTGATTACTAAATACAAATTAACAAATAACAACTCACTGTTTCACTTAAAATGGGTAAAGTATTTAAAATATCAAAATAAATATAAAAATACTTGCATTTAGACCATCGTCACATTTTAGGGTTCGGGTTTACCCATCAGTGCTGTGTCTGCTTATCTTTTGCCTTCAAAGAGATCGAGTCTGTATTACTGCTTTGCTCTGACCGTCTGTCTGTCTGTCCTCCTCAGGCTGGAAGAATGCAAAGGTAGCTCACCAGCTGCAGGAGAGAGAGAGAAGGGTTCAAGATCAGCTGGAGTTTGCTGCCAAAGGTGTGATTTAATTCGCTGTTCAGATTCAGAATCAGGAGACCCGCTTTTAACGTCTTCTGTCTATGGCTGCACCTATCAATTATTTTTATAATCAATTAATCAATCAATGTAATCAACCAATAAAAATCACAATAGTTGCACTTTAAAGTAATACTGGATTTCACCACGGTAAATTATGAGTGAGGTCCTGTATTTTTCCTTCCCAGGTCCTCTGAAGCAGACTTTTGCCCACAATCCCCTTCAGCAGTCAGCGATGTCTACAAGAAAAGCAAGCAGTCCAAGAACAGACAAAAAGAGGCCCTGGGAGGAGACCATCGGATAAGGCCCCCGAGTGTTAGCTTTATGTGTGTATATTATGTGAAGAGCTCATCGATTCTAATAAATCAATGTTAAGAGGACATGTGTTCCTGCTGTCAGATCCAATCAGATTCCATTTCTGCTTTATTTGTTTATTTAAATAAACATTAAACCTCAAAATGCTTCTATGAGATGTTAATGTGTTAAATGTATCATCTAATCTATGTTATTGCAATTAACCTTTTTATGTCTAGCCAGACCCCTTATCTGGAACCTCAACAACAGGATTGTGTTTCACTAAGAGTCATTGCAAAAACAATGTTCGTCTATAAACAGCGAGACCACTGTCCAGTCAATATTTTGGAATATTTGTTATATTAAGGATGTATTTCAAGCGGTGCGTTACCCCACTAAAAATGGACAAGGTACTTTTTTGCGTGTCTTGAAAATCCCAGGGAAAAGGGCGTGGCTATCTTTGAGATAAAAAAAAATGCCTGTTCACACGAGAGAGACAACCGTCTGACTGCAAGTACAGGTACTCCCATCTTGTGCATATTTGTGCAGTTTTACAAAACCACAAGATGATTTGATAGCTTGTAGTTTAGAAAGCTAATGAGACCTTTGTATATCAAGTGCTCTGGTGCACGCTGTTTTGGTCAGATTGTCTCCACGCTTTACACTGCTGTTTTATATGTAAGGGATATACAATGATTAAGTGTACATTATTAATTTTTTAAATGCAAGACATGGAGTGAACAAACTTAGCTGGACTGGCAGTGCTGTTATTAAGAAATATACAAGACCTGCTAGCCAATCAACCAAGTATTCAGACAGACTGTGCCATGAATAATAGTAAACTTCAGTCAACCGACAGCACAGCTAAGTATTCTCATTTTTTAAATATGTTGGGTTGTTTCATATGGATACAATAGTGATTAACAAAATATTGAGTTTCTTGTGTGTAATATGTATTTTAAAAAACACTTATTCAAACAGTGAAAGAATGACATTTTTCAGCCAGAGACAATGGCAGATTATTGAAAGTCAACATGAAACAAAATGGCCACAGGTTTGCACAGTTCAACTTTATTTTTCATAACATCAGAGGAAGAACCTATCTATGCATCACAAACCTTCTATAACACTGCCTTCCTCATTTCAGCCTTTAATAAAATACAACAGAAAATACTGAATTAGACCATCAAACGAAATCCTGCAACTGAAATTCTATCTTAAAACGACTTAAAGGCTTTCCTAAACTCTGCATACAAATATCTAGATTGATGTTCGATTCATAAAATAAATTAGCATTCAAGTTGACAGCTTTTCAGAGCTATTATGGCACAAGTCTCTCTAAATATGTCATCTTTTATCAGTGCTATCATTTCACCATCGTACCGAGCGGCAAGAACCTCAGAGTCCAAAGATATTAACCAAGGTTTACTGAGGCTAGACAGAAATGCAAATTTTTACACAAATATCTCCTTAAATAAAAAATTAGCTTCAGGAAAGTTTTCATTTGATGAAAAATCCGTCTTAACAGATAAATCGGTGTGCAGTGAGATGAATGATATCGGCATCTTGAGATGAAATGTCCTGTCGAGCGTCGTTTCCTCTATTCTGCTTTATCATCATCTTTGTCCATCTCCGTGAGAACACAGAAGCACACCTTCTGAATGAGGAGACCCGAGGATGCTGATGGAGAAAAAAATGCATTAATCAAAATCTCAATTAAAACTAAACTGACATCTTCTAAGAGCCTCACCGATGAACTTTCTGAGCCACATGGGCCTTCGAGAGGCAGGCAGTTTGCAGCACAGGAAGTAGACAGGCACTCCCGATAAAGCAATGCCGATACCGATGAACGAGTTGATGGTGTCGCTGTATAAAGGCACCACCACGAGAAAAACGGTGCATAGGCAGAAGATGATGGGGAAGAACAGGCTGAGCTGAAACAGAATACATAAAGCATGTGATCACCAAGAAGATTCTAGCTACGGTTAAAAGTCCTCTAAACTCAAGATGCATCTTTTACATACAATACATGTCACTTAATGGTAAATTTAAGTGGTGTACTATTTAATACCATAGTTTTGTACAGTCTATATCTAAATCATCAGAAAGAACAGATAAACTTTCAGAGCATGTGGCCAGGTTATAGACAGTACTACCAGCTCTTTAAGCAATATTTGATCTAATTTATCCATCGCAGGAGCAAAAATTATCATCTGTATCTAAAATCTCATATTTGAAATAAAAACCAAACCTCATGTAGAAAAAAATGACATAGCGGTGGAGAGAAATGGAAGAATGAAGTATTTTCCCCTACTTGTTATTTAAATTCATATTTTATTATCTTCAGCACTTAACCACCGGAAGGGATATGAATCATCTTCATCTTGCCCAAACATTTGACCATTTTGCATTAGACCCAATTGAAACCTAAGTTTGCAGTTATCACAAGTCGGTTTGGGTATATTTTACCCAATGTTTTCCACTCTGTGGTACAATAATTGATCTGCATGGTTTTATTGTGTAAAAGCATTCTCTTATATTTAACATTAGCCTTCTCAAAATTCCTTGCATCATGAGTCATTCGGGACAGAGCACAGAAAAGGCCTCTATTGGATCCGTCCTGGTTCTTGGTTTTATTATTATTCTTCCTTTAAAGTCAATGACAGCCGAGTGTTTCCCTGGTGGGAATTTGTTCAAATTTGGCGCACGTGTACAAATGTTTCTTTTGGTCTACTGGAACAAATTTCAAAGCTCAAATTTTAAAGCTCATAGCGCCACCATTTGTACAAATTTCCCTGGTTCATAGTTGTTCGAATGCAATTTCCATGTTTGCAAAAATCGAGTTCTTCAAACTCTTCTCCGAACATTGGACAAGTTTTCTTTAAACTTGGTTAATACTCTAACACTGCTGACTTAAAGTTACTGTTAATTCTCTTAATACGTTGGGACCGGGCAACCTCATTTCCAGTCATCATTAGTTAAGGCAAAAGTTAGTTAAGGCTTTATATGATCGATGCTTTGAGAAATTAAGGCCAAACTTTTTATGTGACACCCTAATAATAACAAATGATTGCCACCAGAGTTTCAATCGAGGTGCCACCTTGTGATCAAAAGATGTAACAAAATGTTGAATTGTTAAAACTGAAAGAAGTAATACCAGATGTTTTTACCAAGTATTGTATTGAAGAGGATATATCTGCTTCCTCTTTAAGGTTTCATATGTTTGTTAACCCAAAGTCAGTGGTCAGGAATGCTTGACCCTAAATTAGTGCTTGTGTGTTATTCTTTTTACTGTCATTTTTTCGAGTTAAACCTCAGAATATGGTCCTGTTTATTTGTCATAGCTTAAAACAAAAAAAAGTACTTGCCCCCACACTAATGGTAAACAGTCTAGCATGCATCCTGCAATACTACCACAAAAAAATCATTTATATATAACACTGTTTAAGTGGTTACCTTAAGTGGTCGTGGTCGATTTGGCTGTTTCCACCTCAGGTAGAGCTGTCCCAGGATGGACAGACCCACAAAGAACCAGTAGCTGAAGCTGTAGTAGTTGATCAGCTTGAAGACGTCCTCCACACACAGATACACCAGAGCCATGGCACCCTGAGGTACAACAGGATGTGACATCATCAGAGATACAGTATCAGCTTAGAACGATGCAAGAGCTGTGTGGTCTTAAAAATCAAACCAAACCCCAAACAGCAGAAACCAAGTACACAAACAGTATAATGAACAATAGTATGCTGATGTGAAAGAGGGTCTGAGATGAGAACTAACATTGAAGAGCAGGGCAGGGATGGGGGTGAAGCGAGTGACGTGAATCATGCATAGGTAGTCGGGCAGATGGCCTTCCCTGGAGCCCACGAAGAAGAGCCTGAGGATCAATGAGGTGAGAGAGATGAAGAGAGGCGAGTAATGGGACTCATTCTCTGTTTAGTGCAATTTGAACAATACTAAAATAAAACAAAAACTGTGTTTAAGGCCTCCAAAAACATGCAAAATAGGAAAATATC
The DNA here is from genome assembly GCA_900490495.1 of Danionella dracula. NCBI lineage: Eukaryota > Metazoa > Chordata > Actinopteri > Cypriniformes > Danionidae > Danionella > Danionella dracula. Next base: position 1,326,671 of record UELW01000146.1, read on the forward strand.
GATTCCTGAAAGGTCATGCTAAACTAAGCTAATTTGAATGTTTAGTTTATTGTTTAACTTAATTGCTTATAGATGTGGTCAAAATAGCATAAACTGAGAGAATTGTGCATGTGTGGAATCTTGTTTTGCATGTGCAGAAAGGTACAAAATCTATTAAACTAAACTGCTGTAAAAACCCTGTATACATATTGTATAATAAACTATTTTAATCTTGATTCAAACTTATTAAAAAATGCTAATTGTTAATTGTTTAATGTTTGTATTTTTTGGAGTATGATTTAACTAACATTTTATTGTGTAAATTTTAATTTAAAGTTGTAAGTTTTAATTCTTTTATTATTCTTAATGTTTAATTTATGTTTTTACCTGCAAAAGAAGCTCTTTTGTCAGTAACTGCACTTTTTTGACTGAATTAAAGTTAGTTTGGTTTGGCTAAACCATCGGGAAGAATTAGCTTTTTCTGAGACCCAAACAAACGAGCTCTTTCTGTAATTCAACTCATTTTTAAAGAAGCTGCACATGAATAAACAATATCAATATAGAGAGTGTTATATTTATTATTAGAATATTTTTTGTGAAGGAATGGAAAAGAAGAAGTTAAGTTCTCGCTCATGTCATGCGTGATCACGTCATCAAAACCACTTCTGTCTCGTGATGTTTTAGTGCGTCCCAGATTGTGCACATTCTCGTCTTACACACTAAAAAGTATCTACATTTTCTTCTTCTGAGGGTACAGAGTTAGTGTTCGGATTGGGACACAGCATTTGTCTCATCTCTATATTAGGCGGGTGTACAGTACTAGCAAAGTCACAAAAAGACACGCCTCGAAATTCTGGACCCTAGTCAAAATAGACATTGTTTTTTGTACATTTTACAATATTCTTTTTAATAAAATTATTTCATTCATGTAATTGAACCTCCATAACATATTTAGATCCATTGTAAGGATCTACATGCCAATATCAAAATAATTTTTCTGCAAATCTTCTCAAGAACATCCACCCAACTCACCTCGATGCAGCCACGATTGATGCGTTTAATCCTCCGAAGCAGGAGAAAGCCACTGCGACCGGTATCGTCCAGTTTAAGTATCCAAAAACCTGGTCTGCGAACGTCTGAGAACGAAACATTTTAAAAGCTTGCTCATTTAAGATTTTACTATAAAAACAAGTCCAGTCAGTGAATCACTGCTCATCAGAGCGATCAGAGTGCGTTAAATCCTCACCACAGCTACAGCGTCACTGTCCAGGATGGCAGGGATGGGCAGGACTGTGTAGTATGCCAGATTGGTGAGGATGTAGATGACCGTGACGATCGGCATCGAGATGGCGATGGCCAGGGGGAGATTTCTGAGACACACCAGAGGACAGCAAATATGACCTTACCTGTTCAAGTTAGTCTGGAAAATTTCTGCTCATTTATTGCAACAAATAAACTTGGAGCAAGAAACTGTGATTTTTGACCCAAAACCTAAAGCATCAGAAATGTTCTTGGCGCTATTACTTTAACCCCTTCAGACCCTGAATCAATTCTAATGAATAAACTTTTAGTTTTTTAGCGTTTCGGTATTTTCTTTTAATTTAGTCACTTTTAAAAAGTCACTTTTCCTCACTTTTTCACTTAGTGTCCAGTAAAACGTCAGGAGAAGAAAAAAATCTAATTCAATTTGGAGGGGGGGTTCAAATATTTTTGCAAATTGATTAAACATAAAGCTATATCAGTTTATTTTATAACACCAATACTGAGAAGTCCATCCATTTATTGAAGCTTTTCACTGAAATGGAGTTTGACTTTATAATATGCCTCGACTTAATAACACAAAGCTATGCTTTTTGACACCTATGACATAATTTAGGTTAATTAAATTAGGACTCAATCATGAAAAAATTTCAGGAACATTTTAGAATTCATTATTCAATCTTGATCATTGTCCTATAATCATAATTAAACATTTAATCAGCAAAAGTGCAGCATTTTCCGCTAGCATTTTTGTTAGTGTACAGGTTTAGCCATTCTTGTCACAAGACAGACACGAGCATCCCTCAAAAAAGCACTGCTGATCCTATCATACGCTCGCTGGGCTCCATTAGATGAGTCCATGAGTCAAAGCCAAATCCCTACATCAAAGTTAGAGTAGACAGGACTCATTACCTGAAGTCCACAGGGATTTTGTGATGCGCTTCTGGCTGGTCTGAGCTTCCACCATTTTAAAAGTTTTTGATAATTTCACTTTTTACCAAAGAGTTTAATTAATCCTATTTTATTTTCTGATAGACCTTTCTGGTAACCGGTTTTAAACAGCCTGGAAAGATAGTGACAATGTCTCTTAATCAGCTCAATTAAATTCATTTATTGAAAGTGATTAATTCAAGTAACTATTTAAAGAGGTTCTGCTCAGTTCTATTTTGCCTTTGTGAGTACTTTTCACTTCTCGACTGCTTACTGAAGATTGAAAAGAAGAATTAGTAACACAAAACCATACTCATTGCTTCATAAATGGCATATGAACGTGGAAGTTCAAACTGACTCTAGTATTTTGTTATAGCCTTTTGTGCGAGCTAATTAAACATAGCTGTAGTCCAAATCTGTATTAGTAAATAGTTTTGTTTTTTACAACAGTGCAAGGAAAAATTACATTTTAAATTATAAAAAACTTTTTCATTTTTTAAAATATTCTCAGAAAATGTAAAATCATAGGCAAAAAGTGTGTTTGAGCACTGTAAATACATTCAAAATGCTTGTATACTACATTTTTAAGCTCAATGGCTTCCAGACAAAATATTTTAAACAATAAATCCAACTTAATTTTGAGTTCATCTGTGACTACCATTTATCACTCAAACAATAGATTGTTTATTAGTATTAACTGTAAAATGTCCTAGATGAACACAAATTAGTGGGATTTATTGTTTTAAATAGTTTTGTCCAAAAGCTATTAAGCTTTAAAATGTAGTGTATGAGCAATTTGAATTCATTCTTTGGTGCAAAAGGCATATTTTCCTTATGATTGTACAGTTTTTGGAAAAATTCATCAAAAATCAAAAAGTTGAACCCCAAAGGGAAGTAATAGATGAACATAAAACCATGAGATTCGTTGTTTAAAGTCATTAAGTTTAAAAGCTACTGAAAAACTAAATTTCTGACCGAAAAGGTTTCTAACTTTTGAGACGACCCCTAAATATGTAAAATAGCAAACGTCCAACGTTAAGCTAACCTAATGAAAACCTTCTAAGTGGCTAAACCAGGATAATTAAAGTCACTCCATATTTCATGAAATATGCATCATTTTCTTGCAAATATGTTGCATTGTTCACACTTGTGAGTGATCGAACAATTGCAGACTTTTAATCTGGAGCAGGTATAAATAGATGAATAGATAACCTTTCAGGGTTTTTGATCTCCTCTGTGACGAAGTTAAGAGTGTCCCATCCAGAGTATGAAAAAAGAGCCGAATATAATGCCAGCGCCACATCACCGGGATCTTTCGAAGATTCTGAGAACAAGCCCTCGAAGTTCTGTGTGTAACCTAAAAAGAGTGATAGGATTCGTTTGCTTTGTAACATTGACCAACAAATGCAGAACTAGTGCTTGAATCTTTAAAGTATAATGTTTAAAAATATATATATATTGGGGATCACCAAATACAGTCATAGAAGTCCTAATGCAACCTGCTCTAGCATGCATGCTACTTTATCTTCAGACAAGCTTATAGAATCTTAAACAGGTCTGTTTCGTGATGGTTGAAGAAAATGTAGCAGGACTCGGGACCTCTACGACCAGATTTGATGATCCCTGATCTATGCGCTCTTCACCCTGGAATATCTTGACCAGGCCGATGATGATGACCGCGATGAGGGCGATAACCTTAATGTAGGTGAAGACGTCCTGAACGCGAGTACCATACTTCACATAGGCGCAGTTCACAAAGGTCAGCAAGCCTACAGAAACAAACACAGGGTTTAGCTGGAAGACTAAGCGTCTGCAATCTCTGTTTTTCTAACAGATCATGAAATAACCCTGAATCACTCTAAACCTGTATGAATAGGGTTTTAGGCACAAAAAAAAATCAGCTGATTTAGAGTTTTTTCTTTTCTATACTTATTTCGTTCTTACCTTTCGTATCATTTCTTAAACAGTTATTATTTTAACAAAAACCTTTCTGTTACTGTTAACATCTTGTTAACAAAATATGGTTAGTGTAGAGGACAAATCTGTCTGCTTCATAAATGATCAAAAGGACTTTTTGGATTGGATGATGATTTATTTTGCTATGATCGTATGAGTTAAGAACATCGTGTTCATAGAATAGAATAGAATGCCTTTATTGTCACTATACACATATACAATTTGCATTATAAACATGTACAATGAGATTAAGAGCATCTCACTAGTCAGTGCAACATTTAGTAAGGAAAAATACTATAAAGTGTCAAGTACAATAGAAATATCTTTAGTAATAGTGCAAAGAAGAGAGGGGGGAGGTAGGTGGGGTGGCAGTTCTGTTTAAGAGCTAGACAATGTATAGTGTTAAAATTGCAATTGCACAGCAATCATAGTTTTTTAACCTATAAGGTTATTGTCCATGTAAAGTGAAATAAAGTGAGTATATTGCACATGTTGATGTCACACAGGGTGATGCTTGGGTCCGGTTAAGTGTAGATTAAGCCATTCCCTGTGTGCGCCTGTTAGAGTTTAATGCGTAGCTGAATGGAAAGGAAGCCACTACAATTACTTTGTTGTTTGTTTAGCCATAATGCTAAATTTACTTGCTACAAAAGCTCATATCTCAGGAAGTCTGACTAAACACAAGCACTGTAGAAAGCATAAAATACCAATTAAAAGATAAACTGAATATTTGGCAGTAAGGAATTGACAATAGAATAACACATTATTCAACTTGGTTGAGAAATACTCAGTATCAAACCATGGAAATATCTTTGATTGAATGTGATAATGCAGAAAGAGCATAGAAAGTGGAAAATAGAGACATGTGAATGCCGTGTACATCTGTATTCTGAAGTTTTAAAACGTTTATTGACTTTTTTTTTATTCAGTCAATCCATTTCTTTTAATTGTCTCAATTTTTAAATTCATATTATCTAATTGAGCTCACATGCTCAGTGGCTGTTGTTGACTTAATTTTTAAGTTGAGTAAATGTGTCAAGCTGTGTCAGATTGATGCGTTGAGCCAATTAATAAATGATCGTTGAGTCAACGTAAAATTTCTGTGGATCTACTCGCTTAAAAAGTTTACGCTGAGTAAACTAAGCAAGAGCAGCTTCTCAAATCAAATAAATCAGTTCTGCAAAAAAATTATCTAATGTGAAATTAAATCAAAGTGTTTATCTTATAGTAAGCACTGTCTATTTCTCCCAGAGTCCTCTTTTGAGTCTAGTCACAACATCTTAGTAAAAACATGAAATAGATACAACCTTTCTCTGTTTTTCAAGAGAATTAATGATCTCAAGAGGTCAGTTTTCTTCCACCCTGGAATATTTTGCTTTGTGTGAGAGGGGCTCAGACGCAGCAAGTGTGAGAGAGTCAGTGTGTTTTGAGAGACGTAGCCTTCCCGGCGAGAGGAAGCATGGCTGCTGACTCTTGCACTCCTGCTGGTTGTTTTGCAAGTAGTGAAAGCGCTTTGGGCAGCAATAAAGTTTGTGAGCAGGGGACAATTTCTGTCAGGAAGAAAATCAAGCTGTAGACACCTGTGCTGGGTTTCTTATCACAGATAAATATTTCATCTGAAAAAAATTTTAATTGACTATTTAGGGCCAATAACAATAATATTAAAAATTCCTTCAATTTACATAGACGCTCAAAGACACTTAAAAATTTTCAGAGCGTTATTCATTCACTCCACATACACACACTGGTGGTGAAAAGCTACCTTGGGTACAAGTGCCTTGCTCCAGGCCAAAGAAGCAGAATGCCTATAGTGGGGATCGAACCGCCAACCTTCCGGTTCCGAACTCCACCACTGCGCCAAATATTAGAATTTGTGGTGGGGAGTTGTGGTCTGGGTATATAAGGAAAGCCACTTGGGATGAGAAGGTCGCAGGTTCAAACCCCAGATCCATCGAGTTGAGGGTGGTGAGAGTGATGAAATACTTGCTCTCCATCTTCAACTACCACAGCTGTGGTGCCCTCGAGTAAGGCACCAGTTTCCTCGACTTCTCCCTGAGCGCCACAGCCATGGCTGTCCACTGCTTCGGGTGAGTGTTCATGGTGTGTTTGTACACGGCTGTGTGTGTACATTGGGATGGGTTACATTCAGAGCACACATTACAGGTATGGGTCACTCCATAACTAGTCACTTTTACACTTTCACTTTTTTGTTTCACAAAAAATTGGGTTAGCAGGTTTAGCATTTGTCTTGCACATCTGTCATTTCTAGCACTGGCATATATGTGAACCAAACATGGGCCAAGTCTGATTGTATTTAATGTGGCACTAAAACCCTGATTCATTATGAACAAACTTGACTTGAGTAAAAAGAGTTGGATAAAACAAGAATTACAATTTGGGTGTTTGACAACTTTTGATTTTAAAATTTCAAAAAACATTTTTACAATGAAAAAGTGAATTTGTCTCAATACGTTAAGGGCTTAGATGAAATGGCTTAAATCACACATGTGTCAATGTGTGTCATAATACAATTAATTAAACCAACTATTGGTTTGTAGAGAGTAGAAAATACAACTACAGTAGGTGGCAGGTTCACACCAGGGATTGAATCAGAGCAGACTGGAGCAGATTCGAGAGTCAGCAGTGGTTGGTTTGTGCTTCGTGGACTGAAACCAAAGAGGAAGTAATAATGTGTCATGTGACTGCCTCCTGGGACAACCTGACTCATTAAACAGCTGAAGTACAACAAACAGATATGTCAGTTTCCTGTCACTTTGTCTGTTAAGGCTCTCAGAGAAAGAAAAACGCTTTGTATTCATCTTATCTGCTTTGGCTTCTATTAATGCTGCTTCAAGTTCATAAATTGCTCACACACCCGTTTCTAATCAGAGGGCATTTAGCACACAAGTCTAATTCCTTCAGTTATCTCATCCTTTACAATCAGCAAGGAAAGAGAATAAACGTGCACTGCTCACTTTCACTCTGTAAACATGAATACATGATGCAGGACAGATTTCCCATTTTCAACAGAAAATGTTTTTTTAAGTTATTAAGCCTAAGGGGTTTCTATAATGGCTATCAAACCTGGCTGCAAGCAACCATCAATTATTAGTAAGATAACAGTAAGGTAACATGAATCATCATTAGTTAATGCATACATTAACAATTAATTCATAAGGAGTTCATGATACATTATTGATTATTTAGGCGTATTAATCATCATGAACTCTTTAATGACTCACATGACCATACATTAGGTTTTTTTAATTAATAAACATCAATAACTGTCTGAGTAATTATTTGTTTCTGCTTGTTAATTCATATTTTTTGAGGTAATCTAAGCTCTCCCTCTTTGACATTTAGATCTAAGATGTTCTAATCTATCTTTGGTTATTAGTCACACGTGTGAGATAGTTAATCACAAGGACTTTACCTTCATAAAATCAGTAACTTCCGTCCAATGACTTCTTATCATTCTAAGATGAGGCTAACTGTGTGTTGCAACCACACTTCATTTGCCTTTGAACATGAACATGTTTTAGAACATGTTGAAAAATCTCTTTAGAAATATATATATTTATATATATATATATATATATATATATATATATATATATATATATATATATATATATATATATATATAAAGATATAGATAGATAGATGTAGTTATGTATAGTAGGAACAATAATCATTTCAACTCTCTAAGTTTCAGTTCTTAACCTGAAATAGCACAAAAAACTACACGACTCACTGTTTGTAACCCTTATATTGCACCAAAATAATGGATTGCATTCAGAAATTTTCTCAGAAGACCATGCTCCTTGAACCTTCTAAAACTTGTTGACGTCATGTCATGGTCATATTAAAACACAGTTAAGACTTTTAGATCTGTCGGATAGTATTCTCTCTTAGAACCCATGTTCATATTAGATGTTCACCAACCCTAAAGCTCTAATTCTAAAATTGCACCTGGTAGATTCCACTATTTTCTCCACTCTTGGAGGGTCATTCCACTTTTTTGCATTGTCCTGGTGCATGCACTTGTTACAATCAATTGGTTGGGTGAACTAGCAATTTAAAATTTCCCCAAATGATCCGGGTGAAGCGGCAACTCTCCCCACATGAATGAGGGTGAAAGTTTCAGACATTGCAAACACACTCAAACCTCTGGTGATAAACCAAACCTCTGCATTTTGTCTGTTCTAGACAAAATCGAAGAGTGTCCTCATTACTCCTCTAATAATGTATTTACACTGGCTCCCCATTGTGCTTTGTGTTAATGTTAAATCACTAATGCATGCCTACAAAACTGTCCTATATCTGCCTGTTTACCTTCACAAACTCTTTAGAGGCTTGCATTCGGAGGAGGAAACAGTGTCTTGTAGCTTCATATCAGAAATGCAAGAAATCTCTCACCAGAACTTCCTCATTCACTGTCCCCAGGCGTGAAACTTTAAAAAGCAACTAACTCTTCCATGACCACTTCAAATTCTCTTCCAAACCCACCAAATAGAGATGTTTTTTTTTTTTCTTTTCCAAGCCCACTGAATAGAAAAGTGCTTAGCAACACCTGCTTTATGAACACTGTGAGGTTACATAATTAAATTCATCAATTCACATATCAGTGTTAACAAACAGATCAGTATCACAAACCCATTCACAGGATTCAAAAACTATTATACATTTTGCTCTTTTAAAATAAACTGCAGTAAGATAAAACTGTTTGGTGATTGAAGAGAGCTTTTCAAGAAGCTTTTTTCCAGTTTTTATCTTGTGCAAGTTAGCATGTTTTAGTTTTTTTTGCTATGGAGTATGACATCAGCAGGACTTTTCTAACTCATTCTTCTTTCCATTTCCACTACAGATCTACTACTACTTCTGATGACAACATACTTTCACTTATTTATTTTATGTGTTAGAGCCACAGCTCTGGTGTCATGTGCAATAGAACTTATTTTGGGTCACTTTAATCTTTAAAAAATCACTTTATGTGATTAGGATATTTTTTGCATATTTTGTGGGGCTAAATTTCCCTCTTGTTAACAATACTTTGATCAATGAATGATTTATCCATAAAAGTTATTTTTACATAAGTCGATAGAAAGGATTGTCTTCAACAGCATACCTTAATTAAAACTAATTCAAGCTTTTCCTAACAACCAATTCAAAACACCCTCTTTAAAACCCAACTCAATAGACTCTGCCCTAACACCAACCTCAAAAGGCATATCCCTAAAATCCAACTCAATAGACCATCCCCTACAACCGAACTAAATTTACCCTCCTCTAAATCCCAATCCCCTAAAACCAACCTCAAAACAACCACTCATAAAACCAAACTTAACAGGCCCTCCCGTAAATCTCGACTCTAAAAACCCTTTTATAAAACCAAACTTAAAAGAGCCTCTTCTTAAATTCACTTCAAATTACCCATCCCTTAAACCCAACTCTACAGACCCTTCTCTAAAATTTGATTCAACAGACCCTTCTGTAAAACACATCCCAAAAGAGCCTCCCCTAAAACTGAACCCAATAGACTGTCCCCTAAATCTAAACAAAATATACTCTCCTCTAAAAACCAATCCTCTAATACCAACCTCAACAGACCCTCCTGCAAAACTCAACTCCAAAGACCCTATAGTAAAATCCAACTCAAAATACCCTCTCCTTAAACTCACCTCAAATTACCCATCCCTTAAACCCAACTCAATAGACCCTCCCCTAAACACCAACACAATAGACCCTCCCCTAAAACCCAACATAAAAAACTCCACTAAAACCTAACCCAATAGACCCTCTCCTAAAACCCAACTCAATAGACCATACCCTAAAACCCAACTAGATTTTCCCTCCTCTAAAACCCAATCCCTAAAACCAACCTCAAAAGAACCACCCATAAAACAGGCCCTCCCGTAAATCTCGACTGTAAAAACCCTTTAATAAAACCAAACTTAAAAGAGCCTCTCCTTAAATTAACTTCAAATTACCCATCCTTTAAACCCAACACAATAGACCCTCCCCTAAAACCCAACTCAATAGCTCTTTCCCTAAACTCAGTAGACCATCCCAAACACAAGTTTCAGCCATTGATTGTATATAACATGGGCGGGATTGGACAAGGTTTTAGTAAGGCAAATGAGGCTCAGAGTTGGGATAAAGCACTGACTTTTTAACTCGGTCAACTGGGAATAAAAATGTTATGTGGTGGATATGAGATGACAAGAGCACAACTTTAACATTTGGTGAGTTGCTCTCACTAGAATAGCTCCCTCCTTAATTATACAAATCTTTTAACCTTATTATAACTTAAACAAATGGTAAATATAAAGTCACGGGTTAGAGACCCGTTTAGGCCAGTGCCGAAGAGACTCTCTCTCTCTCTCCTTCTCTCTCCTCTCTCTCTCTCCTCTCCTCTCCTCTCTCTCTCTCTCTCTCTCTCTCTCCTCTCTCCTCTCTTCTCTCTCCTCTCTCTCTCTCTCCTCTCTCTCTCTCTCCTCTCTCTCTCTCTCTCTCTCTCTCTCTCTCTGGCTGTGCTGCGCTTTTGGCAAAAAAGAATTATGCCGTTGGTGAGAATTATGGAGTTTAGTTTGGTGTGCTTTCTCCAAGGGTCACGGTGGTGCAGTGCATAGCACTGTCGCCTCACAGCAAGTAGGCCGCTGGTTCTAGGCTCGGCTGGGGCAGGTGGCCTTGCTGTGTGGAGTTCTATTGTTCTCCCCGTGACCCCCGTGGGGTTTTTCTCCGGGTGCTCCGGTTTCCCCACCAATCCAAAGACATGCGTTTTGTACGAAATTGCAGGGTTGAGTTTGACATATTTTCTCCAGTTTAGAAATGACAACGTAGGACTGTTGAACAATGAAGGGCCCAATGGAGAATGCGGCCATCAATAACAAGCTATGCTTCACCATTCAAGCTAATTCCATCCCCATCCAGTTACAGTCACGTTGTATGCGTTTAGCGGTGGCTTTTGCACCAAGCGACTTACATTAGGGGAGAGACAATATGCAATCTGTTACACCGTCAAAGTCTATTTCATTCGTTGTCATGAAATAAGATCTTCACTGAATCATTATATCATTAATCATAAATATTTGCTCCCAAATGCCACAAAAGCAGATAAAAAAATGTTCACTTAAATAATTTTACCCAAGAGCCCCTCCCAAATAGATCCTACTCACAGATGCAGGCTGCAGCCAGCAGACGATTGGCAGCGTAGGATGCTATGCAGGTGGGGAAGATGGGCTGAACCATGTAGTTGGAGAAAGTGATGGCAATCACAGCCTGACTCGTGGGCTCGATGATCAGCAGAGATGTCCACAAGCGAATAAAAGCCAAAAATCCTCCGAAAGCCTCCAGAATGTAAGCGTAGCTGGCTCCTGACTTGGTGATGGTGGTCCCAAGCTCGGCATAACAGAGTGCCCCGAACACTGAGAAGATCCCACCAATTGTCCACACAACTAGTGACAAGCCATACGAACCACTATACATCAAGACACCCTTTGGTGAGACGAAGATCCCAGAGCCGATCATGTTTCCCACAATCAAACACACGCCATTGAGCAAAGAGATTTCTTTTTTCAGTTTCATTGACTCCTGTGAGCTGCTTGATTTCAGATCTCCATTTGACAGCTCCCTGTCTGACCCTTGGATGGGTGCAGGGTTGTAGGACGCCATTTTTAGATTGGATTAAATGACAAAGTCAAGAATTACTTTAAGAGTCTCAGGAAAGGTTCCCAACTAGTTCGTGAGATCTTCAGGAGACATCTGGGGAATATAAAAGAAGAGGGTTTTATTGTTATGCTAACACATTTTATAATCTCCAAAGAAACAGGTGATTATAAAGAGCTAGCTAGCTTTTTGGACCTACATACAGCTATTACTGATCCATTAGATGTCATGGCAAAGGGCTTTTTAAAGGTGTGCAAACACTGAAAGAAAAACACCCAGCTTGCTCTTATTCCTTACTGCGTGAGAAAGGATTGTTGTCTTAGCCAACAGCTTGCTCAATCCTCATGCTTGATGTGGACGTTGATCCACTTTAGCTCAAGACAGAGTCGTTTTTAATACCCTTCAACTAAGCAGTCTTCCCTCTTCCCTCTCACTAAAGTTTTGGATCTGTCACATGCCCCTCAATGTTCAGTGGACTCAAAAGACCTTTAAGCTAGACCACAAGCTGTGAAGCATCTTCATGTGATATGTGAAATTCACATACAGGAAGGCTTTTGGTTAATTGACAGCTTGCATTTTTGAAGCTCAAAGTTGCAAGGCATTGATGCTGACTTTGCCAAAATATGCCCTGACAAGGCATTATTTTCACATAGGTTAACTAACATGACTTGTTTTTGTGTTGTCTTGACTCATATGATTATCTGTGTTCTGGTTTGCTGAATCTAAGAACATTTGTAAGGCCAGTCTCTTAGAATTTAAGAGACATCATGTTCTTTTAAATCATCATGCTTTATTTGCATTTCAGTCAAAATGTAAATGAAACAAATGGATGTGAAGAGGCAATGTGATGGAGTCATTTCTTACTACACAAGAAAATCCCCCAAAAAAGTTGCGAAGTTATTGTTAATTATAATTTAAAAATGCATCCTATTTGATGCTATGATTGTAACATCGTATATTTATATGCATTATTTAGAAATGTTAATCACTTCATTGCGTTTTACATGGGTCTTTTAATAATGAAGAAAAAAAGGAGAAACCCTCAAAAAATGAATTATCAGAATATCAAATATTGTATTTTTAATTATACAGGTTTATTTAATTGCAAAAAATTCATGGTTGTGAAAGTAAAAGAAACTTAAATATCTTAACATTTGTCAAATTATGTTCCAACATCATGTTTTACAGCACATGGAAAAAACATTGAATGTACATTTCACGGACGCAGTAAGAGGGATGACACTCATTGCTTATAGCAGAAAGCAAATGAGGCTCTGAGTTTAGGTAAATTAGCTACTTCCAGGTTGACAAAGCATCACTACCAGAGGGTCAAAAACCACTGATGAGAAATGAGAATCTCTATTTGCATTTCAGTCAAAATGGAAATGAAAAAAATACATGGGAAGAGGCAGTGTGATGGAGCCATTTCTTACTACACAAGAAAATCCCCAAAAAAGTAAGAAGTATTTGATGAAAATTTTAGTTTACTAATGTTACTAATGTTAGTTACTAATGCTGAACTTAGCCGTATAAAGCTAAATTTGCCCTGCATTTAACCCCTTCAGACCAAAATTATTTTCTCAAAAACACATATAAATTGTTAGTTCTAAGTCAAGGTTGTTTATTATAAATAATCAGCTGCTTGAGTCATGACCGGGACCAGAAAACATGAACACATCACACCTGTTCTTAAATCTCTACACTGGCTCCCGGTCCGCTTCCGTGTAGATTTTAAAATTGTTACCCTCACATATAAAGCACTAGATGGTCTGGCCCCCGAGTACTTATCGTCTCTTTTAATCACTTACAATCCGAGTCGTTCGCGTCGCACGTCACAGTCTAAGATTATGTCTGATCCATGCAAAAGTTGCATTGATAGATTTTTCTTCTTTAGAATTAACAGGCAGAGCTTCGCTTATGTTTTACTGTATAAAAAAACATATATAATTTTTAAAACTACTACATTTGAGGGAAAGCAATGAATAAAAGTTAAAACGTGGTGTTTATTGGAAAGGATGTAGGGTCTGAATGGGTTACTTTCAAATATTACAGAAGCATTCATTTGTCTCCTTTTGAGAATTTTTGGTTGTGCTTATGTTTTCTCTAGGGCATACTTTATTCATACTACAACCCACAATTTAACTTAAACCAGAATAGTACACAACACTAAACGTCTATGCAAACATTCTAGTAAACAAACAAAGCAATACTCCAAAACTATAATCAAATTGTCTGGATGCATGTAAATGTTGGAAAATATGTCTATTATTCACAGATTTTAACAATTGTCCATGAACTTTCTGAATAAAAGCTGAGCATGAACCGTCCTGTTGTGATCAGTGTTAAGTCTGACCGATTCCCACATCTCCTCTCAAATATTTTCAGTGAAATTTATCAGCTTGTCTTGAAATCCTATGAAAGTATTAACATGTAGCATTTCACATGTACACACTTGTAACAAGTTCAACATTCCCGGTCAAATATACCAGATTACTGGAAATGAATGAGTAAGGCCACAATATTTGTATTAAACAGATTAAACAGAAGGGTGTAGATGAACCCTTCATCTACCTTTCATATTAACCCCTATGGGAACTAGTTGACAGGTTTTGCCCCATGGAAACCTTATTTAATGAACTATTGTTGATTTATCAAGCAATATTATGAACCCGGTCAAAACTGATCAGAAGCACAATGCATGTTTTCTATGAAGACTTAGGGAGGTTAAAGGGTTCAAAACTCTTGGCTTTTGAAATACTAGATAAAAACTTTGTGGTGATTTGAGATTGGGGCTTTCATGGTCACTTCCAAATGTTTGGCAATGAACATTCCCTCATTGTCCTTTTCAAGTCATCCAATAACTTTATCATTAGGAAGGTTAACTAGGTGATATGAGAAGGTGCTGCATGTTTGATGGAGTTCAGGAAAACTTCCTGTAAAAACACCCCTCCGTGACTGTCTCCCATGGCTGCAGAGTAGTGGATATTTTCTCAGTGTGTGACTTGATATGAAGTTACTAGCAGGGTATAAGTATTTTATTAAAGCATAAGAGGTTAACAATTACTCTGTAAATTAATATTCACACTTTGAAACCTCAAATTTAATTTTACGTCAATGTTTTTTTATTATTATGATAAAGTATATTTATGCATTTGGCAGACGCTTTTGTCCAAAGCGTAGTAAAATTAAATACTTTTTAAATAGTTAAATGGTTAATTAAAAAGTAAAATTCTATAGTTGTTATTTTTTGTCCAATCCAATGACGATCTGAAGTTTGCAAAGCTGTTCCATCTATGTGGAAAAAAAAGTTAAATTTAAAGAAAATGAGGTCATTGATAGATTTTTCTTTTTCTTTATATTTACAGGTTGAGCTTCCCTTATAATTTGCTGTATGTAAAGCATCAAATGTCAGGAAAAATTAATGGACGTAATGGATGTAGAGTTTCTAGCAGGGTAGTAGTGCTAAGAGGTTAACAATTATTCCCTACATGAATAATCCCACATTAAAAGCTCTAACCAGCTATGAACTGAGAGCTATGATTTTTTCACTATAGGGTAAGCATTTTCAATTTAAAATTGCGTTATTTTAATTCGACTTTTTACTAAATCCTCAAATATAATTAGCATCTGTTCAAGATCATCACACTAGTAGTCAGCGCCATTGCCTTACATTTAATATAGGGGGACCTCTGAGTCTTGGGGCCCTTTTTATGCTTCCTATACTCACTACATACCTCAGGTCAAGACTCATTATCAGTGTGAACCCTGTGAAACAATATTTAGAGAACAATCTATACTTTGGACAGCAGTTTCAGATTGAAATAATTAGATGTAGATTGCACTGGTTAATACATTTTTTCCAGAAAGCCTGAATTAAGAAAAACAAGGAAATGGAAATAATGATCAAGGAGACCGGGTTGTACGGAGGGTAATTACAGCATGTGATTAAGAGCCACACCAATGCAAAATCTTTAAGGATGAGAGCAAGGTTCAAAACATACTGATAAGCACTCTCAAAAGAACACTCAAGTTTACAACCTAAGCCAAGTCTTGCGGTAAAGCTTGATGTTGAATTGGTTATTATGTAATCTGAAAGATGGCTAAAGTGTTTTCTACAGATTTGTGAGGGTTGTGTTTGAGCTGAGGAAGTGTTCAAACATTTTAAAAGTATGATAAGTAAACTGTTGCTTTAAATCCGGGTATTTAAGTCACTTACCTCTCCTCCCCAGGTGGTGAACTGTTATTAGGATGCTGCCTGTGTTGATGCTTGATCTACTTTTCACTGAGGAACCAAGTGTGCAGGTCATCGTAGAGTGGTTCACGCCAGTCTCTGTCTGTTCAAGGCTCGTTCACGAGAGACGCTTGCAGGAGATTGATGAACTTCTGCTCTCTGAAACACACACACCGAGAGAGAGAGAGAGAGAGAGAGAAGGAGAGAGAGAGAGAGAGAGAGAGAGAGTAAAGGGGAGGAGAAAGGGAATGGGAAACAGTGAGCCATTGCTATATAAATGAACTAAAAAAAATAGAGTTGAACATAACTATTGAGACTTTAACATAATCTAAGAAGTGAAGCAGTTCCCAAAATAGTTTGACACAAACAACTGATTGAAGTTAAAATGGTAATGAGAAGCACTAAAGCAAATACTACACTGAATCGACTGAGTGTATATTTAAATCTAAAAATGTTTCACAGCTCTTTACAATTCAAGTTTCCAGAATTTTTTTTGTAAATATTCCAGTGATCCTTTTACTGTTTGTAAACAATGACAACATTTCAACACATGCGAACACATTTGGGCAATGATATCCAAGTGGATTGTCAATTAAAGGCTGTGAAAATATTTACATGGTTATATTCATTTCATTTAATAATATATAATATATAAATATATTATTCAGTAGGACATTTTTCAATAGATTTGAAAAGTTTGACCAAAAATGACAAAACCGTAAGTTGTTTTTGGTCAAAATTGACCAAAATTCTAAATCCTTGAAATTCAGCATAGTGAAAAAGCACGATCTGACTACATCATTGGTGTGTTGTTTATGTTGATTTCTCATCTAGAACCAGAGATATGGTCGTTCACCAA
This sequence comes from Danionella dracula, assembly GCA_900490495.1. Lineage (NCBI taxonomy): Eukaryota > Metazoa > Chordata > Actinopteri > Cypriniformes > Danionidae > Danionella > Danionella dracula. Next base: position 1,343,554 of record UELW01000146.1, read on the forward strand.
ATAACTCATAATGAAGTTGAGAAGCCAACATCGAGACTCCTATTGGTTGAAAATAAAACCTTTGGATATCAGGTTGTAGAGCAGATATCAAGCTAAAACTGCAGCGTTCTGCTAGTCTCAACCTCACCTTTCAGCTGGACAAGTTTCAATGGATTTGAAATATGACAAACCGTAAGTGATTCGTATGTTGTTTTTGTTCAAAATTATCAAAAACTCAATATCCCTGAAATTCAGTGAAAAAGCACGATCGGACTACAACAATGGTGTGGTTTTTATGTTGATCTCATCTAGAACCTGAGATTATTTACCAAACAATGCATAATAAAATTGAGAAGCCGTCCCCAGGCTCCCATTGGCTGAAAATAAATCTTCTGAATCTAGAGCAGGTATTAAGCTAAAAACCACAGTGTTCTGCTAGTCTCAACATCACCTTAAATCACCAATTGAAAGTTTGGCAAAGAAAAAATTTAAGTGGCTCATATGTAGTTTTTGGCCAAAATGTTTTGAGTATGTGAAAGCATACATTTCTTTTTGTTTGCTGTTTTTTTTTTGTAAAATAACAGGGTGCTCAAAAAGAATACCACAGCTTGAAAATCTGAATTTAATCAAAGAAACATGATGGATTATTGGGTAATTAATGTCAGTGATCAAATGAAACATCCGAGCTTCCCTAAATCAATGACAGAAAGAGCTTAGCTCTCCTTTTCTTCTTTGCAGAGCTCTTGAAATCTGGTGTTCTAACTCGCTACATTTCTAAACGAGTAAATTTGTAGTGTAAGGAATTACTTTTAAATGGCAGTAATAAGCAGCATGTAATTTATTACAACACTACCAGTTGCATTGTGATGCTAGGATTATCACATTTTGACATTTTATCAATTTAACACTCATCTCCTGATGTAGCAAGCTTATTTTCTGTTGCAGTGTGGGATGGTTACAGCAGCAGCTCATTTCCATTATTAATCCAGAAACAGACCAAAATCCAATTAACACTGGTCTGGGAAATTTCACATTTTCTTTTTTATTAGTTTTAGTGAACAAAGTAGAGAAGAGTCACATTTAAATGAGTATAAATCTATTTAAAAAATGGTTAAAAATGTGAAACTCTACTTCTGGTACAAAATGTGAATGGTCTAATGTGATGTAATGATTAAAATTAAGCTATGCTAACAACGCCATTGGCAAAACCAGAGAACTCCAGGGGATTGGGACTATCTCAGAAAATATTTGTAACCATTTTTGAAAACGTGCATACAGACTAGTTAATGATTTACTGATAAATAATGGATGTGAAAGATTAGAAATCAATGAGTAGAGTTGAGAAGTGTTTTTGAGGAACTGCGATCAATGAAACCTAAACTGTAGGAACAGTTCATAAAATTGATTTAAAAGTATGTTAACAAACCTGTAACCATCATTCTAAGCTGAAGACACTGAAGGCAGAATATAATGCAGAATTTATATTGTATGGTTATACCAGTGGCAGATACCAGGAGAAACACTCAGTGGGATTCTGGAGTTACAGCCACTATTTTCAGAGCACTTTTGAGGGACTTTTATGACCACAGACAGTCTGGTTTAGCATCTCATCCAAAAGGAGAGTACCCCCTGCTGGCCTCACCAGCACCTTCCCACAGCAACCTGGTTTTTCCAGGTCTCCCATACAGGTCCTAACCTGGCTCAGACCTGCTTACCTTCAGTAAGAAACTGCTCTTGGGTTGCAGTTGGGTTGGGTTGTCTAACAATTTTGTATAACAAATTCAAACAGCTTCAAGTAATTTTATCAAATTTTATCAAAATGTTAACTTTTGTTGTTAACAGATATTCTTTTCACTCAATGTCAACATTTCAGATTTCTATCCGTTTTCTTTGGTTAAATTGGCTTGATAAAGTACATTTTTTGATATATGGACTTAACTATGATATGTTATAATAGTGTTTGTCCATAATATTTAAATACAATATGTTTTAACTTTCTCCCAACGATGGGTTGTGGCTGGAAGTGCATCCGCCACGTGAAACATATACCAGAGAGTTGGCGGTTCATTCCGCTGTGGCGACCCCGAAAGGGGGGAAAGCCGACATGAAGATGAATGAATGAATGTTTTAACTTTTTTGCTTAACTGGTTAAAAGTTTTCTTAGATCTTTCAGTGTAAATTTTTATCTGATTGTGCTTTGCTTAAAATATTTTCTAATAATGCTGATGCTAAATAATTAATAATTAATTAAAACATACAAACACTAAACAATGAAGCTCTTTAACTCCCTCTTGGGGTCCAGTGGAGAAAGCACCTCGGTATAAAACCTTATGTGTCTCCCTCGTGTGGTCAAAACAGGACAGTGCAAGGCATTTCTTTACAAGGATCTGGCTAGACAGAACATTCCCAAAAACATTGATTCTCTTGAGTCCAAAAATACATATACTTCATTTTAAAATGAGTTACAATGTATTTGACTATTAAATGAACTTTTGGTGAGTAATAAAGCAGCTACTCTACGAACCAATTACTTTTTTTTCCTCTCCAGGCTTTACGTTCGATCACTCAGGCATTGTTTCTCGAATAGTTCTATGTTCTTGATTGAGACGTGTCTTTATCCGGTGCTGAATGCATGTGGACAAACTTCCACCACATGCCTTGTTTCTGGCTCTTTGTTTGTCTCCCTCTCAACCTCCAAATTTTCTCTCCTTGGTTACAGGTTGTCATGGTTTCAAGGGCCTGGCAGAGGCAGGATTAGGAGCCATTTTAGGGACAGCTGGTCGGGTCGGTCTCCACCTCCTCTTCATCCCGTACAGAGATGCTCGGGGGTATGAGGGGGGGACATTGTGAGAGGATTAGAGCTTCCTGTGTGTCAGTCGCTTTGCGCAGGGAGTGGGGTGGATGGAAAGAGGCAAAGAATGAAAGAGAAAATGAAAGAGCAAGCATATGAAAGAGAGCATGACACAGAAAGCAAGAGGGTGTTTGAGAGAGGAGGGAGTGAGGTCTGTACAGCTGCAGCCTCAAACACAAGTGAGTGTGTGAACAAACACACACGGCGATCAACATGCACCTCAGAGATCTGCAAAGCTAAGCTATTAGAGGACTTCTCGGAGGGAACGGAGAAAATTGTGGAAGAACAGTGACGTGCAATGCTCGAACAAAAAGAAAGTGTGTACCATTTTGGCAATAATTTTTTCAATTCTAGAATGGAATTAAACAGAGAGTGATGCATTTGTTCTGATTTTATTTCTCTTTTGACAGGTCAGGATCAAAGTACATCTGAGAAAATTATTACAAAAAATAGGGACGACAAAGTTTTTCAACTTTCAACTCGAACAAAATTTTGAGCCACATGACAAATCAGTATTACTCCGAATGAAAAAACAAATACAATCAAGAAAGTCGCAAAACAAACACTACGTACTACGTAGAATGAAAATCGGACATTCTCCGCATTTCCCTTTTATCGTCATCTTCAAAAACCTACCTTGTCAACAAGAGTGCAGCCATTTCCAAAAATGGCTACAAAGTACAGCAGCATAACATAAGGTCAAACAGGGCCCATTGAACTAAACATTAGCATTCAGCTGCTCATCAGTGGATCAGTTTTGGTCTGATCATAGATCCAATCTCGTCTTACACATCATTTCAGTCCCTTGGCTCCTAGAGTTTACCCTTTCAGTGCATTTCACACAATCTCAAATTGCACTTTACTTCCTCGTCCAAATTTAACACAAATTAATTTTCAGTGCATTGTTACTTTTTCTGAACTTTATTCTAGCGTCCCACCTATGGCCATCATTCACATTACTTATGGTTTGGAACTAACCTCAACAGAAATGATTGCCACTGACGGGACGCTAATGTACAAGTACCTTTTTTCTTTGTCAATATGAATTAATGTCTTATTTTTCCATTTGGACTACATAGTTTGCTATTCTTCTACAATATCAAATTATTAAAGGCTATTTCTAATCATATAACAGAAAAAACTACCAGTAAACATCAGTGCTAAACTAACATATTCCTTTAATCAGCATTTTCCGTTCTGTCACCTCGGTCAGTAGTGGACAATTGAGGTTCTGTATCAGGATTTTCCGCTTTAAAGTTTTTAGCATCCTGCCCTCTAAGTTTCCGTTGGGTCGACTCCTCCATACGCTCCACAACTTTCCCTCCTGAAGTCTGTGAAGGAGCAGGATTGAGATGCTGGTTCATACTCCCACTGTGGACTTTCATATGCCCCTGTTGAAACACAATAAGATATTAAAGATATTTATCTCTTACTGGTAATTGTGTCAATGCATTTTTAAGACAGAGTTCAGATAAAATGAATGGCAGGGAAAGGTTTAAATTGAAGAAATTAACAAGCTTCTTTACCTTCAATCCGCTGCGGCTAGCGTACTCTTTTCCACACTCTGTGCAGCTGTAAGGTTTGTCAGAGCGCTGAGGTTGTTGAAGGGCTACAGGTGCCTCCGATGATGTCACCTCAGCCTTTTCTCTTTCCTTTCTCTGATCCTCTTCAAAAGATTCCTCCATTTTTGATTCATGTACATCCTCCGCTTTCAGCTCCCGCTCTTCATCCCGCTCCGAAATTTTTGAGTGCACAGACAGACTTTCTGTGGATGTGTTTGAGTCGTGCTCATCTGCCTCACAAACATGATCTATTCCATTCAGCGCTGTCTGCTCACAGATTTGGTCTGCCTTTGAGTCACTGCTGATCCCTGGGCTGGACGGTGGTGTGAGTGCAGGGGACAGGTCAAGAGCTTCGGAGTTTATGGTTGGTTTTTGTCCACTAAAAACGGTTTGATGTGAAACCACATCAGGCCATTTTTTATCCAGCACCATGTCCTGGGTGTTTGTCCTGGTACAGAGGGATAATGGTGTGTCCTCGACCTCTTGCACTGATCCGTTGGTGTTTTGAGATTGATTGGTGAGGTGAACTGTCCCAAAAGGGTTCTCGCTAGAGGCAAGAGAATTATTATCAAGTGGGCTGTTTTCACTGGAGGGGTTCTTTTTTTCAAAACTAATAGTGGGACTCGTCTCAGGCGCATTGTCATAGGGATCTGGATCTGACTCAATTAGTCGGCCAATATCACCTGATGTAACATCTTTCAAACTTACCCCAGACTCAAGTAAGCTTGCGGAAGAAGACATACTCATATTTAGAGGAAGAGTTTGTAGAGTTTTAGGTAAAGAAATCCCATCTATTTGACCTAGTTCATCCCCTGACGGCAGATCTCCATTGCCTTCTGGGGGCAACTGCCCACCCAGATGCATGCGTATATGATGCTGCAGTACCACAGCATTGGTAAACTTGCGTTGACAGAGTGGACATGAGTTTTGACCTCGTGTGTTAGCTGGTCGTGCTCGGTGAGTAGCTAGGTGAGCCCTCAGACTTCCTTTTGTGGAGAACGAGCGACCACAGAGTTTGCAGGGAAATGGACGCTCGCCCAAATGAGTCGCCTGGTGGAGACGCAATGCTCTTGGGCAGCTGAGCACACGGAGACACACACCACACTGATTTGAAATCAACGATGAGGCAGTTGACCCCTGAAGCTCTTGGCTAGTTGGCTCACTTCCAGGAATTGGATTCAACCCTAAAGCAGCCATCATCTCCCTTCTGTAAGCTGAGATGGCATTCCCATTGATGCCTGTGGATAGTTCATTTGCTTGACTGTTTGTTTGAACTTCACTTGTGCTTTTCGGAAGAGGCTGCTTCTCTAATTTTTGTGCCAGCCTCTGAAGCTTGGAGGTGTCAGAGGATGAGGAAGGAGAGGATGAAGGTGGAGAGGAATTTTGAGGTTTGGGGTAGGAGGAGAAAGGGAACGTAAGTGGGAGATGAGGGGATGGGAGATGAGGAGGGTGAAGAAGAGCAAGGCTAGGGTGGTGGGCAGAAGGGCCAGATGGGAACAGAATCTTTGGAAGGTGAGCTAACTGTGAATATGGAGAACTGTGATGCAAGGTGGAGTGTGGTGGTGTATTCTCATCAAATCTCTGCTGCTTTGCACCTTTGAGTTGACCAGTCATGGCAGAGGAGGTGATTGAGGATGATGGAGAAGTAGTGGAAACAGATGCTGCAGCTGAGGCACGGTTGAGCTGCAGCAAGGAGTGTGCAGTGGACAGCAAGGCTAGATCAACGCTGGGTGGAAGTGGGAGGGAGGATGGAGACGGGTGCGATGGACCAGACAAGAAACTCAAAGCCAAACTGTCAGGTATTCCTATACTGCCCTTAACTCCGAAAGAATCCTCATCCTCAGCTCTGCGTTTTCTGCGTCTCTGTGATGCACTAGAACCAGATGCAGACTGGCTCTGCTCAGACAGAGCAGGTGGCAAGAGGGAAAGAGACAGCTCAGGGTTTTGCTCACGGTGACGAAGGAAGTGTGCTTTGAGGTTGCCACGGGTAGTAAACCGACTAAGGCAGACTGGACACTGGTAGGGACGTTCCCCAGTATGGGATCTCAGATGGATCTGCAGGGAGGAGTCACTGCTTAGAACCTTTCCACAGAACCGGCAGACATGCTGCTGCCGACCTGAAGATGAGCTTGAAGATCCATTTGAAGTGTTAACAGAGGAACTATGAGATATTTGGTCCTGGGAGAGGCTAGCTGTTGGCATTGGAGGAGCTGGGAAAGTCAAAACATTGCTATGGCTGATTGAGGTGTGTGGAGTCTTTTCATTGAGGTATCGAGGTGGGAGTCCCAGTGTAAGAGAGAGGGGAAGTGCACTAGCTGAAGAAGTGACTAAGGATGAGGAAGACGTTGTTGATGCTAGACTTGTAGAATAAGCAGCCCTGGCTCCATTACTCTGAGACTGGCTGGGTTTGGACCCAGTAACTTGGTTGATTAAAGATGCACCAGAAATTGTTTTAGGTGGTGAGCTAGAGCCCACATCTCGCTGTTGACCATCCACAGATCCCTGAGGTGCATCTGTGGTGGGGACTATACCACTTAGACGCAACACCTGTCTGCAGATTTCTTCTGTAATCTGCATTTGATGAATCTGTCTTTGTTGAAGAATTCGAAGCTCCTCCAACAGTACAGCAAGGGTCGGCGTCATCTGAAGTTGGTCTAAAGGAGAGGAGGGGGTTTGGTGAATGGGACTAGGGCTTCCTTGATGCGTTGGCACACCCAGTGAGGATGAAGAAGATAATGAGGTAGTGGTGGTTGCAGAAATGCCCATGGGTGGGGATGTCACCGCAGAGTGGGAGTTTCGAGATTTCTGAGAACCAAGAGGTGGGGAGTGAGTTTGTGAAGATAGTGAGGGGTGTGGAAAATCTGGAGAAAGCGACGAGTGAGCGTTGGGTAAAGAAGTGGAATATGAGATGTGATTTGGCCAGTGGGGAGGAGATGAGCTCTCATTTGGGAGCGATGGGGCATGAAGGCCTCCCGGTGATGGTCTTGGGGCCAAAGGAGGCTGGCAGTCCTGAAGTGACGTTGGAGAGGAAGATGATGAGGTAGCTTCAGAACCAAGAGAGGTGGATGGAGATTTCAGAGGGTCCTGGTCATCTGTAAAAATGAGACAAAATGAAGAATGATTTTAAAATAGGCAACAAGTATTTATTGACTTTTTACTTGTATCATCTCTACTTTTGTTAAGCCCTGTTGGAATTTATAGCATTGTAACAAATGACAAATCTTTTCAAAGCAGTTATTTTTAACATTACTGTAACTTTTCATTTTAAAATTATTTATCATCTAATGATCTTTCATCTTAAATCACACTCTCCAAAATCGCACTCACATCATCTGTCCCCACTCTTGCAACAGCAGACTAGTCACCTTGCAGCTATTGCAAGCTTTTTGTAGGACAATAGATGCCACCACAACAACCCATAACCCCTCTTAACCCAACCCTCTGTCCATCAACTACATCTTTCATCTCTCTATTCACCCTTCCCCCCTGACCCCACAAAGGGTCAAAGGTCAGGGCATAGAAAGAGGTTTTGGGCACTGTCCATGCGCTCTGATTGGCCAGATGACCTAACCTCATGAGCTCTGAGGTCAAATTCCTTTAGAACCTTGAGCTCAGTAAAAAAAAAACAGAGGAAAGGGGGTTGGGAAAAATTTGGGGATGACTGACAGGCAGACAAAATACTTCCAGTATCTGTGGCATAGTGATACACAAAACTGACCTCTCCTGAACTGATCCAGAAATTCTAACAAATTGTTCTTGCCAGAAGCTACAGAAATTGCATCACAAAGGTGCTCTATCTTAAAGTTCCTGGGTTAACTTTTTTCTTCCATGCATGTATGCAACGGTGCATTCTTTCTCTGTATTCTAACAGTGGAACCCCAACTGAGCAGAGGTACAAAGTGAATAGAGCCAAGGGAGTGGGAAGGGGGGGAACACAGTGGAAGCAGAAAAAAGAAGCACATGGAAACATGAGAGAGAATAAAGGAGGAGAGAGAAAGAATAGAGCCAGAAGAGATTAATCTTTACCCAAACACCCCCTTCATCCCCTCCCCCTTGCCTGCACCTTATACACAATGAATAGGAGACTCCTCTAAATGCATAAAAGACCCCCAGCAATAGGACTGGGTATGCTCCAAGTCTCTTGGAGGACTGACATTTTGTGAAAAGCTAAAGCAGTTATGGCCCCTGAGTGATTCATGATAACATAATGACCAACCATACAGCTGAACATCTTTAGACCAACCCACAGTCCATCTCATCAAATGGATATCTCACACTAAAACCAATAAAGCAGAAAGTCTAAACAGAGACTCTAGGTGCAATAAACTACTTAGAATTTAAGTCATTCAGCCCATGAAATATGAGCCTGAGTTTGGTGGAGTTCTCAAACAATGGCCCACTGGTAGGAGACCCAAAAAACATTCAGTGGTTTTAACCTTTTTCCAACAGGTGATGAGAGAAATTGAAAAAAAGTAATAATTTAGACTAGTTAGCATATAAGAAAGTGGATTGAACCTAGACTTGGTAAATGAGCAAAACATCTTTAAATTCTAGCACACCATTAACAGTCGTTTGATGGAAGAAATAAAGAAGTGATTTCCTCACCTTGTGGCATCAAGCTGGTGCCCCCGGGGTCCGCGTTAACGAGCTGTTGAGGCCGCTTCTGTTTCCGGCGTGACATGATTCACGAGCAGACGCGTCGTGGAGCGGGCATCAAACAACTCCTGGACGCTAATTAAAACACCGGTACCGAAATAAACAGGTTCAGGCTCCCCTTTGTTCGCCAATAATCCACCTTGCGGACCACGTTAAGACGGCATTGCTCTCGAAAGTTGGTTTAGAAACTTAACATTGTTGAAGCGGTCCGTGACGTCGTCCGGTGTTGCTTTGTGAGTTGGTGAGTGTGTGTGTGGCTGTTTTCCTCAACAAGTCCCCTCTTTCTCAAACTTGTCCACTCTGTGGACCCCCCTCCCATCCTCTCTCTCTCTCACTCCACACACACACAAATACAATCTCTCCTTGTTCTGACATTTGCATTTCAATGGTGCGGAACACCGTCTCTCTTTCTCTTTCTTGCTCCCTCTCTTAGTGCTAATAGCAGCTCTCTAATAATTTAGACAACTGAGTTAGCTTCAGCATGCGTCCACATTGAAATCTCTATGGATTCACAGCTGCTTACAACAGATACACACATGCCCTGCAATAACACTCAATTACTTGGTCAATGATGTGTTAAGACGTTTTAATTCGTCTGTGAAGTTTTGACTGTGATATTCAATGTGGTGTGGCGCAAGTGTACAGGATTGGTTATGCAAAAATATTTCCTGATCAACAACGAACTTCATACATTGCAATCATTTTCATTCAAACTTGAATATGTGTGCATTAATTAATACACTTAGGTAACAAGAAAAAAGAAATATAAATAATTGTTTTCTTCTTTTTTATTAAATATTTTAAATATATATACACACACACACACACACACACACACACACACACACACAAACCACAAACACAGGCTACTTTAATGGGTACACTAGGGGTCTCAAACTCAATTCCTGGAGAGCTATAGCCCCTGAGAGCTTTTGTTCCAACCCTTCAAGTGACACACGAGTAGCTTCAAACAAACCCAGAGAAGCTTCTCAGGTGTGTTCGGTTAAGTTTGGAGCAACACAGTGAAGGGCTGTGGTCCTCCAGAAATTGAGTTTGAGACTCCCGAGGTACACATTGCTAGTACTGGATTGTACCCCTTTTGCATTTAAAACAGCCTTAAAAATTCTCATAAAATCCTTCGTGGCATAGATAAAATATTGGTTGTAAAAGCGCATCCATATTAAGCTTTCAGAGAGTTGCGTTGATAGTGTGGGTTTGTTTTTAAGAAGTGATCCCCTACCCCTAGGTGTTAATTTAGTCAGATTTGTAGTATTACCATTTTATTGTCATATTTTATCTTTGATCCATATCTCAAATTCATTTTTTAAATCAATTCTAAATGATGGCGATTCATTGAAGCAAATGAAAAAAAAAACAACTTCCGACCCTGAATCAGTAGTTGACTAACCACTGACATAAAACGCAGAAGTAGTCATGTATAAAGTATATTGGATGGAGATCTGTGACTCTGGAGGCTATTTCAGTATAGTGAACTGATTTTCATGTTCAAGAAACCTGTCTGAGAAGATGGGCGCTTTAGTAGAAGAAGCCCTCAGAAGATGGGTCCACTGTGGTCACAAAAAGATGCACATGGTCAGTCACAATACTCAGGTAGAATGCTACAGGGTGCTCAGTTGGTACTACTGGACCCAAAATGTGCTAGGATTATATCCCCCACACCATTACACAGCCACCACCAGCCTGAACCATTAATACCTGGCATGATGGATGCGGTTCAGTCCCTTCCTATTATGCATCCTTGCCCCTTGCACTTGTCTCACTCGAAGTTAAAATTCCGCTTGACTATATATGGAGAAATGGAAGCTGATAATGTTTTGACATACACTCACATAGTAATGACAGCTGCTGGCTTTGTGCACCACCAACAGGTTTTCAAGTACCAGAAGTGGTACGCGTACTACAGTTTGAGAACAACTGTTGTAGATGATTGAATGTCCTCACATAGCAAAGTTCAGCTTGTCTTCCATGTTATTTAATTTTCTCTTTAAAGAACTTGTGAATGGGAGTTGTTTTTTTTCAAGAACTCTTCATTGCAGAATGATGCTCAGCTGTATTCTGTTAATAATGTCATAGATTTTCATTTTTATGTGATGTTTTATTGAAGTTGGTGAACCAACTGCAGGTGTATTTACACCTCCTTTGTAATTAGTCAATTAAATCTTTGTAGTGTTAAAATGTGAAAACAATATTTTTTTATAAAATTGGGTTGGGTGTTAGGGGAAGGTAGGTTTCATTGAGGTCAGGGTAGATTTTTGATGAAGACCATTTGTTTTAACCAATTTGTTCCGTCATTTAAAAATTGTAACAGTATAAATGTATTTAAAATTTCTTTGTGCTCGGTCAGTGATAAGTGTGTATTTGTAAATACGATTTTCTTGGACACACATAGATTCAATAATAAATTCAATAATAAATGGTAAAAACTGCCTCTTGTAATTTCTGTATTTATGATTATTTAAAATGATTATTCCTGCGATTATTTCCAATTTTACAATTTCACAAGTTCACCACACCCCAGCATAGTCTGCATTAATAAGGGATGTTACAAACATTACATTTTTAAATTTTTTCTTCTCTGATTTAGTTAAAAAGTGTTGCATTTTTTCACTTCTACAAAATCTGATAAATTGAACAGATTGAATCGTATTGAATATTTTAGTTTTTAGAATCTCTGAATTTTCATCAGGGGGTTCTGACCACTCCCGTAACTTGAGCTACTGTAGTTTAGATAAATAAATGTTCCATAACCCTATATGCCGACTTGTTTTCAGGCCAGATAATCCTAAAATTATACTGTCTAGCAAAATATGTGTTTGTCACTGCTAACTTGCTGGTGTAAATTGTTAATTTTTAGTACTTTTTAGTCTGCTGTTTAAAAGTCTGTGCCAATATTATTTAATATTATTGGAAAGGTTAACTTAAAATTGAACAAAAGCTGCTTTAAGCAATACTTCAGTCAGATAATTGAGACCCAACAAAGACATTTGACTGACATGTAACTGAGAGTGTTTGTTTTCACTGCTTGATGAGCAAAAATACAAAAATAAGTGTATGATGACATTTTTAACCCATATTTTATGGATGGATTTAGAAACTGAGATTTGGAAACAAAGTTATAAATCAGGACATGTCTACAAATGTGCAATCATGTCTTCATAAACGAACAAATAATACTGCTGCAAAAGTAACCTTATATAAAGTATGTTTATAGCCTATCAAACCATGAAAGCTATGTTAAAAATGCACCAAAAGATGTTGTGGAAGTTGATGAGAAGAGACAGTAGTCAAGCAGCTTATGGACGGCTATAACTGCTCGTAAGACCCCCTGCAGCTCGCGCACTTTGTCGGCGTGTCCAAATATTCGAAGCTCTATTTAAAATGCATTGAATGGGAAGGGAATTTCCAACAATGGCGACCTGGACACAGTTGAGTGGGCATCTCTTTCTCTCTCCTCACCCCCAGGATCCATTGCCGCTCCGCACAATGCCCCCCTTTCACCCCCGCCTCAGTTCCCATACACCACGTGGAGGAGGGATGAAGTGAAAAGCCATTTTTAATTAGATGTATCAAAAACAAGCACCCGACCTGGCCCAAATCTCATGTAAGTCCTGGCTGGGCATTACACATAACACAGATTTACTTTAAAAGCATATTTTCTGACATATTTGGGGGTTTTATTTTGTTTTAAAGTTGATGTTCATATTTTTCCAATTTTGAAATGAATAAAAAGTTAGAGTGTGATACTGTAAAATAAAACTCCACTTTTACCAAAACAACTTTAAATACAGTAAAATAACTATACTATATTATTGTACAGATCATATTAATAATACCACAAAATTATGTTCTCTTATTTTTTTATTTATTAAAACTTTAATTTTATTTAAAATCTATTTTCAGCTAAAATTTTGGGATATTTCTTTAATCAGGTGCACTTTTGGCCTTGTGAAGTTGCATGAAAAAAGTATTTAAAAGTCACATAACAGTTCTCACAAGAGTCATTGGAATAAATAATTTGTATAGTTTTACAGTCTGTACGAGTTCAAACTTTAAGATGAGGTACATTAAAAGTTACACATATTCCATATTTTTAAACTGTATTTAAAGTGTAAAAGCTTGGTTGTGCGACCATAATAGAAAACAAGTAATTATGTTGCAATGTGGTTTTATTGTTAAACAAGTTTCCAATGTGGTTTTATTGTTTCCAAGAAAGGAATTTGTCCAAAAATATTTTTTTAAATGTGGCTAAAGAATATAAAATTCCACCTGATTTAAAAACACCAGGTGATGCCATTTCCCTCTAATCAAACATTGCCATTAATAACATTGACAACATTCAACACTCATTATTGCTTTGCCATTATAAAATATTTGATGGTGATTGAATGGCTTAACATCTAAACTGCTCCTTTTCATTCTTTCATAGCAAAATTTTATCCATCTTTTGGTAAGCCAATAAACACTTTTGGTCAAGGACATCCAAAAACACACTTTGTTTATCTGACGTGATTCTGCTACGGTTCAATTCCAGCTCAGTCAGCGAGGTTCTTTGTTTAGATGAGCTGCATTAGCTGTTCATATGATTGGTTTGTCGGTGGTGCAAATGGGCGTGGCTATGGATATCAAACTGTTTTGAGCTCCCAGAAAAAAATATTTGATTACACAAACATGCATGAACCAATCTAAACATGACTTGAAGCATGTTTTTGATGAGGGAACAATTCTAAAATATTGAAAAAATGTCTGAAATGTTTACATGATACTTTGTGCGTTTTAGCTAACATGAGTGCTCTCCTTCTTCCAGTTATTAGCATGTTAACGGACACAATTGATTTTTTTGTCCCCTCAATATTAACAAATTATATGACATTTTATAACAGTATTTGTTTTACATTTGGTGTTAAGGTAAAAATGAGTATCATTCAGTCTACAGCCAATCACATTCCGTCAACCAACGGAAGCCGCCCCGCGAAATGCGCGAGTTTTAGTAACCGACGCATCGTTCAAAATGAACAACCTCTCACTCCCAAATACTCGGTAAAATGGCCTTTTAAAAAATTATTAATCAATTTGTCACAGCGTGACAAATAACTGAACACGTTTTGTATCGAAATAACTGAACTATGCTATATCTTTGCTATCTATGAAGTGCCGTTAATGGTTAGCATCGCGTTAGCGTAAACACCCACGTGAGATGCTTGGTTTTTGTTAACATTCTTTTTTGTTACAGTAAAAACAATTATTTTAACAGATGTTCTGTTTTCTTTTCACAAGCGTGTCTGCGTCGAAGTACACTTTGTTGTGTAATTCGCGGAACTGCCGTGCTAAGTTGAGCGGCTTCGCCTGGGTCACGGTCTGCTCGCATGTTTTCTGTGACCAGCACGGATCGGAAAGGTTGAGCCGCATCCCTACCATCTGCCCCGCCTGCTCCTCCATGCTCTCGGGCAAGCTGGACGTTCTCCGAACCGAGCTAGCGCCTTCAGAACAGTACAAGGCTATGGCTCTGGTCGGACTACAACCTAAAACTGTTTTAGACATTTGCTATAAGGCGCTGGAATTTTGGATTTTTCAGGTTCGAAGCTGTAAACTGAAGAGGATGTCAGCGACAAGTGCATTTATAATGGATGCGGGTTTCTTTGTCTGTGTTTATGCCCAGGTAAATCAAGAGAGGCTGTTGATGGAGTACAACATGTCCAGAGCAGGTGGACAAGCGATTCAGATGGAGAAGTTTATGATCCAGCAGAAGCAAACTAGGGAGCTTGAGATGAATGCATTACAAGGAGAGATCGAATCACTGAAAAAGGTCTCCAAACAGGGTTTCTGCTTGGTCTTTAAAATTCAATAGTTTGAAAGCCTAAATTTAAGGTCTTAACACATCTTAAATTGACTGTTCAAGGTCTCAGATAATTTCCACTTGTCTTATTTTTCTGGTGTCCATCATTTGATATGAGTTTTGTTGTTGCCTTGGGTTGCCAGAGATTGAGAAAAAAGTGAAAAATATGTTTTTAATGGGTTTATCATTTGTTTCAGTCTAAAATGGCACACTTATTAGACTTATGATAGTTTTTTTCTTCTGCTTCTTCAGATGTTGGAGGAATACAAACGGAAGTATGGGGAGGTTTTGGAGCAATTGAAGGAACGTAATAAGCAGTATAAGAAGCTGCAGGGGCTTCTTGACTCACTCAGATTGCACACACTGGGGCCTGAGGATGCCACAGCCAACACTTTTACCACAGGTCAGAAAGAAAATATCAGTATTTTCATTATTAAAAGGGTCATGAACTGATTTTTTTTTGTTAACGAAGGTACAGTTATACAGATGAAATATTGTCATTTAAAATAAAATCATGCTGCCATTTTCTTGCTTGCTCAGGTTTAGAGGAAATGTTGAATCCGGAAAGGCTGTCAGTTCACCCAATAGAAATTAAATGAAGCTTATATCTTCCAGCCACAGTGGGTATATGTGTAGGTGTTAATGAAGGTTTGTTGCTTCTATCCGCTAAACCGTCTCAAATATCCAAGCTCAATTGCCTTACAACGAAGGACTCCAGACAGGCACACTGGTTTTAGGTTCCCGGGATAACTTTAGCACTGTGTTGTAGCAGTATGCTGGGATCCCTGCTGTTCATGATGGTGTTCAATGCTTCCAAAGTCAAGAGTTTGAATTTGTTCAAAGTTTGATGAACTGGGTTGTTTGTTTTTGGCACAATTGGGCGGTGTTCAGCTTCAGTATATCCAGACTTACTGCAGACTTGATACGTTCTCAGAGATAGCTCTTCGATAGTTTGGTGCTTCAAGAGCAGAGTTATCAAAGTATGTTTTTGGTTCGGGGTTCAAAGTATCAGGGTTTTCAATGTCAGTTACTCCCACAGTTTTGTTTTCAGATTTGTGTTCAGTCTGTTAATGTCGCAAGAAATGTCTGTTAATGTCCTCTTCACTTGACTACACTGTAGTCTTACTTGCTATGTTAGTCATTAGATGGAGAGGTTGAATGTGGCAAAACAGGTGTAACTTGGGCCACATCTTCACTAGATCTAATAAAAGCACCTTTAAAAAAATTATATGGAAACTGTTAGAGTTGCTTTTCCTTTAATATGTGGTGATATCAAAACAATGTTGGATTTCTCCTTTCATGAGCCCTTTAAGCTGGCATCACACATTATATTAGCTTGTACTTTATGTTTAAAGGCAAGCTGTAGCAAACAACAGTTGCAAATACCAATTAATAATTAACAATAATAAACAATTACTGAATTGTATCTGTATTTTAGACCATAATGATAAACCTGTTATCTAATTTTAACCTGAGACTTTTCTAATGTTAAAAAAGTAATCTCTACTGAATAGCTTGTCACAGATATATGTTTATAACCTTGGTGTTTACTTGAGATAATTTTTTTTACTTGTGCTGACAAACAGTATATTGAAATAGATTTGCTTTGGGTCTCATCAGGTTTGATCAACCAGCCGTCTTTTCATAGCAGTCCTCTATTCGCTGCAGCAGAAGGCGACAGGTTTTTCTTGCAGGGGCCAGAAACCACAAACAACTTCTTCCAGTTCAGCACACCCACCCACGACAGAACCAACAGCTTTGTCCTTAAACACTGAGTTTTAATTGTTCTCTTGCTACAGTTCTTGTTCAACCAACACTTTGTTCTCAGTTCAAATTGCACTTTATTATTGCCAGAATGTATCCTCTAATGTAACCGTGGAAAGCAACCCATAATTAAAACATTTCAAAGTTGTCATAAATTAGACGTGTTATTCATAACTACATAAGCGCTCAAAAGCAACTGTTTTCATTCTACTTAACAGAAATCCACAACTGCACAAACATAACAAGTATGCTATCAATGACAAAAATCTGAAAAAATATGTACAAAGGTTTTCCATGCCTCACAAATGGCAACAGAACAGTATAAATACATAACAGGAAAATAACCGTCCTCCCAGGGTTCATTCAGTTTGTGGTTTGTATGTAACAAAGGCTGCACTTTGGCTTTTCATCACCTGTCGTTTTCCATTGACTATGAGGAGCAATGGAGAGTCCACACGTATACTTCGGAAATCATATGTCTGTAGAGAGAGTGAGAGAGAGACATGGCATCAGCAAGAACACAGGACACTTCGGGATTGCTTCCTCCTTGCCACTGACACAAAGGCAAATGTTAATGTCAGCAAGAGAATGAAACTACAGAAATGTTCAATAAGCACTTTAGAAATGCATTACAGTTGACTGAAAATCAGTGCTTATCCCAAAAATAATGTTGGCAAACTTTTTCAGCCCAATACCATTCAAAACTCTAAATTAATAAATTCCTCTCGCACACTTCCATTAAACGTGCATAAAGAAAACACCAGACAGCTAAACGCATCTTCTAAAAAGAAACTTGAACAAATACAAACCTTGGTTACTATAAAAATTAAATAACTACATTTACTTACATAATGTATCCCATCTAAAATAGCTGCAAATACAAGCCAGTCTTTAGTCTTTATTTAAAAACCTCAATATTAAGACCAGATTTTATGGTCAGCTACTGTGAATGCCATATCCCTTTACTTTTCAGTCTAGTTTGACTACTTGAACCAAATACAAGTTAATTTTTTTGTCTTTAAAGGGCCAATATTATGTGAACACAACTTTTGGCAGGTACTGAGACATAAATGTGTGCACTAATGCTGTGTCCTCAGGTATATTAGAGTGGTTTCATTTTATTGAGCTCGTAAAAAGCTAAACAGGGTGCATGGGGTGGTGATCTTCAACAGGTCTGGATCTCCTGCTTGCTGCTAAAAAGATGCTTATCTCTTGGCTTTTAGTGGACACTGGCACTAAAGACCGTTTGTGATTAGAAAAGCCACCTTTGATTCCAAATTTACATGTATGAATGATCCTCGATTAAAAACCATGGACGCCAACCAAACATCTGGCCTCACAACACCTTCTGTCTAACTTTTATTTAGGGTATTCCAGCACCATGTCAGATCACCGGTGGGCAGCAATGAAGGAAAAATAATGATATCTTAGAGTCTGTTATATATGTAAATATTTCGAGCTAATTTATTTCATCTACCAATCATTTGAGAGAAATGCTCCTTTAACTAGGGTTACAAGCCTATCAGACGCAGAGAAAGGCGGGTCCTTGCAACACAGTATGATTGACACCCAGACTTTAATGTCACGTTAGCCTTCTCATATAAAAAAAATTGAGTGCAAGTTTATGAAGCCTGCGGTGGATGTCCAAGCAATAGACAAAGGGCTCAAAAATAAATGGATTTCATATAACAACAACGGTAAGAAAATGCTTGCTCATCATGATTTAGGCACTGTCCACACGAACCTGATTATTTGTTTGAAACGTTTTTTTTTAACCCATTTACAAAAAAAAAATTGCATCCACACAAGCACAGGTAGAAAAACTTGCGTACACACGAAACCGGGTAAAACACCCTAAAACGTTGCAGAGAATTTTTCTACCCAGTAGAGGGCAGCAGACTCTTCCCCCATTGAGCGCAAAGCAACCGAAAACAACCAATCAGATGCTTTTTTCAGCTCCGCACTGAGACTTCAGACTTCACCGCCTCCTTTTATTGGCTGGAAATACAGCTCACACAAAGGTAAGAATAACATCTTTTATAAATGAAAACCCTCTCGCCAGTCTTTACCAACAACTCTGAAAACGTCCTCAATTATCTGGGGCTCAAACGGTTCTATTTAAATACTGGTGCTTTTTGCATTTGTAAGAGGTGAGCGCGTCTGTAGCAATAACACACATAGCCGCACTGTTAATTAATGATGTAACATTCCTCATCAAACATTCGATGGTAGAGTGTGAAGATAAAGTGGATCACACACACCTTGTCTTTATGTGTTACGCTGTGTCGTTTGACCTGTGGTTCAGGAATAACTACAGTATCTCCTATTAGAACTCCCCAGCTGTCTGCTGTATTGTACACCATGCATAAACAACACGTCTCATCAACGTCCACCATCCCAAACGTGCTGCAAAAGAAAACCAACGAAAAGCTCTTTAGACCTCAAACAGGTATTATATAAGGAAACATAATGACAAGACAAGTCTGCATCTGGCTGATAAAAAAAACAGGTTAACTCACAAGGCCATGCGTCCCTCTGAGGCCAGACTGAAGACCACTTTTCCTAGCGCTGCAATCCCAGCGTTGTGGCCATGAGTGAGAGATGTTAAGATGCGGGGCTCGAGGCTGCCTACGCGGCCAGAGGGCGAACGGAACTGTGGCGAGGAGCACGGGCCCAAGGCCGACGTGCTGAGAGATGCCAGCATGTTACGAAGACGGCGTGCTTTAACTTTCCCCTGGAAGACCAGATAAATGCTTTAATGACCAGGTGACAGATATCCTGAAGAGACGTAGAGAAGATTAGAAGAGAACTTAGCTTAGTTCCAGACACCCCTCAACACAAATCAAAATATATATGAGTAATAAATATTAACAAATAATATAATTCCATGTATAGAAATATATTCAAGTAAATAATAGAAAATAGATTTACATTTTATATATTGTTTTTTTTTATTATTATGTAGAAATGTATATGTTAAAGCAGTGTAAATGTTTAACATATATTGATATATTTATCCTCTGAATACTGGTTAGTTGAATATATTTAAATAAAAGGAAATTAATATGATAACTGTTTATAATGTCATACACTGCATCAGACTACATCTACTCTTTAACGTTCAGATGTGGGTTGGTTTTTAATGAGAATTTTAAAGCATGAGAGTTTGACATTGAGTGGCAGTGCATTCTTTGAGTTTGTCCATGTATGATAAGAAATTTTTGATGGTCCTACAATCATTAAACACGTTCTACCTCCGCTTCAAATATTTTGAATAAAGCCCAAAATATTTTGTTTCATCTCATTTGATTCTATATTAGACTGCATAGAAAGAAAGTGAGAATCTGTCCTCAGCTGCAAGCTCAGAGCAGTCATTTTTTATCGCTTTTCTCTCCCTCTGAGTTACAGTGGGAATAAAAACAAATCGAAAAAAATAAAACAGAATCACCTTGTTCTCTAGTAACAGCGTGACTTGATCCAGGTAGCTCAGCAGCTGTTTTTCCCTCTCGTGAGGATCCTCCCAGGCTGGATCGAGAGCTGCGGCACGGCTGTATCCATCCAGAGCTGAACTGTACATCTCCTCGTACTGAAACAGCTGCATAAAGAACAAAAGACATTGATCATTCAGGCCAGAGTCACAACTGCTACCTGTTTCCTCAGTGTTAATAGAACAAGCGCACAAAAAGAAAACCTTACTGTTGCTCTATTGAAGTGTAGGTCAGGATTCATTGATGAGGCTTTGTCAATCTTTTCCTGTAAAATCCACCAAAAATTTTAAACACTAGAAGGAACAGACCTGGTTGACTTTAAGAGAGATGGAGGAAGTACTCACAGCCTGCGCGTAGGCACCGAGGGCCTGTTGAGAGAGCTGCGGATTCTGACCGCTGGTGAAAAACATGGAGATGTATGCATTCCCTAAAATATCTGTGGAATCAAAGTAGAAGGGTCAATTCCCTAAATTAGGGTTCCCTAAATTAAAGTAATTTACACAAAAAAAATCAGAAACAAGTCACTCACACCAGGATGTGCCATCGGCAACATCCAGTTGCACAGCTTGTCGGGCCAGCTCCACGCTCTCCATGATGCGTTTGCTCTGCTCCTGAGCATCCCCTGCTGGAGGCAACTGCCGCAGCACCATGGACAAGCTTCTCAGAGACACCTTGTTTTTGGTCTGAATGATATAAACACACCGAGAGCTTAAGCGAAGGGACAACCTCGAGCTCAAACCAAGGGACAACCTCAAAGCTCTCCCTATCTGTGAGCCATTGGAAGTGACTGAAATACAGTACATCAACCGGCCACAAGGTGGATTGGGTCAGAAATGTTAAGGTTAAAACTGCCCAACTTTGGAGCTTTTTTTTTTTTGAACAATAGTTTGACCTTCATAAACACTCTGATGAGATTAATTATTTTTCAATGTGTTTGTTTAAAATGTAAACATTTAGCCAATCAGACATCTCTGCAACGCCTATGTCCCGCCCCTCTGAACCCAATTTTGATTACCTGGAAGTGATCCACTTCCACAAAGGCGTTGGTTGGCTATGCCCATATTTAACCTGCTTCACCATTCATCATGCATGCTATGTCCATGGTCAGTCAAACAAGAACACAACACTTGGTAATAGAATGGTTCAGTCCTGCATAATTTATAACAAGGTATTATTATTATTATTGACTGAATATTCTCACTAAACTTTACACTTGCCCCCCTTCACCTGAAGTGGAGGTCCCTAGAATTTTACGCACACTCTATCAATCGCTCTTATTGGAACGGTTTTTCTTTTCAATTCCATGACTCACCTGCTGCAGTGCACCCGTGAAGCATGTTTTGGCTGCTGTGAGATCTCCTTTTTTCCAGTACTGCTCTCCCAGTGTGTTCCAGCCTTCAACCAACGCTGGCTCCAGTTTAACAGCCCGGGACAGAGACTCTTCCGCTGCCTGACTGAATGCCGGGGCTACGTTAAGACACCTACCCCGGAGGAGCAGGAACTGGGCACTGTTTTTAAACAAGTCTAAATAGAAACCAGAACGATTAGATACATTTTTGTTCCTGGAAAAAATTTTAACATTGCCAGACAGAGATGCAACACCCACCTGCCTTTACTTCCAGCCTCTCAAGAGTCTTTGCCATCTCTTCGGCAACATCATTTTGTTTCCTTCCAGCATCTTCAACACTGTGAGTCTCAAAGTAATGGTCCCTATAGGTGTACAAATCATTCACCAGGTCCTGTGACATAAATTCAATTTTAAGCTAAAACTTCATCACAAAGGCATTGTGCAAAAACATGATTAATTTGGTCCATTGACATTCTAGTCAAAATACAAATGCTGCAAAAGTATCACCACAATAATATTGACTAAGGTTTATAAGTTAAACATCAAAACGAATCATTATTGAACCTAAATAACAGGATAACCGCGGTAAGCTGGTCGTTATGTGCTGTGGCAGGGCAGTGCCTCTGTTGTTATAGTGACAACAGCTAACTGCAGCATTCAACCGATATGATAATTTGTATGTGACAATGCGCGACAAAATGGCTTATTTGAGGAGAAACCCGTGTAAATATGGTCCATGCTAACCTTTAACAACTGCAAGTTATCTTTGTTGGTTGTTTTTAGCTCTCCATCGTCAGTTTCGGCCATTTTTCTTGTGTTTTAGACTAGAGCCGAGGAAGCCGTATAATCACAAACAGTTGCACTCGAGCCCCCTCTACTGAGCAGGAGACTCCACGGTACTGAAAAAGGGAAAATGTTAGAAAAACAAAACAAAAGCTTTTCACAATGGTATAGAAAACATGACTATCTTCATTGCAATTGAATGTACAGCCTTCCCCCCAAAAAGGCTACAACAATAGAAAAATGTTCTTGTGCATTTCTACGTTTTGAAGTAGCTTTTTTTAATTCGTTCTTTTTAACTTAATTGCGCTTTTTTTTTACCTAATTCTATGTAGATTTAGTTTGAAGTGAATTACTTCACTACATTTAAATCTGAATTATATTCAAGTACAATATTGTTGTATACATGGGTAAATATTAGCCGTATAAAATGTATCAGTGGAAAAAGGGTGAAAAAAATCTCTGCCAGAAACACAATTATTAGTGCAAGAGGGCTAAAACAGTTCCAGGACTTATTTACATCTGAAGCCAAAATTTCAATGCTTTCACTATTTGATTTAACTGTTGATTTAAGGAACAGGAAACGCACATGGCAGCAAAATTAATTTTCAAACTACAAGTTTTTAAATAAGCTTGTACTTTAACAATCTCCCCATTATCTGAAGTTAGCTGACTCTGTCAAATACAACACTATTTACACAAGATTAAAACTTTATCTAACTGGTGTTATATTTGCATTAGGTGTAATCAGCATTAAAACTCAGACAGACTCCGACTGCAGACTGAGCTGCATGAGAAAAAAAGGGATATGCACAATGTCATGTGTCCCTTAACAAAGTGCACAGACTGCGTTTCAAAAATACCTGTTAGCTTCTTTATTAAACACCGCTAAACCTTCTAAAAGACTGAGACAGCAGAGATGACTCTGAGCTGCTTGATAGTAGAACTTCTATCACTGCTGTAAAACGTTACTGCAGTGACAGAAGCACTATCGCCATAGCATACTTTTTACTTTTACTTTAGTAGATTTGTAAACAGGAAACTTTACTTGTACTTGAGTAGATCTTTTATTAAAGTAATTCTACGTGAGTCCAAGATTTGTGTCCACCACTGTTATATAGACCCTTTTTCCTGGTCACATGCTAAAGTAGTATTGCGTTACGTTTGTACTGATAGAAATATATTAAAAATAAAAATCATAAACATTTATATATTACATAAATGCCCAATTTAATGAACAATATGAATATGTTCACTGTCTTTACTACCGTTGCCAAAATGCGCGCGCATACGCTGGTACGTCGTCATTGTTTACTAACAGTTAAAGGGTCTAACGAAGCAATAAATAAAACAATAATTAATTATTTACAAAACTTTAGTAAACGCGATATGACACCTCTAAATTACAACGTCAATCCAACATTAAAAAACGATTAAATAATAATAATAAAAAATATATAATAATAAGTCCAAGCCATTCGTAGCGTTCTAAACGGGAAGTGAGCGTGCGCATGCGCGTATTGTTTACGTTCACGCGCAGTCACGAGACAGACACCACCGGTTTAAAATGCTCCGATGATTCTGTGATTGTGAGGATGTTTTTATCTGTCTCTCTCGCTTTCCTGCTCATGACAATCTCTGAAAACGATGCTGCCGAGAAGACTCAAGCGTTCGTCGTTCCTCACAGTCACATGGACGTTGGCTGGGTGTACACCGTTCAGGTGAAACTCTCGCGTGTGCCCCCCTCTCTCCCTCTCCTCTCCCTCTCCTCTCCCTCTCCCTCTCCCTCTCCCTCTCCCTCTCCTCCCTCTCCCCTCTCCCTCTCCCTCTCCCTCTCCCTCTCCCTCTCCCTCTCCCTCTCCCTCTCCTCTCCCTCTCTCCCTCTCCCCTCCCTCTCCCTCTCCCTCTCCCTCCCTCTCTCTCCCTCCCTCTCTCCCTCTCCCTCTCTCTCCCTCCCTCTCCCTCCTCGCTCTCCTCTCCCTCTCCCTCTCTCTCCCCTCTCTCCCTCTCGCCCTCTCTCACCTCTCTCTCTCCTCTCTCCCTCTCTCCCTCTCTCTCTCTCTCGCTCTCTCTCTCTCTCTCATCTCTCTCTCTCTCTCTCTCTCTCTGTCTCTCTCTCTGTCTGTGGATGTGTTTTTTATAAATGTGTTTTTGGCTATTAGGAGAGCATGCACGCATATGCCAGCAACGTGTACAGCACGATGGTTGAAGAGCTGACTCGAGTTAAAAGCCGCAGGTTCATCGCAGTTGAGCAGGAGTTTTTTCGACTCTGGTGGGAGAATGTGGCATCAGACTGGCACAAGAAACAGGTGAGGGGCCTTTTGGTAACATGTAACATTGCTGGAAATGTTCAGGTTAAATGCCTTAATATATTACATTTTAAGAGTTAAAAATTGTGTGCACACGAGTAAATTCTCTGTGTGCTAATCATCTTGCAGTATTGGCCAAGCTTACTTGATATGTAGCTTAATGAATGAAAAATCTGGTAAATACTGAGCAGTTCTAATGAGAAGATAATCTATACTTCAAGGGATGGGTTATAAGCTGTGGTAGGGACCACTAAAAGGTTGGGGCTCAAAGCAGCAGTCGCCTACATTTGCCTAATGGTAAGTTTGTTCCTGCCTGGAGCATGTATTAAAATGTGTACATTTTTTAATTATATTAAAATTTATGGCAAAAACAGCCAGATTGTTGAATGAAAATAGTTTTGTGACATGTCTGTGCTTTTTACACAATTGGATATTTGAAGATCTTCCAAGAGCAGTGATTCTATACTTTTTTCTGAGGTTGTAAATTAGATTAACAGTGATTTAATTCAATCTAAATGATACTTTTAAATTTGATTTTTAAGGCCACATTTAAGATCTGTCAAATAGTAAAGATCACGGGAGAAACTGTGTCATGTTGTTTAACTTCAAGAATGTGCAATTCTCCTTCCTTTTAAACTTTATTTTATACCGATTATATGCTTTTAAGGATATTACAGATAATGTAGTACTGATACAAAGTGTGTTAAAGTTATCTGGTAAGAAATGTATTTAAACTGCATTTAAAGGAGATGTAGAGGAAAAGTTTGCTATGGACATCTGCGATACTGCCTGATGGACAGAGGGAGCTCTAGTGAGCAACCCATGAACTTGGCATACTCTGCGCATGCACCTAGATCACGGACAGAAGTTCGATCAAAAGCCAATGAGCTCTTGAGCTCATAGTGCGTCATATTAAGGTATAAAATATGAAGACACACAGTTTACAGTCAGACGAGGAAGATGCATCTCTCGTCCCGGCACCAGAGAACCAGCTGATGATGGGCGACCAGAACTTTGAGCAGAGAAAAGACTTATGCTTTATAACAAACTTCATTGTACTTTGGTTGAGTACTGTTTCACTTTATATTATAGAATATTTTTTGTTATATAAAAATACATGTAGGCGTCACGGTGGCGCAGTGGGTAGCACGGTCGCCTCACAGCAAGAATGTCGCTGGTTCTAGGCTCGGCTGGGGCAGGTGGCATTTCTGTGTGGAGTTTGCATGTTCTCCTCGTGATCGCGTGGGTTTTCTCCGGGTGCTCCGGTTTCCCCACAAGTCCAAAGACATGCGGTATAAGTGAATTGAATAAGAACGATTGCCCATAGTGTTAAAGCGTGAATGTGTGTGTGAATGTTTCCCAGCGATGGGTTGCAGCAGGGAAGGGCATCCGCTGCGTAAAACATATGCCAGAGAGTTGGCGGTTCATTCCGCTGTGGTGACCCTGAAAGGGAATAAAGCCAACATGAAGATAAATGAATGAAAAATACATGTAATGAATTGCAATTGTGCACTTTTTTGTGTAAATACAAGTTTTAAAAATTAAAATGTTTTATTACGTTGAGATACAAAAGCTTTGAGAACAGAACAGCAAAGAAGTGTTAAGCAATGAAATGGCTAGGACTCAAAGAGGGTTCGACTAACTTAACCTAACCTAAGAATAATAAATACAAAGGTTGAAGGATTAACGGATACAAGTCACTAGAAACATGCTATCATTTGTTGTATATGTGTCCAACTTTCATGAGGGTAACCTGTTTCAATGCATCAGGTGAGACAGCTGCTGCTCGAGGGACGTCTGGAGTTTATTATCGGAGGTCAGGTGATGCATGATGAGGCAGTCACTGATATGGATGATGCTATTCTGCAACTCACAGGTATGATCCTGACCACTCTCAGTACAAATTATACTTCCTTAACTTCTAAAGTGGTATAACAAGTGTTGGTCTTCACAACGAGATTTATTATGCTATTTGTGTTTCTCTGTTCTCCTCTTTGGCTTGTAGAGGGTCATGGCTTCTTGTATGAGACGTTTGGTGTTCGTCCGCAGTTTTCCTGGCATGTGGATCCGTTTGGGGCGTCAGCCACCACCCCCGTCCTCTTTGCTTTGGCCGGGTTTGATGCTCACCTCATCTCTCGCATCGATTATGACCTTAAAGACGACATGCAAAAGAACAAGGTGATTTTCGGTGTCAGCGAATGCTGATCGGAGAAGGATATTAGGTTGTGATGGTTAACCCTGTGTGTGTGTAGAATTTGCAGTTTGTTTGGAGAGGTTCTACATCTTTAAAGGAAACCCAACAGATTTTCACACATGCCATGGACCAGTTCAGCTACTGCACACCTTCATACCTCCCCTTCTCTAACAGGTGACTGGCTTCACAGCCGCCATTTAATTTTTAATTCAATGCTGCTACAGGTTATCTTAATATAAACCGTGTCTGACAGAATTGAGTGCACCTCTCATATTTCTTGTAACTTCTGCGAACAAAAATGAGGACAAGTCTGTAGAAAATGGCGAAATGAACCCAATTGTTTTTCTGAGATCCCTATTTTTTGAGATTTTGACAAGATGATTTTTATCTGGTAAAAATGACATTTTCTTGTGTTCTCAATATAGCAAGTTTTTTTTCTAGTGACAATTTATTTTATTTTCTTGTGATCTCAATGCAACAATAGTTTTTTTTTCCTGGGATGGTGAGTTATTTTTAAAAAGTTTTTGTCATGATCATGTCTTTATTTTTTTTTATCAATCTCAACTTTAAACATTTGTTTTCTTGTGATTATATCTTTTATTTTCTTGTGAACGTGTGACATGTGTTTTTTTCTTATTACTTTTTCTTGTGATACTGACCCAACAACTTTTTTCTGGGGACAGTAAACTTTTTTTATTGGAATCTGTTGTTTTTCTTGTGATCTTGGTATAACAAAAGGTTTATTCATGGGATAGAGGCAGTTGTTTTTCTTCTGATAATGCTTTTTTGGTCTAGGGATAATTGGAGGTTTTTTGTGTTATCTCAACAGAAGTTGTTTTCTTGTGGTAATTACTGTTATTTTCTTGTAATATTGACATAACAAGAGTTTTAGATCTTTAATATCACATGGTATGGCAAGTTTATTTCTTGTGTTCATGGCTATAGTTTTTCACGTTGGTCATAAAAAAGTAGTTTTATCTAGATAAGGACTTCTATTTTCTTGTGATTTCTACATAACAAATGCATGAAAACATGCCATAACTCGTTACGTTAGCTTTAAATTCAATGTCAAATAAATAATAATTACAACAACACACAATTTGGGAAATCATTTTGGCAAATGTTATTTTTTTGTTGTTGTTGAGCCGGCTGTTTATTTTACACATCCTACATGAGCCTTGATCAAGCTCCTCTACTGTTAAAAAGCTTGCATTAAAAAAAAAATCCATCCAAGTCGAACAGTTTAATACTGTACTGAGGAGTCCCCAACATTCCGAAATTATGCTCCTTGTATGATATGACTAAATATTTGAAAATTTTCTGTGATAAACAATAATGGCAACATAAATGATTATTAATTCCAGGTCTGGATTTTACTGGAATGGTGTTGCCAAGTTTCCAGACCCACCTAAAGATGGTTTATACCCAAACATGAGTCTCCCAGTAACCACAGAAACTGTGGAGCTGTATGCACAGACCATGGTGGATAACATCAGACTGAGAGCTCAGTGGTTCAGAACTCCTCATGTTCTCTGGCCTTGGGTTCGTTCTAACAAATCATGAAGTATTCCTTCTTTCTGATCATCATAAACAATTATATATATATCATCTTTTTGTCTCAGGGTTGTGACAAGCAGTTCTACAATGCATCAGTGCAATTCAAGAACATGGATGTGTTAATGAACCACATCAATGAGCGCAGCGACAAGTATGGGGTTACAGTTCAGTACGCAACTCTAAAGGATTATTTCGAAACAGTGCACCAAGCCAATATCTCCTGGAGTGTGAGAGGAAGCCAGGACTTTCTTCCTTACTCATCAGGTGTGAATTCACCCCCCCCCCTTCAAAAAGCACTTTCTTTTTGTGATTCTAATGTGTTTATTTGTGATAAATTGTGTGTCTAATAAACAAAGCTCACTGATTGGTTTATTTCCAGAGCCGTTTCACGCATGGACAGGATTTTATGGCTCCAGAAACGTTCTGAAAGGACTTGCAAGACGAGCAAGCTCTCGTTTGCATGCAGCAGAGACTCTTTTTGTCCGATACCGAATCCGTTATCCGGAGGGTCCAGTTCAGAAAGAGTGGGCTCTTGGCAAACTCAAGGCCCTGAGGTGGGCTGTCTCAGAGGTACCAGCTTTTGAGCAGCTCTGTTTGGGCTAGTCAATGTCCTCAATGACATATTAAAGCACAGATTAATAGCTACCTACATCAATCAAATAAGGGCCTTTCAGAAAGCTGTACAAACAACGTTATGAAAACAAAGAGAAAACAGAGATTAAAAAAAACCTCTAGAACATTAAATCATTCAGTACATTTACAGTGAGTCGGAGAGTTTAAACAGGTGGGTTTTGAGTCTGGTTGTAAACAGTGGAAGGGAGTCAATGTTGTGGGAGGAGTGGTTAGGTGGAGTTTCCAGATGAAGTCTTCTCCTGGGTGATATATGTGTCCTTTTCTAATAGCTGACATCCAAAGGGGCTGTTTTGAACCTACGAAGGCTGAAAGGAACGATAGATGTGGCCCAAAACTGAAACCAAATCATTTAACTCATAGTTCAACTAATGTCTAAACCGTCAAATATTTATATGAAGTCCTCTATAATGTAGTCAATGAATTAAGATTAAGTTATGATAACTGAATTCACCCTTGAAATGACACAATTTCTTAGTCTGGATCTGCTTCTCCTTACAGGTGCAGCATCATGATGGCATCACTGGGACCGAATCTCCTAAAGTAGCCGACATGTACATGGAGCATCTCAGCCAAGCTTTGATGGGAGTTGAGGAATTGTTGGCAGCAATTTTCTTGCTTCCTCCGAACCTCAAACCTTTTAATAACATCCATCACCTATCACAGACCAGGCGTGCCACAATAAAGACAGGTACACAGTTTTACTGAAATCTTTTGAATGTCATGTTTGGCATGTTTTTTTGTAAAGGTTAAGTGTAAACTGACCAATCGCTATTTTTTATTACAACAGGAGAGGTCATCAAATAGGGTTTTCACTTTATCATACGACTGATACAAATGAATGTGGATAACTAGTATGACTTAAAATAGTGGCTAACTAGTGTGACCTGAAATAGTGGGTAAAATAGTATGACCTAAAATTATTAAAATGTTCCCAGAGATCTTTGAAGCCAGTAAAGAAAAGTCATTTGAAACATCAAAAAAAATCTGCATTGCCTCTAGGAATTAGTTTTTTTTTTTTTTGTAAATATTCTTTCTTATATCATCCCCTTGGAATTATAGAATTCTGTATGACATTTTGGTCAAAATGGATGGATGTCTTTAAAGATTGATATCTTAATAACCCGCTGAACGCCGGTAGATCCAAGGGAATTATATTTTACAACATTTCATGCTTTTTAAGGAGGTACACCACACATTGTTTAAATGGTTTCATGTTTTCAATAGTAAAACATGAAGTAAAGGGATACAAATGTATAATGAAGGGGTTTGGTGTGGTTGCAGGTTCTGAAAGTATTCTTGAGCAGCATGTGATCGTCTACAACCCTCTCGCTTGGAACATCTCAACATTTATTAATATTTCTGTGAAATACACAACGGCAGTCGTGCTGGATGATGGTGGAAAGGCAGTCCCAGCACAGGTGCTAATTGTGGATTAGATTTTCTTCATGAATTGTATAATTATGTTGTTACAGTTAACTAATACCACGCTTCTGTATTCACTGCAGATCCAGAAATCCATGGAGTCCTCCTCTGACTATGATTTGTTCTTCATTATCGAGCTGGGTGGACTTCAGTACAGAAAGTATGTTGTACAATTCCCACAATCTCCCTGTGATGCTGGATCTGCTTGTGGGGCGACTTACATGGCCCGAACAGTGACATTTTCAAAGAAGACTTTGCGACAGTGGAAGAGCACCGGCAGGAAACTTTTACCAGTTTTGAACGAGTGCTACAAACTGATGCTTGACCAGGAGACGAACCTTCTGCACAGCATCACTGATCGGCAAGTGCTCTCTCATGTTTCAGATTTCACTTTGCTTAAAAAACTGTTCAATTACAAAGACCTGCTTTATGTTGCAGGATCAATAAGAAGAGGGTGAGAATCCGGCAGGACTTCTGGGAGTATGTTCCCAATGGAGATATTCACTCAGGTCCGATCTCAGACAACTATATCTTCACTGCCAACAGCTCAGCTATTCCTGCTTATAAATCTGTGTCAATGGAGATAGTCCCTGGGAAGCTCGTCTCAGAGATACGGCAGTTTTTCTACAGGTACAGTACAGGTGCCCATCAAGTCTTATCGAAATCAACTGAATGTCCAGAGGCTTTGCTAGTCTATAGGCAAACCAAGTAAATGCTGAGGCCCTCCAATCGGATACTCCTCAGCTTTTGGGGCTGTCCAAAGTTGTTTTTACATGCTTCCAGGTCAACATACACATAATATTAATACTGAAAATGAATTAGTAGGGGTCCCACAATATTTTAAAGACATGTGAATGGTAAATTTTTTTTAGTCACCAACCCCTCAGTAGCAACCAGAATGTTTACATTAGCAACCATTTTCAAAGATCTATAACTCCACTTATTAAGAGTTAAGACACAGGGGTTAGTTTATAAATCATATTGACAAGAGGAACATTATAGAATGTCTCTGACTCCTCCATAGCAACCAGATGTTTACCCTTTATCATTTTCACACATATATCTCATGTTAGGAAGAGAGCTAAGATGAGGCGGTAGGTTTATATAACTCATATTGAAAAGTGAAACATTATATTATGTCACCGACCCACAACCATACTGTTTATCCTACCAACCATTTTAAAAATCTATATCTCAACTTAGGAAAATAGTTAAGGCATGAGGATAGTTTATATAAGTCACATTGACAAGAGCAACATTGTACAATGTCTCTGACTCTTTCATAGCAACCATTTGTGCAGATCTATAATTCACCCTAGCAACTATCTCTTGCTAATAACAGGCTGGTTTGTGTCTTATTTAAGCAACTTTTTAAACATAAATGTTTTTCCTGACTGGCTAAAGATTTATTAAACTTCTAAAGATTGGCTTTCTCAAACCAACCCAAAGTTTGCTCTCCAAAATGTAAAATCCAGTTCCAGTTTCATGTTGACGTTACTACTAATGTGCTACAGTAAATTCTTTGTAATTTCTCATAACTGCTTGAAAATACATTTTTTTGTGTTTCTTTTTTATTTTCTTGTGTACATTTATTTTGTATGATTAAACTGTAAAGTACAAAAAACAGTGAAAGAACAGCATGTTGTCAGCAAAATTACCATTCCAGGAAGTTATCACATATGTTTTAGTGTAACACAGAAGTACATTGCACATATAACCCCATTTGTGAATAAAACTGTTCATGTTTTCTCTCTGTAGGGAAGAAGACGATGTAAACTATGCTTACTCTGTGGTGACCCGAGTGCCAGTGGGGTTCGGGAGGAACCTAGCATGCTTTAGACTGGAGCAGAGCTACAAAGTTGGGCCTTTACAAGTGAACAGAGAGGCCGTGTTCAGAACTCGAACCAGTCTGCAGAATAACAGAACCCTCTTTACTGATGATAACGGCTATCAGATGATGAAAAGAACTTACAAACCTTTTATCAACAATACAGTCGCACGTGTATGTCTGCCTTTAACCTTACATTTGGGAAAACTTACAGAATAAAAAAACGCTTTTTTTTTTACCTTCACAGAATTACTACCCAATGGTTCGAGCGGCATACATCGAGGATGACTCCAGCAGAGTTGTGTTCCTCAGTGAACGAGCGCATGGGGTTTCCAGTCTGAGTCAGGGTGAAATAGAAGTGAGTTGTTCAGACCTTGTAAATTTAGTTTTTCTTTTCAGGTCACAATCATCTGTTTGTTTTCTGTGGCTGTAAGGTGATGCTGCACAGGCGGCTTTGGAACAACCAGGACTGGAATCTGGGCTATAACCTGACTCTCAATGACTCCTCTGTGGTGCGTCCGGTTCTCTGGATGATGCTTGGACCTCCTGGTGCACTTTTGTACCAACAGGCGGCGGTAGAGCTGCAGCACAGGCCTGTCGTAATCCCTATTGATCAACCATGTGAGTTAACTGAAACAAGTCTTCTTATTTAAAAAACTTTGATTCTCGGTGACATTTCTCAGTGTCAATTTTCGACCCAGAAAATTTGGCTCTGGGGGATGAGAAGACAGCCAGGACCAGGCAAATGGAATTTTTTTTACATGGATTAACAACAGTCCCATGAAGTTAAAAAACTTAAAAAGTGCCTTGAACGTAACATCAACATTCCAGAGGAAAATGAATGAATGAATGGATGGATGGATATACACTGACAATTTCAGTATATCAGTGGTGGATCCTGGACTTTCAAATAAGTGATGTGTTGCAGATTTACAAAAAAAAAAAAAAAAAACCCTAAAACTAGAATACTTCATTGTTATGCCAACTATTAAGGTTCAATTGAAATTATATATATATATATATATATATATATATATATATATATATATATATATATATATATATATTAAAAAAGGCCAGATTGCACTTACTGTGCTGTATTTTATAGCCTGAAAAGTATGGTCACTAACTAAAATAGATTTTCATGTATTTTGTTGACCAAAACAATTTCACTGAACCACAAAAACTCTTCAGAAAAAGAAGCTAAAAGAGTTCTTTTGAAGGAATTAAATTATTTTGATTGGAAGACAATACGTCTATCATTAAACTAGTACATAGTAGGTTTTGAAGAAAGTCAGCAAATAAACATTGTGTTTAGTATCATTTTCTTACAAAAGGCTATTCTTACCATATCTACACTGTCGTGGTTGCTATTGCTAAAAATATAATTACGTATGTTAATTTTAGATAAAGAATAATTTTTTTATTCCACAGTAAAGCCATGGCCTCTGAAGGATGTTTTTGGCAGGCCATCTGTTGACGCCGTTGTGCTTCCTCGAAATCTTCACATGCAGACTCTCAGCGTCCCGGGCTGGAACTACAGTCCTGATCCTAGCTCAGGTGGGGCACTTCACAATTATACATCAACATATTTGTCAGCTGTAATTAGGCTTTAACCTTACATGTGTGTATTAAAGGTAAAGGGGGGGAGTCAGAGACAGACTTTGATCATGTTCTTTTGAGAATCACACACTTGTATGAAGAAGGAGAGGACCCGGTGCTTTCTCAACCCACCACTATTAATCTGAAGGTATCCTCATGCAATCATTTATTGCAGTGTGAAAAGGGACTGCTGTTTGTGTGAAGCACATCTGCTTGTTCATTCTTTACCAGGATGTTTTGAGGGCCATAGGAGAGGTAGCAGAAGTCCAGGAACGTACTCTCACTGGAACATGGAAGATATCGGACCTTAAGAGATGGAGCTGGAGAACAAATGAAACCGGTAAGAATGTCCAAATACTCACATCCATGATTGATTTTGTCTACTTGACACACCTACTGTTGATATCTTGTAATAGCTTATTTTCTCATAATCTTGACATAAGAGTTGTTTTCTTGTGATGATGACTTATTTTCTTGTAATCTTGACATACGATTTGTTTTCTTGTGATCACATGTTTTTGTGATGTTGACATAACGACTTATTGTCTTGTGCATTTGACATAGTGGGAGTTGATTTCTTGTGATAACTTGTTTTTTGCGATCTTGACATTGACAAGATTTTTTTTTTTGGGATACCGACTTGTTTATCTTGTGTATTCAACATAACAAGAGTTGATAACGACTTATTTTCTTGTAATCTTTACATTTCGAGAACTGGTTTCCTGTGATGACTTATTTTCATGTAATCTTGAGACATTTTATTAGTATGATGAGACTTACTTTCTAGTGTATTTGACATACATGTGTTGATTTCCTGTGATAATGACTCATTTCATGTAATCTTGACATAACAATAGTTACATTTACATTTATGCATTTGGCAGACGCTTTTGTCCAAAGCGACTTACAGAAGGGGAAATCGCCAATGCCCCTGGAATAGATCCCAGAACCTCATACATGCAAACCATGTGCTCTACCACTGAGCTACACCCCACCCAACAATAGTTGATTTCTTGTGATAATTACTTATTTTCTTTTGATGTTAACGTAACAAGAGTTAATTTCCTGTGATCAAAATAAATCAGCATAGTCATTCAGTCTTAATGGTCTACTGTGACGATGATGATGTTATTTATCCATTTACTAAATGTGGTTACAAATGTAATGTTTTGTTTTTTATTACAGATCATAAAGAACTTTACGGGTCGATATCTCAGGGATTCCTTGTGACCCTTTACCCAAAGGAGATCAGGACTTTCTTCATTCACTTCATATAATCTTGACCAGCCTATTTTTGTCTTCTGTGAAGATTTCTGAATAATTAATGACAATTCAAAGACCACACAATCAGAATTAGTAAAATACTCTCTTTATTTTTGATATAAAATAACATTTTAGACTGTAATATGATCAATAGCATTACAGTTAATAATTCTGTAATGACATTATTTTGGTTTTTACTCTGCTTATAAATGAGCAATGTTAGATTAAGATCATTAATTATGTTAGCTCTGGTTAAATACAAACACTTAAAATATTATTTGAGGGTGCAACCTTTATCATGCAGTTAACAGAAATATGTTTTTACTGTATAGATTTGTGATGCTTTACAAATGTAATGGTTTACATATTTTTAAAAATGTCATAATTAAATGCAGCACAAATAAACTTCGGCTGTCATAATCTCAACAAACTTGCAAATCTTTGGCAAATGGTTTATCTCCCATCAATAATAAAAGATCATCTTTTAATAGTGTAAAGACGGCTTAAAATGATTCATAGAAGAGCATGAACATTTCTACATTGGTATACAAGCCTTTTTATGCACAGAATATCTGATGGCGATACAAAATCAATTTGACATGAGTATTAAAACAAGATCCTCTATACTGTTTATATACAGTTTGCTGATATCAAAATTATAGACAGTATATAGAAATGCAGTAGTAGTGTGAATGTGATTTAAAAAAAAAAACATTTAATTGTTAGCATTATCAGATGAAACATTGTCTTGCACATGCGTTCTCTTCTTTCATTGCTGAGTTGCAGTTGGCCTCATCGCAATGACAGGCTGAGGAAGGCAAAAAACAGATTCCAGTAAGTATCTGTGTCCTTACTGCTTCCTGGCATTTGCAGATAAATTATACTCAACAGGTTTAA
Source organism: Danionella dracula (assembly GCA_900490495.1). Classification (NCBI taxonomy): domain Eukaryota; kingdom Metazoa; phylum Chordata; class Actinopteri; order Cypriniformes; family Danionidae; genus Danionella; species Danionella dracula. Next base: position 1,379,541 of record UELW01000146.1, read on the forward strand.
TATATAATTTTATAATAATAATTGAATATATAAACAGGTCTTGCTTACCACCGTAGACCTGGGAGAGCAGCAGGGAATCACCTTGCAGCAGTAAGCAGCCAGAGTGACAGCAAAAATAATCTGGACAGTCAGTACAAGTTCATCTGCTAGAACCAGTTTACCAAGAAACCTCTATGAGGAGAGGGAAATAGAGAAATTGAGTCATTTTGATTGCAGGATTTCTACAGCCGGAGCAATATCAAGTGTGTTTTTGCTTTTTAGGGGTTTGATATACCTCTATCGTGGCACATGTGGTGTTGGAAGATTCTTTGTGTGGAAAATCGAAGTCGTAGTGACCCCAGCAGATGATATGGTTATGATATTCGGTCGCAACGGTATAAAGTGCGCAGTATATGCAAGCAAGAGCTGTGATCACTTGCATCCCCAAGCAAGCTTTGAGCTGAAGGGAAGGAAGATTACAATGTGTACAATATACATTCTGTGGCCATTTTGCTAGGTAAGCCAATACATGGGAGCTATTTATTCTTGGGCTAGTCTCGTATAACCAGACCTTTTTGGTCGAGACCTGCCCATGAGGCCAGCCTGACATGACTAACAACATCTCATGTTGTTTCACATAGCATCAGGTTTTGGAGTGTGACAATATCACCACATCAACTGACTGAGAATCAACAAGTTAGCCATGGAAAAATCCAAAAGTTTTAAATGTCATCCTTGTTAAAAGTCTGTCATCACAGAGCTTTAAACTTTGACTCTGTTATTATGAAGCCAGGATTCTGTTATTGCTCTTTTCCATATCATTGTTTTTCTTAAAGTTAGGTCGTAATAAAGTAAGGTCTTATTAGACACAAACAAAGGCACATAAGTGGCCAGAAACCCTTATCAATTTTTAACCCAGTGAAAAATAAATGTTCTATAGTGTACTTAAATGTAACATACTACTACTAAGATAGCTTATCACCATGAGTGTGTGAATGTGGAGTGAATAAATAATGCTCTGAACATTGTAAAGCAACTTTTTTTTTTAAGTATTATTATTATTATTATTATAACCTTGGCCAGATACAGTTCAGTAACACACAATGATAGGCGATATATAGAAGGTTACCCCCCAAAACCTCATATGCTGTAGTGTTCCAAAAGAAAGCTGAAAACGAAATTGTAGTTTGTTATGCTTTAAGGAAATTGTTAACAGTAGGTGTTAATATAATGTCAATACATTTCTGTCTAAAAAATAATTTATTTTAGCAAGATTAGTGTTTAAGTATATGTCCTTCTGCTTTCCACTTGATTGAAAACAAAGTGAATAAGAGGAAGTCATTATTTTTCTCTCTCTCTCTCTCTCTCCCTCTAATTTAAAAAAGTATAATATTAAAAGAATAAAACAACAATCTTCTTTAATTGAATTGAGTGGGCACATTGCTCGAAAAAAGCATCTTTTTTCTCTCCTAATACTTTTTTTTACTTCAATCAAGACTAGGATAGATTATGTAAATGCAGTGGTAACTGTAATAGCTGATTCAAACCCTGAAGGTGTTTCTGAAGGCAAAAATGCAAGCAATCTGGTTTAAGTAAAGTGTGTAACATAATAAGGTGATTTTCTTTATTAAAAGTTTTTATTTGGCAACAATTTGTTTCGTAAACATAATTGAAAGGAGTTGAAGGACTTTTATTTTGATACGTGTGTTGCAATTGAGTCTGTTGTATGAGAGGGAACATAGGCGTAGCACAGATGTCTGATTGGCTGAATCTTTACATTTCATGTATTCTCAACAAACACATCGAAAAATAATTCACCCCCCTCGGCGTGTTTATGAAGGTCAAAACTATCAATCTAAATAAAAAAGTCTTTACAGCATCATGGTGTAAACATTTACTTTTTAAGCTCCAAAGTTGGCCATTTTTGACATTGGATAGAATGAGAATCTGCAACCTCACTTCTTGCAGCCAGATGAGGTATTACAGTTCAGTCACTTCCTATTTGCACTGAAGCAGGGAGAGCGGGGGGTTGCCCCTTGGTTTTGGTTCAGTAGTGAGGAATTGCTGTCAGAAGACGGACATCTGACTACCCCCAAGAAAAAGTTCAGCTGTATAATGTCCATTAAGGTTGTGTGGCAGATACTGAGTTTTTCGGCTGTATTCATTTCTCTTATCACAATGTCATGTTGGTTTCTAAACGCAAGATAATGAGAGAAAATAAAATAACTACCAATGAGACAGTTGTATTTGATGCGGACACATCAAATGGACAATGGACAAATGGAGCAGCTACAAAATATACCTAACAAAGTGGCCAGGGAGTGTATGATGCTTAGGTATTAAAAACTTACCCTCCGAAGGTGAAGATTTTGTGCTGCTATGGTCACACTGCCAGCAATAATGCCCTGTTTCAAGGGAAAATATCAAATATGTATTAATCCATCTTCTACACTCCAATTATGAAGGCTTATTAATATATTTAATATCTATTTAGGGTCACAGGAGTCTTCTGGCATTTTCTTTTTCAGCTCGGATGACACGAAATATACCTGGGAAAAATCACCAGTGCATTTAATGCTTCCTTGGACAACTTGGAGTTAAAAAAGTAACATTCTGCCAATATTTTCTATAAATTTTCACAACTTCGCTTTTGCTTATTATGGCCTAATATCCCCAGAATGAGGGGTGAGTGTACTATGGAGACGGTGTACTATGTGAGCTGCCCAAGTGAGGAGTTCTGTACCAGGAGGGAAACCTTGGGCTGGAGAACGTACCCCCTTAAGTGGTGAAGGGGTGGAAGGAGGGATTGTTTGCAAAAAGTTGATGTTGTCCCTTCTATTCTATTAGGTCATGTCTTCTATTCTGGAATATTAAAGATATGCGGGCCCATTTGATTGAATGGTTATTTATCAGCCAAGCTTCTCCCAAACTTATGTGAATACTGATTAAGCTAAATTGTTATATATTTTTTAGTTTTGGCTAAGGTCTAGGGCTGTACGCTTTACCTCCAGACATCTGGCTCTCGGACAATATTGTGGTTTTTAAAACCAGGTTAGAATTTTGGACATTTAGCTAAAAAAATAGCTTCAGATATCACATAAAAAAGGGTTTGAATGGCACTTACAACACCGGTGAAGGGAATCGTCAGGTATCCCATCAAATCGGCCTCTATTAAAGTTAAACAAAAGGGGATTCTGAAGAGCAGCAAATAAACAGAGAGCGCAATCTCTGCCGCCTGAGAGAAAAATCAACAACCAGCGTCATTCTAAATGCATACAGCGTATTCTCGAGAGTCCTAGAGTTCATTTTACCCCTAATATCTTTGGTTCTGCCTCCAAGAATTTGTATTTTTGTCGAAGGTTCTTCTGGAAGGTGATTTCCATCAGCGTTCCAGGCTCTCCGGAGACGCTGAGGGCTGAGGAAGAATCTCCCGGAGCCAACCTCGACTCCTCTGCCTCGACCTCGCCTGCTGCTTCAAACATCGTCAGAAAACCCGGTTCAGTAAAGTTTCACAAACTCGCTGTTTACGATATAACAATCGTACTCATCATTTTCCTCCGCTGGTCTTCACGGCGTCTCGTCAAAACAAGTTCGTGATTGAGACATCCAACGAAAGAGGAGATTGTGGGTCTGCTATGTGGGTTCCGGTATTTTCCCGCCCTCTCCCATCTGGAGTAGGGGTAACTACAAAACACTCGTTTTTTTATAAAACAAAATGGCTAACTTGAAAACAAACTATAAATGCAATAAGATGTTTGGTAAATTGTCTTATTTAAACAAAAAGCTTCAGTCAACCTTCATGGTCCTCTTTTCTGAATATTTATCAAATATATATCAAAGAGGCCACAAGTTACATAATCACCATGTTTAACCGAAGTTTAAAAGATGACCATGTTGCTTATTCATGTATCCACCAGAGTGTGTTTTACATCATCATTTAATGAGCTTATTAAACATGTGTTTCATTCCATCAGTTTAAATTAGGGGTCCTTAATTTATTTTACCCAAGGGCCAAATTGGAAAAGACAAGAAAGATGGATAATGGTATGACTATCCAAAAGTCTGTCTTGTTTTACTGTCCATTAAATACCAACCCAGACACACGGCAGTTCGTTATAGAGTCACAAAATTGAAATTATTGATTCGTGCTCAGGTCAAACACAGTTTTTTTTCATGGCTCTCAGGATGAACTTGAATCCTATTAGGTGTACCAAACAAGCCTGGGATGGCTAGTTTTTTTTCTGTCCACTTGACACACACTATATCCCTAATGTAAATTTAATGGTAAACATGCATTTTATTTGTATGAATGGTAAAACTGCATAGAAAAATCTCAAATTTTACATGTGGAGAGGACTGGAGTGATTCACATGTTAAGTCTTTGGGAAGATGCAACCTTCAATTCATAGAGATAAAGCAGAGAGGGTAACGCTGGCCCTGGTGCAAATGTTGCATTGTAGCAGCCTTCCAGATCATGTAAAAATTTCAGCGCCTGTGGAAGTTAAAATGTGAATTACTTTGTAATTACTTTAACTTTTACAATACAGGATTCAAATTCCTGCTCTCGTGCATCAAGGCTCTATTCTTGGACGATGCTCAGGATTTGTGTACAATATTTGAGACTCTTCTGGGCATACTAGGGTTCTCTTTTGCTCCGAATCTAATCCCTTTTTTTTTTTCCTTGATAAGATACAATTTAGTTCAGTTACCTCACTGTCATGTTTTCACACTGTCAAAAAGTAGTTTTGCTCTGTAAATTAATGAAAGAGGTCCTTTTATTAATAGTAACATGCAAAACTGCCCTCAGTTCTCAGGAAGGTGTATGGCAATGTTCCAATATTTTCCCCAATTTCGATTTTTCTAAAATCTCATCAGGAGCCTGATTGATTAGAGCAAAACAAGCTTGCTCTGTATTTGACTTGTAAATTTATCTTGGAGAGCACAATCGTCCTTACTCAACCTTGTCAAGATTGCACTGTTTTTGTGCATGTTTAAAAATATGTTATTTATCTGACAATACATTACAATATAAATTCTTTTGCAACTGTTTACATTATTTCATAAACAAATCAGGTAGCCTAATGTTTATTCAGAACAACCTGTATTATTTTAAATGTTGATATATCTTTTTAAAGATCAAAAATGCAAGGTTCTGTTTTAGGAAGTGTTTCATTTCGTCCAGAAGTTGGAGCTAAAAACCACACAGATGTATTTTTAGGAGTTTGACTGGTTTTTTTGTTTGTTTTTTTGCACTATTGTGAAAAGCTTTTACTGGCTGTAAAGCATTCCATAACTTACATTTGGTGCCGTTTTAAAATGGGCAACACACACAAAACACATCATGGTATTTTTATATTTATTATTCATATCAAACTAGACATTTATAGCACAAGTGCAGGTTCTGATCACATTATAATTAGTCATGTCTGTTTTACGTACACATAAAAAAAAGAATATCACAACAATTTTAAAACCTCATTATGATTTGATAAAGACAAACATAGTGCAAGCAGCCAAATTCCCTTTAAACACAGCCAGTATAATGAAAGTCCTTTAGAAAAGAGACACAATTGTTTGACTTCAAAATAAAATGCATTAAATCCATTATCACAAAACATCCTTGATGGAACTCATAAAAAAGCTCATCCTCTCAAGAAATAGTACCAGATTGTTGAACGTTTTTTGGTTCAGTTAAATGTGAGATTGATGTCCAGGCTGTTTGTTTTATATAAACATATACATCAAAAAAAGTGTTGGCAACATTTTATCATTTTAGAAATTCCATCCTGCAAACAAAACATTGCTTGTGTAATTCTACTCTTGAGTAACATTCACTTACAACACACACACATCATTAATACAATTTCTGTAAAATGCTTGTTCCCTCATAAGCTAAAGCTTTAAAGGGTTTTATAGTGACTGGTAACCACTGGTCCTTCTTTTCCGGCTGATGAGGTAAGCAATGACTACAATGATGATGAGGATGATGAGGATGATGCCAACCGCGAGGGGAACCCGGTAGTCTGGTTGATCAGCCTTGCACAGATCAGCTGTTGTACAAACAGAAAAAAATTAATTCATGCATGAAACAAGAAAAAAAATCACTTCTCAAGTTACAATGACATTTATTCAGTCAATTAACAAAATGTTCATTTTGTTTTTACATTCTGTATTTAAAGATGCCGTATCATATATACTTGTCTTTTCAGACATTTCTCACATGGTTTAGTGTTGTTCCCTCATCAAAACAATTTTTTGTGCCAACAAGCAAAACCCACCAGGGGGGATGGCGGAATCTTGGCAGGGGTTGGAACAGGGGGCCATTTGAGGTAATTCATAAACATTTTTATGTTCAATACTGGATTTTGAAGTTATTAAAACTGCAGTGATTGTCTAGAGGGGTCAAATATTTATTATACATCATTTAAAAGTAGTGCATGATATGATACCTTAACCGTGAAAAATAAAGTTAATATGAAAATATGAAAAGTTAATTCATATGTTTATTTAAAACAAAGATTTATTTCTTATTTAAAATTTATTTTAATGCTTAGTAGAGAAATTCCATTCAACATACAGTTCAGTTTGGAGGATAAGTCATTAAAAATGTCCACTATAGTGAAATTATCTTTAAACTTGCAATGTTTTAATGAAAGCTCTAACCTTGTTTCTCAACCTACTTTGTGCTTGTATTGTAAAGGGAAATATCTTAGTTCAAATTCATAAACAAGAATGTAATTTTAGGTAATATTCTATTGTTTTTGTTCCTATTTCCTGCGAATTGTCTCTGTATTGTAAAATGAAAAAAAAAAGACGAAATAAAGTTTAGAAAATAAAAATGTAAAAGCCATGATTTATATTACCATACCTTGATTAGTAGAACAAAGACACAAGACTTTAACAATTGAATAAGTTAAAGGCTCCTACAAACATGTATTTTCCATTTGGGTAAAATAAATTAAAAAAACTGAAAATTCACACATGACTACTAATCATGAGAAACTACTAACACAACCTTGTGTGTAAAAGTAGTGACCTGTATTGGAGTTTGTTGGTGCTTTTATACTTTATGAGAACTAGCTTGCTCTCTGGCTTGTCCTACTGGTTCATTTGCATTCTTACATCTGCTAGTGTAGCAAGAAATATTTAGGACAAAAGTTAAACAGAAACTTTACCCAAGTACTATTTCAAACAAGCGCAGTGTACTTTAGTAAAGGCTGACTGAAGAGTCGGCCACTCACCCGTTCCGAATTTATTGTCCTTGATTTCAAACGCTTGGACCTGGCTTCCAGTTAAATCCAAACTCACACCGCTTCCCATGTTCACACTCTCTGTTTTGCAGGAGTACGAGTGGCCCGGGGCAGCTGCGAAGAGCTCCACAGACTTGTTTGTCCCAGATAAAGTTTTTAAAGCTTCATAGACATAAATAAAATAAAATTTTCATTAGATATTCATCATACAAACATTCGTTTATCCTTGCACTGAAATCATCTGTCAGAGATACTTTTTCTAAACTTGTCATGAAAATAGATAGCACTGAACCAGAACTATTATGTTGCAACTTATTTTTTCTCCATAATAGGCCTAACTTATTACAAGTTAAAAGAAACATAACATGAGAAGATCTTTTGAGTTTATCACTCTGGGTTTTACTTCCGTGTTTTTTCTTGTCAACATTTTCTGTCAAACTGGTTGAGCCGCATTGTCTTGTGTCCGTTTGCTGAGCATGGCTATTAATAACCTTACTTATCTGAGCAACCAGTAGGCTTGATTACATCGTTCAAATGATTACTGGCTAAATATATATTTTGAAATTTATACCTTATCTACATGAGCACAGTACCAAACTTACTGAACATTCTGTCAAGTAGAAAATATGCTGCTTCTGTGTCTGAACAAGGGCAAAAAGCATAGAAAACAGCCCACTAGTGCGGATAAGACCTGTTAAAATTATGAAGGAAAGTATTAACTAAATTAATTAAAGCTAAAAATAAGTCCTTACAGCTCAAGATTGCTTTGTTCTACTGTAAATGAAAGTCCAGATGAAAGAACATTTACCTCCAGTTTTGAACGCATAAGTCAATTGGAATGAAATGATCTCAACGTAGACCTTTTTTGCGGTGTCATTCTGAAAATAAAAAGTAATCGGTTTAAAATGCATTGTGTTACAAAACAAGACTCAAACATGAATGCAAAATTGATCTACTTCTCCATTACGTCTGTTGCCACAAATAAATTAACTTTGATTAAAAAAAATAATACAATGCTTTGTAATGCAGTGGCTGCAATAATTTATGTTATAACAAATTCTTAGACTCACATGCAGAGCCTTTCTCCCTCTTCAAATGCCATCTGCTTGCTGTTTTCTCTTTAATTTAACAGCAAAGCCCCTTCACCTCTCTATTATCAAGGTCCCTTCCTTAGATGGCCTGCCTTTTACCCTTTGCAAATCTTTAAAAAAGAAACATCTTACTTTCTATTCAATAAAAGACCCTCGGCTGCAAAATCAGCATTTAAGCTCAAAGTTTATTTGAGACAGGAACAATGCTGAAAACCATTTTAGATGCTCTATTACATACAAGCTTCTAGCTATGGGCTAATCTGCTAATAATAATTCTATTAATAAAATCGACTGAAATTTATCTTAAAATTAAACCACTTGATAAACTAAATGACATACCCGGTTGTATAACTTCTCCTTCTTCGAAATATAAGTTTATGTTTATCTTATACAGTTAATTAGATACAGTTAAGAAGCTAAGTGTCTTAAAATTACCTGGTAACACGTGCATTTAAACTGCATTAGAAGAAGATATAAAGGAAAGTTCAACTGTGGACACTGCCTGGTGGACAGAGTGGGCTCTACTGAGCTACACCTGCACTTTTACAATACTCTGTACACGCACGTATATCATGGACTGTAATTGAAGCAGAAGCCAATGAACTCTGGAGGTCGGAATGTGTCATAAGAGGTGTAAAAGATGAAGAGACACAGTTTGCAATCGGACGAGGGAGGATGCAGCACTTGTCCCAGCACCAGAGAACCAGCTGATGATGGACGACCAGAACTTTGAGAACTTTTTGAGAACTCATGCTTTAAGAACCAACAACAAACTTTATTCTACACTGGCTGAGTATGTTTTACTTCAGGATGAATATTATATTTAGTAATTTCATTGATTAAATAGATTGCAATCACAGACTATACAGTTTGATTTAAATTGTTTTAAGACTTTGAGACAAAAAAAAAACATTGAGAGAACAGACCACAAAGTGTGAAATTAAATACTTAAACGTTAAGGCAGATTCAACTTTCTTAATCTAACCCGATAAAGTAAAGACCAAATGTTTGGACACACCTTCTCATTAAAAAATTTGTCTTAATTTTCATGACTATGAAAATTGAAAATGGTAGATTCAGACTGAAGGCATCAAAACTATGAATTAACACGTGTGGAATTGTTTACATAACAAAAAAAAGTGTGAAACAGCTAAAAATATGTCATTCTAGCTTCTTCAAAGTAGCCACCTTTTGCTTTGATTACGCTTTACACACTTTTGCCGTTCTCTTGATGATCTTCAAGAGGTGGTCTCCTGAAATGCTCTTCTCTTCTCAGGAGAGCTCTGTCAGGTTTAATACGTGGGATTTCCTGCCTTATAAATGGGGTCGGGATCATCATTTGTGTTGCGTAGAAGTCAGGTGGAGACACAGCTGAGAGTCCCACTGAATAGATTGTTAGAATTTGTATTATGCCAAGAAAAACGCAGCTAAGTAAAGAAAAAGCAGTGGCCATCACTACTTAAAGAAATGAAGGTCAGTCCAAAAACATTTTGAATGAGAAGGTGTGTCCAAATGTTTGGTCTGTACTGCTTACAAAGTAAAAAATGATAAATTATAAACATGGCTACTGTACCATATCCTTACTTCATTCATGCTACATATGTTGATTCTCTAAAGTAGGTCCTCTTCTAGGGGCAGCCGAGTAAGTTTACTACTCAGCTCAGTTTTGTGCTCTTTATTTGGGATTTCACCTAAAGATAATATTGCTAAATATTCTAGCTTTTTGAGATATCTACTTTGGGTAACCATGGACTCCTCCTTTTGGATTTGACTTAAAAAATGTTAAAGACTTACATTTCTCATTTTTCATGAGAGCAAAGATCATCTATCTCCATTGTTTCCACTATTTTGGAAGTAGCTATATTATAATATATTTTTTTTGCAGTTTTTCCTTTACATTGATCTTAAATAATTTGACCGTGATTGAGGGAATCAATTCATTTTGGGATTAACTACAACCAGAACCAACTTACTTTAAATAGGTCTCAAACGTTTGCGAAACTGGCTGTTTAAAGGTTTAACCCCTTGAGACCCTGGTCCATGTCAATAGACTTCTCATTTAAACCGTTTTTGCTTTTTGCTCTTAAAAAAGTTCCCTCACATTAAATACATTTTTCCAGACATCTCAACCTTTTATGTGCAGTAAAAGTAAAAGAGCTCAGTTAATTGTAATCTGAATAAGGGAAACTTTCTTTTTTAAACAAATGTTTTTTGCAAATACAAGTTCTACCCCTCAAGCTTCAAAACTCGTAAAATGACATCCATTTATCATAAATCTGAAATGGACAAACATAACAACTAAAGAGTTTGACTTTATAATAATAAGCCTAGACTAGATAAACAATTTCCTTTTTGTATTTTTGAGACTTAACTGAAATAATTCAGGTCTGAAAGAGTCAACAAATAAAGACACCATCAAAAAGTTGAACAACGAATCATTTCTTAGTAAGTTACACAAACACTATAAGAGACTCTGACCCTTCATTTACTGTGACTCATTATCTACATAATATAGGCCATGCTATCTGACACTGGTGCATCCCTTTTATTGCTAAGATGCTTGTCAGTAATTTAAATTTAACTTTTTCCTAAAGTGTCGTTTTACAACACACCAACACTGAATCACACAACGCATGTACAGTGTAGGAGGCTCAGTACCTTTTCAAAAATACTACTTTTAACAATCAAAGGGGAAAAATTAGCTCGAATTAATCATCAGAATATGAATAGAGTAAGTTTATAACCAAACTCACATTCAGAAACGTCAGGGATATTTGACCTTCATCAAACATGAGATTCAAGGTAGCCTTCTTGTCCTCACAAGTTCCATTTGACAAAGTTTTATTTGGCTGAACAATGAACACACCATTAACCTAGTGAAAAAGACAGAAATGGTTCCCAATGACTTGCACTTGAATTGATTTTCAGAGTAAGATTGTAATCGTTTGAACCTTACCTCACTGCTGTTCACACGGATCCCAGCTGCAAAGTTGGCCATTAAACAGGTTTTGCCCCCTGCACTGACAATGTATTTCCCCATGGTCTTGTTTGTGGTTGGCGTCGGAGATGGGACTGGGGTGGTTGTTGGTGGTGGGGTAGTGGTTGTCGTCGGAGGGGTAGTGGTTGTCGTGGGAGGGGTGGTGGTTGTCGTCGTAGGGGTAGTGGTTGTCGTCGGAGTAGTAGTGGTTGTCGTCGGAGTAGTAGTGGTTGTCGTCGGAGGGGTAGTGGTTGTCGTCGGAGGGGTAGTGGTTGTCGTCGGAGGGGTGGTGGTTGTCGTCGGAGGGGTGGTGGTGGTTGTCGTCGTAGGGGTAGTGGTTGTCGTCGGAGGGGTAGTGGTTGTCGTCGGAGGGGTGGTGGTGGTTGTCGTCGTAGGGGTGGTGGTGGTTGTCGTCGTAGGGGTGGTGGTGGTTGTCGTCGTAGAGGTGGTGGTGGTGGTGGTGGTGGTTGTCGTTGTAGGGGGGGTGGTGGTTGTCGTCGTAGGGGGGGTGGTGGTGGTCGTTGCCGGGGGGGAGGATGCCACCAAGACTACTGGAAGAGTGATGTTTGCTGAGCTGAGAGCTGTGGAAAATAAGTCAAATATAAAGGTGAATTTCTGAAAAGTAAAAGTCCATTTTTTGTCTCATTTCTGAAAGAGGAAAGTGTAGATTCTATTGATGTGATATTAACAGAGTGTAACATTTCAGGATTTTATTACTTGAACCTGTGTGTTTGTCTTGCTTACTGAGGTTAATGACTGAAAATTCACTGTCCAAATCACTGAAAATTTTACTATTTTACCTCGTAAAAGGTTTCATGAACCTTTAAATCAGTGTACAGTCTGAAGACCATCACACACCTATTTATATAATCAGTGTGAAATTATTCATCCATGCATATGTACATCGAGTAAAAAATAATGGGCGTGGATGCAAGTTCACACTGCTCTGCCATGCTTGGTTTTGCAGTGCATGATCTCACAGTCAACCAATGACAGCTTCATCGTCTGATAAAAAATGTTCAGAAGATTATCAAGACTTAAAGGAGCAACTAGGTGGTGTTTGATACATACTATTGCATAAACTCAAGACAGGAAGAATAAAAAGAGGTTTACGGAAGAGAAGACAGACATCATGCTGGTGTCTGACCATGTAGAGTAGTTGGATAAGTGCAAAAGGTTTATAAAAACATGGACAAAAGGGAGGAAGTATGGCGTGGCGTTGTCCTGGATTTGGGGATCGATGGTTTCACTTCTTGGACTTTTGTTGATGTTTCAGTGTAATCCAAGGGCAATGAAAGTCACTACATCAACAGAGGTGTGAAGCCTGTGCTAAAGCCCCCTACATAGAAGCTGGTGTGGAATTGCATTTACATAGGTGTGTGGTAGTCTTGAGTTGGTAAGTTATGCAATCATGGCTAGAACAGGTACCCACACGACAGTCATTGAAATCCTCCAAAAGATGGTCAAGATATGTATTTGCATGATCCTGATGAATTAATGAATTTTATATATTGGATGAAATATCTTAAGCACAGATGGATTCACATGCAATAGTGTTGCAGCTTAGGGCTTGCAACATTTTTATTACTTTGTAGCGCTTTGGGCAGCCACTCTTCGGTTTTTGGTCGCCCGAAATAAATGTAGGTAGCCCGAATAAAATCAAGAACTAACTTTTCTTAGAGAAAAGATAAATCAGTGACTGCAGGTGCAGGTAGACTCCCATTTTGTGCATGTTTATGCAGTTTTAACACATTGACAAAACCACTTGCTGATTGGACAGTTCAGTTTTTAGTCTTGCATGTTGACAAAATTCCCCATTTGTGTACATTTTCTCAAAAACCAGGAAGTGCAAAACACATTTTGGAAGTAGCACGAACAGTCAATTGGCACAAGGAGGTGTCTCTATTATGAGAGTTCCACCCTTTATAAAGCATCAGTTCGCCCAGTATCATTGAACATTCAACAGCAAAAAAACCCTTTACCACCCTTTCACCTCACTTTAGGGGGGTTCTTCGGGCTTCAATCATTCCTGAGCCTGAGGCTCTCCAATGGACAGCTTGCCTGGTATGCATTTATACACACCAAAATTTGCTTGGGTTACCAAGTCTAATTTATGCAAATGCACCCGTATGACGTTAAAAAAAATCTCATTATAAACTAATCGAATGGTTCAGGCAGTCTTCAGCAGAATGAAATCAGTGTGTATGCTTTATTGATGTTCCAAAATTCGGAGACATTTAATTTTGTGATAAACATCAGTTTGTGTGAAAAAACGCTCTAAATATATATTTGTAAAAACTATTCCAATTATTTTAGACCCAATAGTTTAAAAGCATCTTCCTAAAATGATGTGTCATCGTTTTTTAGAGATAAACATTGTATGTAGATTTCTAATTTTTTTTTATGCAAATCCAGCTCCATTTTGTTGAGCACATGGAGGACAGAGGTCATATTTTCAAGCATTCACTTCCTCCCAAGCACGAGCTCACAAGTAGGCTACACAAACATCAGGTTGAAAAACAGGGAAATGTGATACGTTGCGTTTACTTCACTCAGACTCACATGACATTTCATTTGGGAGTTCTGAAGCACAATGGGAGAGTGCTGACAAAGTAAAGTTTTGAATGAATCGAGTCAGTGAGCTTGCTTGGTTTTAGTGCAGCTGTCCAGTTATATTAGCATTACATTTAAACATCTAGCATTTTAGAAATTATATGTTGAGCAAATCAATTATCCCCATTTGTGACTTAAGTGCATAAAGTATACTGAATGATTTACATATTTGTGACTATTTTATCATTTAAATTTTGTACAATCATGCTAGTTACTTTGTTTCATCTTGTGTGATTCATCTGCGATTTGTTTTTTACAACACTTTACATACCGGATTGTATTTTATACCGGATTGTATATTGGTTTTTAAGTCACATCAATCAATGCTTATGATGTATGATTATATGATTGGTTCAAATTGTGCTAGGGTTTGAATCTACACATAAATTAGAGGGATGATAAAAATATCAGCCTGACATTTTTTAGGTGTTCTGTTGAAGAGAGGTAAACATACATTTTTTCACCGGAATGAATTATTAAGGCTAGGCATGTACATATCTTAAGTGGTGTAGGTTATATATGCCATAATTTAGATTTAATTCTGTGTGGTGATCATGAGTAAAAATACTGTTACAAAAACGAGTAACGTTGCGAAATTAGTTAAAGCACCATTAGGTGAACGCAGTATGATCTACGCTAATTGATTGAGGAGAATATTTTACATGCAGTACATTAAGACTATTTTACAAGAAAAATATATGCTGCTGGACAAAATACATTCAAGCTCAGTCTGGTGAGAGGCAAAATGAAAGCAAATTGCAAAATTAGTTGGCTAAAGTCACATTTTTTAAGGACTCACTCTAGAATAATGCAAATAGAACAATTTTCCAATTATACTCTCATAATAAATTAATTGATTTAATCAGGACACCTCCTCATATGCTTCTTTTCTCAACTATTTTAAAGCCCTTCTCGAAAACAAGTCTTAACGTTGTGCTAATACTCAACAATATGCTAACCTCAATAGCGCCTGACTTATTACAAAAACACCATATTTTCTGTTCTCTGAACTTCATGAAATCGACCAATAAGACCAGATATTCACTCTTTGTTATTTTAAAAACAATTAATTAATTTACATTAAATATCCAATAATTAATCCTTCATTGATTATTGGTAAACTAACCTGTTGCAGCGAAGAAAATCGCGATGAGAGCTAATGCGCGTGTCATTTTCCACTCTTTTTTTCGTTGTCGCTCGACGAACAAAAACAGCTAGATCTAGCGTCAGCTGTAGACTGGCGTTTGCTGAGTTTGGACGCTTGTTACTCTGAACACTTCTGCTGAAACGAAACCACTGATTAAAAAGAGGAAGGACGTTCAACCAGAGCTTGTCCAATCACAGTTTTACAGCCTCTCTGAAATATAATCCAGAAGAGTTCTGCCCTGTGGAAACTCAAAGTTAAGTCTTTCCCTATTAGAAAGGCAGATAAAAAGATCTATTTTCCGATTTTCAACCTTTAGACAGTTTGTCCTTTTTTTCGTTTGTGTAGTAGAATAACAATTTTCTATTCTATGCAGTAGACAAACCTGTATGTAAACTTGTATGTACTTTGTTGCTTGTTTGCTTGTTTTTACTTTCTTTTCAGTAATGTTACAAATTTCCTTCCCGCAAATCTATTGTGACTTAAATATTCCAACATTGTCTTTCGGAATGCTACAGTCCTTTTCTTGATAAATGGCTTCCAGTCAGAAGTTTAGAATTGAAATTCAAGAAATTCCTTTGCATGAAAACAACTTAAATTAGTGTCATAAAACATTAGATAAAATATTTGTTTTACAAGAAAATAACAGTTTTAACCAATCTTTCACAAACATATTCAGCTATTTGCACTCTACCACATACAAAATCCCTAAATTATTCTCATGAATATTGAGTAGGGTTTAGATCCAGACTGGCTACACTACTGCTAACAAAACCCCTGCTGATACACTCCTTTAAAATTTCAATCTGCCATCTTCAGTGACTCGTATCTCTGAGAACTGCTCTTAAGTTGCGCTTGATGAAACCTTTATTGTTGAGACACTAATGTTCTGGTTGCAATAAAAAAATCTATTGTTTGTCCTTATACATATTCTGAATACATATTCAGAAAATTGACTTCGTTTGGGGGCATCACGATGGCGCAGTGGGTAGCACAGCTGTCTCAGTAAGAAGGTCGCTGGTTTGAGTCAGTTGGCATTTCTGTGTGGAGTTTACTTGTTCTCCCCGTGACCGCGTGGGTTTACTCCAGGTGCTCTGGTTTCCACCACAAGTCCAAAGACATGCAGAATATGTGAATTTAGTAATCACAGTTGTCCATAGTGTATGAGTGTGTGTGGATGTTTCCCGGTGGTGGGTGCAGCTGGAAGTGCATCTGCTGTGTGAAACATAGGCCAGACGAGTTGGTGATTCTTTCCGCTGTGGCGACCCCTGAAATTAAAGGGACAAAGCTGACAATGGATGGACTTGAGTTGAATTTTAAAAACTTTAAAAACCAATATGGGTCACACTAGGATAAATTTTATTTGTGTGACTGGGCTAAAAAAACTCCCTACTCCTGGGATTGACCATTTTAAAACAAAAAGGTTATCCTTGTTGTATTTTTGAGTGACTCTTGATTGAAAGCTATTTTGTGCATCCAACTGAAGAGTTCTTGAAAAAGTAAAGAGGTTTTTTAATCTTTTGAGAAAAGTAACCCACTTTAATGCAGACTTCTCAAAAGTACCTTAACAGACAGAAACTTAAAACCAACAAACACTTAAAAACAGATTTAGTCAATAAAAAAGTCCTTCAGTTTTGCTTTGTAACTTTCCAAACTAGGTGCTAAACAAACATCTGGAGGCAGGTAATTCCAAAATTCCAAAATCTGTCCCACCTCGACTTCAGCTTGGTACGAGTTACCTCCAGAGTCCCCTTCGTAACTGACCACAACACCATTACAGAAACAGCATGAGACATTATTTCAGAGATGTACTCGGGGGTTTGATCAGTCATGGCCTGATATACGAATAACAAAACCATTAAACGAATCCTTAACTGAACTGGAAATCAATGCAAGGAGGCCAACACTGGGGTAATGTGCTCAGATTTCTTTACCCTAATGTGCAGTCTCGCAGTAGCATTCTGCAACAGCTGGAGTCTAGTGATCTACTGTTTAGGGAATTGAGTACAGCCTGTTACAGTAATTCATCCGTGATGATATGAATGCATAAATTACATGTTCAGGTCAGCAGAGGATAAAATGGGCTTCAGTCTGGCAATAACGCGAAGCTTATTAAAACTGTTTATTACTGCTGTATTCATTTGTTTAGTAAAACTCAGGTATGATGAGAAACAGCTTGGCTTGGAACCAAGTTCCAAGTTCCTGAATAATAAATACTTTCGGAGTCCCAAAGACAATCATTTCTGTCTTTTCTTTATTCAGTTTTTAGAAAGATAAAGCTTAGCCATTTTCCTGTCTGCTAGACAGGCATCAAGACTCACTAGCCTTCAGAGGAAAGTACAGCTGATTATTGTCAGAGTAGCAATGAAAATAGATATTATGACTTCTCATAATATATCCTAAAGCTTTAATGTACAGATTGAAGAGTAGAGAACCCAGGATTGAGCCCTGCAGAACTCCGTAGACAAGAGGCTTAGATGAAGATAAACTTGTGTCATACTCTACAGAGAAAATATGCTCACTAAGATATGAATCAAATCACATCAGTGCTGTGTCACAGATATAAAAAACGTTCTCAAAGCACCAGAGCAGAAGATTTAAAATGGCAAAGTTCCCCAGATCGATTGCAAACAAAATGTAGCAGTCTGAAAACTCACAGTACTGAGACTCACATTGAACTCATAAATATATATCATGCAAGACTCATCAAATTAGCACCTCTAAACATAAAATTAAAAAGTATGAAAGTCCTTTATAATGTGCACTATTTTAAGTTTCATCTTTTTTTTTTATTTGGCTTTTTATGTATATCATTGTGTATTGTTGTGCCTTGTGACCAATTGTTTTGTTCTTGAGTGTCATTAGGACAACCATATCAGCAACGTAGTGCAAACAAATCTAATCAGGTCACGTCTTGCTAACACTCCCTCTCGCTGGTCTTGTTTTTAAACATATTACATAAATCATGAATAAAAAAAATCTATTGATTGATTTATATTTGCCTCAACAACACAGACTCGTTTAAATCACTTCATAAATTGATCTCAGCAGGAAGTTGTGTTTTTGCTGTTAATCATGTGACAAACGGAGGAAGTAAAATATGACTCATGCACACCATGGACAACTGTTAAGAGTGGAGCGATAGGCAGAACTTGGTGTAAAAATGTCAAAGTGTGTAACTGTGTTTTTTTCTGTTAAAAGAATACACAGAGAAATACTGAAATGTGATATCCTTGGCATGCTGGGACCTGTTTTACAGTAACCTCAGGATCTTATGACTCAAAGAACAAAGTGAGGAAGTTCTTAATATGTGGAAAAACCGGTCATCGAAATGCTGAGAAAACAAGTTGCATTCCTCCTTTAGACAGAAGTCACATGTTCTTTTTCTTAATATCAATACAGGCTTGGGTGTTCAGGAATTTAGAGTAGACGTGTCTCAAAAGCATGCAAAAAGAAAGACTCTCTGGACGTTTGGGACGGGAGTGAAAACAGACATCAAGCCCTCCACTGTCAAACACGCTCACAGAGAGGCACTTTTATCATTGTGTCGACCTAGATTAAACTTATATCATTGACAGCGTGCAACACAAGCATGTCCAAAGGTCAGCTGCACTTGATAATAGCACAGCTTTGGAGGTCTTCAGTGATAAAACACTGGCTGTTCCAGTTTAGAAATAAACTTTTAAAACCAGAGAGTGTTTGCGCTTCCTCCTGAATAGATTCCAACGTTTCAACTTCAGATAAAAAACACATCTTCCCCACCTTACAACGTTAAAACATTAGACATTGCACAGTAAATACATGAGCAAAGATATCTCAACAGACATGAAACATCAAATAAAGATTTTCACCATGTCTAAATGGTGTCGTTCAGAAATTGTGAGACAAAATGTTCAATAATCTTTTTCAGCTGAACCATAAATATGTTTCTTTAAAATGTTTCAATTAACGGTGTAACAAATTGCATATTGTCTCTCCCCTAATGTAAGTCGCTTTGGACAAAAGCGTCTGGCAAATGCATAAATGTAAATGTAATTATGTGTCTTCTTCTTTTGAGACGAGGTTCTACTATCAGGATACGTTTTTGCCCCTTATTCCTCAATTTATTCAGAGAATGTGCAGCTGATTTGTTTCCTCGCTCATGCAGTGATATATTGATGTTTGTATGCAAATATGCCTCAAGGTTTCAAAAGCGATTTTGAGTTGTTGATGTAAAACAACTGCTTCTCAATCAAAAATAAGTTATACGTTTTCAAAATGACTATGAACTTCGATCACCTTTTGAAAAACAGAACTTCCTTGGGACACAAGGTGGCACAAGTCATCTTTATCACATGAAGTCAGCCTGAATGGACGGAGTCAATAGAATCTGTCAAGAGGTAACCTACTGCTTTCCATGTGACATAATGTTGTACAAATAATGATATATCAAAATGTTTGACTTTTACATTTGGTACAATGCTATATTCTATTGATGGAAACTGCTGTTTTACGAGTACAGTTACAAGTAGTCAAGGATAGATTTCCTTAACAGTAAAAAGTTAGCTTGTTTGTAAGGTTAACGATTGTCTTTTAAAACATTTTAAATGTATAATTTAAAAAAAATCCTTAAAAAAGCACATTTGTGAAGAAAAGTAAAGAGCGAATGTGCAGAGTGAATGTAGAGAGCAAGCTTCTGATTTTTTATTGCATGAAATAAACGGAACACATGGACATTAACATACTTCAATGTAAGTAAAAAATTGTATACAGAAAGCATGGTATGAAAAGAAAGAAAATCAAATAAAAACAACATCACTATAGTTTAAAAACAACTAGAGGGAATAAAATTAACGCCTTACAGAGGTTAAAATATTCAGTAGTTCTTTTTACTATATATTTTTTAGTTTCTTTCCATGTATTTAGTACGGATTGTCGAACTGCGTGGCTCTCATGTAGCATCTGGCAAGTAAGAATATATGCTACATTAAAATGTTACCGCTGCCCACATAGAAAATATTATGTGGTCCAGCTCTGGTAAAGTACGGAAGTGAATTAGTCATTCATTCATTCATCTTCATGTCGGCTTGTGAAGTGAATGTCAAGTGAATTATGGTACACATAATGACCAAGTTTTGATATCAGACAAAGGACAAGGCTTTGTCTGGCTCGAGTCTTAGCCAAGATAATCACCACTTGGCCAAAGATATCATGATAAATACATAAAATTCTGACTAATATCATAGTGTTGTGCATAATTTATCGTGTCCTTTGCATGGTGTTTCACAGAAATAGCTTACTGTATTTAAAAAAATTATTTTCCAATATTATATATGTATATATATATATATATATATATATATATATATATATATATATATATATATATATATATATATATATATATATATATATATATATATATATATATATATATACATAATATTGGTACGCGTGGGCCAAGCTAATAACACAGAATATGAGCAACGTTTAAAAAAAAAACTTTACTTGTTGGTTTGAAGGCTCATCTGAAAACAAAGACAAAGAACAACTAAAATTGGGTTTAAAGCAGCCTTCCTTCACTGACTTC
This sequence comes from Danionella dracula, assembly GCA_900490495.1. Lineage (NCBI taxonomy): Eukaryota > Metazoa > Chordata > Actinopteri > Cypriniformes > Danionidae > Danionella > Danionella dracula. The sequence continues at coordinate 1,400,164 of UELW01000146.1, forward strand.
AACACGTTTGATTTAAAGAACAAATTTGATATTTGAGGGTACTCGGATTAATATGAAATAATAAAAATAAAAATGTGATTATGTGAAATCAAATGAGGGATATGAGACAGATTTTTGGGTTGAGTTTGTTCTTTATGACAATTTATTAACATTTTTTTTATATTATATATTATAATTTTAATATTAACATTTGAATAAAATAGTAATACACTTTCAGAAAATACATTTTTACTTTATACTTCTGTTATTTTTTGTAATTTTGATGTAAATTGTTTTTTTTTAGATTAACACAGGTTAAACAGTAAAAGGTAAACTATTAATGTACACTATTGCTTCAATATAAGTTTTATTTCAAGTACAATACTGTTATTTCTAGCTTTCTCTTGTGTACAAAATACTCAACGTTAGGAAATACCTTAATTTAAAACTAGAACCGCATAAAATGGCCACGAAGAAGACGTGACCTCTGACCTCACGTGTTGCGACCACGTGACTGAGCTTGTAACGCAGGTGTGAGGCGAACTTCAATTGTTGGATATTCGCGAGTTTGGGTTTATCTCTGGGTTTCTTGCTCTTGGGTGAGTGATTTAAAGCTTTTTCTCTAAATTAATCACCAGCTAGAAGTTATTTGAGGTGTTTCGTCGAAGTTTCAGATTCTCATATCGTAGTTTCATAATCGCGTGTAACGAAAACTCGAAGGGCCGCACGTGACGCTAAAGTTAACTTTAGCGATTATTTAAACGAATATTTGTTACGAAATACTGGTGCATTTATGAAATTGACTTTAAATAATTGATTTAAACTGCTTACACTAGAATTCGCACCGAAATGACGTTGATTGAATGCGGAGTGTTGCATTCATATAACGTCGCATAATGTTGTTAAGAATTAACGTCACGTTTAACATTAATCTTTCAACGTGAAATTATCAATTAACATTAAACGTTACTTTACGAGATAAGAGTTGCGTTTCTCACTTGGAAACGTGCTGTTTTTTTCACTTTTACATGCAGTGATGTAACTTTTGTGTTTATAATTGTCGTGTGATATCTTAGTTAGTTTGAAGTTGAAAATGCGCGCAGCATAGGTAGTCAAAAACAATATAAGTATTTTATTTTTTCGTCGTTCTCTTCTGTCTGAGACTTTAATAATTTGAGCTGTTTGTGATTCTGTTGTTCGCTAGTGACTGACAGTTTAATGAAGTTAATCTTTTGTCCGCTGGGGGGCGCAGTCAGACCGTCTTTAAAGCTTGAACACAAAACATTGCGTTTTTTTCATAGATTCACTGACACCCGAGTCATCGGTCTCCTCGTAGATATTTACTTTCTGTCGAGGTTTAATCGGTCTTTTGTGATGAAATCCTATTTTCTTTAATTTTGTCTGGAATGTAATCCATGGTTCTGATTGGAGGAGCAGCTTCTTTCGTCATCACAGCAGACTTTTATCGGGTTTGATGATAAAAAGCGCTGCAGTGAGAGTTCGGGTTTCTTCGGCTCTTCATTATTTGTGTGTTAAACGCTCGTGTGAGAGCGATCACGTGATTCCGTGAACTCTAAAAACGCGGCCGCAGTGACACCGTTCCCGGGTTTGCTGTTCGGTTGAATCGGGTCCCTACTTCAAACCCATTGTGGGTATCGCTTCTCGGCCTTTTGGCTAAGATCAAGTGTAGTATCTGTTCTTATCAGTTTAATATCTGATACGTGCCCTACCCGGGCACCATATATTAAATTGATTTTTGGAACTGGGAGATGGAATAGGAGCTTGCTCCGTCCACTCCACGCATCGACCCGGTATTGCAGTACTTCCGGGAACGGTGCACCCCCTCAAAGCGGTGAAAAATCAGACTCTTAACGTTTTTAAGAAGATTAACAATCGGTATAAAGTTAATTGATGTTAATTATAGGGATTCGGTTAGAATAGTTCGAATATTTACAGTATATTAAAGGATTTTTTTGTTAATTAAATTATTATTGTTGCTTGATTGTTAATAAAATTGCGTTAAAAATTGTAGGTTGAATATGTCAATGTCGGTTTATAGCTTATTGTCTCTCAGTTTGATAAATTATTTTTCAAATCTGTTTTGTTTTTGTGTTATTAGGCAATGTGTGCGATCAGATGAGTCAACTCTGTTATACAACTAATTTCTTAAAACGATATACATTTCTATAATATGGACTTCGTCGTTGTCTTTTTTTAAATGTGTTTGTTCTTCATCCATCTGACAATGAAATGTGCTTTTATTATTGTTTTTCCTTCAAAATTGCATTATTATAAAATTTAACGTTCATCAATGAAGAACTTACGTTGTTGAATTTCCCCTTACCTATTTATTTTGTTACGTGATTTGCAAATCCTACTTTCTAGAATGTATTGGTAAAAGTATTTGAATCAATGGTAATCTGTAAGAAAACGGAATAGCTCAGGAAGCAAGAGGATTTCAGCAGTTGGAACTTTTATTACGTTTAGCTCTCTGACGGAAGTGACGTTGTGAATTCATTGTTTCTGATTCCTGCGTAATGCGTCACGTGATTATTTCTTAAAGTGTTTTTGTTCATTCCTGGCGTTTTCTAATTCCATAAACGCTAAGGCAATGTTGTTTAACTTTACATTGAACTTTTTCTTTAAAACTGCCAATGTGGAGATTTTTTAAAAGTTGTTTTAGTTGGAAATCATCTCATTGGCTGCTTGGAGCTTCTGTTGCATTGTGGGAAGGTGTGTGTAGTGAAGAATCTGTAAGTTTAGTTGTTTTTGTGTTTAATTCGAGGCTGGTTCTCACTCGCGCCGTTGAAAAAGACCGCGCTCTCTCTCTTCATTCATTCTATTAGAGAGCGATGAGAAGCGAGCCGTCAATCAAAGCCGTGTTCCTGTAAGTCCCGCCCCTTCTCCTCCGCTGTACAACTCATACTTACCTGGCAGGGGAGATACCATGATCAAGCAGGTGGTTCACCCAGGGCGAGGCTTAGCCATTGCACTTCAGGCTTCGTTGACCTCTGCGAATTCCCCAAATGTGGGAATCTCGACTGCATAATTTCTGGTAGTGGGGGACTGCGTTCGCGCTCTCCCCTGATCTCATGGTTAAGGATAGAATATATCTTAGGGGGCTAATGATGTTATTGATTAAGTTGAAAATGATTAGTGTTTTTGTCTGTTGATATTAGAGCAGTGTGCATTTTTGTAGTTGCATGTTTATAAATAATCGTTTATTTAGTTAAATAATACATAGTTATGTCTCGTGTTATGTCCGAGAACACTTAAATCTGATACTGGAGGGCAAAACTGCACGTTGCTTTTTTTTATTCAATTATCAAGCTAGGTAGTATTCTAGCCAGAACAGGGTTGCAACTAAAATGTGTGGGGTAAATATTTAAATTGATTTATGTTATGCTCTGTTTTAAAAATCAATAAATTGTAAAGGTTAGATTATTAGTAAAGACGTTAATGTTATTGAAAGCATTTGTTGAAATGATCCTTGTTTCCTTTTATGCTGGGGAATTAAAATTAATTTTAACGAAATAAGTATTCAATGTTAAATGACATATTCTTGAGCTTCTTCTGCTGATGATGCTCTTTTTGACCAAGCTGGACAAAAAAAAAAGGTGGACAAACTGGTCGTAGCGTTGTCAGCATCCAGTTTTGTACGACAGCTCGCAAAACTTTTTTAGAAACTGGAACATGAAGGATCTTGCGTGGAAGAAAGTAAGCGAGGAAGTTGGAGAAACTGGTGAGTGTTACTTTTTTTCTTCAAAGTTTTCTATATGACGAGAATACTGTAAACGTTAGCCTGTAGCCAGATAGCTAGTTTATCCTTCTAAGTTTACATATTTTTAGAGGAAATTTGCCCGGAAAAAGTGGAAAAGCCTAAGGGACAGTTATTTGAAGGAGAGGAGAAAAGAAATGGAGAAGAGGAGTGGGTCAACAACAGGGACAGGGGGAAAAAAAAGTAAAAGGAAATACACTGCGGTGCTGTCTTTCCTCAACCCATTTGTTTCCCCGCGTGAGACATCGGGGAACATGGCGAGAGAGCAGCTCGCAGCATTCATCTCTCCCAAGGACCAGGGAGAGGCAGCTGAGCAGTTTTTAGAGATAGGTTTGTTGAGTGATGCCAGGCGTCAGGGCATGTGGGTTGTAGTTTTCTATGTAGTGTTCAATGTGTGTACACGTTTTGATGTTGAAACTTTGCTGCTAGAAACGACTTCTTTCACTGAGGGGACTGAAGAGCCGGTGTCCCCGCCGTCAGATGTTTCTGCTCCCCCTGGCTCTTCAACCTCTGCTGCTGAACACACAGGTGTGCAAGATAACAGTGACCATGTGACAAAGAAGTATGAATTCAATCCTTTCTCGTTTGCATATAGCTATTTATACGTATTTTTATATGCATGTCATTTGCAGATGTTAAATCCTAATCTGCGATTAAAAAAAGCTGTTTTTTTTACAGTGAGACCAAGAAAAAGGCCACAGAAAAGGCACCGGAATGAGCCATCCGAGGTGGAGCGGGAGCTCCTTGCAGCTCTCCGTGAGCGACCTTCATCTCGCTCCGATGAAGAGGTCTTCCTTTTAGGTTTAGTCCCTTCCTTAAAAAAAGTACCCGAAGAGGAAAAGGAAGATGTTAAATTTGAAATTATGCAAATTTTGCATAGACACACAAAGCATAAATAGCATTCTTTATTTTCTAGTTATCTTTATTTTTTACTTCATAATAAATGTTTTAAACTTGCTTCATGTTGTAATGTTTTACTTTTAGAACATATAATTTTAAAATTCACTATTTATTTTAAGTTCAGTATGAAGTATAAACTAATCTGTTGGTGATGTGATAAGATTATGGTTAGTTTGAAAAATGTATCTAATTACCCTTTTAAAGTAGAAAACAACAGTTATCGGTAATTGAATAAAATTAATCAAGTCAAACATATTTTTGAAATGTAGTGTCTTGACTGTGGTGTTGACATCAAGAGGAATCAATTGTAATTATATATCAATATTTAACAGGTTATTAGTTCACAGAGTCGTCGTTACAGTAATAACCAGTATTTCTCACAGAAATATAGCAAAAATTAAATTTACAGCTTGTATATGTTCGTAGAATTTGGCTTATAAAGTCGGGTTCTCTTTTTCTATAAAATGTGTTAAACACAAAAAGTACTGAAGGAACAGTAAACCTCCTGCTCTCCTTAAAAACAAAACATCTATAATATAATATACCTGTTCCAGAAAGATGTACAATATTTACAAAGAAAGGTAAATACAAAACTATGTACTATCTTTATATTAGGATCAACTAAATAAACTATTTACAACTTGAACAGAACATTGAACTAAATAAAAGCAACACTGAATGAAAAACAACAACAATCATTCAATGTTAATCATAAATAAATTATAATTCATTTGGCTGCCATGGCACTGCTCCCTCAGCAGAGAAGTGGGCCATAAACTGCTCTCTGACCCCGATTGCTTCTCTGGCAGAGTTGTTGGCAGCAACCCGGCCAAGATCCTGCAGTAAGTCTTCAGGTCTAAAACCCTGTGCTTGCACATTCACTGCTCCTGCTGATGACTCTGCAGATCTTCGCATGAAGTTATGGAGGACACACGTCGCCTTTAAAGTCATCTCCACAACTCCAGGATGAACCTCTATGAGGCGTTCTCCACTACCAGCCTGGCTCGTGAGAGACGGTAAATTAAAAACCCGTTTCTCAATGGGTAGTGATCGCCCAGGGTAAGGCCTCATAAGGTTCCTCCTGAGAGGAAAGGACTCATCAGCGACAAACACATGGGGTAGGGGTCCCCTGTGGTCAGCTCCTGGCACCGATTGGTCGGGTGGCAGATGAAGTGTGCCTGGCCAAAGGGTGAGTTTGCCAGCATCCCACCATCACTCGTACGCCCATATCCACCAACATTAATGAGCCTAAATAGATCATTGGCATCCACAACTGCCAAGAGAACCAGTGAAAAAGTTCCCTTGTAGTTGTAGAACTGCCATCCGGTGTTTGGGGGTGCCTTGATATGGACATGTTTACCATCCAGTGTTCCACAGCAAAGAGGAAAGTTCCACCTCTCCTCAAACTCCTTTGTGGTGGCCTTCCACTCAGCGGTACTGGGCACTGCCATGAACTCATCTACCAAACACTCCCAGATGACTTTCACCACATCTGGGATGATGGTCGAGACACCAACCCGGAAGCTACTCGCTATCGTCCGATAGGAGTCTCCAGTGGAAAGATACCTAAAAGAAAGTTGAATAATAAATGTACAGTGAGACACTACATTACATTTACGTAAACTTTTTGAGTATTACTTCACAGTATCCCTTACTCTCTCTCCTTCCTCTTTCATTTTTTTAAACATATTATACTGTACTTGGATAATAAATGTACATGGCGATATTAGATTACTTCTGATTAAGCGTATTGAATATATTTATCATATTTATGAAAGTTTAACAACAAGAAGATAAGCTCGTCAAACAGGGACCTGTTGAGCAGCAAATACAGCTGGAAAAGGCAGTCTTCCAGTCTCACCTCCTGAAGCAGTCGGTGAAACTCACCAAGCTGCATGCGCTGGCGAAGAATAGGATGAACCCATACACGGCGGCGACTGTGTCTGCGTTTCTCTGCTTTCCAAAGCTAAAACAGCATCCCCACTCTCAATGTGTTGCTCATCCTCCATTTTGCTACGAGAAGCAGCAGATAGAAGCCCCTCCCTTAGCACTTGTATCACTGATATCGCGCGTCGCACGCTTTTTCCCTCTCTTTTTTTTCCAGCGCGTTTGAAATCAGATTTAACAGTGTTGATTTAACAACGATTCGCGCGTTAACAATTCCTGGATTTGAATGCAGCATTACAAGATTCTCACCAAACTTTCTGGAAATTAATGCTTTGTCTTGTAGTTATAGCGATTGGAAAGACACGGCCATGGCAGGTAATACACACAAACATAATGTTTTGAAATCCACCTGTTAGTATAATTTAATTGAGCAAAACACACAACATTTATTAAATCACAGGAGTTTTCACTACCATCTATCCTCTGATGCCAGCGCTGGACATTTTGGACAAAACTCTTGACTTGATCCCTCAAGTCACCAACACCAACACACAAAACATTAACAACTTAACAATTAAAATTACTTTTGAACAGTCGTATTCAAATTATCATTTTATATCAACAAAAATAATTGACGTTGAATCTAAGGTCTTACAAGTAAAACTAGAACGGAGCCTGTTTCAAGGTTTTGTGAAGCATCTTTATCTCATCAGTGAAGAGTTTGGGGTGAATTTAATGCAGAAAGTGTTGCACAATGTAAATCAGGTTTTGTGAATTGTAAAACTAATTTGTTCTTGTATCCTAAAGGCTGTTTCTCATGACACACAAAGTTTGCTTGATACAGATGAGTGATGTTTGAGGCGGGCACAGGTTTCAGGTAGAAGTTTGTGCATTGTGCGCACTGTGCATTCAGATGATTCTGCTTTACTTACAGCAATTTTTCTCTGATTCAGACGCTGTAAGGTCCTGCTGTTAGGCCCGATGTTGGAAACCCACCAGAGACGAAGCTCATGTGTCCTGTCTTAAAACAGTGTTTCAATGGTTTATTCGTTTTTTATAGATTTGTATGTGTGAGTTCAGAATGTATTTGTATAAGATGTCACCTTAAGTGTTATTCTCCCTCTCAAGCAAAGAAATTGAATGTTCGAGTTGCTCATATAGATTTGTAAAAATGACAATGTTGTGTGAAATATTGATTTAGGTTTGAGGAGTAACAGAGCGGTTGAGTGTGAATGAGTGACTAAACAAACAATAGCAACCACATCCGGTCAAAAAAAAAAAGTATTAGTATAGGCTTTTCCATGCTACAATCTACTTACAATCCTTTAATTGTCTCAAGAAGCTTCAGTGTCTCTTGTTATCTGGTGCGCTGGATTATATTTGATAAGCTACAAAGCTGCACAGCTGGATTGATTGTCGTAGCATCACTGCTACCTCAGTCAGGGACCTTGAGGAGTAACACACGATATATTAAAGTTCAACTTTAATGAATATGAAGCCTGGAAGCATCGCTGAACTGTTCTGTCCCGCGGACCGCAGCGAGACTGACTCGGAGAATGATGAGAGAGAATCAGGTGTGCTTGATGCTGAAATCCACCAACTGTTTTATTCAGACAACAATGAAGGATTTAATGGATGCGGAATTAACTGAAATTAAAGTGTATTTCATGTGTCTTGATGAAAAAAAAACATTAAATTAATGAGATATTATTAATCATGTTATTACACAATTATTTGTTAATGTGTTCATGTGTTACACATTCAGCCTTTAAATAGATGCATTGTTTTGAGGTTGCTAAATATGCTAGAAAATATTGTTTACACAGCTTCCACAGACTATAGTTATCAGTCATGTTTATAAATCCTGATCGTTCTAATGTATAATTATGTTTATTAACACATCAAAGTAAACCAAGGTGTTGTTTAATAAGGAAGGTCTGTGAAGAAAATGTCATGAAGTTATTGAGTTAATGTAAAACTGGCTCAGGCGAGTGAAAATCTCGCTTGAAACTATCAAATAGATACATTTCTCAATCGATATAAACTTTTTTTTGCAGCTGTCAAAAAGGACTGTTTATTACAACACACGTGGTGTTAGATTGCAGGCTCGTGATTGGTTGCGGGACAGAGCATCCGGAGACAGCTCGGCGCTTTTAATGGAGGAGAATCTACAGCCGAGCGGGGGAGGATCAAAGGAGAAACTGTAGACGATTCTGCTCTTCGATTGGCCCAGAGTCTACAGTCCAAAGGGGCGGGCCTCAAGGGGAAAACTGTAGACGCTTCTGCTCTTCGATTGGCCCAGAGTCTACAGTCCAGAGGGGCGGGCCTCAAGGAGAAAACTGTAGACGCTTCTGCTCTTCGATTGGCCCAGAGTCTACAGTCCAAAGGGGCGGGCCTCAAGGGGAAAACTGTAGACGCTTCTGCTCTTCGATTGGCCCAGAGTCTACAGTCCAAAGGGGCGGGCCTCAAGGGGAAAACTGTAGACGCTTCTGCTCTTCGATTGGCCCAGAGTCTACAGTCCAAAGGGGCGGGCCTCAAGGGAAAAACTGTAGACGCTTCTGCTCTTCGATTGGCCCAGAGTCTACAGTCCAAAGGGGCGGGCCTCAAGGGGAAAACTGTAGACGATTCTGCTCTTCGATTGGCCCAGAGTCTACAGTCCAGAGGGGCGGGGCTCAAGGAGAAAACTGTAGACGTTTCTGCTCTTCGATTGGTCCAGAGTCTACAGTCCCCCGATTTGACGAGTCTGCAGCAATTGTAGATTTATGGCTGGATTGTGTACAGTATTGAATGTGGGGTTCTTGACTGAACAATTTTCTGACAGTGGTTGATGGTATTTGCTGCGTTCCCTAAGTTTAAAATAAAAAGTGGAGTTACTTTCAGCATTTATTATTGCTGTTATTTCCAAAATAATGTAACATTACATGGTTTATGTTTTAGTTAGCTGTGAAGTGTCTTTATAAAAAGCTATTTTACCAATTAGTGCAAGAAATCTTATTTGGCTCAAACAAATAAGGTAACAGTGAATGTAAACTCAACTCCAGAAATATTTTAAAATAATTAATATTTAATATTAATTAATATAATATAATATATATTATATATTAATATAATTTCTTTTTTTCTAATAATTTAATGTTCTTGTTGACATTTGTAAATCATTAAGCAGCAAGTATTTTAATTAAATCACAGTTTTATCAATGGCTTCAGTATAACTCTAGAACAAGTTAGTAGAGTGAATTAACTTTTTAATAGCATTTCTATTTATTTTTTAAGATTGGCATTTGAACCCTATAACAACAGAGGGTAACAAATGTGTATTGATTCATTTGTAAAGTTTTAAAGGTCTATTTTTATTTAAAAATGCATTTCCTGAATTGTGTATCACTTTAAATGTCAAACATATTGAATAATATTAGGTGTACGTGGCATGTTGTTTATTATCATATGTCTTTATTTATCTGTTTATTGATAAGACACTTTCCATGGAACCAGTGAAATAAAGTGATAATTTCAGACATTTCTCTTCATCAGAGATATGGAAGCGATTCCCGACTGTCGTAAGATTTCTAAAATCTCATTCAGAGCTCAACGTAAGCTTCGGGTCTTTTGAGCAAACGTGTACAAACACTATTAGATATTACATAATTCAAAAGTGCAGATTCCGAATCTGGAGAAAACCAAAGACTGAAATTAAGAGTCTATAAAATCTTTATTTTTACTTTGTATTTACCTTTGTAAGACTGAATGATCTCATGCACCTAAAAACAGTGGTGAAAGAGCACACAAAAATTTGTACCAAAGTAAAAGTGGTTCAACTTCAGAGAAAATAAACTCAGGCACAAGAAATTTTACGCATCTCCAATTTGTATTCGAGTACTGAGTAACTTAAAGAAAAAGGTTTATGCAGCTTAAAGCATCGATTCAGCAATGTTTATTAAATATAGTAAAAAAATCATTAGTTATCATCAGCATGGCCTAATCATATTGATTGGTTTGTAAAGCTAGAGTCGATCTGAAGGTTGAATTGAGCTGAAGTGTGTTCTGTGGAATGGGATCTTTAAACCTTCTCTTAACTTTATTTGTTGGTTTGAAGGCTCATCTGAAAACAAAGAGAAAAAACAACTAAAATTGTGTTTAAAGCAGCCTTCCCTCACTGACTTCAACACATTTGATTTAAAGAACAAATTTGATGTTTGAGGGTGCTTGGATTAATATGAAATAATAAAAATAAAAATGTGATTATGTGAAATCAAATGAGGGATATATGTGCATCACGGTGGCGCAGTGGGTAGCACGGTCGTCTCACAAGAAGGTCGCTGGTTCTAGGCTCGGCTGGGGCAGGTGGCATTTCTGTGTGGAGTTTGCATGTTCTCCCCGTGATCGCGTGGGTTTTCTCCGGGTGCTCCGGTTTCCCCACAAGTCCAAAGACATGCGGAATAAGTGAATTGAATAAGAACAATTGCCCATAGTGTTAAAGTGTGAATGTGTGTGTGAATGTTTCCCAGCGATGGGTTGCGGCAGGGAAGGGCATCTGCTGCGTAAAACATATGCCAGAGAGTTGGCGGTTCATTCCGCTGTGGCGACCCCGAAAGGGAATAAAGCCAACATGAAGATGAATGAATGAAAATGAGGGATATGAGACAGATTTTTGGGTTGAGTTTGTTCTTTATGACAATTTATTAAAAAAAATTTAATATGATATATTATAATTTTAATATTAACATTTGAATAAAATAGTAATACACTTTCAGAAAATACATTTTTACTTTATACTTCTGTTCTTTTTTGTAATTTTGATGTAAATTGTTTTTTTTTAGATTAACACAGGTTAAACAGTAAAAAGTAAACTATTAATGTACACTATTGCTTCAATATAAGTTTTATTTCAAGTACAATACTGTTATTTCTAGCTTTCTCTTGTGTACAAAATACTCAACGTTAGGAAATACCTTAATTTAAAACTAGAACCGCATTAAATGGCCACGAAGAAGACGTGACCTCTGACCTCACGTGTTGTGACCACGTGACTGAGCTTGTAACGCAGGTGTGAGGCGAACTTCAATTGTTGGATATTCGCGAGTTTGGGTTTATCTCTGGGTTTCTTGCTCTTGGGTGAGTGATTTAAAGCTTTTTCTCTAAATTAATCACCAGCTAGAAGTTATTTGAGGTGTTTCGTCGAAGTTTCAGATTCTCATATCGTAGTTTCATAATCGCGTGTAACGAAAACTCGAAGGGCCGCACGTGACGCTAAAGTTAACTTTAACGATTATTTAAACTAATATTTGTTACGAAATACTGGTGCATTTATGAAATTGACTTTAAATAATTGATTTAAACTGCTTACACTAGAATTCGCACCGAAATGACGTTGATTGAATGCGGAGTGTTGCATTCATATAACGTCGCATAATGTTGTTAAGAATTAACGTCAAGTTTAACATTAATCTTTCAACGTGAAATTATCAATTAACATTAAACGTTACTTTACGAGATAAGAGTTGCGTTTCTCACTTGGAAACGTGCTGTTTTTTTTTCACTTTTACATGCAGTGATGTAACTTTTGTGTTTATAATTGTCGTGTGATATCTTAGTTAGTTTGAAGTTGAAAATGCGCGCAGCATAGGTAGTCAAAAACAATATAAGTATTTTATTTTTTCGTCGTTCTCTTCTGTCTGAGACTTTAATAATTTGAGCTGTTCGTGATTCTGTTGTTCGCTAGTGACTGACAGTTTAATGAAGTTAATCTTTTGTCCGCTGGGGGGCGCAATCAGACCGTCTTTAAAGCTTGAACACAAAACATTGCGTTTTTTTCATAGATTCACTGAAATCCGAGTCATCGGTCTCCTCGTAGATATTTACTTTCTGTCGAGGTTTAATCGGTCATATGTGATGAAATCCTATTTTCTTTAATTTTATCTGGAATAGAATCCATGGTTCTGATTGGAGGAGCAGCTCCTTTCGTCATCACAGCAGACTTTTATCGGGTTCGATGATAAAAAGCGCTGCAGTGAGAGTTCGGGTTTCTTCGGCTCTTCATTATTTTTGTGTTAAACGCTCGTGTGAGAGCGATCACGTGATTCCGTGAACTCTAAAAACGCGGCCGCGGTGACACCGTTCCCGGGTTTGCTGTTCGGTTGAATCGGGTCCCTACTTCAAACCCATTGTGGGTATCGCTTCTCGGCCTTTTGGCTAAGATCAAGTGTAGTATCTGTTCTTATCAGTTTAATATCTGATACGTGCCCTACCCGGGCACCATATATTAAATTGATTTTTGGAACTGGGAGATGGAATAGGAGCTTGCTCCGTCCACTCCACGCATCGACCCGGTATTGCAGTACTTCCGGGAACGGTGCACCCCCTCAAAGCGGTGAAAAATCAGACTCTTAACGTTTCATTAAGAAGATTAACAATCGGTATATAGTTAAACGATGTAATAATAGGAATTCGGTTTGAGTAGTTCGAATATTAACATTATGTTAAAGGATTTTTATCGTTAATTTTGTTATTGTTATTGTTTGATTGTTAATAAAATTGCCTTAAAAATTGTAGGTTGAATATGTCAATGTCGGTTTATAACTTATTGTTTATCAGTTTGATAAATTATTGTTCAAATCAGTTTAGTTTTTGTGTTATTAGGCAATGTGTGCGATCAGATGAGTCAACTGTTATACAACTAATTTCTTAAAACGATATACATTTCTATAATATGGACTTCGTCGTTCTTTTTTTAATGTGTTTGTTCTTCGTCCATCTTTCAATCAAATGTGCTTTTATTATTATTTTTCCTTCAAAATTGCATTATTATACAATTTAACGTTCATCAATGAAGAACTTATGTTGTTGAATTTCCCCTTACCTATTTATTTTGTTACGTCTTGCAAATCCTACTTTCTAGAATTTATTTGTAAAAGTATTTGAATCAATGGTAATCTGTAAGAAAACGGAATAGCTCAGGAAGCAAGAGGATTTCAGCAGTTGGGACTTTTATTACGTTTAGCTCTCTGACGGAAGTGACGTTGTGAATTCATTGTTTCTGATTCCTGCGTAATATGTCACGTGATTATTTCTTAAAGTGTTTTTGTTCATTCCTGGCGTTTTCTAATTCCATAAACGCTAAGGCAATGTTGTTTAACGTTACATTGAACTTTTTCTTTAAAACTGCCAATGTGGAGATTTTTTAAAAGTTGTTTTAGTTGGAAATCATCTCATTGGCTGCTTGGAGCTTCTGTTGCATTATGGGAAGGTGTGTGGAGTGAAGAATCTGTAAGTTTAGTTGTTTTTGTGTTTAATTCGAGGCTGGTTCTCACTCGCGCCGTTGAAAAAGACCGCGCTCTTTCTCTTCATTCATTCTATTAGAGAGCGATGAGAAGCGAGCCGTCAATCAAAGCCGTGTTCCTGTAAGTCCCGCCCCTTCTCCTCCTCTGTACAACTCATACTTACCTGGCAGGGGAGATAACATGATCAAGCAGGTGGTTCACCCAGGGCGAGGCTTAGCCATTGCACTTCAGGCTTCGTTGACCTCTGCGAATTCCCCAAATGTGGGAATCTCGACTGCATAATTTCTGGTAGTGGGGGACTGCGTTCGCGCTCTCCCCTGATCTCATGGTTAATGATAGAATATATTTTAGGGGGCTAATGATGTTATTAATAAAGTTGAAAATGATTAGTGTTTTTGTTTGTTGTTATTAGAGCAGTGTGCATTTTTGTAGTTGCATGTTTATAAATAATTGTTTATTTAGTTAAATAATACATAGTTATGTCTCTTGTGTTATATCCGAGAACACTTAAATCTGATACTGGAGGGCAAAACTGCACGTTGCTTTTTTTTATTCAATTATCAAGCTAGGTAGTATTCTAGCCAGAACAGGGTTGCAACTAAAATGTGTGGGGTAAATATTTAAATTGATTTATGTTATGCTCTGTTTTAAAAATCAATAAATCGTAAAGGTTAAATTATTAGTAAAGACGTTAATGTTATTGAAAGCATTTGTTGAAATGATCTTGTTTCCTTTTATGCTGGGGAATTAAAATTAATTTTAACGAAATAAGTATTCAATGATAATTGACCTATTCTTGAGCTTCTTCTGCTGTTGATGCACTTTTTGACCAAGCTGGACAAAAAAAAAAGGTGGACAAACTGGTCGTAGCGGTGTGTCAGCATCCAGTTTTGTACGACAGCTCGCAAAACTTTTTTAGAAACTGGAACATGAAGGATCTTGCGTGGAAGAAAGTAAGCGAGGAAGTTGGAGAAACTGGTGAGTGTTACTTTTTTTCTTCAAAGTTTTCTATATGACGAGAATACTGTAAACGTTAGCCTGTAGCCAGATAGCTAGTTTATCCTTCTAAGTTTACATATTTTTAGAGGAAATTTGCCCGGAAAAAGTGGAAAAGCCTAAGGGACAGTTATTTGAAGGAGAGGAGAAAAGAAATGGAGAAGAGGAGTGGGTCAACAACAGGGACAGGGGGAAAAAAAAAGTAAAAGGAAATACGCTGCGGTGCTGTCTTTCCTCAACCCATTTGTTTCCCCGCGTGAGACATCGGGGAACATGGCGAGAGAGCAGCTCGCAGCATTCATCTCTCCCAAGGACCAGGGAGAGGCAGCTGAGCAGTTTTTAGAGATAGGTTTGTTGAGTGATGCCAGGCGTCAGGGCATGTGGGTTGTAGTTTACTATGTAGTGTTCAATGTGTGTACACGTTTTGATGTTGAAACTTTGCTGCTAGAAACGACTTCTTTCACTGAGGGGACTGAAGAGCCGGTGTCCCCGCCGTCAGATGTTTCTGCTCCCCCTGGCTCTTCAACCTCTGCTGCTGAACACACAGGTGTGCAAGATAACAGTGACCATGTGACAAAGATCAATTTATTCAATCCTTTCTTGTTTGCATATAGCTATTTATACGTATTTTTATATGCATGTCATTTGCAGATGTTAAATCCTAATCTGCGATTAAAAAAAGCATTTTTTTTTATAGTGAGACCAAGAAAAAGGCCACAGAAAAGGCACCGGAATGAGCCATCCGAGGTGGAGCGGGAGCTCCTTGCAGCTCTCCGTGAGCGACCTTCATCTCGCTCAGATGAAGAGGCCTTCCTTTAAGGTTTAGTCCCTTCGTTAAAAAAAGTACCCGAAGAGGAAAAGGAAGATGTTAAATTTGAAATTATGCAAATTTTGCATAGACACACAAAGCGTAAATAGTATTCTTTATTTTGTAGTAATCTTTTTTTTTTACTTCATATTAAATGTTTTAAACTTGCTTCATGTTGTAATGTTTTACTTTTAGAACATATAATTTTAAAATTCACTATTTATTTTAAGTTCAGTATGAAGTATAAACTAATCTGTTGGTGATGTGATAAGATTATGGTTAGTTTGAAAAATGTATCTAATTACCCTTTTAAAGTAGAAAACAACAGTTATCGGTAATTGAATAAAATTAATCAAGTCAAACATATTTTTGAAATGTAGTGTCTTGACTGGTGTTGACATCAAGAGGAATCAATTGTAATTATATATCAATATTTAACAGGTTATTAGTTCACTGAGTCGTCGTTACAGTAATAAGCAGTATTTCTCACAGAAACATAACAAAAATTAAGTTTACAGCTTGTATATGTTTGTAAGATTTGGCTCATAAAGTCGGGTTCTCTTTTTCTATAAAATGTGTTAAACACAAAAAGTACTGAAGGAACAGTAAACCTCCTGCTCTCCTTAAAAACAAAACATCTATAATATAATATACCTGTTCCAGAAAGATGTACAATATTTACAAAGGAAGGTAAATACAAAACTATGTACTATCTTTATATTAGGATCAACTAAATAAACTATTTACAACTTGAACAGAACATTGAACTAAATAAAAACAACACTGAATGAAAAACAACAACAATCATTCAATGTTAATCATAAATAAATTATAATTCATTTGGCTGCCATGGCACTGCTCCCTCAGCAGAGAAGTGGGCCATAAACTGCTCTCTGACCCCGATTGCTTCTCTGGCAGAGTTGTTGGCAGCAACCCGGCCAAGATCCTGCAGTAAGTCTTCAGGTCTAAAACCCTGTGCTTGCACATTCACTGCTCCTGCTGATGACTCTGCAGATCTTCGCATGAAGTTATGGAGGACACACGTCGCCTTTAAAGTCATCTCCACAACTCCAGGATGAACCTCTATGAGGCGTTCTCCACTACCAGCCTGGCTCGTGAGAGACGGTAAATTAAAAACCCGTTTCTCAATGGGTAGTGATCGCCCAGGGTAAGGCCTCATAAGGTTCCTCCTGAGAGGAAAGGACTCATCAGCAACAAACACATGGGGTAGGGGTCCCCTGTGGTCAGCTCCTGGCACCGATTGGTCGGGTGGCAGATGAAGTGTGCCTGGCCAAAGGGTGAGTTTGCCAGCATCCCACCATCACTCGTACGCCCATATCCACCAACATTAATGAGCCTAAATAGATCATTGGCATCCACAACTGCCAAGAGAACCAGTGAAAAAGTTCCCTTGTAGTTGTAGAACTGCCATCTGGTGTTTGGGGGTGCCTTGATATGGACATGTTTACCATCCAGTGTTCCACAGCAAAGAGGAAAGTTCCACCTCTCCTCAAACTCCTTTGCGATGGCCTTCCACTCAGCGGTACTGGGCACTGCCATGAACTCATCTACCAAACACTCCCAGATGACTTTCACCACATCTGGGATGATGGTCGAGACACCAACCCGGAAGCTACTCGCTATCGTCCGATAGGAGTCTCCAGTGGAAAGATACCTAAAAGAAAGTTGAATAATAAATGTACAGTGAGACACTACATTACATTTACGTAAACTTTTTGAGTATTACTTCACAGTATCCCTTACTCTCTCTCCTTCCTCTTTCATTTTTTTAAACATATTATACTGTACTTGGATAATAAATGTACATGGCGATATTAGATTACTTCTGATTAAGCGTATTGAATATATTTATCATATTTATGAAAGTTTAACAACAAGAAGATAAGCTCGTCAAACAGGGACCTGTTGAGCAGCAAATACAGCTGGAAAAGGCAGTCTTCCAGTCTCACCTCCTGAAGCAGTCGGTGAAACTCACCAAGCTGCATGCGCTGGCGAAGAATAGGATGAACCCATACACGGCGGCGACTGTGTCTGCGTTTCTCTGCTTTCCAAAGCTAAAACAGCATCCCCACTCTCAATGTGTTGCTCATCCTCCATTTTGCTACGAGAAGCAGCAGATAGAAGCCCCTCCCTTAGCACTTGTATCACTGATATCACGCGTCACACGCTTTTTCCCTCTCTTTTTCCAGCGCGTTTGAAATCAGATTTAACAGTGTTGATTTAACAACGATTCGCGCGTTAACAATTCCTGGATTTGAATGCAGCATTACAGGACTCTCACCAAACTTTCTGGAAATTAATGCTTTGTCTTGTAGTTATAGCGATTGGAAAGACACGGCCATGGCAGGTAATACACACAAACATAATGTTATGAAATTCACCTGTTTAGTATAATTTAATTGAGCAAAACACACAACATTTATTAAATCACAGGAGTTTTCACTACCATCTATCCTCTGATGCCAGCGCTGGACATTTTGGACAAAACTCTTGACTTGATCCCTCAAGTCACCAACACCAACACACAAAACATTAACAACTTAACAATTAAAATTACTTTTGAACAGTCGTATTCAAATTATCATTTTATATCAACAAAAATAATTGACGTTGAATCTAAGGTCTTACAAGTAAAACTAGAACGGAGCCTGTTTCAAGGTTTTGTGAAGCATCTTTATCTCATCAGTGAAGAGTTTGGGGTGAATTTAATGCAGAAAGTGTTGCACAATGTAAATCAGGTTTTGTGAATTGTAAAACTAATTTGTTCTTGTATCCTAAAGGCTGTTTCTCATGACACACAAAGTTTGCTTGATACAGATGAGTGATGTTTGAGGCGGGCACAGGTTTCAGGTAGAAGTTTGTGCATTGTGCGCACTGTGCATTCAGATGATTCTGCTTTACTTACAGCAATTTTTCTCTGATTCAGACGCTGTAAGGTCCTGCTGTTAGGCCCGATGTTGGAAACCCACCAGAGACGAAGCTCATGTGTCCTGTCTTAAAACAGTGTTTCAATGGTTTATTCGTTTTTTATAGATTTGTATGTGTGAGTTCAGAATGTATTTGTATAAGATGTCACCTTAAGTGTTATTCTCCCTCTCAAGCAAAGAAATTGAATGTTCGAGTTGCTCATATAGATTTGTAAAAATGACAATGTTGTGTGAAATATTGATTTAGGTTTGAGGAGTAACAGAGCGGTTGAGTGTGAATGAGTGACTAAACAAACAATAGCAACCACATCCGGTCAAAAAAAAAAAGTATTAGTATAGGCTTTTCCATGCTACAATCTACTTACAATCCTTTAATTGTCTCAAGAAGCTTCAGTGTCTCTTGTTATCTGGTGCGCTGGATTATATTTGATAAGCTACAAAGCTGCACAGCTGGATTGATTGTCGTAGCATCACTGCTACCTCAGTCAGGGACCTTGAGGAGTAACACACGATATATTAAAGTTCAACTTTAATGAATATGAAGCCTGGAAGCATCGCTGAACTGTTCTGTCCCGCGGACCGCAGCGAGACTGACTCGGAGAATGATGAGAGAGAATCAGGTGTGCTTGATGCTGAAATCCACCAACTGTTTTATTCAGACAACAATGAAGGATTTAATGGATGCGGAATTAACTGAAATTAAAGTGTATTTCATGTGTCTTGATGAAAAAAAAACATTAAATTAATGAGATATTATTAATCATGTTATTACACAATTATTTGTTAATGTGTTCATGTGTTACACATTCAGCCTTTAAATAGATGCATTGTTTTGAGGTTGCTAAATATGCTAGCAAATATTGTTTACACAGCTTCCACAGACTATAGTTATCAGTCATGTTTATAAATCCTGATCGTTCTATTGTATAATTATGTTTATTAACACATCAAAGTAAACCAAGGTGTTGTTTAATAAGGAAGGTCTGAAGAAAATGTCATGAAGTTATTGAGTTAATGTAAAACTGGCTCAGGCGAGTGAAAATCTCGCTTGAAACTATCAAATAGATACATTTCTCAATCGATATAAACTTTTTTTTGCAGCTGTCAAAAAGGACTGTTTATTACAACACACGTGGTGTTAGATTGCAGGCTCGTGATTGGTTGCGGGACAGAGCATCCGGAGACAGCTCGGCGCTTTTAATGGAGGAGAATCTACAGCCGAGCGGGGGAGGATCAAAGGAGAAACTGTAGACGATTCTGCTCTTCGATTGGTCCAGAGTCCACGGTCCAGAGGGGCGGGCCTCAAGGGGAAAACTGTAGACGTTTCTGCTCTTCGATTGGTCCAGAGTCTACAGTCCAGAGGGGCGGGGCTCAAGGGGAAAACTGTAGACGCTTCTGCTCTTCGATTGGTCCAGAGTCCACGGTCCAGAGGGGCGGGGCTCAAGGGAAAACTGTAGACGTTTCTGCTCTTCGATTGGTCCAGAGTATACAGTCCAGAGGGGCGGGGCTCAAGGGGAAAACTGTAGACGATTCTGCTCTTCGATTGGCCCAGAGTCTACAGTCCAGAGGGGCGGGGCTAAAGGAGAAAAACTAGACGTTTCTGCTCTTCGATTGGCCCAGAGTCTACAGTCCAGAGGGGCGGGGCTAAAGGGGACAACTGTAGACGATTCTGCTCTTCGATTGGTCCAGAGTCTACAGTCTAGAGGGGCGGGGCTAAAGGAGAAAACTGTAGACGATTCTGCTCTTCGATTGGCCCAGAGTCTACAGTCCAGAGGGGCGGGGCTCAAGGAGAAAACTAGACGTTTCTGCTCTTCGATTGGCCCAGAGTCTACAGTCCAGAGGGGCGGGGCTAAAGGGGACAACTGTAGACGATTCTGCTCTTCGATTGGTCCAGAGTCTACAGTCTAGAGGGGCGGGGCTAAAGGGGAAAACTGTAGACGATTCTGCTCTTCGATTGGTTCAGAGTCTACAGTCCAGAGAGGCGGGGCTCAAGGGGACAACTGTAGACGATTCTCCTCTTCGATTGGTCCAGAGTCTACAGTCCAGAGGGGCGGGGCTAAAGGGGAAAACTGTAGACGATTCTGCTCTTCGATTGGTCCAGAGTCTACAGTCCAGAGAGGCGGGGCTCAAGGGGAAAAGTGTAGACGATTCTGCTCTTCGATTGGTCCAGAGTCTACAGTCCCCCGATTTGACGAGTCTACAGCAAATTGCAAATTTATGGCTGGACTGTGTACAGGATTGAATGTAGTGAATTTTTGGCAGTGGTTGATGGTATTTGCTGCGTTCCCTAATTTTAAATTTTTTACAGTGAGTTTACATTCACTGTTACCTTTTTGTTTGAGCCAAATAAGATCGTCTTTCTTGCACTAATTGGTAAAATAACTTAAAGTGAAGTTACTTTCAGCATTTGTGTCATTTGTTATTGCTGTTAGTTCCAAAATAATGTAACATTACATGGTTTATGTTTTAGTTAGCTGTGAAGTGTCTTTATAAAAAGCTATTTTACCAATTAGTGCAAGAAATACGATCTTATTTGGCTCAAACAAAAAGGTAACAGTGAATGTAAACTCAACTCCAGAAATATTTTAAAATGAGATTTTTACTTTTGGGGGTTAATAGTTTTTTCTAATAATTTAATGTTCTTGTTGACATTTTTGAATCATTACGCAGCAAGTATTTTAACTAGATTACAGTTTTATTAATGGCTTCAATACAACTCTAGAACAAGTTAGTAGAGTGAAATAACTTTTTAATAGCATTTCTATTTATTTTTTAAGATTGGTATTTGAACCCTTTAACATCAGAGGGTAACACATGTGTATTGTTTAATTTGCATGGTTTTAAAGGTCTTTTTTTATTTTAAGAATGCATTTCCTGAATTGTGTATCACTTTAAATGTCAAATATATTGACTAATATTAGGTGTACGTGGCATGTTGTTTATTATCATATGTTTTTATTTATCTGTTTATTGATAAGACACTTTCCATGGAAACAGTGAAATAAAATGATGATTTCAGACATTTCTCTTCATCAGAGATGTGGAAGCGATTCCCGACTGTCGTAAGATTTTTAAAATCTCATTCAGAGCTCAACGTAAGCTTCGGGTCTTTTGAGCAAACCTGTACAAACACTATTAGATATTACATAATTCAAAAGTGCAGATTCAGAATCTGGAGAAAACCAAAGACTGAAATGAATAGTCTATAAAATCTTTATTTTTACTTTGTATTTACCTTTGTAAGACTGAATGATGTCATGCACCTAAAAACAGTGGTGAAAGAGCACACAAGAATTTGTACCAAAGTAAAAGTGGTTCAACTTCAGAGAAAATAAACTCAGGCACAAGCAATTTTACGCTTCTCCAATTTGTATTCGAGTACTGAGTAACTTAAAGAAAAAGGTTTATGCAGCTTAAAGCATCAATTCAGCAATGTTTATTAAATATAGTAAAAAATCATTAGTTATCATCAGCATGGCCTAATCATATTGATTGGTCTGTAAAGCTAGAGTCGATCTGAAGGTTGAATTGAGCTGAAGTGTGTTCTGTGGAATGGGATCTTTAAACCTTCTCTTAACTTTATTTGTTGGTTTGAAGGCTCATCTGAAAACAAAGAGAAAGAACTAAAATTGGGTTTAAAGCAGCCTTCCCTCACTGACTTCAACACATTTGATTTAAAGAACAAATTTGATGTTTGAGGGTGCTTGGATTAATATGAAATAATACAAATAAAAATGTGTTTATGTGAAATCAAATGTGAGATATGAGACAGATTTTTGGGTTGAGTTTGTTCTTTATGACAATTTAAAATATAAAGTCAAACACGTGCCTGATATTAAAATTTGAATAAAATAGTAATACACTTTCAGAAAATACATGATTGCAGTTGATTTTTTTTATGTTTTAAGCTATTAATGTACACTATTGCTTCAACACATATTTTATTTCAAATACAATACTGTTATTTCTAGCTTTCTCTTGAGTAAAAATTTAAATAACTTAATTTAAAACTAGAACCGCATTAAATGGCCACGAAGAAGACGTGACCTCTGACCTCACGTGTTGTGACCACGTGACTGAGCTTGTAACGCAGGTGTGAGGCGAACTTCAATTGTTGGATATTCTCGAGTTTGGGTTTATCTCTGGGTTTGTTGCTATTGGGTGAGTGATTTAAAGCTTTTTCTCTAAATTAATCACCAGCTAGAAGTTATTTGAGGTGTTTCGTCGAAGTTTCAGATTCTCAGATCGTAGTTTCTTAATCGCGTGTAACGAAAACTCGAAGGGCCGCACGTGACGCTAAAGTTAACTTTAGCGATTATTTAAACAAATATTTGTTACTAAACACTTGTACATTTATGAAATTAGCTTTTAATAATTGATTTAAACTCCTTACACTAGAAATTTCACCGGAATTATGTCGATTACGCATTCAGCTAACGTCACATAATGTTGTCAAGACTTAACGTCAAGTTTAACGTTAACCTTCAAACGTGAAATTATCAATTAACCTTAAACGTTACTTTACGAGATAAGAGTTGCGCTTCTCATTTGGAAACGTGCTGTTTTTCACTTTTACATGCAGTGATGTAACTTTTGTGTTTAAAATTGTCGTGTGAAATCATAGTTAGTTTTGACGTTGAAAATGCGCGCAGCATAGGTAGAGTCAAAAACAATAAAAGTATTTTATTTATTCGTCGTTGACTTCTATCTGAGACTTTAATAAATATTTTAGAGCTGTTTGTGATCCTGTTGTTCGCTAGTGACTGACAGTTTAATGAAGTTCATCTTTTGTCCGCTGGGGGCGCAGTCAGACCATCTTTAAAGCTTGAATACAAAACATCGCGTTTTTTTCATAGATTCACTGAAACCCGAGTCATCGGTCTCCTCGTGGATATTTACTCTCTGTCGAGGTTTAATCGGTCATATGTGATTAAATGCTATTTTCTTTAATTTTATCTGGAATGAAATCCATGGTTCTGATTGGAGGAGCAGCTTCTTTCGTCATCACAGCAGACTTTTAGTCGGGTTTGATGATAAAAAGCGCTGCAGTGAGAGTTCGGGTTTCTTCGGCTCTTCATTATTTGTGTGTTAAACGCTCGTGTGAGCGCGATCACGTGATTCCGTGAACTCTAAAAACGTGACACCGTTCCCGGGTTTGCGGTTCGGTTGAATCGGGTCCCTACTTCAAACCCATTGTGGGTATCGCTTCTCGGCCTTTTGGCTAAGATCAAGTGTAGTATCTGTTCTTATCAGTTTAATATCTGATACGTGCCCTACCCGGGCACCATATATTAAATTGATTTTTGGAACTGGGAGATGGAATAGGAGCTTGCTCCGTCCACTCCACGCATCGACCCGGTATTGCAGTACTTCCGGGAACGGTGCACCCCCTTAAAATGGTGATATAACAGACGCCTAACGTTTTATTTGAAGGTTATCAACGATACTAAGTCAATCGATGTTAATTATAGGAATTCGGTTTGAGTGGTCCGAATATTAAGAATACGATAATGAATTTTTATCGTTCACTTTGCTATTATTGTTGCTTGATGGTTAATTAAAATGCGTTATAATTTGTAGGTTGTATATGTCAATGTCGGTTAATAGCTTATTTTTTCAGTTTGATAAATTATTGTTCAAATCTGTTTTGTTTTTCTGTTATTAGGCAATGTGTGCGATCAGATGAGTCAACTCTGTTATACAACTAATTTCTTAAAACGATATACATTTCTATAATATTGGCTTCGTCGTTGTCTTTTTTAAAATGTGTTTGTTCTTGGTCCATCTGTCAATGAAATGTGCTATTATTATTATTTTTCCTCCAAAATTGCATTATTATACAATTTAACGTTCATCAATGATTTTTTGCCTTATGAATTTCCCCTTGCCTATTTATTTTGTTACGTGATTTGTTTCATTCTTAACTCTTTTGCAAATCCTACTTTCTATAAATTATTTATAAAAGTATTTTAATCAATGGTAGTCTGTAAGAAAACGGAGTAGCTGAGGAAGCGAGAGGATTTCAGCATTTGGGACTTTCATTACGTTTGGCGGAAGTGACATTGTGAATCCTTTGTCGCTGATACATGCGTCATGCGTCACGTGATTATTTCTTAACGTTTTTGGGTCATTCCTGACGTTTACTGATGCCATAAATGCTAAGGCAATGTTGTTAAGCTTTACTTTCAACTTCCTCTTTAAAACTGCCAATGTGGAGATTTTTAAAAAGTTGTTTTAGTTTGAAATCATCTCATTGGCTGCTTGGAGCTTCTGTTGCATTGTGGGAAGCTTTGTGTTGTGAAAAATCCGAAAGTTCAGTTGCTTTTTAGTTTAATTCGAGGCTGGTTCTCACTCGCGCCGTTGAAAAAGACCGCGCTCTCTCACTTCATTCATTCTATTAGAGAGCGATGAGAAGCGAGCCGTCAATCAAAGCCGTGTTCCTGTAAGTCCCGCCCCTTCTCCTCCGCTGTACAACTCATACTTACCTGGCAGGGGAGATACCATGATCAAGCAGGTGGTTCACCCAGGGCGAGGCTTAGCCATTGCACTTCAGGCTTCGTTGACCTCTGCGAATTCCCCAAATGTGGGAATCTCGACTGCATAATTTCTGGTAGTGGGGGACTGCGTTCGCGCTCTCCCCTGATCTCATGGTTAATGACAATCATCTGTTAATTTGATGTGGGGTGTTGATATTGATGAGAATTTTATATTGTGTGTAATAATTATTTAAGGAACTTTTTCTGGATAATATTTACTTTAAATGATATTGGGTTGATTACAATAATTCTTGATGATATGTGGATGATTCATTTGTAGTCATTCTTAAGGTGTTAATGCTGTATTGTAATAAAAAATTGTCTTCCTGTGTGAATGAAAAGTGTCCCCAATTTGGCAAGCAGGCACAGAAGATAAAACTGTGTCCCTTGGAATGCACTTTCAATGTTTGTAAATATTGAAGCAAACACTTTTTGGCACAGTATCTGTGAGAAATCTCGTTTAAGTTGGCCTTGACGTTACAAAACCCATAAGAATGCAGCATGGGTCCCAAAAATCAGATTTAGAACGGTATAAAGAAATTGATCTGGGTCAAATGCAAAAAAAAAAAGTTATTTGAGCTGTTCTGACTGTCATGAAAATAAGTTTAGCAGGTCGCGTTGGCAAATGTTTGATTTGTCACTTTTTGGCCTAAGGCTGAATTTAGCATCAAAAACATTTTTTGTTCTCTCCACCGTCCTGGAGAAGCATTCAAGGTAGAAACTTCCCCAAATTACATTTGAAATAATATCTTGATAAGTAAAAAAAAAAGTTAAATGATAAAAGACTGCTATTAATAGTGTTAGATGTGTGAATTTAATTTTGTTTAGTTGTTTCTTTCTCTGTAGTGAAGGGAAGTTTTGTTCATTTTGGTGACTCTGTTCTTTTTCTTCTCCTCACTCAACAGAACTACTCTTTGAACTCTTTCGTTCATACATAAATAATTATTCCCTAACAAGATCACGTGCAAATAGTTGTGACAAGACTCCAAAACTGAGCTAAATATAATAAGTGAAATTAAACAAACGTACCCGCATCTTATGATCATCAACACGCACCAGAAAAATCTCTTTAGATATTCGAACATCGATATTAGCTTGTTTGTTTCAGTGAAATCCATAATGTGTCCAGTTAAAAATGAGCTTTAGTATTCATTTTGACAAACACGAGAAATGCCACCTCAACACTGCATAAAATACCATCACATGTGAACGAGCGATTCAAATGAACTAAACTTCTCCAACATCCGGGTGCTGTAGCCATTGAAAGCATTGCGAACAACAAGAACGAGTAAAAGAGTGATTCAAACAAACTATATCCAGATCTGGGTCCATTGAGAAGCTATCGTGAGATTGAAGGAGATGGTGAGAACGAATCGTTCACTAGGAGGCGTAGTTCCTCACGACTTACTGTAAAGATTCATTTTTGAATGAATCGTTCACTATAAAGATTTATTCTTTTTGAACGAATCACGATCGACACATCACTATTTCTCAGAATTGCCCTGACCAATGTCTTTTGTAATAGACAATAACACTTTATTTACAATGTACAATTAGATATTAATTTCGCTTGTGCAATATTTACTTCAAGATAATAAACCTCATTCTAAACCTTTTTAGTTTCATGGTTCTGTCGGTTTATTTAATACAATCAGAAATTGGTTTTACATCTGCTTTGTTTTTTTACAACTAGTTTGAACTATGAGTGTTGTGTGTTCTGGGACAATACAGGGTCAATTAAATGTTTAACTTTGAAGATGGTTTACTAGTAACTTATAAAACTTGTCATTTGAACAAAACAAGCTGCAGGGTTTGTTTTATACATAGCTAACAGGTGCATTGAAACAAAATAATGTATGGGGATGCCAGTCAGTAAAGTGCTTTGTATGACCCAGCTATGATGTGCAAATCAATAGCTGGTCAGAACCAAAAAATCTGTTTTAAATTACGTCTAATAAATAATTATGCTTTAAAAAAATTCAGTTGTCTTACATTTCAGATATCCAAAATTCAAGTTACGAAATTCTAATTCAAACTAAGAAATTCTAATTCAAAATCTCTTTTTGTGGCATATAATATTCAGGTTTAATAAATTACAATAAATTGTCAATAATTCAAATCAGCTCAATTAAAATTCAGATTGTTTCGGCAGATCTATAGCTCCATACTGAATAGATTTTAAAGTTTTGCTGCTCGTATGTAAGTCCAAACATAACTTAGCACCTAAATACCGAACAGAGAAGATCAGTGAATACACACCAAACAGAGAGCTGAGATCACTCAGTTCAAATAAATTAGATCTACCCCGGGTAAATTCCAAACAGGGAAAATACTCCTTTAGTTCCCCTGCAGCCCACAGATGAACCAGCTTCCAGAGGAGATCAAGGGTGCCAACACTTTAGTCAAATTTAATTCCAGGCTAAAGACAAACCTGTTTAGTTGCGCTTTTGTTGACTGAGCACCAACGTCCAACAACTATTTTACCTCTGCACTTCACATCTTAAACTATGTCTTAATTTTCTGTAATCAATATGCTTTTATATGATTTGTTTTAAGCTTGATTTTATTTAATGTACTTTTTTTATTCCTTGTTTCCAACGTAAAGCACTTTCAATTCCTCTGTGTATGACATATGCTGTACAAATAAACTTGCCTTGCCTTCTG
This sequence comes from Danionella dracula, assembly GCA_900490495.1. Classification (NCBI taxonomy): domain Eukaryota; kingdom Metazoa; phylum Chordata; class Actinopteri; order Cypriniformes; family Danionidae; genus Danionella; species Danionella dracula. The sequence continues at coordinate 1,427,937 of UELW01000146.1, forward strand.
ATTTGGAAACAAAACATAAAGCTCTCAACTAGCCCAGCAAACAAAAAAAACACAAAAGTAGCCCAAAACACTAACCAGCAGTTAGAAAACTATGATAAGCAAGCAGCAGAGTAAAAACACAAAGTGAATCCAGCATCCACAACCCGTTAGTTGGGCCAAGGAAATACCCCAGCAGCTTAATAAATGAATAAACCACAATAAAATAAGTTAATAAACCACAAGCTAACCCAAAACTCTCTGACCAGCAGTTAAAATGTCAGAATAAAATGGCAGTAAAGATAGACAATAGAAACTCAGTCGATATCACCACATTTCCTAAAATATAGATTTTTTTTATTTTGACTTTGTCATCAAATCTAGTTCAACAACCTTTTTTGAAGTCATTTTTTAATGTTTTGTTATCGTACTATTTTTGAGTTTGCACTTGTTTGTTACATCCTTTATACTGTATACTTGTTGCTTTATGTTGATTTAAAATGGCAGTGAAAAGAACTATACGGTTGTCTGTTCATGAATGGATAATAAAATAGAAACTTGACAACTTTAATGAGTTTTTTTTTCTTATTGTATTGCCAAAATGAATCTGATATAGAAACATGATCGGAATTGTTTCAGGATAAAATTTTTTTTTTTAAATATTGCAATCGGCAGATACTCAAACTCAATTCATCAGACCAGGAACAAAAAAAAAAAAAACCCTGATCAGGACCTCCCCTGTTGTTGAGGATTGCTCGAGTCACTCATGTTCTGCTCAGCTCAGGCCGGTCGTATGTTTAGTGTTTATCTTATGGTTTGTTGTTGATTACACTCAGTCATGCTGCATCTTGTTGGATCAGAGAGCCATTCAAGGCCAAAAAGTTAGTTTGGTTTCCAAAAGTAAAAATAAAAACCTTGCTTTAACTGTTTTTTTTGTTGTTGTTTTTCAAAAATGTTTATCTTAAACTAAGTTCCCTGTTTATTTTTTTGCTGGAGATGAAAGAATGCACAACTGAGAAATGAATTATTGGTGTATAATGAGTGGAGGACTATCTTTTTCTGCTTTTTAGACATAAAAACATCATATTTCCCAAAATCCCAGACCCATCGCTCATCTTTAAGGAGATGTTCATCAGAGGAATCCCAGGTACATTCTCCTCTCTACATTGTTATGTCAAATGTTCACAACTCTGCAGTCTGTTTACATGCTACTTTTATATTCTCCAACAGAGTCCTGTTACTGATCGACTGTATGTGCCCAGTGAAGAACTGGTAGAATCCAAGATAAGTCTTGAGCATGAGATGTAAAATATCTAAACTAAATAACATGCTGACTCGGGGTGAAGCTGACTGCGGATGTCAGACATTAAAGGACCGATTGGCCAGCTACAGATATGCATCAGGACTTCAAACTCACTTTTTTTCCAGAAATAATGGCTCAACTTTCTAGGGGCAGGGTTCATTCGGGTTCCCAAGGCTGGTTTGGAAACCCCACGAGGATTGTGAAACAGTGAAAATGCAGCGAATAATTGAGAATGATGCACTGGAGCTGGAAAGCATTCTATAGGAAAATGTGAACATCTGTAGCTTCTTTAAATTTTTTTGCTTTTATGCTTGCTTTTATCTGATTGCTTAACCATAAGAGCCCAAGCCCTTTAATAAAAGGCTTTAATAGCTAGTGACCCCTTCATCAACATGAGTTTGTATGGTTTAGTTAGCTCCAGTAAATGTGCATTGTACAACTTCTCACCGCAAGGTCACAAATACAGTCGCATATATTTAAGACAAAAACAAAAGCTGACTTTTTATTCTGTGTCACATGGCAGCGTCTTACTCAAAAATGGATTTGTAGGGGTCTTGATTAAAAGGTTGTGTTTTGGTTAAATTCATGAGTTCGAAAAAGAATTACTCTGATATTAGACATCATTTTCAAAGCTAGTGTGAGTGAGAATTGTCTTCGAGACACAATATCAGAACTTTATTTAGGACATCTTGTGGCTACTCCAAGATCTGTGGTGTTTGAGAAAGCTCCTGAGGAATGCAGCATGGAGACAGAAGCTGGCTTTAAGTGATTCTTTAACCGCACAGACAATTCACCCTAGAGCAGGGGTGTCAAACTCATTTTCACCAAGGGCCACATTAGCATAATGGCTGTCCTCAAAGGGCCAGATGTAACTTATAAATGTAAAACAATGTAATCGAATGTAATGTAACTACCCCTTAATGTGAAAGAACTCGTTATTCAAGTGACAATTCAGTTGCATAGAAACGATTGTATGCTTGTTGTTCTAATATAAATCCTTTTGATTTTTGTCAGCTTATGAAAACTTGGGATCAGTACTTGTGGCGCTAGATGTGGATAGCATTGGTGTAATTTGTTTAGCCAAAAATTAACCCTCACAGACTGAAGACATAGCATATCGATCATCATCTTTTATCATCAGGCTCAAGAAACAGATCACAGATAAACTATTAGCTGTGCCCATTTACAATCTTGAGATTTATTTAGCGTGATAAATCGGAGGTGTGGCGTGAGAGATCACTCAAATGCGTGAGTCTTACGTTCAATGTGAGAGTTGGCAGCTCTGCAGTTTCACTCGTGAGTATGGATGCGGAAACACCGTTACGGCTACCGTAGGCCAAAGGCATTGTGGGAAATGTAGTTTGCGTTTTCAGTTTTTAAATTCTTTTTAGACTCTCAAAACCTTTAAGCTCTCGCGGGCCTTATTAGATTACATGGGGGGCCACATTTGGCCCGTGGGCCTTGAGTTTGACACGTGCCCTAGAGGATCAGGATCATGCCTGACTCTTTCTGAAAACATAGTCATGAGAGGAGGACGAGACAATGTTTCACCTGAAGTGATGACACCTTTAACTCTGTGCTGGAAAATACAGTTATATCACAGTTTATAATGTATGATGGTTTGACAGTCCAGTTTGACCACTGCAATGAGAATGATTAATTTTATAGCTGTGAAATAAAAAAAACCTCCCACAAAATGCAATCGTGTTGGGTGTAGCTGGAGTTAAACGCTTCTTGTTTACAATGATTATCGCTGCTTTTTGTGTAAAACTGTGATATGACAAGTGAAAGAAATATCTGTTCATGTTTGACAAAATCACAAAGCTTTGTAAATAGTTTGTAAACAAATGTAGATGATGCTTAATTCTACAGTGAAGGTAATGTTGAAGTAAGGAATCTGTAAATACGAACGAAATAAAACACAATAAAAACTGGACTATGTTTTTTTTTACTAAATACTATGCCCAATGATATAGTTTCTAATGAAATTTAAAATGCAAATAGCTTAGTTCTCTAATTCTAAATAGATTAGATTTCTGTTCAAGCTATATTTGTGAGTGTATTGTATGCTGTGCTTTAGTCGATTGCACATAAGGGTAGAAGTCTGAATAGCTTTAAAAGTGCAAATATGTTTGTGTTTTGTTAATGAATAAAAAGTATATCCAACAATTCATGAGTTAACTTTTCAGCAAGCCATGTCTGTAACTCATGTTTGTAAGTCTCAAAGTGCCGGGGTCAGTTAAAACGCTAAACAGTGGGTTTTTTTAATAGTCAATGTTAAATTTTACTCCACATCAGAAATGGCGAGGAAGAAAATACTAAAGTGAAAACAGCATGTTTTTAAAGCATGATTAAAGTATTTAACATGTGTTTTACTCTTGGCTGCATTTTTTTTAATAGATAGTTAAGTTCCAACACAAACAGGACAATTGAACTTTTTAATTATGATTTCTTCCAAAACAGTTGAGGGAAAAGAGTTATTATTAATTCAACCACCCCAATTAATGCAATACAAAGGAACGTAATTAATATTCAGCATAGTTAAAGATATAGCACATTCACAGAAGGGAATTAATGAGAAAAGCTTAAATGGGTTGAACAGTTTATTATTGTTGATGATTTTTGTGCATCATACCTGAAGGTAACCTCCCAATAACTGAGCACAAGTTCAGGCTATATTTTGGAACGTGAGAGCTGTTTTAAGCATGTGATTTATCAACACACGTGCTGGGATTCACTACGTGTAGCTAGTGAGGTGAAAACAATTGTTCTTCTTTGACAGAATAGTTTCTTTGTGAGTCAAATGTCCAGTGTTTAAGCGAAGTTAGTGTGCGCAGAGAAATATTTGTTCTATTCTGAAATGAAGATATATAAATGTACTTCTACCCCTTGAGAAGGGAGGTGCTTCGTATGAGTTGGTCAGTTTTGCTCTTTCCAGGGAACTGAAGACATTATATAGTGACTATTCCTCTGGATAGAAGCTATTAATTTATTTTATTGATTATTTATTCATTTCAAATTTATCACAATAATTACATTAATCAATCATATAAACCTACATCAGGACAGGACGGTGTTAATAGAAAAGGGGAAAGAGGAGAGAAGTAATTGTGGGGGAAAGAGTCAGGATTGAGATGAAAAAAATAAATAAAAATAAGATTAGATACCTACCTTAGCACACCCAAGCAGTTTGCACAGTTTGCACCTATCTACACAAATGTATACAAATATAAATATACATTACTTTATATTGTTCTTTATATTGCATACATGCAATTAAAGTTCTAGGCACAAAAAAGATAAATAATAATGATAAAACAAAATTTACATTATATAAATGATAAAACAAAAAAAAAAATTATATATATATATATATATATATATATATATATATATATATATATATATATGTACTTCTGAGAATACATTCTTCCATTTGGTCAATTGTGTTGTGAAGCTGTGAATCTGTGTTAAGAGTTCTGAATTGTGTGTAAGCGTTGAAAAAGAAAAGCTAGTCACACAGCCCTGAGGAAGACGCTCGAGAGGACTCGCGACTTCATCATCATCACTCGTGAACGCGCTTCGGGGCGGAGCTTCACGCGCACGTGCGGCGCGGCGGCTGCTGTCAAATCAGATGTTGAGCTGTAAACAGGTGAGCTGGTCGGAAGTAATGATTGTCAGACGATGTATCGGTTCTCGAATCTTCCCTCAAAACGACGCTGTTTGTGAAACTAAGCTCTAGCAAATCATGCCTCAGGAAAATGGCTGATCAGGGTGAGTACTCACCGGTCTGTTCTAAACACGCGAAGCTATAGAGAAACAATATTTTCATTTCGTTCGTGATTGGTGGCAGACTCATGTGTTAATCTCTCCGAGGTCATAGTTAAAATCATTATGAAACGCGTTATGTAGGTAGTCGAATATTAATATTAAAGCAGACAATCGTCGTGTGTGATCATTTGAGTCCTGGATCATTTCGATGTCGACGTAAACATTTACCTCGTGAATATTAATTACCTTCTCTGAATATTCATATTTTTCGACAGCGTCCAACTTGACGTTATTTATTTATTAGTTTTTTTATTTTTAATCTTTATAGGATATTATGGCCCTCTGACCCTACAAGTATTGAATTAAGCAGATGGACGAATATCAGTTTAAAGTAAATAATAAAATCTAAAGGCAAATAATAATGATGTAATTGAACTTATTTACTTTAATGTTAAAAATAAGACGCAGGAGTTAGTTTAGAATCTAGACAGGACATTTTTTGGTAGTGTGAGTAAAATAAATAAAGTACAATACATAATAAAAGTTTTCAATGTGAAACACTGGAAGTGAATTATTTGGAATGTTAAAAAATGCATGAGAGCACTTGAATCAACATTCTTTATAAGTAGATTCTTCCATCGATCAAGTAAATACATCCCAATGGCTCATGCAGTACTCACTACATAGTATGGAATTAAGTTGTTGACAGATTTAAGTTAAACAATTTAAAATGTTACGTTAGATTTCAGTGGTGTTGTGTACCGCAATGCATTGTGGGATTTAAGTTTCACACATACTCTGGATTCTCTCTGGATGTTGAAAACCTCTCAAGACTTTTTTCTGTTCTCACCATTTCACATGATGATCAGTATGCAAATTTTTGTGGTTTTGAATGTCTCCCAGTCTTGGAGTCCTACAATGAATGTTGTACATCAAGGTGCAAACACAAGACATTATTGATAGTTTTTTTTCCACACAGTTGAAACTACTGAAACTAAAAGACTTTTATAAATTCACATAAAGATGTGAAGAAAGCTCATTCGAAAACCTATTCCAAATCACTGTTGGCTGAAACTTTGACAATGTTAAAGTTTATTGAAAAACACTTATTACAGGAAAAGTCCGTGAACTTTGAATGTACTCTAGTCGATATTTAACAGCATTGTGACGGAGTGATCGGACGAGTTCACTTCTAGGACACTTCTTGTTCACAAACAGACACAAAACTGATCAAAATATACAAATAGACAGATTTTTTTACTATTAATGTTCACTTTTAATTTTCAGTTTTTCTTATCTTTACAGTGCAATGATGGAAAAGCTCCAAAAGGAGAAGGAGCAGCCATCGCCTCGGAGGCCGACTCCTGATGGGGGCTGGGGCTGGATGGTGGTGGGCTCTCTCTTCCTGACTACAGCGCTGGTGTTTGGACTCATCCGCTGCCTTGGTGTTTTTTTTGTAGAGTTTGTGCAGTACTTTGGGGAGAGTGCTCAGGCAGTGTCCTGGATAACGTCTATTGGATTGGCAATGCAACAACTAATGAGTAAGTTGAATCAGGATACGACAAGCATCATAAACATGTTTTTATGTTTCCTTTGGGTGGATATAAAGCTATTACAGTAGCTAATTTTTTTGAGAAGCTTTACAATGTAGCACTTTAATGATTGTATTTCTGGGAATTCATTTTAATGTAAGAATACCCAAAATTAACTCACCCGAGGCCAATAGTGACTTGTTCATTTTTGAAAACCCTGTAAATAAGGCAATCCTTTAAAAGTTGTGTGTGCTTCAATCAATCAATCAATCAGTCATTATTGATAGACAATCACTATAAAAAGAGAAATCTCGCTACTTCAGCCAATCATATTTATAGTATTATAAATATAGTATAAATTATAGTATAGTATCCAGTGATCCCGGCGCTGCAAGAGTTGCTAATGTCATCTAATGAAAAGTTGAATTGCTCTATACCTATACCATGTCTTGTCTTTTTTTGTTGTTAATAGTCTCAGATATATAAAGTAATAGCCCTTTTTGTAATCTACTTGTTTTCTACAACTTATTTACATTTACATGTTTCTAGCCGGGTGTGTCTACCACACCAGCACGTCATAATTAGCTCTGAATAGCCAACATTTATTTGAAATCCAGTCGTGTTTTTTTTGTGTAACTTAATGAAAATATCAGTCTATTTTGGTTAATGTGTTCTTCATTTTCAACTGATTTGTATCAAATTAATTATTTCAAGTTGCCGTCTTGTTTTCATCTGGTAAGACTCTTCATTTGCGATAACGGAAAATTTTCGTCAACAAAACACCGCTATTTAGCAGGTGAAACATTGTTTGAGCACTGCTGACAGTCACTCTGCTGCTAACATTAGGAATAGACTCTATGTACAACTTCTTCCATGCCAGTGGTACGTCTTTTACCGGTTCAGCACCGGAAGTTCTTTTTTTCCATTTGCTCCAATAGATCCGATTGCCTTGGAATTTTACACTTGTATTTTCATCTGAAGGAAAAGTATGGATCTAACCTCACACATCATAATCACACAATGGGACTCAGCAATATAGCTACATCGCAGTCCTCTCTCTGTTTATTATTATGTACAGTAGTTTATTTCCTGTAACTAGGGTCAGACGGATTCTGCAGCCACAAGTCGAATCAAGATTGTTGTGATTAGGGAAAAGATTATAATGTGCCTCAGGCATTCAAAATTGGGTGTGTTGATGAACTTTAAAACACTTAATTCTACTATCAGACCTTGAATAATATCAATATTTTGTTCTCTTTTACATTTAAAACCCTTTGACAGAATTTAACAAATATTCTGTGCAGAAACCACCTAAAATCTTCTGCCCTACCTATAACTGGCAACCTGTAGTCTCTGGATTGCTGGGAGTTAACATTCTTCATCTGTTTTGACCATAAACGTACACGCTTCCCTTTTATGCAATCTTATACAGGTCCCATAGGCACAGCTGCGAGTAATGTGTTTGGAGCTCGTCTGGTTGTTATGATCGGTGGATTCCTTTCAGGCTTGGGATTCATTTTGGCATCCCAAGCTAGATCCCTTTTGCATCTTTACCTGAGCGTGGGGTTAATTTCAGGTAAAGGAGATGTCCTCGTCTACAGGTTCAGCTAGTTTGGGGATCCACAGTTGTTGTTTCTTTCAGGTTTTGGATGGGCTCTGGTCTTCACACCTACAGTAGCGTCTGTGATGCAGTATTTCAGCACACGCAGATCTCTAGCCATGGGCCTGGGCTTCACAGGTGTTGGGCTTGCATCTTTCGCCTTCTCTCCTCTTTTCCAGTATCTAGTGGAAGCCTATGCCTGGCGCGGGGCGATGCTTATCCTCGGAGCGCTCAGCTTTAACATGATTGCGTGTGGGGCTCTCATTAGGCCTCTAGACTCTGCAAAAGAGGAGGTGAAGGTAAGTGTTGAGGTGGTTATTAGTGAATGATAACATCGAAAACAATCTCTTACTTGGAATATCAATACTTACTAAATTGTCACACTTGGGACTCATTTAAACCTGCCACAGTTTAAACATTCCCTATCAACCAGCAATTAGCATTTCTATTCAACCTAATGGCTGTAAAAGACTAATATTTCACATATAAACAACTTTTGTTGGACATCGAGGTATACTATAATTTTTATCCTAAGTATATGGCGTTTTACATTCAAATTGTTAGCTTCTCTGCTAGCAGTTTTTTTACGCGTTCAAGAAGTGACACCACCTGGTTTTTGCCAAGAATACTTCATAGACAGTGTGCCTCACTACTGAAAGAAACCATAACTGTTGGTAATTAGTGTAGAGTTTGTTAGCTGTTTTATTAGTTTTAGTTGCTTTTTTTTATTTTCAAAATCAACGGATCAAGAGAAACTTCATGGAAAAATGAGGTATCGTGTGTCATGTCAAGATCTGTTTGCTCTCATCTCAGTTAATGCTAACGCCATTTGAGCACAGGATTTAGTCAGGGTCTTAAAAAGTCTTACATTTAAAAGACACAATTTTAGGGCTGACATTCACTGTTCTAGGTCTAAAATGATTATTTTTCTGATGTTTATGTAAATGTTTATGATGTTTTTTGTTGTTGCTCGGGTTTACCAGAGATTGAGAACTTTTGTGAATCCTGAAAAAACATAAAAGTGACGTTTAGCAGTTAAGATTTTTGATTCTTAATGATCTTTAAAAAAATCGTATTCAGTCTTAGAGGTGACCTAATGAAACCTGCAGAAACCCAGACTTATCATTTGATTTATGTCTGCACATTTTATTATTCATTATTCCATTATAATTGATTATTTGTGACATTCTTTGTAGCAAAATAGTTTAGTTTTTAGAATGCCGGCTGGATTAGCAGATCATTTAAATAAGAAATATTCTAATCTAAGACACAGGCTCTATGTTGATCTACAAAACAATATAAAAAGTCTATTTTAACCACTTACAAAAATAGAAAATGAACTTAAACCATGTGTTCTAACTTGCTTTAACTGGACTGTGATGAGGGAAACATCAAGCAGATCTATCAAAAAAGCTAATAATAATAATAATGCCATTAAAAAATGCCAATAAAACATATAGTAATTTCATTCAAATAAAGGAAACATGAAAATGAATGAACACTTTGCAATGGCTGACTTAGTTTTTAAAGAGCCCCAAAACAAAGTGTGACTACTAATGGGGAGAGCTTGCAAACAAAATGGGTGCTACGACCAATCCAACACTGTATCCAAGCAGATGTGATGACGCCTTGCCTCGCCCTATAAATGATCTAAAATACTTTTACCCTCAGCTGAAGTTAAATGTGATTTCTGAAAGGGTTTAGGTGCCAAGATTTGAATCTAATCAGTTGCTCTTTCTTTTCTGTTCTCAGACTGAACATTCTGGTAACCTCAGCAGATGCTCAGTTTTCCTCTCCCGGGTCTACGAGAGCTTTGAGCTCTCTCTGCTCTCACACCGCGGCCTCCTCACCTACTCGTTAGCCCTCACCTTCTTCAACGCTGGCTACTTCATCCCGTACGTTCACCTGGTTGCTCACAGCCGTCACATGGGGTTCTCGGAGTACCAGGCAGCCTTTGTGATCTCTGTGACTGGAGTGGCGGATATCGTGGGTCGTGTGGGTTCTGGTTACGCCTCCGATCTTGGAAAAATCCGTTTGCAGCACTTACTGGTGTTGTGGTCTGGATTACTTGGGCTGTCTCTGATGCTGATTCCAGTTGCGGTGGTTTACCCCGGACTGCTGTTTGTGGGAATCATCTACGGGTTCTGCGCAGGAGCGATGGCACCGCTGGCCTTCGCTGTGGTCCCTGAGATTGTTGGAATTGAGAGGGTCCTTGGTGCATTGGGTCTTCTGCAGCTCTTAGAGAGCATGGGAGGCCTGCTGGGAGCACCACTCTCTGGTAAGTTTTGTTGATGCATGAGATTGTAATATTGTTTTCATAAATTTGTTTTAGGAACAAAACGCTGTATTGCTACCTAAATTGCGATGGTTCTCTAAAATCAAAAATCCTGTGTTGGAATTGACATTAATTGTTTTAAATCGTTTTATAATTGAATTTTTTAGAATAAAGAACACCACTCAGTGTTTATACCACTATACTCTTGAAATGTAAACTCACACTTTCCCTTACCACTAGGGGGGAACGTGGTGGCGTCCTATCAGATTACCTGCCTTATCTCTCTTGGAGATTAGTGTAACCCATGCACTCAGACTAGCAAGAAGTAAATGAAATTGTCTGTATAAACTTTAATTAGTCATATACTTAAGAGATGGTGCAAAAATTTAGAACTTATTTAAAAGGCTTTTCTTGCTATTCTATTGTGTGCAGAACCAATCAGATGTACTTTTATGGAGCTGCAGCCAATTAACAGCTGCTCCCTGCTCCTTCAATGCCAAGCAGCAGTTCAGGGTCAGAGGAGAGAGTCCACTGTACTCTCCGTTTCTCTTAACTTGTGTTAGAGGGTAGCCCAAAGTGACCCAAATCCACATTTTTTTTGCCCATATGTGACCTATATGTGATATTTTCATGACAGTCTGAACATCTCAATTCCCACACGGGCCGCTTTCATACGAGCTCCTGAATCCGTTGTTCTTTTTGCATATTTTTTGCCCTGTGACCTCAGTCTGAACAGCCAGGGCACATTTATTAGACTTTTACATCGTCAAGCCCAAATTAAACATAGTTTGTCACAGATATGAGTTGCTGGAGAAGGCGTTCTTGGGGGATGTAGTTTCCTCTTCTGCGCATGCATGTCACATTGAAGGTGTATTTCGTTCACAGAGAAGACTGATAGCAAGCGGATGTTGTGTTTAATGTGAACAAACACATTAACAGTTTGGTTTTAACAAAAAAAAAGAAAGAAAATGAATTAGGCATTAATACCTGCAGTCTGAACAAAGCCTCAGTCTCGTACTCCAAACCTATTTCAAGAGACACTCCAGGGGCATTTAATTAAGGTTGGAGCAAACTTTATGTAGTGTTTGAGGCCCCATTGTGTTTAACTCTTACTCGGCATAATCTGCAGTCTGTTTTGTTTCAGCTGTAAGTTGTTTTTATTATATATTGAAATTTTCTCTCTGTAAAAGGATGCTTGCTGAGAAACTACATTTTTATGTAAAATGCCACAGACTTGTGCTTATTCCTGTTGATATATAATACAGCTACATTTTGTGATTAAAGGTGTTTTATTTGTGAAATAAAACTGTTTCAGCCATTGTGATATTTAGAAATGCTCTTTAGTTTATTGTTGCTTGATTGGGAGTTGGATTGTTGCTTTGAACTGTTCTTGTGAGAGTGTAAACACTGAACCATATGGTCTCGTTTAAGCTTTTTTAAAGTCCTTTAAATAAAATATAGCGGAAGCACAAACGATGAGAAATTTACAGCAACCGTTTTCCTTTAAGCGAGTGGATTCAGGCAAGGGCTGTCCTCAACGAGTGCTTCTGCCTCCCAGAGGATACTCTATCAGAAACTTCCAAGCTCTTCTGAAAAGCAATGTGAATTGGCAAATTCGTCCACATCAGTTATTGTGAAGGATTTACACCTTCTGCGTTTCAGCACGTAATTGTTACGCAGAAAAGCTTTCTTGATGATGGAGAATCTCTATAACTGCCTGATGTAGGGCCCAGGTGGGTTCTATCTCTACCCATTATCTCTCTGAGGGCCCTCTTAGCTGATGCAGTAAGAAAAGTTATGTCCTGCTTTCAAAATTTCACAAGCAGAGAGAAAATGTGTATTCCAGGCATTGGTTTGAGATGTTGTTGTTATTATTATTGATTGAATTGTGACCTTAACAATGTAAATTGAATAAAATCAAGAGTTTCTTGTCGATCTCCGTTGTTACTCAACATTAGCTTCATCATGACTAAAACTGGCAGGTTCTTCTCTGCCTTTTCACATAATATCACTTCCTCACATTGTCAATGTCACGATCTAAACGGTCCTTCACAGAGCTTGTGCACTGTGATCCTGTAGATTGAGGGATTCTTTCTGAGGATTTTTATTCTTTTCTTCTATTCAAGGTTGGCTGAAGGACTTCACCGGCTCATACACCGTATCCTTCCTTGCTGCAGGAAGTTTCCTTCTGATAGGTGTGATCATTACATTCACTCTTCCACATTTCTGGTCGTGCACTGCCCCTGCAGACAAAACGCTGGCGTTGTCCCAGGACCGATCTGCTGAAGATGGACTTCTCAGCCAAAGCGGGTCCTCTGACACTGTTCCTGACAAACTGTGCACCCTAGATCACATATCCTTCTCAGAGAGGGAGGTGAAGGGTTGCTTGAGTAGTGAGTCGACACATCCGGTGCAGCAAAAAGAGTTACCTCGGGATTTAAGTTGTCGCTCCAATGAAGAAGTGATATGAAGATGGTTGAAAATATCTAACTCTAGTTAGAGAGAAGTGGTTGTCTTGTTTTGGCCTGGTCAGTTTTGTCAGTTCCTTTATAACTATTTGTACAGCAATTTTTATGCCATTTTTTGCCACACGTCATTTGAGAGTATTTACATGCTTAAAAAGCAGCCTATTTTGGAGGGTAAATATTTACTGTAACAGCTTGTATTCAAAAGATAAATAACATTGTTTCCTCTGCTAAAAGGCATTGAGGATAGATTTAGAGATTTACAGTAATTTTACTGTTCATTTATTATATTTATTACAATTCCAAACGATTCTTGAAATATTTGTGTTGGACTTACATTTTTATTTAATAATGAGAGAAGTGTCCCTGTTGCCATATAGTAACAATTATGTTTTGTAACAATGCAATGGAAGATGAAAAAAACTGATTGTCTTGTTTGAATTGCTAGGTTTCCCCAATACAAGCTTAAAGTCCTTATGATAACAATGCCTGAATATTTATTTAGCAGTTTAAATATGATTTAGGATTGTTTCGGATGACTTCACGTGATGTCACCAGTCCATACTGGATATAAACTTCTTTGGCTGCCTGTTAACAAATGCCAGTAATACATTTAGCAGCATAGAAAAAGCTAAATGGCTAACTATTGCCTTGTCACATGAGATCAGATAAAAATACACAGAGTTCTACCAATTGCAAAAAGAATCAGAGTGTTCATGTGAAGCTTGCTAATTATTTACACAGCAAAGTCGCACCTTAGCAACCGACCTATTTACCCTAGCAACAACTTTGGTAGACCTCCATCTTAGCTTAGATAATATTGCAGAGACTTAAAAATTGGTTGATAGTGCTAATGGCTAACACGAGGGAAATGATGTGAGGTCATCTACCCTTCCATAGTATCGGGCTTTTAAAACCCAAATTATTTATCCAATAGAATCGCATGCTAGAAGAAAAGACGCAAGATTGCTTCTGAAGCCAATTAATTTTTACTTGCACACAAATGTGAAGAATACATTTTACAAAATTCTGTTGATCTTTCAGGCACAGCCATGAAGTGTAGCCATCATGTATCTTAAGGCTTATATGTAGTTGTACATCAAGTCTATGAATTGCTCTTTGCAAAGCTGCACATTTACATAACCCCCACACAGAGATTGAGACAAGACCTTAGCAACCAAATTATTTACTCTTTGCAATATTCCTAAGCTGAGATAGAACTCTTTTAAAGCTTGTAGATCTTGCTAAACTTGTAGATCGGTGTATACTGCTAATAATAACAAGAGGGGAAATTATGATGTCACATACCCCTCCATAGCATCTCGATTGTTTACCCTGGCAACTATACCAGCAGACAAGGAAAACGATGTCACTGACTCCTCCATAGTCACCAGAATGTTTACCTGGCAACATGTCAGCAGAGCTCTTTCAGTTTAAGAAATTATAAGAGATATTTTTTGTTAATGGTGCCGTTTCATGAAAACTCGACTTGTCTGATATTTTTTTACATGTTTTAGTGTTGTTCAAAAATATGCTTCGTCATATTCAGATGGGTTCCTGCATGTTTGTGTAATTATATCTTCTTTTTCTGGGAGCTCAAAACAGCTTGATAATCATAGCCATGCATTGTGGCCATAGCACCACCCACTAACCAATCGGATGAATCGCTAACGCAGCTCATTTTGCAGAGAACCACCATTTGAGGTCATTCAAAGATACTGTTTGATAAATTGTTAAGGATGTTGAGATAGTCTAGCGGGGTCAAATATTTATAATAAATGATTTGAAAGGGGCATATGACACCTTTAACAACCATTCTGTAGTAATCAAAATGTTTACCCGGCAACCATGTCAGCAGACATTAGTCTCAGCTTTAAAAATCTCAAAGTCCTGAAACTGAATTTTTGTCAGACAGCGAGAATGTTTACATCATACAACATTCATAACCCTTCTATAGCAACCAAAAAGACCCTAGCAACCATTAAAGAATAGTTTTATAATAAAACCTTTATAGAGCAACATGGACTTGTAGGGGTCAGCTTTTATAATTATTCTTAAATAGTGTTAGTTGGGTCTTTTTCTGTTCTTTTACATGTTTCCCCTTAAGCCAAACTGAAAGTTTCTGTGCCAAAGATTGAATTCTAGTTTATAAATATTGTATTAGTTCCAACTGCAGTTGAGACTTAACAACATCCGTGGAGTTTATATCTGAAAAAAATCCCTAAACCAAGCATCATTTACTAAAACTCATAACAACCAACATTTAAAGCATAAATTAACTCTTCTACTTGAAAGCCCATGAAGTCAGTCCCATTCAGCAGCGAGACATTTCATAAAGCCTCAAACACATGAGCCTTAAGCTTCACAGACTGCAGGGCATTGAGCTAAACCATGGCTGGACTTTGCTTTCTCATGTAACAGCAGTTTAGAAAAAAAAAGAAGCCAGGTACTTTATTCTTTACCAGAGTCATCCTGTGCCTCTTGTACTGTGTTTTACCAAGACTTGATAATAGGGAATCTTTTGGGTGCATTCCTAAAATAACTGACTCTAAAAATCATTTCCATGAAGATAAGATATGTTTGAGATCCTGAAGTGAACCATGGCTTGGTGCTCTTGTGTTTACTAAGTCTTTACTGACTGCAGACATGCCAGTTTTATGATCTGATGTCCTACAACTGTGACTTTTGTGAGGTTTGTGTTGTTCATTTAGTTCCTTGCTGAGTATACACTGGAGTAAACATTTTTTTTGTTTGTTTATTATATATAATTGGCTGTAACAATTTAAATCCATACTTTCGATTAATACTCAACTGCTTAATAAAAGTAAGGATGTTTAATTTACTGAAACACCCAATTGAATATGTCTGGGCTCCTGATTTACGCATTAAAACCTGGCATTGTGCGATTCTCCTATATACTGCAGGTTGCTGGAAAACATTGAAAATGGATCTCGAAAGTGCTGAAATTTGATCTGTAATAGGTGTTGTATGCAACTGACTCTGCTAATTAGGTTATTCACCTGAGGTCTCCTTTAAAGCAGGTTTAGTATTGAAGAATTAATCCAGAATCTGTCTACTTTTTTAGCTTTGTATAGTAATATTTAAAAAAATGTAAGCTAAATCCTTCTAACAACAACTTTTTAGTATTTGTTGTGAAAGCAAAATGACATCTTTATTGGCCAGGTGGCAACCTGCAGAACAGAAATGAAAGAGACCTCTGGTAGGATGATGATTTATTCGTTTGTGGACTACGGGACGAAGTAACACGTTTGCTTTTGTTTGATGATTTATTCGTTTGTGGACTACGGGACGAAGTAACACGTTTGCTTTTGTTTGATGATTTATTCGTTTGTGGACTACGGGACGAAGTAACACGTTTGCTTTTGTTTGTTGGGTCTAGCACGATCTATGGTTTGAGAATAGATTTGTTGTTTGTTTGAAGGATGTTTCATGGATGGATACGCAATTTCAATACTAATACAAATAGTTTTTTTTTTACATAGGTTTATGGCCTAATCTCTGGAAGTACCTCAAATAAAGAAATATAGTTAAGAATAATTACACAGTGCTTTGAGCTTATTTCGAAACCTAGTTGATTGAGGTCTTTTTTTCAAGTTTGGGCAGATTTTGGCTTTTGTCTATTTTGTAAAACTTGACGACGATTAAAATGTGAAGGGCAATGGCCCTCCAGGAATGGTGTCTGACAGCCTGATGTAACGATGTCAAATAAAATGTTCATTTTTGAGATTCAAAAAGAAAACTACAACTTAGAAAGAGCTGAGTTCTCTTTTTCTTCTCTGCGAGCTCTCTATCTTCAGTCATTGACTTAGTTTTTTTTAACCAAATTACAATTCAGAGCATCCTTAAGGACCCCTCACATTAATTCATCGTCCACGGTTCCATCATGTTTCTTATATTAAATAGTTTAGCAAAGGTGTGGTATTCATTTGGAATCATTCTGTATTTCTAGAAAATAATCAGAAGTGTATTGAGTATGCAACTGGATTTACTTTACTGTCATTTACTGAAGTAAAAAAAATATATGCAGCTCCTTAGTTATTAATTCTGAACTTAATCGCAAAAAAGGAACACTTGACAGCTATTAAATTGTGAAGGGTTGTGGCCTCCAGGAATGGTGTCTGACAGTCTGATGTAATAATGTCAAATAAAACGTTCTTTTGGTTCCTTATATTTGATGTGATTTCTCGAGGCTGTACATGTTTGACGAGCTGAATTTAAAGTTCAATCATCCACATTGTGCTCCCCTCATGAATAGACAGTTTGGTGATAAAACTTGTGACCTTTTAAAGGAATCCGAGATAAACATTAAGCAAAAACTGAACGCTTTATATATATCGTTTATAGGGCTGGGATTTGCTTTTTAAACAATTATAGTATACAAAAAACGTATTAAGTGGCATAAATAGAACAACCCATTAGACACAAAATAGTTAACTTATGTAAATGACGTGTATCAATGTATTGAGAAGGATGCATTTCATGATATTAAAAACCGTGCATGTTCATTTTTTGCACTCACAAATGGTAGTTGAGGTTGTATTCCTGCATTTCAAAGGAAACGTTCACTGATGTACAGTATACAGGAAACAGTGGCATGGACGGCGAAATGTTCATCTAAATCATCATTATTTTGCCAAAAAAAATTTATTTCTATGCTCAAAAACACACTCACAATATACACCAGTTAAAGATTTTCAGATGTATAGTTTTTATAGTAACAGAAATAAACACATATAAAATAAAACTCACACAACATATTGCTGACCGTGAGAAACCTTAGCATTCACTTAACATTAATACTGTGGCTCACAATACGGTGCTCATAGAAAATGATTTAAATGCTGAAAAAATGTAAATAAAGTCACATGGATTAAATGAAATTATATGTTGAATGAGACTTATCAAAGAAAACACACAGGGTGGTCCAAAAAGAAACTTTAAAAACAAGAACTTTGCAGAGGAGAGCTCAGTTTCTTCTGTCATCTATTTAAGAAAGCTCTGAAAAAAAAAAACTAAGTATTCTTTATATTGTTTGATCCTCGTGTGGCGTTCATGTTATTTTTACTCAGGCAGTGTTTGCGAGTCTGGTGGACACATTGTTATTTGTGATTTTAATTCACCCAATCATGACTTTTTATGCTAAAATACTTAAAAGATATGTGTTTTTACACACAAATCTATCTTGTGTGTAATATAAACGTTTAGTGGAGGATACAGTGTGGGGTCATAAAATATTTGTTCAGATGTATGTTTTTACAGAAAATAAGCCAAGGTCAGGGAATCTCAGTTTCAAATAATAATTGCTTGTAATGTGTGTATATATATATATATATATATATATATATATATATATATATATATATATATATATATATATATATATATATTTATTTATTTTTTATTTATTTATTTGTTTTGAAAACTGAAAACGGTCCACAAGCCACGGACCACATTTTCTTTTTGAAATTTTTTATGATTTTTCTTTGATAAAATACACATTTTCCAAAATATTGTATTCATTTAGAATCATTCTGTATTTCTATGAAACGATCAGAGGTGTATTGATATCCAACTATATTTACTTTACTTTTATTTACTCAAATAAAAAGATCTTATGAGAAATCTTAACAGCTGCTAAGTTACTAATTACTTCTGAACTTAATCCCAAAAAATTTGTCCTGGAATGGTTCAACTTATACTCTAACCCTAACCCCAACCCACCTCTGAAAACTAATTTCTATTGGCTTTTCTTCATACCTTGTTTAATATGAATCTGGAATGAAACTTGCTCAAATAAAAGAAGACGGTGTTGTGAAATAAAGCTGATTTAATTAAAACTCATTAATTCTGCTAAAACCCGCCTGGATCACCAGAGGAAGCAGCAGCACAGCTTTCTGTGTGAAATAAGTCAAGAAATCCGATCTGGAAGCTTCATTGATGCCACCGGAGCCTGAAAAAGTCATCCCAGATAGAACAATGACCTGTAAGAGTTATTTCATGTCCGTGCTGCGCCGCTTCAGCTTCTCCGGGTTGTTGGAGGCCATGTGGGAGAAATCTCTGAAGATATCGTGATAGGTGTCGTCACCTGCAGGACAGAGCGAGAAGGCCGTCAGAGGACTGGCTTTTAACAGTCTTCTCTGTAAGCAAAACAAACTTTAAAATTCATTACAAGAAAATGTATTGGCTGTTAGCAGTTCTATTTTAAGTAAAGTTAAAAAACTCCAGCTATGAATAGCAACTGTGTTGATGGAAGTATAGTTAATGAGGAGCAAATCATGATTCTCTATTTAAATGTCTGGTGATATTTTCATGAATATTAATAATGGGCTTTGCCAGGCCTTGGCACCCGGTGCTTAAGCCCATAATGTTTTTTTATTATTATTTCAGCCCCGGACAATTTAATTTCAGAAGAAATGCTGACAGATTTCACTAAGATTTGCAGATTGAAGGACTTTGTCATTCATTTACAAGGTAAAATTCTTATGAGACCTCATGTTAATTTTCGAGACGTATAAAACAAGCTACGAAGCTGTTTTAATTGAAATATTCCTTCCTTTAGATTCGCCACAATACATTTCTCGTTCTCTGTCCACAAGGACAAAAAAATGGAGGTAGTAAAACCTTCCTGTGACTGCGGCTCTGCCACACTTCCTATTCCTCACCTACAGAAAATATGATGCTTTACTGCTGTATTTTAAATGCACATGATCTAAAAACATACTAAAGTCATATGTGTGTAATATCTATGATCTGTGAGAGTCTTTTTTCAGAGATGGAACCAAAATTCGTGAGGCATACTGGCCAATCAAACGCAAGCTCTCGCTCAAGCACTCTTATGGCGCTAGAGATCTGCCAAAACAATCTGAATTTGAATTATGTTGATTTGAATTTTTGACAATTGTAATTTAATAAACCTGAATATTAGATATGCCATGAAAAAAGATTTAGAATTTTTCTTTCTTTCTTTGAATGTGCATTTCTTAGTTTGAATTTGAATTTTGTAACTTGAATATTGAACTTCTGAATTTTAAAACCACAGATTTTTTTTAAAGCCATAATCATTTATTGATGTAATTTCAAACTTCACATTTTTAACAGATATTCAGTTTGTAAAAATACAGCGTGACGTTTTCAAGAAGAAAAATGTCAAAACATCAAATTCAATATTCTAAAATTCAAACCGCAAAATTCAGGTTGTGAAATTCAGATCTAACAGAAAGTAGGGCAGGGGTCATCACCAGGGAAGAGTAAACAATCACAGAACAGTCGATGCAGCATTTTTGCTAATCTGCAATTTTTGTAGAAAAGTGTATGGCTCAACCGTTTAACCACATTACTAGCATTCATAATCGACCACATTACTAGCACGGTTAGCAAGTTACTAGCATTTTACTAGCATGATCAACAAATCACTACAATGTTCTTATAGCTTCATCGATTGTTCTGTGATTCTGTGATCACCTACTCTTCCCTGGCGATGACCCCTGACCTATTTTGTTAGATCTGAATTTCACAACCTGAATTTTGCGGTTTGAATTTTAGAATATTGAATTTGATGTTTTGACATTTTTCTTCTTGAAAACTTCAAGCTGTATTTTTACAGACTGCATATCGGTAAAAAAATCTGAAATTCAAATTATTTTCATTGCATATAATATTCAGGTTTATTAAATTACAATAATTCAAATCGAGAGTCACGGTGGCGCAGTGGGTAGCATGGTCGTCTCACAGCAAGAAGTTTGCTGGTTCGAGCCTCGGCTGGGTCGGTTGGTATTTCTGTGTGGAGTTCTCATGTTCTCCCCGTGATCGCGTGGGTTTTCTCCGGGTGCTCCGGTTTCCCCACAAGTCCAAAGACATGCGGTATAAGTGAATTGAGAAAGAACAATTGTCCATAGTGTTAAAGTGTGAATGAGTGTGTGTGAATGTTTCCCAGCGATGGGTTGCGGCTGGAAGGGCATCTGCTGCGTAAAACATATGCCAGAGAGTTGGCGGTTCATTCCGCTGTGGCGACCCCGAAAGGGAAGAAAGCCGACATGAAGATGAATGAATGAATGAATGAATGAATAATTCAAATCAACACAATTCAAATTCAGATTGTTTCGGCAGATCTCTAGCTCCATACACTCTCAGAACAGTTGAGATCTGGTCACAACATATAAACTATCACGAAGTACTTCGTTAACCAAGTTACCTAGGTAACTAAAGTAACAGTAAAAGTAAAGTAAACAGTAAAGTAAAAAAAAACAAAAAGAATTGTGAAGATTCCTTGGTAACTATCTATAAGTAACAACCAAAGTGAGAAAAACTACATAAACACTGACAATCATTCTTAGGAAATAGTTGTGCAACCTTTAATACGCACAATTCCTAAACAGACTCTCTAAGTATTTTAGATCAATGAGTTTTTAGATATTTTTGAGCTGTCAGAGATTGTTGCGATAAAATATATTCCTCTGCTTTGATAAAACAATTATTAGGGACTTCCCCGTAAGAGTGGATCCTGCCCCCATCGATCTCAGTCCCAGGAAACGCCCCTGATATTACCTCAACGCTCCAGTTTGGTGGGCATATCTTCCTCACATCTACTGAACACTAGGGGACGCCACACCACTTAAAGACTACAATAAAAATGGAATTTTGTGCATATTCTCTTTAAACCCGTGCATATGTTAAATTGTTTTAATGTGAAATTGTGTGGTTACAACATTTTTCTCATTTATTTTCTTATCTCTTAAACCAAAAACTGCACCCTTTAAGTGTTAATTTAGGTGAAAGGTGTGTTTTAAATGTGAGTAGTGCACACAAAAAAAATCTGTAACATGGTAGTTTTTCTTTAAAACAGTCAAAAATGATTTGGGGTGGAAAAAAACCTTCTAGTTTATGTATACTTAAAAACATAGCTTTTAAAAATCAGGTTATTTGGTAGTAAAAAAATTGAAATTGGCCACGAGAAGTCATGATCTCATGAGTCTGCTCATCACTATTTCTAAACAACAGAAACCCAGCAAGTAAAAAAAAAAAAAGATTTCAAACAGAGCCACAGGTCCCGAACACTTCTTGTGTTAGTGTTGAAATATTAGCGCTGGCCCTATTGTTTAATGCAGTAACATTTAAACAACATTTAAATAACATCTATTTTTCGGTTTAAAGTGCTCTGTTAAATTGCACGTCTGTCCTCCTGTAAACTCTTTTCTTCACAATTTTCCAGTAGCAACTCAATATAATACAATCACACCCTTTTTTGGTTGTTTCTTTTTTTCTTTTTTGTATTTGTTGAATTAACTATTTGATTTATTTTGTTTATTTTTGTTTTATTTTGCAATTTTTGTGCTACTGCCAGTTGTTTATGGTTCAAAAAAAAAAAAAAGAAATGTTGCACAACAAAGGCGAGTCCTAACACATGAGTAACAAATTACTGCAGATCATTGGTGCTATGTTACCATAGCAACGGGAGCGGTCACCTCAAGTTCATTCGCATTTTCTATCCAATCTTCAGAAGTCGTCTCGTATAGTAGTTTTACAAAGACTAGGCTAGTGACCAATATGGCACTACCATCTACGAGTAAATATTAATATATAAGACATTTAAAGTGAATAAAATGAAGAAAAGTGAACACATTTTAGAGTGGAGAGGACCTGTAACTTCCAGCAGTCTACCCAATAGAAGAATTCCATCAAAAATAGGTAGATGGTCAAGAAAGAAAACTGTTTAAGGTATAAAATAAAAAAAGGAAAGAAGAAATTATCTACCACCCCATGAAAACCCCTGCACCCAGAAGAAGCATTTCTAATTAAAATTTGCAAACATAACCCTCCTGTTGTGTTTGTTCCTGCTGATGTCAAATGTATTCAATTACTTAAAAAAAAAGTTCTTAGTAAACATGTTCCTAGAGGGATTGCCATCAAAGCCAGACAGATTCTGGCATGTTAGGGTCAGGAAATTGGAGTGAAACTTATTTTTTATACACATAGTGTGAACCAACACATGCTACATGTGAGCAAAGTCACAAAAATAAGATTAACTATGTAAATTTATTTAAGGAAACTTGGTCAGATTTGATCATGAACACATGAGGAGGGTTAGGTGAGAGCTTATGCAAACAAAAGACGAAAAGTAGCAGGATTACCTGGAGCAGGTAGTGCAGAGGACACACACCACAAGCAGCAGCAGAAACCTGGCAACCCGTCTCAGGACACACACGGAGCCAACGAGGATATACAGAGATACAGAGGGAGGCGGGTCACGATCGGCAGCAGAGCACAAGCAGCTGAGAACATCTGTACTGTCAGCGTAAATCTGTTCAGAAGCCAAGCAGTAAACTGATCCAAAGGCGTTGAGGTGTGAAGCATTAAACGATGCGTTTGAGGGTTTAAAGGAGCTGTGAGGAAATGTCAGGCGTTCTTCGACTTATTTTTTGCGTGGTAATCTTCGTTGTTTTTTCTCCTCTGTGAAGTTCTACCGGTTTTAACTCTCTTGTTTTGTTTGTCTGGTGACCTTGAAAGTCCTGAGTGGAGGCTTTTATAAAAAGTGTTTTAATTATTATTATTATCATAACATTATATTCTGGGCAAAAATAATAGCAGTGACTAAAGCTGGCTGTGCTGTCACCTCTCTGGCTGCATCTGGGCAAAAAAACAAGTTTGAACACCAAATCCTTGGAAATGTATGTTTTTAAAACTGAATTTCACATGTATTATTTTAAAGTTGTGCAATTTAATCCCATAGTTAAGTTGTTTTTAATGGCAATTGTGTATATATTACTTAATGTTTTTAAACCCAACGCGGTCTAAACACTCTCTTTAAGTGTAAATTTAGGTGAAGTTTGTCTTAAAGTAAAAAGTCTTAAATGTGAGTATGTGATAATATACTTTTACAATTTTTTTTACATAAATATATATCAAAATGTATTTTTAAAAACAAAATATCTTTGAATCTTGAGGTATCACTTGAAATTTTTCAGCTTTTCATTTGACACATAATATTTTTTGCTCTTATTTTTAACTTATAAACAAAAAAGCAAAAAAAATAAAAAATACAGCCACCCAAGATATGCTCAAACATTTGATTTAGTGATCAGTTAAAGGGTTAAAAGGGTAGCTTTTAAAAATCACCCCACAGTTATAAAACTGGCTATGATCTGCATTGCTATTTCTAAACCCCAGAGGAACAAACACCTGTTATTAAAAAAACAATGATTTGATTCAAACAATGCCATAGGCCCTGAATAATTCATTTTTATTAGGATGTCTTTGGATTTATTTCCCATTTTTGCACAATAAATGTTCACATTAAAACGGAATTTTGTGCATATTGTCTTCAAACCTGTGCATACAATGTTAAATTGTTTTAATGTGAAATTGTGTGGTTACAACATTTTTCTCATTTATCTCTTAAACCCAAAACTGCACCCTTTAAGTGTTAATTTAGGTGAAATGTGTTTTTTAGATGTGAGTAGTGCACAAAAAAAATCTGTATGAGGGTAGCTATTAAAAAAAAAAGTCAAAAATGACTTGGGGGTGGAAAAAAAAACTTTTAGTTTATGTATACTTAAAAACATAGCTTTTAAAAATCAGGTTATTTGGTAGTAAAAAGAAAATGAAATTGGCCACGAGAAGTCATGATCTCTATTTCTAAACCCCAGAAACCCAGTAATTAAAAAAACAAACAAACAGAGCCACAGGCCCCGAACACTTCTTGTGTTAGTGTTGAAATCCTTTGGAAACATTAGCGCTGACCCTTTTGTTTAATGCAGTAACATTTTTAAAAAAATTCGGTTTAAAATGCTCTGTTAAATTGCACGTCTGTCCTCCTGTAAACTCTTTTCACTTCCGTTAACTCTGGCCGCCTGTGGTACGAGCACCAAGCTGGTTCTTGATGGCTTGAAAGCCTTTTTTAGTGTGTCCAATCACAGCCCCGGCCCCTCCCCTGACAGCACAGCCCCGCTCCTCTGAATGACCTGAGGGAGTGCCGTCCATCTCTCGCATCTCCTTGTTCATCTTGGCGATCCGGAGTCTGGAGGAGACACATGTGCATCGAGTTATAAGCAGGAAGCACCTCATCAGTTATTTTCATTTCGTCTGTGGAGTTGAACTCACAGTGTGACGATGTCGGCGTTAGCGGTGTCTATGGCGATGCCGATGGGGTCCTTCGCGTCAATGTCTTTTGCATTGTAGTCTGCGCCTCTCTTAAGAAACAGGCACACGAGTCTGCAGAAAATAAATGGGTGTGGTGGATTAAAAGAAAGTTTCAATTGTAAATTGACCCCAGTGAACAGTGAAAAAATCCTTCGAGATTCAAGCTAAACGATTCAAAAGGCTGTGAGACCCAAGAATAGAGTTTGTTCCTCTGTTTAAAAACCTTTAAACGCCGACTGAATTACTTTGTCTAACTTTTTTTGTTTACAAAACATTATTCTGTGTGAAGATGTATGTAGAGATTAGAGATATAAAGAGGTAAGAAATAAAAACTAATAATTTCTCAACACCTTTTTCCTGGTGAATGTTTAAAACATTCAATTAGTAATAATTAAGCATTATTTTGCATACACATTCAGAGATTACACTTTCAGGTCAATCCTAAATATAGATGTTTTTTGCAGTGCGTCATCAAACCGGAAGTCAGTCATGTCAGAGATACGCCCCCGAAAAAATAGCATTGAACAGAGTGGCCCTCGACACTTTTCAGCAAGAAAATGTCAAATTACCGTCGTGTTTTTGGCTGTGTTATTTGATCAGACAGTGAAAAACATTTGATATACTACAGAAAGTTACATTAAATTAAGAAGAGTGCAAAAAAACTATCCATGTAAAGGAGGCTCTTGTGGTAAGCTAGGATTGCTATTTTTAGCCTGTATTTTAGTGAACCCAGAAGACTTATTTAAAATAAATAGCGTTGCAGCGTGTTGTGTAAGAAGTAAAGATCAAAAAGAGCTCTCATTAACTTAAAAAGACCCTTCAAATCTCCTAATTCCCAGGTATATTGACCCTGACCGAGTCAGACTGACATGTTTGTCTTAAATGAATGCATTTGATCCACGAGAGTAACAGTTAAAGTCAAGGCCAAGGGCCAGATCCAGTTTATCAATGTAGTGAAAGTGACCAGTCGGCCAGATATGGAGTGACCCATACCCAGAATTTGTGCTCTGCATGTAACCCATCCCAGTGTACTAACAGTCGTGAACAAACACACAGTGAGCACTCGCTCGGAGCAGTGGGCAGCCATGGCTGTGGTGCCCGGAGAGCAGTTGAGAAACTGGGGCTGTGCTCAAGGGCTCCACAGCTGTGGTTGATGAAACATTTGCTCTCCATCTTCAACACTCACTCCACCTTCAACTCAGTGGATCTGGGGTTCAACCATGCGACCTTCCGATCACAAGTCGATCTCCTTATCCACCAGACCTCAAACTGTATTATCTATGGCTCCTGGGATGATATGTAATTACTATTGAAACAGGGCAGACAATAATGAAAATAAAACCACAAAAACAAAACAAGATGACTGCATTGACAATATAAATCTTACTAAAACAGCTTGTAAAGATCTCACAAACCAAAGCTGTTTTTGCTTGTAAAGTATCAACTTTTCTTAATAAAGTATTAAAATAATGTATTTCTTAGAGTTGTTAGTTGTGTACATCTTTCCCGCTAATATGGATGTATGAATACATAAATAAATAATCTTGTCAGACTTATATTGTTAATAAAGTAATCTGTATTGTTCTTGGTGTAATATGTGGAAGTCTCCCTGGCTTGTCTTTATTGTTTGGTAAGGATTAATTTTATATGTAGCTTAAAATCTTTGTTAAAGCAACTAAACTAACAGACAAACAGGCGTTCAATGTACATATACCTGTAGCGGTGAAAAAATGTTTTTCAGAGTGGCCCCTGGGCATCTTCAATTAATAACACATTTTGGACACCACTGCACTACGGTAAGCTCTGCCAGAACCATTCCATCTTCAGAGCATAACTAGTTCATATAAACAATGAGCTGAAACTATGAGATGATTTACCCCGTATGCCCCAGTATGGTGGCGTGGTGGAGCGGGGCCCTGCTATTGGCGTCCACGTGGTTCACATTAGCGCCGTTCTGTAGCAGGAACTCACAGGCTGCCAATGAATTCTGCAGAGAGCCTCACACAGTTATAATTCAGTGTCAAACTCATAAAACTCACTCAGAAACACACACTCACAGCAATCACAGCTTGTATGAGAGGAGTCTTGCTTTCCTCTGCCATGTTCACCCAGTTAACATCCGCGCCGTGTGCCAGGGCATCAGCCATCAGAGGGAAGTGCTGCATGGCAGCGGATCGATACAGCAAAGCTCCGGGATGAAGGCCGCTCAGATCTTCCTCTTCATCCGCGTCTGCTCAAAGAAAGGGTAGGTGTGAGTGAGTGAACGTCAGATCCCTCTGTGTGTGTGTGTAGGGGGTGACCTTTATGGGAGGTGTTGTGGTTTTTCATGATTTCACTGGGAGTCAGGCCTGAATGGAAACACAAAATAACAGCAGACAAATTAGATCAGTGATTTGAAAATGAAGCTTTCCGAGTGTTTGTAACATTTGGTGATTGGATATTTTGGTTCAAAATAGGCATCAAGCGACTTACATCGGGAACATTTTGGTAACTAAATGTAATGTAATGGGTCTTAATACATATAATGATGTTTCAGGAAAGTTTGCCATTAAAGATAAGTAAGCATACGTAGGAATAGAAAATGTTCCATAAACTATTTAATCAATTTCAAAAGGTGAATAGGAATAAAATTCTGAAATAGTGAACTGAAATAGAATTGTACAAAATCAGTTTAAATTTATTGGCATAAAGTGCAGGAAACAGATGCCATAACAAATGCTCCATATTTCTCTTCTGGCTTGTTTCCTTTCATTCTTAAACTGGCTATTTAGGCTTAGTTTTTCTTTAAATCTGATTGAAATTAACCCCCTCAGAGACTTGGATTTTCGGTTTTTATCTTTTGATCGTTTTTCTACATTTTTATGCATGTATCAATCCCTTTAAACAGAACTGGAAGAGATCTAGACCTTGTTTAGGCTCTTATAATGATGTGATGTGAATTTGTATCCAGTTTAATTAATTAATTTGGCGTGCATTAACAAAACAGCTAAAGATACCTTTTAAGATACAAGAGAGGTCCAACATCTGTTCATTTTTCCATTTTTCTAAATTTATTTTTCTTTCATTGTAGTGTTATTTTCGTAGTGTTTGATAATGGTCTTTCTCTTCTTTGCTTCATCATCTGATTTCTGTCTGTCTGTCTGTCTTGAGTATTACAGATTCTTTTCTTTGAACAGTAACTTTGTTGGACTGTTAGTCAAGATCCTGAACTTTGTTTAATTTCAAAAACTGGTGTTGTGATGTATAAAGTGATCTATTCCTGAATGCAAGATTTAACCTTCTCAGATGGTTTCTGTGTAGTGCACCTGAGAGTCGTGGCAGTGAAGCCCTGTTGGGTTTAGGTTTGAGAGGAGGCCGAGTACTGGGTTTTTCCTGAGTGTTGGAATGGTCCCGCCGGGCACTGGAGCGCCGCAGCACTGTTCCATGACCGGTCCCAGGAAGCTTTTGGATGAACTTCTTCTCCACGTATTTCGAGCGAATCCACGACTCCTTATCTTGCCTGAATCACATTGAGAATAACTTTGGATATCTAGAAACATACATCATAGATATACACGGAGGCTCAGCAGCATACTACCGTACCTCGGACTGGAGGGATGGGGCTTCTTGATAGTAATTTCATCAATCCGTGCCTCGTAGATTTTGTTGATCGCTGTGTTTCCCAACTCACACATGAGCTGAACAAAGAATGTAACAAATAAAACATTGTTTTCAAAAAGACACCGCACATATAAAGATAATAAATCATAAGGCATATAAATGTAATCTATTATTGGGTTCTTTTGACTCCTACCTTCCCTCCCTGGACTCGACTAGGACTTGTGCTGCCTGGACATGGGACTCGACTAGGAATTGTTCTGCCTGGACAGAGGACTCGACTAGGACTTGTGCTGCCTGGACAGAGGACTCGACTAGGACTTGTGCTGCCTGGACAGGGGACTCGACTAGGACTTGTGCTGCCTGGACAGGGGACTCGACTAGGACTTGTGCTGCCTGGACAGGGGACTCGACTAGGACTTGTGCTGCCTGGACAGGGGACTCGACTAGGACTTGTGCTGCCTGGACAGGGGACTCGACTAGGACTTGTGCTGCCTGGACAGGGGACTCGACTAGGACTTGTGCTGCCTGGACAGGGGACTCGACTAGGACTTGTGCTGCCTGGACAGGGGACTCGACTAGGACTTGTGCTGCCTGGACAGGGGACTCGACTAGGACTTGTGCTGCCTGGACAGGGGACTCGACTAGGACTTGTGCTGCCTGGACAGGGGACTCGACTAGGACTTGTTCTGCCTGGACAGGGGACTCGACTAGGACTTGTTCTGCCTGGACAGGGGACTCGACTAGGACTTGTTCTGCCTGGACAGGGGACTCGACTAGGACTTGTTCTGCCTGGACAGGGGACTCGACTAGGACTTGTGCTGCCTGGACAGAGGACTCGACTAGGACTTGTGCTGCCTGGACAGAGGACTCGACTAGGACTTGTGCTGCCTGGACAGAGGACTCGACTAGGACTTGTGCTGCCTGGACAGAGGACTCGACTAGGACTTGTGCTGCCTGGACAGAGGACTCGACTAGGACTTGTGCTGCCTGGACAGAGGACTCGACTAGGACTTGTGCTGCCTGGACAGAGGACTCGACTAGGACTTGTTCTGCCTGGACAGGAGACTCGACTAGGACTTGTGCTGCCTGGACAGGAGACTCGACTAGGACTTGTTCTGCCTGGACAGGGGACTCGACTAGGACTTGTTCTGCCTGGACAGGGGACTCGACTAGGACTTGTTCTGCCTGGACAGGGGACTCGACTAGGACTTGTTCTGCCTGGACAGGGGACTCGACTAGGACTTGTTCTGCCTGAACAGGGGACTCGACTAGGACTTGTTCTGCCTGAACAGGGGACTCGACTAGGACTTGTTCTGCCTGGACTTGACTGAGTTGTCCTGTCTGGACTAAGGACTTGACTCGAACTAGTCTAGTTTGGACTTTTCCTACCTGGACTTGAGACTCAACTCAGACTTGTCCTGTCTGGACTTGAGCCTCGACTTTCAAAGTAGTAACCTTTGCCTTTAGATTGAGCAGATAACATGCTGTCTAAAGAGTAGAGCTCAAAATATATTAATTCAGCTTGGAATTCAGTGCATCATATTTTAAGAAAGTTACCATTTCTTTAAAAAGGTGAATTTGAGTGTTTTAGAAACAATAATATGATTACCGATCTGCTTGAATCTTATTAAACTTCATCACAGGCAGCACTCTCTTTTAAAAAGACTGTAAACACTTAAATCTGAATCTGATTCATGAACTTGGTAGCAAAAAAATCTAACTTACTTTGACAAGCTCTGGCTCCCATGAGTCCAGCGTCAGGGACCGGACTTTTGAGAAGTGGACACCTAAACTCCTTTAACCAAACAAAGAATATAATTAAAACATGCTTATGTTTAAATAAAAATCTTAAAATTAAGAACGTTTATATTGAGCCAAAATAAAGTTGTCAATCGAGATATTTTCTTTTCTTTATTTGGTAAATTGCTTCTTCCCAAAAAAATGAGTAATTTTAATGAGTGCCATAAAAAGTCAAAACAGGAAAACTAAAAACAGTACGCAGCAAGGAAAACAGAATGACGTTGTTTAGCTTAAACTAATTAGAGGATAAGACCAAAAGGAGGTGACCAAGCAAGGGAAGCAGTTTAAGTATGAGGCATGGTTGATCCCATCTCAGTGCCATAAAGTCTTCATTACCTATGTATGCCGGAGCAGGTAATGCAGAGTGTAATTCCCAGGTTGATCGAGGCCCAATCAGGTCCGGGCTCTCCACAATCACAGCACTGCTTGTTTCCCGAGATTGCCTGCACTTCCACGAGAGCTTCCCGCACAGAAGCTTCCGGCTCTCCTCCACTCAGACGCACGCTGACTGCTGACACAGAGCTGCTGCGATCTCTCTGAACAGAAATGTAACCATAAATACGAATAACAACAAACATGTGATTAACCCAAAAAGTTCTGTTGTGACTTAAGCGAAAAAGCAGATATTTGCTAGTTGATATTTGCTACTTCCATCCCCCCAGTAAAAACCCACTGTTTGAGACACATTAAGAAATTAAAGATAATAAAATGTTTCTTTTGTGACCCAATCTGCAACTGGTCTGAGTGTTTTAGGAATGTGTCCTAATATTTAAGTTGACAACCTACAGCGGATAGAAGTGATTCTTTAACAGGACCATGAAACCTTCAATTTATATATATATATATGTATGTGTGTGTGTGCGTGTGTGTGCAAAGAACAATTGTTCTTTAAAAAAATATATCAAACATCATAGTTCATATCATCACTTAAAATTCGTTCTTTAAAAATACTTACCTTGTTGCTTCTTTGAATGCTCAAATTATGCTGTTTTTAAACATATGAGTTTAAAATAAGAGCTAATATAATATTTCAGTTTTGATAATTAGTTTATTATCACAATGCATTCTTGGGAAATTAATTACAATGCAAAAACTGTTACAGCAACACCCAGCTATAGTGTATCTTTCAATATTTTTTATTTACTTAAATATTCATGAGCATCGTGATAGAGAGAGCAGTAGATCCATAAGAGAGTGAGAGAGAGAGAGACGTACAGAGCTGAGGTTGTCATCTCTTCTGTCCTGAAACGCAGAGGCAATGCTGTTCTGAACAGCACTCATCCAGCTCTGCTGCTGTCGTTCTGAATCCGCCTGCAACAAGCAACTCCTGAAACACAAACACACAGGGCTGTGATGAGACTTGTCTGAACACAGAACAACATGTTAACAGACTATTTACGAGGAAATCTCAGGAGGAACACAAACAAGACAGGAATAGCGGCAGTCACAAACACAGACACTGACTCACTTGGAGGGAGAGACGACCTCAAAGCAGAAGCGTCGGTCTTGTTCACTGCAGGGCTTGACTGTGCATAAACGCAGGTCCTCCACCACCACCGTGAGCTGCTCCTGGGGCACACACAGACGGAAAGATGCAGACAGAGAGCTGGCTTTAGTCTACAAATCCACCAATGGTTTGTGTGTGGTTTAGGTGCTATTTGTATTATATATATTTATACAAGCCTATCCTAACTGTTTTAATCTGGGTGCTCATTTTTTTCACTAATTTCAATGAAATGCAAGTGTCTTATTAATAAGTGGTTATTTCTCCCCAAAATCAGTGAAAAAACAGGATTTTATAGAAAGTCAGAAATTACTGGTCAGCTTGTATAACCAATTTCGTCTTACTAAAAACTACTTTATAATCCCTAAGGTAGCAGTATATGGTTGTTCTTTTTCTACCACATAGAATTATTCAAAAGGATTTCATAATATACCCAACTTAATCCACACTAGGCCATTGAGATGCTGATTTGAAGCATTTGCCAAAACAGTGCAATATAAAAACGTTTTGATTGATCTTAAATGTCACGTTGCTTTCTACTGCATCACTTACATTGTGTTTCTTTTGATAAACGAGCTGATTTTTCTGGATGGAGAACCAGCGTCTGCATGAAGACAAACAAACACTTTAATAACCCGGTCACATTCTGGACATGATTGTAATTCATAACCTACAGCCTTTGCAATCCTGGTCTCTTGAACACAACTGTCTAAAAGCACAGGAGGAGGAAAACAAAAACATCTGAAATCTGTGATATTGATTAAGAAATTATTATAATAACTTTCTATTTATAATCCAACCCCATTCACTCTTAATGGTGGTGTTAAATAGTACTCATGAGAAAAACATAGCAATGTTGCAGCTAAAATGTGCAGGTCTGCGCAGCCCTCTAGGAATGGATTTAGGGACACCTGTCCAACAAGCCTTAAGCCAGGTGTGTCAAACTCAATCCCCGAAGAGCCAAAGCCCTCCACGTGTTTTTTCAACTGTGCTTCAAAAGACTTTAGCTGTTTGTCAAGACTTAAATGAGATGATCGGGTGTTTAATTAAGGTTACTTTAATTCATTGCCATGTGTTCTCTAATGGATGAAACCCAGTCAAGTAATGAATGTTACTCACTTACCAGCAGATGGCGCAAGCTGATTGCACTGACAATGTTTTTTTTAATGTTATTATTTGACAATGTTTTATACCAGCAGTGTGACTTCGAGCGCTCTTCTCATGTATAAAAGGAGAGAAACTTATCACAGTTTTAACAAAACAGACCTGCAGTTTAACTTTCAGAGAGGCCGGAATTATTGATTTAGTCGCTTCGGATGCTTTGTACAATATAAACGTCAATAATATAATAAACAGTTACTGTATTTAAGAATAATAGTTAATCTGTAGTATCTATCTGTAATATCCAAAACAGTTCACCCCTGTAATAATGGAATCACTGTATACAACTCAAAAATATAAATTGCTTTATATTTAATGAGAATATACCATACAATCAAAGATGTGTAAAAACCTTTAAAGTAACAGTATTTACTTTAAAGAAAAATTTTTTTACTGCTTGGTTGTTTGGAAGGGTTTACATTCTTTTATAAAGCTAATTCTATAATTACCGTTACTTTATTTGTAGTAAAGTTAGTGGGTCAAATAATGGTTGATAATAATGTAAAAACATGTTTTAAATATATATTTAAAAAACTACTTTAGATACTTGTGTTTGCCAATTCTCCTGCTGCTTTTGTTTTATTTTTATACTTTTTTTTTAAGTCATGCTGATCCTTATTTATCCCTGAGGCTAATATTCTTTATTAATATGGTAAAGGTTACAGTTCTGACCTGCTCCAGGTTTTGAAAGCATTGCTGGCTCTCTTATAGAGGTAACCTTCCATTGCAATGCCGTTCGGGGCATCGGGGCTGAAGTCCATGATGGAGTCATCGTACGACACATCCTGAAAACAAACATATAATCTGCCTTTAGATGTCTAGAGTTGTGTGGCTGGCGACACTGGGATGATTCACGAACCAGTAATAGCAGTCATTTTTGAGCATGCTTCCTTAGGTAGCATGTAATATTTTTAATTGGACATGTAAACAGGACATGTTTCCTTTTACACTCATCTTTATAGGTCAGATGATGGATTGTCTAATATGAAGGTCAATGTTGATTCCTTGGATTTCACAAAAAGCATTAAGTGTATGTGAGAACTGCTGTTATAGTGAGTGTAGCTACCTTCTTCTTGACTGCACAATGCCTCTGCTCCATGTCCCGCTTGTCTCTCGCTGAATTGAGGACTAGTTGTGTATACTAAAGGGAAAAAAAGAACAATTTGGTAGCACTTTATTATAACAACACACTACAATAACAATACACTACAAATAATTGAGTACGCATTAGCATATTGCTAAAAAAAACATCAAATCATTGACAATCAGTTCACTTATTTCATGAGTTAAAAATCAAACTTTTTCTCCTGGAAAAATTATTAGTTTTTTTTTTTTTTTACTTCAAGCAAGGTTTGATAATAGTGGATCTCAAATTGTGAATTTTAAATAAACTATAAACGAAGCCCAAACTAAACCACAGCTAAAAAACAAAACAGAAGTGAAAGTGATCAGATATGGAGTAACTCATACCAGAAATTCTGTTCTGGACCACAGCTGTGGCTGTTAAAGGTGTAACAAAAAGTGTAATAAAAGTGTTTCATCACTCACACCCCCTTCAACTCGGTGGATCTGGAGATCGAACCAGTGACCTTCTGATCACAAGTCGATCTCCTTTTCCACCAGACCACAACTAAGCTGCGTGCTCAGCAAAACAGGAGGTACCCCAGCAAACACACATGGCCACAAAGATATTCAGATTATGTCTAAACAATATTTTTGGTTTCAACACTCATTAAATGCACACATTTTGGTGTCTTTTACTCAGTGCAACATTCACACAAAACAGGAAGTGAACTATAAAACCTCACCTGCCATGTGCAACATACATGACTGGTAAAAAATAAAGTAAGACCTCAACCTGCGCACAAAAGACACAGCAAATCAAAAGAAAGCTTGGTTCTATCCAACCACCTGGCACAACACAAACTGGCACCCAAGAACAACAGAAAATAAACTTGCTCTGATTGGTCAGCTGAACTGATGTATTTATTTGTCAACCTAATATATCCTGTTTGCAAACAAACTCCTGGAAGACAGAACACCTGGAAGGTTACTCTGCACTTATAAGCATGATTCAAGGAAGACAAAACGTTTTTATTTGAAAATAATATTTCAAGTTTTACTTTTTCGATGGTTAGTGCCTGTACTTCAACATTAGCTAGAATACAATATACTGTATTTTTTTTAATACTGGATTTGTTGTGCCTCTCAGGTCTCAGTAGAAGAACAAGATAAAGTAGTCATTACAGAGGCCATTCAAATTAGATATTATTACTATTATGATGCAAGTTGTTAAAATCTTAACCAAAAAAAAGCAAAAACATGAGAAAGGCATTTTAGCATATGGTAGCAAGGACAGAAAATGGCTGAGGTTTTGAACACTTTAACCAGATCTCAGAATAGAAATATAATTGTACAGTAGAGCAGACCATTAGAAACACATGCACTGTGGTCCAGACTAGGTCCAGATCCCTGCGAGTAGCTACAACAACACTTCTCAAGTAGAGAGCTGCAGTGGTAAAGCAGCTGTGATTATAGAGCTCATAATTATTATTATCCAGTCTGTGACCATCGCACAGGGATTAAGAGAAAGAGATGGGAAGTAAAGCACTCTGATGCTGGCTTTACTTCCTGACCTGTATCCATTTGAGGCATTGAAGATCACATTCCCCACATTCACTCGCTATCATCCACAAACCTTCCTGTTTTCTTTCTGCTCTTATCCACTCTTTACTATCACTGCTGACAAAGTTTCCACTCATGTCTATTTCTGTAAAACTCAATGGTTTTTTTTTACACCAGATTCTTTAAGAATTCTACTGACTTCCTTTCGGCCAACAATCATATTTTTTTTTATCCTGTTGATTGGCTCCAGGATTATAATGGGTTAACTTCCCTGAGCACTAGAGAGCCCCTTACACATACACTGTTACGCTTCAACTTGCTTTCTAAAGATGTCGTATATTTATTTCAGTTCAAGAACTAATGTATGTGTGCTCAATCTTTGTCTTCCATAATATCATAAATAAATTTTGGTAATCTCTCTGGCCACATTTTAAGGTACGCATTGCAAGAATTGAGCTGAACCTCCCAGAATTTCAGGGCTCAGATATATCGTTTTATTTAGATTACATGTAACATGAGGTCTGCTGCTCATCACTCTCTCCTCAACCAACTGACAACCAAACATTATATTATATATGTTTTATACGCTCAACTCGCACTGTAACTTTTTGATTTTTTTTATGATTGAGGTCTAATGGAAGCAGTGATATTTACATTTTCTGTATTGAAAAGGTTGGGCAATGATTGCTACTATTTTTCAGCATCAGCCAGGATCTAACATAACTGTGATCTGGACCTACAAATCTTCTGCATCTGCTTTAATCAGCAGGCAAGACAGTGGTTTTGTGCTTAGAACGGTTGACTCTTAGCTCAAGCTCTGTTAACTGTGTTGAGAAACCGTTAAACTCAAGAGGATGCTCTTTTTACATATATGTTTCTTCCGGATTGTACAAGTACATCCCACAAAGCACAAATACCTACAATGTTACTTCTGTATTTTCATGAATTTTACCTCAATCTGAATCATATCTCTAATAAAGTTAGAATAAACATTCTCAAATCTGTACATTTAACATAAACATAGTATGTCATGTTAGAACACCAACATCTCTAACAGCTTTTTAGAAACACTTAACACTTGTCTTGCAGGTTGTTTTTCACCATTTCCTGTGCTCACAGGAAGCTGCGAGTTTTGTGGTTTCCATAGGCCAGTGAAAGGTGAGCCTGTTTCCTGTTGAAAATGTTGATGGGTTGACTTAAAGCTGCTCTGCTTCATCAATTTGTTGAATCATTAAAGATGCAAATGTTGAAATACACCTTTACACTAGTCAAATTAAGATGATTAAAAATGTATAGTGAGAATCTTGAGGACACAGAAGGTATTAGGTCAAACAATCCGAATAAATTTTTGTGTTTGTGTTCATAATCTGAAGTTTGCTCATACACCGAAGAAGACTATGTTCCAAGACCTACAGACCGATGTGTGATGCCTAATGTTTCCTGTTGTTGCAGAAAACATTCCGTCATGATGAGCAGTCATGTGATCTCTGAGTTCAGAATCACGATCTGGTCATCCAGTGCTTCAGCTGTTGAGTTTCAAAACATTCATGCATTTCTCTTTTGCAACATCTCTCTGACTCAGCAGTTCAGATTTGTCTTTTTAATCATTCTTTCCCCTCTTCCATTAAATAGCAAAGTAAACTCGCATACTTACATGGTAGACAGGATCATCTGACACGCATGGCCCTTAGGACTGATCGACTAAAAGGTCAGCTTTGAGCTTTAACCAGTAGTTTACATCAACTACCATGACCCTCTCCGCTTGTTCCTCATACTTGTCTATAGGGGCTTAGCTTGTTGCATCATTGTTCAGTGAACCTCTATCGTTTGCTGGCGCACCATTAAAGTGAACATCAGAGAAGTGGAGTTAGCTCTACTGGCTAGCTCTTAGCTTTAACCAAATACAAAGCAATTTAAATCAAATTGTCTTTCAATGGCTCTGCTTTATACTTTAATGTAAAGTTGCATGTTATCCTGAGCAGTTGTTGTACTATTAATAAACACCTGTATGATCATTTTAATAGGATTTAGAAACATATACTTACACACACACAAAAATAAACCATACTCCTCAAACAACAAGAAAACAGACTTCCATACAAGGCCCCCATTGAAAAGAAAAGAGGCAATGACTGAACGATGTCCTTACCTCGTCATTCAGTTGTTTGCGATAGTTCTCCAGGTCTGCGAGCGACTGGTAACCCTGCTGGAAGAACAGAGCCTGGGCCTCCATGAGAGACAGCATCTGGTCACATAAAAAAAAATGAGGCAAACGTGCCGCAAGGCTTAAATTTATGCTCAACATATTGACATTCAATTTCAAACCAATCAAGCTTGTTACACATACCGCCATTAGGATTTCCGTTTTCTTCTTGGACTCTATGACGTTAATCTAGATTTGAGAGATATAGAAGGGCATTGAAAACACTAATGAGTACAAAAACGCAAAAAACAGGGATTGGGATTGGAAATGTTTAACCAGAGAAATCTTGAATCATTAATCCAAAAAACAATGCAACACACATTAGCCCAATTAAATGTGGAGTAAGACTCTAAGAAACAAGGTGCAAAGAATAAGAGTCAAGGTTAAGAGCTAACTGCCACCATGTTAACCTTGAAGTTATATTTGCCAACCAAAAGCCTCCATGCTAGCTTTTATTATTTTTCCCCTTCAATACCTGGGCAAAGCGGCACACTCCCATTACCATTACCTGGGGCCTTTAGTGTTTTAAACCAACAACACAAAAGTGCTATGTAAAGTGATTTTTTTGATGTGTGTTGTGTTGACTGCTTAAGTTGGCACGCACAAGAGCATTTTATGAGCCTTTTACCGCTTTCGTATAGACCGTGTTTATGTTTCAAAACCATGCTTATGTTATGTTTTTTTTTAGGGATGATAAACCAAGGAATGTTTTAGGAAAATGTTAGTTTTTACTTGTTGTCAAAACGTGTTTTCCTTCTGCCGATTTCAGACTTTTAAGATTTTAGCCCTGATTTTCTGCAAGGTTAAAGTCTCTGGAAAATCCTTGAAATCACAGGATAACAAGCTGTGACATCCATGAGATATTTGGCATGCTAGATATCTGGACTTGTTGATGATACAAAAGTCATGTAAAGAATTCTCTGGTCCTAATAATATAATGCAGTGTGAACACAGCAGCAACTGAATGCAACCCAGACAGCTACTGAGCGTTAAAATATCTATAAAAGCCTTGCAGTCTGATCTTAGAATTACACTCCCCCAGGGACAATAGCCTCACAGATCAAGTATATTGTTATAAAATACGTCATAATTAATTGAGAATTGTGCAAATTGTGTATCGAAATCACATTTTGCACAAATTTATGTTATAGTGTTAAAATAAAATGCAATCTTTCAAATGCTTGGTGTAAACTCTCTGATAAGAGATAGAATTAGCATTTAAAATCTTTGAGATTAATAAGAAAATACGGATAAAAATGCTTTTAGTTGTACAAATTATGAAACATCTATGTACAGTTAAACAAAACCGTTATTGAGTGTTTTCAATAATAGTGATACACATAAATACACTTGGAAAAATTTTTTCATGTCATCACATTACACCATAAAAAAAACAGGTATTTTACTGGTAATTGACTGTAATTTTATGTTTGTACACCGGGTCTCTACCTGCAAGACGTAATCTAGAGCTCCAGTTCGGAAGGCTCTGCGAGCATTGAGCAGGTTATTGCTGGCCTCTTCCACCTCGTGCTGTTTCCCACGTGGAGCCTGAGCGTTCCTGCTCAAGGCCGCCTCCAGACTCTCACTGCTGCGCTCGAACTCCTTCCTCACATCCTTGAAGCGCCTCACATCCCTTCGAAAACAGAGGATGCAAATGACTGCCAGTGATTTTAAAATTTAATATCTGATCCCTCTAATAATCTCCCAGCAAACATCTGTAGAAAACCTTTAATTCAACGGAAAGAGAATTGAAACCTTACTCTTTAACAAAATTCTGCAGCTTCAGCTTCACAGACGTCAGTGTATTTTCAATCAGGTCCTGTTTGGAGGAGCACAATGCATAAATTGGGTCGAAAAGTAAAGGAAAGATACTTGGCATTTCGGTTTCTGGTGGTAACAGTAGCAATGAAAAGACTCACCTCTTGAGCGCTCACAATGTGTGACAGCTTTTTAGAAAACTTTTCTAAACACTCCTGAGAGAAAGAAAGAGAGAAGAACAGCCCCATCAGGCATTTCTTTCTGGCAGTCAACTTCAATGCAGGCACTTAATTTCCCCTTGAGATAATTAGTAGTGTTTTGGAATCGGGTCAGTTGTTCTCCAGTTCCTGCGCTGTAGCATAGCTTGACATAGATCATTGAATTGAATTAGACCAGTAGCATTTTCCCACAGGTAGCAGAAATTGCAGTATGTCTTCTGTTTCAATAATGTTTTTGTTTGTCTTTTCTGAACTATAGACTCTAACTATACTCTCATTACTGCATAATAATGTACGGCCTTGCACCAGTAACATTGTCACATCACTGACTAAGCTGGAAAAGAGACTTACTTCATCAAGAGATCAGGTTTGAAATGGAAAAATTATCCAAATTCTGATAATTTTGCTACCTTTACTGACATGACAATGATACTGGTCTAATCTGATTCAGTGGTCCATGTTAAGCTATGCTAAAAGTGCCGTCACCAGAACCAGAGAATGGTTGAATAATTTGGTTCCAAATTGGATAAAGCATAACTCCAAAAAGTGTACCTTTAGGTTCAGGACAAGTAAAGCAGGTCATGCACAGAGATTTTTGGCCCATATTGAGTTGCTTTTTTTTTAATACACTGTGTGCAGAATTATTAGGCAAATGAGTATTTTGACCACATCATCCTCATTATGCATGTTGTCTTACTCCAAGCTGTATAGGCTCGAAAGCCTACTACCAATTAAGCATAATAGGTGATGTGCATCTCTGTAATGAGAAGGGGTGTGGTCTAATGACATCAAAACCCTATATCAGGCGTGCATAATTATTAGGCAACTTCCTTTCCTTTAACAAAATGGGTCAAAAGAAGAACTTGACAGGTTCCAAAAAGTCAAAAACAGTGAGATATCTTGCAGAGGGATGCAGCACTCTTAAAATTGCCAAGATTCTGAAGCGTGATCATTGAACAATCAAGCGTTTCATTCAAAAAAGTCAACAGGGTCGTAAGAAGCGTGTGGAAAAACCAAGGTGCAAAATCACTGCCCATGAACTGAGAAAAGTCAAGCGTGCAGCTGCCAAGATGGCACTTGCCACCAGTTTTGCCATATTTCAGAGCTGCAACATCACTGGAGTGCCCAAAAGCACAAGGTGTGCAATACTCAGAGACATGGCCAAGGTAAGAGAGGCTGAAAAACAACCACCACTGAACAAGACACACAAGCTGAAACGTCAAGACTGGGCCAAGAAATTCTGAAGACAGAGTCAAGCTCAACTCCCAGTCCTACTGCCAGTTTCTGGAAGACACCTTCTTCAAAGCAATGGTACAGGAAGAAGCCTGCATCCTTCAAAAAAAAACATGATTTTCATGCAGGACAATGCTCCATCACACGCATCCAAGTACTCCACAGCGTGGCTGGCAAGAAAGGGTCTAAAAGAAGAAAAACTAATAACATGGCCTCCTTGTTCACCTGATCTGAACCCCATAGAGAACCTGTGGTCCATCATCAAATGTGAGATTTACAAGGAGGGAAACCAGTACACCTCTCTGAACAGTGTCTGGGAGGCTGTGGTTGCTGCTGCACGGGATGTTGATGGTGAACAGATCAAATCACTTACAAAATCCATAGATGGCAGGCTTTTGAGTGTCCTTGCAAAGAAAGGTGGCTCTGTTGGTCACTGATTGGTTTTTGTTTTGAATGTCAGAAATGTATATTTGTGAATTTTGAGATGTTATATTGGTTTCACTGGTGACAATAAATAATTGCAATGGGTATATATTTGTTTTTTGTTAAGTTGCCTAATAATTATACACAGTAATAGTCACCTGCACACACAGATATCCTCCTAAAATAGCTAAAACTAAAAACAAACTAAAAACTACTTCCAAAAATATTCAGCTTTGATATTAATGAATTTTTTGGGTTCATTGAGAACATGGTTGTTGTTCCATAATAAAAATAATCCTCAGAAATACAACTTGCCTAATAATTCTGCACTCCCTGTAGACTTCGCAACCAGAATGGGGCATCGATGGCAGACCAAATTTTAATAGGTGTTATGGCAGTAACTAGTTTGCAAAACAGTCCCAACAGTGAATGTTCAGCTGAAGATCTTAGAACTCACCTGCATATTAAACCTCATGGAATGCTTTTCTATTTCATTATTAAATGTTTTTATGCAATTGTGCTTGTAGTGAGGTTTGCTGCAGATATAGGAAGTGCAACAAGATTATTGGTAACCTCATAATGGGCCCTCAAAGAACCCTTCACCAATATACAGTATTACATTATTGTTAATACGCTTGTTCCGTATTAACATTATTTCAAGTAGAAGGGTTTAGTGTGGATTACCATCCCTGTTGCCTACTAAACAAACATCCCCCTCCCCCAAACATCAGCTAAACAGACAGAGTAAACAATCAAAGTT
The DNA here is from genome assembly GCA_900490495.1 of Danionella dracula. Taxonomy (NCBI): domain Eukaryota; kingdom Metazoa; phylum Chordata; class Actinopteri; order Cypriniformes; family Danionidae; genus Danionella; species Danionella dracula. The sequence goes on from UELW01000146.1 coordinate 1,470,300, forward strand.
CAGTAAAGACAAGCATGAAAGTAAGGTTGTTGCAGAGCTTAATGCATGTTCACCTTTCTCTTTCTTTTGGCATGCAAAAATACATCCAATAAATGGCATTTTCACACAGACCTTCTGCTTCTATTACTAATGTTCTACTTAATCCGTGATTAAGTCACAGATTAACCCAGCAAACCTTCCTCTGAGAATACTAGATTACCTGTTCACAGCAGCACCATTTGGATTTATACACTAAAAATATGATTGAGATGCCATTTACCCTCCCCCCTGACCAAAACTCCATAACCTTTCATTTGAGTTCAGCTTGAGTTATTATTAGCTTTCATTCAGATCTCATCCGGCAACTTTCGTAAAGAGTACTTTCACTTGAGTCTTTATTTTGGACTTTTCATCCCCTGCTAGTTATCACTCCAATATATACTAGGACTGAACAATTTGGGAAATTAACCTAACTGTAATTATTTTTAACCAATATTGCGATGGTGATTTACAATGCAATTTTTTTTCAAAATCATTTTTTTTGTTTACTTTTTTCCAACATTGACAAATGAGAAATCAGTAAACTCTTTTTAAACAATACTTAAATGACCTAAACACTATTACATCACAGAACTTTATTGTATTAATCAGTAAAATCATGAAAACTTATAGGGGTGCCAAAACCTTTGCATTCAACTGTATAAATCCTGACTGCTTTTCCAACACTTTACTATCATTAACAGCAGTGCTCCAGTCTGAGGTTTTTTTTATTTAACTTCTCAAAAGGCTTTCAACCAATCTGAAACTTTTAGAGATGTTTCTCTTCTCTCTTTTTTTGACTGTCTCTAGTATCAGATATTGTGTGCACATGGATGGGTTGTAATGCTTGTTTAAAATAGATTTCAGCTCTGCGGATGCACTCACCGCCATGGTTTGGTCCTCAGAAGAGTGATGTCCCAGCTCTTTCAGGCCATTCACAAAGCTCTTACTGTTCAAGCAGTAGGCACGGCCTGCATCCAGCATATTGTGACACTGTTTCACCAGCTAGACAAAGACAGATTTTTCACATCCTTAAATAATCAGATACTATTCGCTGTGTAACAGACACTTCTCGTTTTTAGACAAACTAATTATACAGCCAATTAACAGAAGGTCCCCGTGTCATAATTTGGTGCAATGGTTGTTTTTAAATACTAGATCTAGGCTTCTCAGAAACAAAACCAACTTGGTCACACCGAACAAGTGGTATCTTCATTTTTCTATTTATCTTTAAAAGGTATTACAACTCATCAGGGAGTGTATTTTAAACATCGACTCTGGCTCCAAATTCTGCATTCCACTCCCTTAATGGATTTGGTTGGAAAAAGCTTTTGAATTAGTTCCTCTTTTGTAGTTCCCCTGCTGAGCACCATATCTCTTTACAATGACCATGAGGGTTGGCAGAGGAAACCAACAACGACTTTCTTTAAAACTACAGGATTGAAAGGTCAAGGTTTCTGAATTGCTTAACTTAAATCCATTGATTCAGGGAAGTCAATTTCATTTAATTTACAGCACACCGTAAACCTGACTTTTGTAACGAATTAATCAATTTGACTTCTATAAACTTGTTACAATAATTATCGCTGTTAACTACCATATAATATGGATGCGCACTTTATCAGGTTAGATTCTGAAGTGCAGATCGATAAATGCTCAAATAACAGATATTACCCACAATTCAGCGCAGAAGAAGTTTTCTCTTGGACCCAAACAATTGAGCCCTCTCTGTAATACAACTCATTTTTAAAGAATAAGCAACGAAATAATAGCAATATAAAGAGAGTTATATATATTATTTGAATATTTTAAATGAAAAAAGAAACAAATTCCAAACAACTTCCGTCAATGACAGAAGAAAAGTTTTAGTCATTGTATCTCTTTAAGGGTGTCCTTACTGGGTGACTTAAAAATGTTTAATAAAATATGTTGTGCACAATTAAACAATATAGGTTAGTTGCCATCAAAATAAACAAGCCAGGCTGGCTCGTATTTCTGTACCTAAATCATTGTTTCAGTACATTAAAGTAAAAAAACAATATTTATACAAACTTAAAATGAAAAACCTCATCACTCAAAAAAGTTGATGTAACGAATTACGTCAAATATTTAGAACAAGTTCAACTTTTCAGGGTTAACAATGTAGAATAGGAGCTCCAATCAAACAGCAAACAGTGGCTAAATTCAGCTCATCAAATGTGTTTCATGAAGGTTAAAGCTACACTATGCAAGGTTGTGGCACTCAAGGAGCAGAGCGGCTTACCGTACCACTACTGGAAATGTTATCAGCTCTTAAAAACGGGTTAATAGTCATGCCACAGCATCACTGAGCAACGTTTCTGGTCAATGCTACGTCTTAAACTGCTTGTGCTCACCTTCTCAAGTCTCGTCTCCAGTTCGTTGACATTGACCTCCACCTTCTCGATTTCAGCCCTGTTGATAAATGATGTAATTGTGTTGAAACATTAAATTGAACTGAATACAACAGCTCAAAACTTAGTCTTTTAACATGGAACATCAGGAGCACAGCAGCTGGTTTTGATGATCATTTTGGATATTAGTTACATGTCTAACTTAGTGACATTTGTCAGTGTACAAAAACTTAAATTGAACCTCCTTAAACACACTTCAGTTAATAAAAAAAATTCATTTTGAGCTTGTTCCTTTGATGAGACCTTCATGTTATTGGCTTTTCCATGTTGACCGATAGGAAAGAGCGATTTTGCTCAATAAATCTATAGCATTAGAAGCGATTCCCACTGTAGGTGGACAATTTGATTCTCAGATAAACGGATATTTGAGATAAAGACACACAAAACATTTAACTTTAGTGACTAGCCCACTAGACTGTTCCATCTGCAAACCCTCACAGCTTGTTCCTCACAATGGTTATGAGGCTAGGCGAGGCTGCTGTTGCATGGTTCTACAAACAAGGCGGAGTGTGGTCTAGATTTAGACCGTGGTCTAACATTACAGCAGATAAACAGAAGCATAGTTAAATCCACTAACTAGTTCTTAATTGTATCGGACAGACTCCTTTAGCTGAAGAATTAATCCCTTCTGGCCTACTGGATTCAGTCTTAATGGGAAAACATTAATAATTACAACTTTCGAGAGTCCTGTTTAGAGTACCACAGTATACTGAGCAGTGTTTGGTTACACGGGATGAGAAAGAGGTTTGATGAGTGAAGATAACAGTAACGTGGGTGAGATAATAACATTTGATGATATTTAGACATTTCAGAACAGATGGTTTTCAGAGGCATTAAAGACTTGTCATGAATAATTTAAAAAATTTTATGTATTTTTTTTTTACCATTTCAAGGGGAATCTTGGACAAATTCAAAGTTCAAAAAGTGTGATTTTTGTCTGCGACCCCCAATAAAAACGCAAGTATTGTTCTATAAAGAAGCTAGTCGAAGGAAGAAAAAAACAACGTTTTCTTTCTTGTTTGAATAAATACCTAGACACTTTAATTTATACCCATGTGGCAGAGAGTCATTGGAACTGCTGAATTGAAAACAGAAATTGAGTAAATGTTTTTTTAAATATAAATTATACTTCTATGTGTATTAAAACACTTCATGCAGTATTTGCTAACATTTACGAAATGCATGGTTTTACATTACAAGTAACATATTAGCATCATTAGTTATTGAGAGAGCCGTTCTGATTTACTCTCTAACTATAATTACAAAGCTCACTCTACTCTCCCCGGTGCTGCAGTGCTAAGAACAAGTAGTAGTTTCTGAGGAGATCCCCCTTAAACACACTTCCTGTCTCCTGTTTATCATTCGCTATCTCTCTGCTTACTTCCTGCTTCCACTGCAGAGCCGTTACTTAGCAACTGGAGACAGCCGCACTCGTAAATAAACTAGGCCTCAAATGTTTACATAATCATTTAAACACGTCGGACTGGTACTAACAAATAGTGAATAGCAAGTACAGGTGTCATGGTTTCTTTATATTTAGATCTAAATCTATCAAGTGAGAAAGGAAAGTAGGTGGCCTGATTTTTAAACTCACAACATCCTCCGAGGCTCTTTGTGCTTAACCACTAAAACATGAGTTTCAGACTTTCCATTGCACTGCTCCTACATCTACCAGTCAAATAGAGGACACTCATCCTGCATGCAACTAGCTTTTTATAATTTCCCAATTCATCCTGTGATCCTTTTAGCAAACATGCGATTGTTGTTTGTATAAAAAAGTATTAATTTATGTATTTTATTAAATAGTTGCTTTAATACAAATTAAATGCGTAAATTGTTGTGATACTTTTTCCCAATCTTTAACAACATTGGGCAGTGTTACTTGACTAATATTTAATTTGTGTGCACTCAGAGAGGCTATAGATCTTGAATACTTTCGTTTCTTATTAATGAAAGTTTGCAAGTTTCCATATCCTCTTATGAATCTTATTTTAGGGGTCTGTCTCCACCGGACATTGACCAGAAGTCAGAACTACGGCGAGACCACATGGGTTCAACTGCGGTGTCATGTGAGTCTGCTTTCTAGGCTTAATGCGAGACAAGGCCCACCAATAGCTGATTACCATTTGGGTGTAGTACCCATAAAAAAATAAAAAAAAAAGGCTGTCACTCACCTGCACCATTTTAATGAGTAATAAAAATAAAGTAATAAAACACTAAATTGAAAAAGTAATGAAAATTATGCAAAAACTAATCCCTGTAAATATTTGGATGCACCTCCATGATGGAAGCATCACTTAAAGGCACAGTGTGTGATTTAAAAAAAATGCAAGTTAGGTTAAGCTATCAAAAAGTACCAAGTTCTAGGGTCGGGTTTGATTTGTTGAAATGTTTTTATTGGTTCCCTGAACATGCATACTTTTAAGACCTTCTTTTTTTTAAACACAAATTCAGATCTCAGGAAAACGTTTGATCTAATGTCTCTCCAAGTACCAACTAGCAAGATAAGGATCCATGACTTGGGATTGAAAAGGGCCGAAAAGGCTGGATGGGAGCACAAATTAACTGTAAAGAAAGCCTTGGTTTTTGGCCCAGAAGTGCTAGATTACTTTAAGCCCTGGTATGCCGTATTTCACCTGACAAAGAAAATATGTCCATCTACAGCTCAATTTAGAACCCAAGACACATGGTGTATATCGCTATGTATTGTGATAGGTGACAACCTTCAACTTTCCTTCCAAACACATAATAAGAAGTGACTGAAGTTTTAATTCCTCAATTGACTTATAGAACTCATAGCCACTAAATTAGGCAACTATTAAGAGTACACTAAATTAACAGAATAATTTAAGTCGTCAAGTTTAATTTAAAAACAAAACTAAAACATTCAGTGAGGGAGGTGAATGTTTCTTAAAGCTACCTCTCATTTATGTTTATTTTCTTATTTAGGTTTAATTTATTATGATATGTATTGAATCTGAAGTCAACATTTTGCTTGTTTATCCTCCACTTACTGCTTAGGCCCCCTAGCAGTTGGACCCCATGTTGAGTCTCCTGAACACAGAAACCCCTCCCTAAAATAATTTCGTGCAATTTAAATCAAAAAGGTGGAAACCGGTGAAAAAAATGCCTCTTTCGTCGGTTGGTCGTCATCATGATCGAAATTCTTTCTATATGAACCAAACTAATTCTTTCCATTGGCATGCACTACATGCTTCACGCTGACTTGAGATCAGCTCTCGTCTATCGCCCCACGTTCAAAGAATTGCACCGAAACTTTTGATCTGATCCCAGAACTGTTGGAAACAATGCTATGAGGTCACACTTCTACGCGCGACAGCGACGTTCGCACGTGATCAAATAACAGTATTGTAAAGGTGGGTAGGGGTTTGTTCAAATGTTAACGTTATATTCAGAAAATAAAAGCTTGGTAATCATTCTAAGAGCTCACCTGAACCGCGGGGAGTCTTTCAAGCATTCCTCAAAGTCCAGTTTGACAGTCATATTAGGGAATTTAAACAAACAATTAGTCCAAATGTGTAACTTTCACAAGGTCCTCGTCCTCACGAGCAGAACTTCCAGCGCTTAGAAACAAGCTCTGCCAACATCAGGAATCGATTAGAAATGGATGGCTTAGAAATGGATAACGTTAGACTCAGCGTAGAATGCTTTTCCTTTCATAAACACTCTGGTGTCTCCTCAATACAAATAAGTCTTCTTTTAAAATCCTTCAGCTGCTTCACCTCCACACAAACTAGCAATATTTAAAAAAAAAATGTCACAGACACAAACTAGCATACTTTTGTACAAAAAGTAACCAACTGAAATAGTCACAGACGCAAAAACTCAATTCTGTCTAGTCCTCATGGTTCCTCGCAGCAGATAGCATCGACGTGTTTCAGCTCAAACATCTAGAGAAGCTTCCCTTGAGCAGACAAACTTGTTCCTCGTCTCTGGAGAACTTTTCCCTCTCTTGACATTACCTCAGACTGACAGTTGGTCCTCCTCCCCTTAGCAAAGCTCCGGTGTTGCGCTAAAAGTAGTTTATAACTTTTTTTGATACAAACGGTGACGTATCATGGATATTCATGAACACTCCACCTTAGTGGGCATGGCGTTTGTGCACTTTGTTCACTTTGTTCACGCCCGAAACACTGAAGTGTCATGAATATTTATAAAAACGTCACAAAAAGCAACAAAAAATACTAGATATGATTTTTTTGTAACACCAGGCACTTGATTTCCGGGTTCCAATGCGACACTGCTTGAATAAAAGCAAGCTGTGAACTATTTCAAGAGGGTTTATATTAATATGGCTGATTTGTTTTGCTCTTGAAGTTAAAGCAAACCCAACATCATTCGTATTTTGTTATCATATTTGTTTAGGCAAATGTTTGATTTTATTTCAAAGTCCAGTTTGAAATGAAGCATGTTCCAGGGAGTGTTCCACTCAGCACCATGTCATCAGTTTACAAAACTTTTGTCCCTATGAAGCTAGCAGTTTGTTTATAGTGGTTCCTGCCAAACCTGTTGTTGATAAAGAGCTCCACCTGACAACAGAAAAAAGGTCATTACCAAACACAAGCAGTCTCAGCTGTAGGTGTGTTCTATTAAAAACTGAGCTGAGCGAGCCTTCACAAAACATTAAGTTTAAAAAAACATCAAGAAAATACTTTGTTGCGACACATCTTTACTGCCCCACACACAGTAAAAAAGCTTGCATTTAATTTTGTTTCTGTTAGGAAAACTGGGGTGTCACGGTGGCGCAGTGGGTAGCACGGTCATCTCTCAGCAAGAAGGTCGCTAGTTCGAGCCTCGGCTGGATTGGTTGGCATTTCTGTGTGGAGTTCTCATGTTCTCCCCGTGATCGCGTGGGTTTTCTCCGGGTGCTCCGGTTTCCCCCACAACTCCAAAGACATGCGGTATAAGTTAATTGAGAAAAAAACAATTGTCCATACTGTATGAGTGTGTGTGAATGTTTCCCAGCAATGGGTTTCAGCTGGAAGGGCATCTGCCACATAAAACATATGCCAGTAGAATTGGTGGTTCATTCTGCTGTGGCGACCCCGAAAGGGAAATAGCCAACAAGATAATGGACGGACAACTCAAAGGTCGAGATTCACAAATGTAGAAAATAGACCCACAAATAAATCCAAAGGAACCTGTGACTTTTGATAACATTTGTGCATTCGGTTTTAATTGATAAATTTTTCTCTGTGTCAGATTTCGTTTTGTTGTAAGATCTACATTTATTTATATATCTTAAACATATTCATATATCTTAGCGACTCAATAATACCCCATACAAAAACGTATTAAAATCAATATGTGAACCTCTTTTCAAATGAATTCAGGTAAAATGTATGCTTTCACTTGAAAATGTATGGACATTGTGAATATACGAATTGGATTTTGTTCTTTAAAATTGTGTTGTTTATTTACGAACTTAACTGCACGAATACAATCTTTTTGAAATCATACTGGCTCCATAGACGCGGGGCATGTAAAAGTGTGAGTTAACTCAAAAGTTAACTCACTGGCATCCTCTGCTGGTTGCTAGCCGCAAATGCATTTCACTCACCCTGTGTTTTTATTCGTGTGGAAGGAACAAAGCCAAAATGACATCACCAGAACAGAGGAAGAGATCTCGCCACTGTACTCTCTTTTTAACACTTTCTTGCGAGATGCATCACTTAAATGTAAATGTTTTTTTTTACTTAAAAGTGTGTTAATTTAACTTCTTTGTCGAGATTCATATATGAGGTTATAGGTGTAGCAAAATTATTTGAGCCGACATTTTTTAAACTCAAGTTTCATCAAATCCTGCATCTGGAAATATTGTTCAACTGCAAACGTGTGCAATGTTCATGCATCTGCACAACGGTGTGAAATAACGAATCACAAACACTCAAATTACTGTAATTGATTAGTTTTTTTTTCAGAATTTTTTAATTTAGTGAGCATTTAAAAAAAAAAGTCTACTAAACAATAAACAGTCTGACGTCAAGACAAGCTGTCTGGCACAAGATTTGTGTAATCACGGAGGAGGACGAAGGAGTTATGGATGCGTCAACAGTGTGCCAACAGTTCGCCAAAACTTTCAGTGCCTTCTACAGAGAATAGAGCAAATGTGATTAAAGTTACCACCATTGGGAGCAAAATTCATGATGCACACTTGTGGCCACTCAAACGTGAACTCACGCTCAAACATTTTCAGAGACGATTGAAAATTAACAACATTTGATGATTGATTGATCTGGTGGCAATTTATAAACGAGTAAGAAGTTCTCATTTAAAACTACTAAGTTAGCAAAGTAACTAAAAAAACTTATAGTAAGTAAAAAATTGAGGAATGAAGTTTTTTGGTGACTATCTTCGTCTATTATCATTTTTGCTGCTATGAAAAGAAAACTCAGAGACAAAAAAAGTTTTATAATATAATAACAGCTAGTACTCTTACTGGCTGCAGCCTGTGACTGTGATTGGTCTTTTAAAAATAAAGTTTGTTTCACATGTCACGCCATTCATTACCCAGTACAGTAGGTGGCAGTATGCACCTTAAAGTCGGCCTCAACCTGACATAAAACCAAAAGAAAAAACCTTTTAGGCTTTATTTCATTTAATACAATTTTCCTTCACCCCCTACTCATCAAAATTTTAGGTAATGAAAAACAACATAAACATTTATAGGTTTTGTAGTAGATGATTTTTGTAATTTATTTTGTACGATACAGAGAGATAAGTTCACTGTGAGCAGCATCAGAACGATTCCAAGAGGTTAAGTCTACCTCTGGTAGTTTGTGTCCGAGTTTGATGCATGTAAAAATTATTATTTTTTTTATAGTTGTGAAGTTGAACAGAGATGCACTCGTTTGTTTGAGACACTCTGGAAAGTAAGCACACTTACATTAAAAAAAAAGTCCGCTGTGTGTAGTGTACTTTACTTTGCTACAACTGACCCACTAATATATAACATTTTACATGATTTAAACACAGTTGAATATAACGCAACAGTAGTCTGTGTGAAATCATGAATTGGTGTATAAATTAATTGTGTTATTTATAAAGTTAGCTCTAAAAGAGCACATGTGTTTAAAAACACATTTGTACATTTTTGAGCACATGCACACAACAACATCTTATACATATAAGATCATCACAATCCTACAGGCTGCAGCGAGGGCCACTTGATAAAAAGGCAAACACAGATAAGCCAAGGGGCAACCTCCTGCTTTCCCTCTCAATGCGTAATAGGAAGCGACCGAACTGCAGTTCTCTGAGCAGCCACTTGAGGCTGACTCAAAAAGGGAGCAATTAGGTTTGTTGATTCACTAGTTTTGAGCTCCATGAACACTCTGAGGGGGTGAATTATTTTTACATTTGTTTGTTTAAGATAAATACGAATGTAACTTTCAGTCAATCAGACACCTTTCGAGTTCTGGCTATGGTCATTTTGAGCTTCATTGAACTTTTCCCAGAAAACTATTAGTGACGTCACAAACACCTTGCCCATGTGTATACGGTCAATGAGAAATGCAGATTCAGTTATCCTCGATTTCCGCACAAGTTTACAAATAATATAGCTGCAAAAATAACCCCACATTACCCCACTCCGATAACAAAGAGTTAAAAAAACATTTTTGATTCCAAACGTCATGTAGCAGGGCGTGATAAACCACGTACTCTTGTCCAAGATTAAGATCTCACGTTGCTGGGTAACGCGGTGAATAAGCACAAAATAATGACCGCACAACACATTAAACCGAACTGTTAAGCAGATTAGCCCCTCGCACAAGTACTTTCAGGGGCAGCTGCAGTGGCTTGCTCCGTCCTCGTCAGTGTTGTTATGTTCCCAATCTCACCACTCGAGGAGAAACACGGGTGCGCAACAGCGGGGTCTGCGTTCCGCACCGCGCGCAACCAGCGAAAACCCGTCCTTCTGCAGAGCGCGGAGAAAAGAGAGCGCGCCTGCTGATAAATGGATTTCTTTGCACCGCAGCGATGAATAAATAACGGGCTCGAGGTGTAAAACTCCACACAGATGGATGAGGCAGTCGTGACCTGCGCGCGCATTTAACATTCGTTCGCTCGCCTCCAGCATGCGCGTCGAGGAGCGAAGCACGTAATTAAACCCATCTTATTCTTCAGTCGAGTGAGTCTGAGGGCCAGGGGCAGGGGGTGTGTGCCACTGCAGGGCTTCACCATGTCCAACCGAAAGCACCGGGACAACCAGGAGCTCTGCGCCCGGAAGGTCCGCGAGCTAGCGCGGAGCGGAGTGAACAAACACTGCTTCGAGTGCGGCCAGCCCGGGGTGACTTACACCGACATCACCGTGGGCTGCTTCGTCTGCACCTCATGCTCCGGAATGCTGTGAGTAGCACCATCCGCATGCGATTATTGGGGATAACCGTGACTGCTGTTAGCACTGGTCGAAGCACGCCAGGGGAACCGTGCTGAAGATCAATCTGATTGTGTTTACACGCATTCGGGACTGTTGGTAATTAGCGTACTATTTTGTCGTTTTCAGGCGTGCCCCAGTGTTACGTATCATGTCGTCATGGTTTGAGGTTTGGCATCTATCAACATGTTTTCTGCATGCCAGCACCGCAATGGTGTGATGCCACTTACTTGAGTTACACTGTTGTAGTCTGGAAGGGCACTTTTGCTTTAGTAGCCTTCAGATCAAATTTTCACCAGCACTCAAGGGATTGTTCTGCGAGATCTCTCTACACTGTAAACATTACAGTAGAATACTGGCAGCTGTGGTCCTACATTTGCATTTATGCATTTGACATTTTTTTCCAAAGCGACTTACAGAAGGGGAGAGATAATATGCATTTTGTTACACAGCCAATATAAACTAGCCACTTAATGTTTTTTTTAACAGATTGCTATTGTAAATTACAATTAAAGTCTGATAATGTACTTTTCTAAAGATCCTTAAAGGGCCAATAATATTGGAATATTATAAAAGGTGATATTGATCTTCTGGCTCTCCTGAGCCCGACGAGCTAAATTTTAGTTTAAAAACACTATGCAGATTTGTTAAATTTAATGTAGACTCACAGTATTCCGGACACTCGAGCTTTAACATCATTTCTAGAAATAAATGTTACTGGTCAAAAACTGAAACGTATTTGGCAGTTTTTCTTCATTTGTTATCTTTTATTCATAACTCTCAGAAGGACATTTCATTCATCCATTCGTGAGAAACCCAAGTAAAGGTCCACAACCCTAAACACTAATATGATGAGCTTTCCATTCTCTTCCGTAAACGTCTGCTCTATTACCTGTCATGTGTCGATGCGAGTGTGTATCAAATGTCATCCAGTGGCTTTTTTATGCCTCGAAAAGGCTATAAATTCGGGACCAACAGAGCCAGCTTTCATTTTTGGACTTTGAGAAAAGACAATATGGCAGAGTGAATTTTTTTTACTTGCTCCGGTCTGACAGCTAGATGTGTGAACTCCTGTCTGCAGCCAATTATTTGGGCTCAAGGCGCATACATATGTGTCATTTAGTACTGATTATACACATAGGTGTGTGGAGACCTTAAATGTACAGCAAGTTCTCACCTCAAGGTGAGCTTCTGGGGTGGTGAAGATTTTTTGATGAGTAAATGCTGGGGAAAACTTTTGCAAAATTCCAATTTGAATAATTGTTTCATAAAATGTTAACTTTAGTCAAACGGAAAAGTTACACTTTATTAGTTAAAGATTACTTTATTGGATTTTCAAATAAAGTGTTATTAGGCAAAATCAAACATTTTCACCCTTTTGTCTGGAATACCATGAGTTGAATTTACCACATATACCGTAGGCACTCACGGTAACCTTTTTTTTTCTCCAAATAATTGGCCTATAACACTTCAATCAAGCATTTATAGTTCATAAGACCTACTCATGCTTGTGTTTATACCCCAGAACAGTGTACATTAAAATTATTTGCTGCCTTTGTCTACGTTATTTTATATAGTTAGTTAAATGTCAACAATTCATGCTGGAAACAACATGGAGGCGTACGATCGGGAATGTTGAAAATCCGTGGTGTGTATTGACAATATGTGATTTAAAATAACAACTAAACATTGGATTCGCCGGCTAAGCAAAACTATTGATGTGTTAACATATCCACTCCTCAAAACATGTGAAACGATGTGGGATTGGTTGTTTGTCATGTCAGTCAAACGGCCTCATGGGTGTGTCTTGACCAAAAAAAAAGCAGCAAAAAAACTCCAGACGTCTCTTCTCTGAACGTTTGGCTATGCAAGATTAGCTAATGTCAATCAATTTTCAGGGGTGGAGAAAACACATTATGACGCAATAATGCGGCTAGTTGAAAACAGCTCGTGATTAGAAACACTGTTTTGCTTTTTACAAGTTTTGCAGAAAAAAACTTGATGAAATAAATCTAATGTAACATAGTTTTGTACATGCATTAGTGCACACATTAATGTCTTAACCAAAGTCTTAACTTCCATAATATTCCATAAATATTTCAATAATATTGGCCCTTTAAAATGCACATTTTCAAGCAAATACACGTTTTGATTGGCATCCCCAACATCATCAGTAGTTGACAAATTATCGTAGACAAATTATGATTTTGCAATATTTGTTATTTTGTAATATTTTGCGTAAGCTGTTTTTCTAAGTTCGTAGTTTGAAAGGAACCATTAAAACACATAAACTTTGTTTTGTTGTTTGGTCAAAGCTAAGTTTTTAAAGAGGCAGTACAATCCTATTTCATACATTCAACATGATCTACACTGTCAAAAGTGGGGTATTCTCATGATCAAGAACAGCCTAAACATGACCCACCTGGAACAAGTTTATGATTTAAAAAAAAATCTTGCTCCCTGTGGCGCAATAAGGAGTTGAACTCATGTATGGGCATTTCTTCCAGAATTAGACAAGAGCACCATGTTGCCATATTAAACCAATTTTTTGTGGACAGTGCCATTACAGTCTCATTGCTGAGCATTGAGACTTGTTTCTATACAATGCCACTGGGACAGTGTCCATCCAGCATCTAAAAAACAAAACTGCAACAAACCTATCTTGTTTTAATACTAAAAAAGTACAGAAACACAGCAAGCAAAATACTGTTTTACAATGTATGAAATTAACCACAGAGTTTTACTAGAAATCCTCAAAAACTCTATAGATTTTATAGAGACATCTGAAATCATTGTAAAGCTACACAGTTGGAATGCAAACATTCAAAGCATGGATACTAGACATTTAGTAAAAGTGGTTAATTTCATAAAGGAGACTCTTGCAGAACAGGCTATGAATTTCACAGCCCCGTCACTTCCGTTCTTCAGAGATCGAAGCGGTGAAGAATCTTGTTTAGGTCTCACACCAGCCAGTTTGTGCTTGTGTTTTGTTTCTGTTGCAGGAGAGGACTCAACCCACCCCACAGAGTTAAATCCATTTCCATGACAACCTTCTCCCAACAGGAAGTGGAGTTTTTGCAAAACCATGGCAACGAGGTGAATGACGGCTAAAAGAGAAAAGCATTTTTTTCTCCTGTGATTCCAAAGTTTGTTTACCAGAGGGGCTCATCAGAGGAAATTATCTGTTTTCAGGAGCCCAAATCCTAATTTTATATATTTTATGAATCAAGATTCTCAAAAGCAAGTTTAATTTTGGATGCATAAGATTGAACCTAGATTGTGTTGTGAAAATCAGACAACTTAAAGAAAAATAGATTGTATTTTAAGTAGCCTGAATGTTAAATTATTAACATGTTAAACTCTAAAAAGTGTGACCACACCAATATTCTGAATTCTCTGGGTAACAAAATAAACTTGTAGTTAAAAGTGTTAATGTGAATTTATGTGAAAAGGGTAAAAGACTTTTGTTTTTTATATTAGAGTTGGTATAGTAGAGAGGAAATGCTGTCAGGAGACGGATATCGGACCAATAATTCGGCTGTATATTGTCCATATAGGCACATAAAGTACATTTTTATTATTTCAGTTTTCTTAGTGTATAAAAATGTATAGTGTGTTGTGTTGGTTTATTTTTATAAATGTATTTTATTTATTGTGTGCGGTTGCCTCCTACATGTGAAAAAATGAAAAGAGAAGAAAATAATTACCAATTATGACACATTCGATGTGGCTCATTATATGAACATATGGAGCTACAATATGGAATGCTGTTCTCTTGGATTCAGATAAACATGGGCTAATACAAATTACACACCACACAATATTTGATTGGATTTTGAGTTTGGGAAGAGCATTTTTATATGTTTTGTTTCTTGCTGGAAAAAAAACATTTCCATTATTTCCCTTAAAGTTGGACGACCCTGACAAAATAATGAAACATCTTATGTATTAAAACACAAGGAAGTAACATCAAATGATCAACATATAAACACCCTGTATTATCCCCATGAGCAGTCTCTTGAGCTAAAGAGCATCAACCCTATTAATAGCAGCAAACACTTGTGTTTTGGATACACTTTCACAGTTTATTTTTGACTGAACTTTGTTAGCTAGAAGTGTGTCAGAGTGCATTCGTAAACTCCATCGTAACTGAGCGGTTAAAGGAAAACTCCACTTTTTTGGGAAACAGACTCATTTTCAATCTCCCCCAGAGTTAGGAAATAGCAGTTGACCGTTTCAGGATATGTTATTGTTATAAGCAATTTTAGGATAGCTTAGCGTAGATCATCAACTTAGACCAGTACCGTGTTTAAGGTTTTTCTCAAAGATCTTTCTCCTCTTTAGTTACATTATATCATTTTCAAAGATAATTTTGTTAAGAACTATGCTACATTCCAGCATAATAATCTAGGAACTTTGCTACATTAACTGCTACTGCTAACCAGATCTATGCAAAGCTATGCTAAAAGGGCTGTAATCAGAAAATGAAAACGGAAGAACTGATTTCTAAATGGTAAAAACCTTCAGTGCTTATGAACTCTTAGGAAAACATCAACTTTTATTATGATTAAAACCTACATTTTAATCATACTTATGTTACTGTCAATGTGTGAAATCCAAACATTGTATTGAATTTCAATGGCGTATACAGAATACAGGGGGTTTGTGGGCTAAGTATAAGATATCTGGTTTTCATGAATACTTTGCAGACAATTCTTAGGCATTTTACACATTGCCTAGCTATAATACATAATGACAAGCACACTGTAGTCAAAGTGTTAAAATGGTGCAATGACAAATGTTTTTACTGACAAAAACATATTTGAAAATGAAAGAAGAAATATTGAACAAGTAAAGGACAACTGCGTGAGCAAAGCTAGGGTAACATTTTAAATTGAGTTTAAATTTCTTTCTTGAACAACTTCTTCTTTTCTTACTTTAGCATTATATAGAATGCGTAGGAAATGTATGAAGTTTAAACCGTTTCATACTTTGCCTTCAAACTTCGCACCTTCTACATAATTCATTGGCAGTCAATACAAACCAGATTTCACACATTGTCGTTAACATTTTATTTAATATAAGTTACATTCTAGAACAAATCATCTGTTTTAAACGTTGTGGAGGCAGCTCAGCTGGTGACTCACTGCAGTGTTCTCATCAGCATGTGAATGAACTCTCTCTTTCTAGAGAGCGTGAGTGAAGAGGGTTCAAGTACAGACACCTCAAACACACATGCGCTCTCTCTTTCACACTCTCTCTCTCCTCAGAAGCCAAAACTCTGATGGTGGGTGCCTTTGGTTGTGCAACACAGGGGCAAACTCTTCCAACTCATTCCTTCTCTCCTCTGTCACTGGAACGTGTTTGAGCATGAAAGCTAAACTCTCACTGAAACAAAACAGTTACACTTAGTTTTTAGGATACAGAATTAGTTAGTAATTAATGGTTATGAACTGCATTTATTCAGCTGTTTTGTGTACGCTATTATTAGCTCTTTATATGCATTAACCACAAAGTTCGACTAGGACAGCAAGAGAAGATAAATGCATTGTTTATTATTAAATCTTATCTTTTTTATAGCTGGGTTATTAATTGATTTAGTTACTAACTATCAGGGATGTCAGAGGAGCCCGGAGGATTTTTCAACATGTAATTTTCAACAAACACAGAACAGCAGACAGCACAGGAGTATAAAGAACCTTGAGAAGCAGGGAAGTGGAAAGAAAAAACAGAATGCCACTCACATGAGTGGATGTTAAGGATGGATGTTAAGGAAAAAAGAGCTACAAAAGAAGATGTGTGACGCTCTCGTCTAATCCTAAACTGTTATTTCATAAATGTTTTTTTCACTGTTTAGTATTTGTTCAAATATCCAGAAGCTTCATTCCAGAGTCTACTGCGTCCTTTGAATACATTAAGCAGTTTCTTTAAAAACATGTTTTATGTATTATTCATGTGAAGTCATTTAAAGCTTTTAAGCTAATTGTGAGTGAAAACCACAAATGCAACAAAGTGTTCCTACACAACTTAAAGCAATTAGTTAGTCCTCTGTAACATCCAGCGCATGCTTTGTTAAAGAGGCTTTTGAAGGAGATTAACTCTGTTCTATTTTCTTGTTTTTTTTCCTTTGAGGTCGGAAGGAGGACCTGGCTCTGCTCTTTTGACACCAAAAGCGATGGCTGTTTCGATGCTCGGGACACACAGAAGCTGAAAGAGTTCTTGCAGGACAAGTATGAGAGAAAGAAATGGTGAGGGGGGTTTCAGTATCAGTGAATTATTTATACCTGCGCTGAAGCATGAGGCTGTTCTCAGCGGATTATGATCTATGGTTGGATGTCAAACAGTGGATCTGTTTTTCCAGGCATTTTTCTAAAAGTAAGATTGGGAGAGAGGCTGAGATGCCCTGGGCTCCTGGCGTTCCAGCTGGCCCTGCTCAGAGTCAGCTTCAACTGGGACATCCGCTGAACCCCACCTCACGTCCCACTCGCACACTGGTGAGAACGAAGAGAGTCCAAAATAAGTTTTTTAATTGATGACATTGAGAAACCATAAGAGCATTTCACTTCATATGTTCTTCACAAAAACACAACAATAAAATATCAAAATATGTCTAATTGTTAGTCGGATAAACTGAAGCTGTAAAGAAAAAGCTGAAAGCTAAATGTGTCACAACCACACCAAGAGTGTCGATCTGATGGAAGTCTGTATTCCCTCAGTCCCAGACCCAGTTGTCGATGTGGGACAGAGCTGCTGTGATGTCCCCCAGTGAAAACCGCTCGGAGGCTTTCACTGCCAGACCTACCCGCTCACAGAGCTTCAGAGACCACCCCATTAAAGGTCCAGCCTTCAAACAGGCTCTGATCAGCACTCTCTTATTAATTTCTCTCCAATGTAAGACATCTCTTGCTTTTTCTCTCTCTCTCTCGCTCTCTCTCTCTGTACATTAGATACGATGTTAAGTGGTATGGAGAGACAGAGACCAAGTGGATTGGCACCCCAGAATCACCCCTCCTCCTTTCCAGCTCTTCCACGTCCTTCAGGTATACATTTCAAATGTACAGTTCTGAAATGAGCATATGATTTTATACCAAAGTGACTTCAAATGTGTTATAACACAATAACACTGGCACACATAAGTGATTAAGTGAAAACTGTGGGAAGAACAAATCAATTTTCCATCTTAACATCTCGTTATGTCTCAAATGTGAAAAAGGGCACTTATTGGTGCCACATCCTGGAAATAAATTTTCAGACATTTCTGACATGTTTTAGTGTTGTTCTCTTATCAAAATGTGGTTCACATTTTATTCATCATATATAATACATAATATATTTGTTTATACATATGTAATACTGTTTCTAGATCCTATTTCATTTACATGCACAGCAGCAGACGGGGTATGCTTAATAAGTTGATCTCTCTGGTGTTATGTAACTTCGAAAAATGGGTTTTAGTAACAGGGGTACTGGCATAAACTGATTTTGAGAAAGCCGATCAGAGGAGGAAGTTTTTTTGCTCCAGTAACAATCATCACAAATGGATGTAAGAGTCCAGATACTTTGTTGAGTTAAAAACTCACAAAATTGTGCACTCTATTGATGGAGTTGAGGCACAATCATCAAAAGAAAGAGAGATTGCTGCTTTTGCAGGTATTTTAGGCACTTTTATTTTTGGCGATTATTTTCTCACTTCCTATGAGAAATCAGGGAAAGGTTGAGTCTCATGTTAACACGGGTTTCTGCAAAAATAGTTTATGGTTTGGCATGTAAACACACAAAAATTATTTATTGAGTAATTGCTCATCGAGTATAATGTGATTATTAAAGTCCATGTAACCAATCAAATGAACCAATGTAGCTCATTTCAGTGCAGAACAGACCCACCATCTGACCCAAAAGTGTAATGTGTATTACAGACCGAACCCGGTGCACTGTGCACTAAAAGCCAATTATTTCTAAGTTCATGTTCCACTTTAACCTAATAAAGCCAAAATAAAACAACAATACCTGTCATATCAGCATGATGGAAGAGTGGTTGATATTGTGTGTGTTTGAATTCCCTGAGTTGTTTGAAACTGTCAAACTGCTCGATAATGAGCGGAAATAGATAGATAATGACCTAGAACCTCACAAATCTACATTCAGCCAACTGCTCCCTGGACCTGAGGGTTTCGTACACCCATAGCTTCATTTTTGCTGCTTTCTGTCTCCTCAAAAATGGGACAGATACATATTTGATAATGAATGGACACTGATACTTGATAACGCAACCCTTTTAAATGCAGCGCAGAGAGCACAGAGGCTTGCACTAGATGGTATTGTAATTTACCTTGCACAAACCATGTTCAGTCTGTAATGAGCTTAGGACTAGTAGAGGAAAAAATGTATGTTTCACCAAAAATGGGTGTATTTTTAGTGTTCCAACAAGTGAAACCTCTGAAAGATGACTTTTAGTTATGAGTGGCATTCTGGTTTTTAAACAAAGTGAAATTTGATAGAGGATTTATGACAAGACTGGCTCTGAAAATTGATGTTTTTCCAACCGTTCTGATGGTTGGCAGTGGGAGGAGCAGAGGAAACTGAACTTTTTGTGCATACCAACAATCTGAGTTGTTTTCAATAAACACTGCTTTCCAAAGGTTAAAAGGGGGCACAGATAGTATTGAGGGTATATTGTAAATGCTTTAAAAATTGGCTTTTATTGGCATCTTTAAAGGAGTTATTGCAAAGTATAAATGAATGAAATTGAAAGTATTAAATAAAAAACTAATTTACCACAAATGGTTAAATAATCATTGTAATAAACTTTCTAACATTAAATATAACCAACTAAACAAAAAAAAGAGGGACCATCTTGAGTCCTTCTTGTCAAAGTACCACTCTTTCTGGAAGAAACGTTGTTTTCATCGTTGAGGAGTTTCACATTTGACTGTCAAGTATTTTCTGACTCAATGTTGTATTTCCGGAATAAGTATGGCTGAGGTGAGTGTTTTGAAAGACAAGCACTCCTCTTAACCGCCATAACCAGACACCAAAAGGAATTGCAAAACAATCTGTTGTTTGCACTAAAAGGAATGAAAATTTATTAAGATGTTAATTATTTTACCTAAAGTATTCATTCACCTGTCTCCACTAAAAACTGACCTCCATTTCTAATCCATAGAGTTCAGTATGACATTGGTGTATCCTTTGAAGCTATAACAGCTGCAATTCTTCTAAAAAGAACTCTCCACAAGGCTTTTTTTCCAGCGGTTCATTGAGAGGTCACACTCTGATTTTGAATGAGAAAGCAGGGCTGCGACAAACCCTGGTTTGTCATGTCTTTTTGTGTACCCTGTTAGTCGCAGAAGTGGCATAAGCAAAGATAGATCATATAACCCCCTGTTATATGAAAGGCAGCAATAGCTCATATAACCCCCTGTTACAAACAAAGTCTACAGAAAGCATTCTCTGAACACACTCAATGTCGAACCCTGAGGGTAGTTGTGAAGGAAAAATGGAGTCCAATCCAGAACAAGCAAGCTACAACTAATGAAGTGGTCACTGAGTGCACTGTTACGTATTTGGCAACTTTCACAAATGCATTACTTACCAAATTTGCTTTAATCTATTCTAAACTAACCTGTAATTTTCTCTTTCATTTCACAGCAAGCAGCACTTTCAAAAACAGCTTTACTTTAGGTAAGGCTCATGAATGATCTCACATCATAACTGTGCATTTGCAGACACTTCAGCCGTTTCTCAGATCATGTGGCTGGAAACAAAAATGGCTGCTGGGATGAATTTGCTGATGTAATGTGTGAATATGGTAGAGCATGAAAAGCTTGATAGCCTGCACAATTAAACCCCCATTGATTAACCAATAAAACAGCGCCAGGGTGTGCTTTATATCAGGTTCAAATAACTCCGTTTGTCAAAATGCAAGATAAACACAAACAATTCAGGATGTCAGCAGTGCTGTAAAAGTTGAATTATGGCTCAGCCCATCGAGTAGATTAGCTCTTCTATTATCACTATGGTGACCTCATGGAGTGAATACCAGCAGTGCCGTGTGAAAGTCTCAGGCTCACAGTGAATGTACCCAGCAGCAGCTCTGGGCGGTATCTTCAAAGCTCTCCATCAGAGCTCTCGCTGCTCGAGGAGATGTAGACTCGTCTTTGATATAGAGGCTTTAAAGTTGAAATGTATTTTAGAGTCATCAAGAGGACTCGTTTCTCACCTTTTTGTTCACATGTAACTCTTAGGTGTGGACGAATCAGATTTTTTTGGCATTAAATTAGAAGAGAGGAGAATCTGCAAAGATGATAAATGAGGAGAAAAAGAGAAGAGAGGAGAGAATTAGAAGAAGAGATAAGAGGATAAGAAAAGAGGAGCTGAGAAGAGGAAAGGTCAATAAAGGAAGAAAAAGGATAGAGGAGATGAGAACAGAAGAGAAAAGGAATTATCTCCGCTAATCTTCTTTCCTTTTCTCCTCTCTTCTCCTTTTCTCATCTCTTTGTATAGAGAAGAGAGAAAAGGACAGGAGAGGAGAAAAGTAGAGGACTACAATGAGATAAAGAAGAGAGAAGATGAGAAATAGTAGGGAAAGAGACAAAAATAGAAGAGATTAACAGAAAAGAGGGATAAGAGGAGAGGAAAGAGGAGATGAGAAGAGAAGAGGAGTGAGAACAAAGTACAAGGATGAGAGAAGAGGAGGGGGCGACATAGGAGAAAAAAGAGAAATAGAGAAGAGGAGCAGAAGACAACAACAGAGGAGATAAGGAGAAGAGAGGAAAGCAAAATATGGAGAGGAGAAAAGGAGAAGAGAGGAAATGACAGGATAGTGTCTTGTTTTCTGGTTTTCTTTATCTCTTACGGTGTTGTAAAGAGGTTGTCTAATGTTGACCAACATATAAAACACCTGATCACACTAATTAGGCTCTCTTTGCTACTCTGAAGCCAGATTAGTGTGCATACTAGCAAGGGTTGCAACTAAAATGTGCAGGACGGGGGCCCTCCAGGACAGACTTTGGACCACCTTGCCCTATAGGAACATTTCAGATTGAAAGATTCTGGAGTTTGGTTTCAGAGTAAAGAAATTGAACTACATAATTCTCCATGAAACAGATGTTTGTTCAGAGAACGATAAGGACGTCTGATTAGATAGGAGTGGTGATATTCAGTCACATGACATGAATACATTTGAACCATTGTAGTGTAGAGATGTGTTGTGCAGCCTAACAGACTGATTCTCTTTTCTTATCAGGGGAATAATTTTTTTTCTCTGATTGGTTTACTGCAGGTCGCAGTCTGTCAACGAGCGGTGGAGCTCCATTCAGAGCCTTTCCTAAATCCCTCCGTTTGGAGTTTGGGGGAGAGGTCACGCCCACAATGCTTTAAGCACCACTTCCCCACCACTTCCCTCTCAGGATAAGTACGCAGTCTTATCACAACTCGATAAAGTTCTCTCCGAGACCACTCCTGTCACAGGTAAACTATCCAAATGTCAGCTTTTCATATAAGAGAGGACAGGCGTGTTTAATATGAGAGTCAGAAAATGGCTAATAAGGTAATTTACTCTTCTGTAGCTGTCACAACACCGCCCTCTGGTGGACCTCCTCAGTACAGCACCCTGTTTGGGAACCGAATGTCCTCGAGTTCCACTCCCGCAAGGTAAAAATAGTGCTGGGAGTTTTTATAGGTGTAAAGTAAATTAATTTATTATGTTTAAGTGTTTTCTGTGTATTAGTGGTAGATATCAGAGCCACACTGTTTACTAGCAGAATTATTATACAATTTATGTCCAAATGAGATGACTTCTGAAGACAGATTGAAAAAAAACGAATCAATTTAATAAGGGAGTGTTCTACTTTTGAGTGTAGCAACTGACCTGGAAACAGCACTCGCTACTCAAGTGCTAGTGTTAGCAGCTGCTGTTCATTCATTAGCTCAGCTGCTAATGCTGTTATTACACCAGTTTGAACTGGTTACAGTGGTAAATCCATGCTTGAGTTCCATGGCACACTGAAAGCTACAAACCCTTGGTTAGATTTGGCTAGCATCATATTCCACCTGCCAGGAGACGCGTGGCAGTGGTGGCTACATTCTAATGTATCTGTATTTACTTTTACATTAACTATGATTTCAATGAACAACAAATTGTGTATTGTCAGGTTACACCCCCCAACAATTTTTTATTCTGGTAAATCGTCCATCCAGGTAAGAATAAAAAAAATAAATATAGTCAAATCACAGCTATATGGTTTGTGTGAAGGTCGGGTGAAATAACACATAATATAAATTGCTTATTTTCAGTGGCTTTTGTCACTGTTAGAATTCCTTTCAGATTATAAGATTCTTTTATTTGTGTATCGTGCCATGTCGAATCAAGCCCCTGAGTATACTCTGAACTCTTATCTCTTGTTAATTCCAGAAGGTCTTTGCAGTCTACCGATAAAGCCACATTTTTCTGTTCCTTGTTCCAAGCTAAAGTTGATGGCTGACGGAGCTTTGAACGGTTCTTAAACCCTCTGCTTTGGAATGAGCCGCCTCCAGACAATCCCCTTAGCCCCTCGTGGGGTGGTTTTCAAGTCAAGACTGAAGAACTTTTTAGGCTTTTTAAAGCTTTACTTTTGACTGATGTTTGGTCTTAATTATGTGCTACATCTGTCAATTATTCGCAGTTAAGAACTAACCAAGACATTGACATTAATGACAAGTCAACTATAAATATTTTACAAAACATTAGAAACACCTTCTTTGGTTTTGTTGGAAAAACAAATATATAAAACACCTGTCATAAGCGAATTTGATATTTTTGTGAAATATTCTAGAACAACACTTAAAATGTAAAGTTATTTCCTGTAAAAGTACATTTATTTTTAAATGTAGCTACATTTGTTCCTTTGTAACAATAACCAATGTTTCTGTTTTATGTAGCTCCCCCGGTGTTCCAGAGACCACGCCTGGATCTCAGACTTTTACAAGTGAGATTTTCACTCTAGCTTTGTGTGATATCTTGAGCCAATAAAAAGAAAATTAAACCTTCAGATCACAGAAGAGCCTCAAAGCACAACACCTCAAATGTGTTTAATTAATGATGTTTTTAAATATTCCTTAATAGGGAAATACACTACATTTATCGATACGGCAAATCTGTGACATTAAATAAACGTGTATTTCTGATCATCTCACAAGTGATAAGCAGAAAACTGAACCTAAAACCCACTAATATTTGATCAGATTTATATTGTTATTGTAGTCCTCTTTGTTGTTTTTGTTTTGATATTTGTACATCTTCCTGGCTTTTCATTTTTGTTCAGTTCAAGATTAATTTTCATAAGTAGGCTAATATCTTTGTTGGAAGAGATTTGATTTTGAACATTAAAGAGACTGCACTAATTGAAAGACAGGCGTCCAATCACAGCTTTAAGATCTCAGACATTGAGGCAGGAGTAGGGCCAGCATGGAATAAATCTTTAACTATTTTCCAATTTTGTGTTGCCATTACTTGTTTTGCATCAGTTTTCACAGTCAATAGTCTCCACACTCCCGTTACAAACCAAAACACAGATGAGGTCCCCAAAAGCAAAATCTAAAATCAAAATGCGAGGCGCGCTTGTATTCATTTGTGCATATTCACCATTTGAACACAGATTCAAAATATGAACAAACAGATGTTTTTTCCTTTTTTCATTTTTGCTATGAAGGTAAATAATGGAGAAAAAAATTCACTTTTCGTTATTTTAGTTTTTAAACTGAAAATCAAATGAACGAATGGCACACAGATGAAGACGGCCCCTCGCTTAAGAGACTGTGTGAGTGCTCTCAGGTTGAAAAAAAAAACTTACATTTTTATTGTTGCCCGCATGACTCTTCTTATAACAGATATGAATATCAAATTTACATGCTAGGTTTTTGGGCCGATACCTACAAAAAAACAAAAAAAAACATACTCCTTTCTCAGCCTGAGGTTCCTGGGAAGAACAGTCCTTCATTTGGAAGAGGACGAGCTAGATTTAATTGCACACATCTCAAATTAGAGCTTGTCTTTATAGTTTGGGTGTGACGCACGGCATCTGGACGATCTTATAGCCTGACCGCAGAAAGTCACTGAGAGGAACACGTCAGTAAAATCACAATAATTAAGTCCAAACAGGAACAGGTCCAGAGTACAATGAGTGCTAATGAAAGAGCTGCTGCACTCGGTGACATCTTTCTTCTCTCTGATGCAGATTTCCCCAACCCCTTCAGCTCCACCGCCTGCACGCCGCCGGCTCTTTCTCCAAGCAACCCCTTCAAGAGCTCCACCACGGGTGCGTTTCTGCTTCACCATTCTGTCTATTAGCTTGATTAAAACGGGAAACAAAAGATGGCTGTGCCAGAACCAGAGCTAAATCAAGATATTTTACATAAATTACCAAATTGTAGACCTTAAAAGTTTTAAATGCACTGTGTTAGGTCTTAAATATTTTTTCACAGATCTTATTTTTCTGGTGTTCATGTAAAGCTCATCTGATATGTGTTTTTTTGTTGCCTTAGATTGAGAAATTGCTCCTAAATGTTAAAACTGTAAAAATGAGATTAGGGTTGCCATAGTGTGAGAAAATGTGTATTAATGCTCAAAAGCTTAAAAGTCATAGTTTGGGAAAACTTTCGAAAAATCTCAAAAACATAAAAGTGATATTTATTGCTGTCATAGTAAAAAGCTTATATATATTCAAATAAAAATAGTTTGATTGATTGTTAGGGTTGCCAGATATTGACATATGACTGTGACATTTAAAGTAAAAAAAATGTAAATGTGAGTTTCAGGATTGCAAAACGCATATAAATGTTCAAAATCGCAAAGGTGATTGTTCAGGTTGCAAAATTTTGAGAAAATGCTAATAAACGCTCAACTTTGTAACTTTCATAAATGCTCAAAAACATTAAAGTGATAGTTAGTGTTGCCAGAATTTTAGATAAGACTCATAAATGTAAAAATAAATGTATACGTGATTGTAAGGTTTACGAGAGATTGCAAAAACATGCAAAAAAAAACTCTAAATCATAAAAGTGGTTGTTCAGGTTGTGAGTGTTCATAAATTCTCAAAAAAATTATGAAAAAATTCACAAGTTCAAAAATAAAGTTTTTTAGATGATGATTAGGGTTTGCCAGAGCTTGAGAAAACCTTTGTAAATGCCCAAAAACATAAAAGTGACGGTTAAGGTTTTAAACAATGTATTTGAAGCATTTTGTTTTTATGTAAAAAAAAGTTTTGTATGTTTTTATGATGTTTTTAGCTGTTACATTTGATTCGTAATGGTCTTAAAACGATTTTTAAAAGTCTTAAATTTGACCTTATCAAACCCGCAGAAACCCTGTATGAAGCATCTGCAAAAAAAGCACCATTTACATCAATTTTCATTTGATTTAATCCAATACTTTATTATGATCAATTTCACAAGCCCTCAATTAACAGCCATGCTGCAAACATGCTGCTAAATCTCTTCTTTTCAGCAGTTCCCGTCAAAACCATCAACAAAATAGAATTTATCGCACTTACAGAAGGCTGCCAGCAG
Source organism: Danionella dracula (assembly GCA_900490495.1). Taxonomy (NCBI): domain Eukaryota; kingdom Metazoa; phylum Chordata; class Actinopteri; order Cypriniformes; family Danionidae; genus Danionella; species Danionella dracula. The sequence continues at coordinate 1,496,691 of UELW01000146.1, forward strand.
GTCTTTAGGGACTCATATGAAAAGCTTTGATAAGAGCTGATCATGCCAGAACACTGACTGAGGGACACAAGCTCAGAGTTTTGTCTTGTGCAGGATACAGTTTTACAACGTTATCAATCTGACGGAGTGTGCTGGGCTTAAAAAGAGCTTAATCCACAAAGTAATGAATCTGATCAGAGGGAATGCCTGTGTTCTCATGCGGAACTGACTCCCAGCAGATAAATCACACAGACTGCTCCCTCCCTCCTCGCTCTAATCCCAGCGGTAGATCTGGACGCTAGCGGGACCAGTGATGTCACCCGGTGCGCGCTAATGCCAGGAGAGAGCGGAGATGAATATGGAGAGCGTGCTTTAGAGCTGGTTCCTACAGGTGTCCGCAGTCCTTCAGAATTGTAGTGTTTTCAAAGAGCTTGTAAAGAGCTCAGCAGGGACTTAAATTCTGAGATCTTTGGTTTAAAATGCTCTCAATATGGATGCAAAAATGCAGTATTGTTTTGTTATTTCAGTTCATTTATGGAACTGTGTGTGATTTAATATACTTCTTTATCAGTTTTCATTTTCAGTTTGTTGTGCAATTTTTAGTTAGATTACTTTAATATAATTTTGGCATTTTCCTTTATCATTTGTAATTATCAATTAGTGGTATCTGTTTCACTTAATTGTATGTTGTATGAATTTATTTTTTGTTTATTCAAATAAATTGTCAATTCCTTTTACTTAAATTCTGTTTGTTTTGTTTTATTATGTTTTTTTGTTCTTATATTTGAATTCATTTAAATTATTAGCTTTTTTTATTCATGTTATCTTTTTATACGCTTTGATTTACTTGAAGTTTACTTTCATTAAATATAAAGTAATACATTTTATGTGATTTCTTTTATGATTATGGATTATTTAAATAAATTGTTTTAATCTACATTTTTTGCTTATAAATATTATGTTATTTAAATTAATTGTACGATATATATGTACAATAATTGCAATAAAAAATATTTAATTTAGCTTACTATCAATTTAATCCACCTTATTTTAGTTTTTTTGATTCCACTTAGAATTTATTCTCCTTTACTTTCAATTTATTTTTAACGTATTATATGTAAATTTATTAGCTCTATTTTATTGTTTTTAAATGTAACTACATTCATTATTTTGTTTTTATGTGAGTTATTTTGTCATTTGTACTCCTTTAGTTTTATTTGAGTTTTGAAAACCTGATTTTCATTTTATTTTCTGTTGAGAAAAACAAATAATATTTAAACTAACTCATAAATAAATGATAACATATTTATAGGAAAACTAAATGAATGTTTTATTTATTTAAATCCATTTACCTTCACTTCCATTTTATTTTGTTGAAGTTTTTACAAATGTTTTAAAACTTTTTTAATTAAAGGAATCATTTTTGTTCACTTTTTGGTTTGTGGTTTTTACATGAAGTTTTACAATTTTTACAGTTTTGTTTTCATTGCTGTGTTTGATATTAATAAAAATATGAAATTAATACAAAAAAAGCAGCTTTCAGCTCCTGCTAGTGCAACACTGCGCTGTTTAGGAAGTAATTTAATATTTTCTGCTCTGATTCCGGGCTGTGCTTAGTAAAAAAAAAGGTTAGAAAATACTCTAATTGAATCTTTATAAAAGTCTAGGAACCCTGACTGCAGTGCTTGGTTTAAATGTGGGTCCTACTTATGAAAACCAAAGTAAAAACCACCTACTGTATCTTTGCTACTCAAACAGTGCTAGACTAATGGATTCAGAGGTATTTGTCGATGATTTACAGTCTCTTCATTGTGTTTGACAGATGAAAGCGCCTCGTCCTCGCTCATCTTTCCCCACTCCGTCTCGTTTCCGGGCCAGAACGCTTTCTCGCAACAATCCAGTAACCAGGAAGCTAACGGTGAGCCTAGTGCACTTTAAGTCCTTAAACCTGCTTAATGGCAGAGCACTTGAAGCCCTTAAAATAGCCAACTCATCAATTAAACCAATCAGTGAGGAAGAAGAGCTTAGGAGGAGACTCTACTCAGTCAAAACTCAAGCTGGCCGAACAGAAGAGCTGAGAGTTTATCTGACCCGAGCTATTTTCACTCTCTTGGATCCCTGCAGGTTTCAACTCATTTGCTGCCCCTGATTCCGCCCCGAAGGTCCCCCGACCAATGTCTGTCAACCCTTTTACTGTAAGTATGATTGACTTTTCATTCCAACCAAACATTATAGAGGGATGGTTATGCAAGATTAAATATGGAGCTGGCTTCAGGATGTTTTAATGGCAGACTTTGAAACTTTAAATTGTTTGGGGAAAAAAACAGGTCAGATGCTGGTGTTTGTTGTGCCCATTTGACCCTCCAGAGCCACCATAGATGCACACTGGAGTACTCCTTTTTCTGTGCAGCTTTCATTGACGCTTGCTCGCTACAATTTCTTTCACTAAACTGATCAAATGGATGCTCATAGTCTCATTAAAGTGCTGATGAAGCCTAGTTTAAAGGAGAGCTCAGATGAAAATCAAAACATTCCAGCTGTTTGGACTGAAATTGATGTCTGCAAATCATCCCTTTTTTATTCTATCACCAAGGGTTTAGTTTAATCTTAAGAAATGCTTTAACCAGAGGTCTCAAACTTGATTCCTGGAGGGCCATAGCTCTGTATCTCTCCTGAAACTGGGTTGGAACAAAAACCTTTAGGGTCTGCGGCCCTCCAGGAATTGAGCTTTATACTCTCTGAGAACGAGCCTGTGTGAAACCCCATCGTATCCGGTTGTAATCACAATAGACCGCCGTTTAGCTTGTGAGACGCCCTGGCTTCCAATGTCTGCGATGATTTAGGATCTAAAGAAATACACAGCGGTGCTCATTTACTCCCATCAAAGAAACTTTTCAGAACCCTCGAGGATTAATTCAGTCATACCCAACTTATCCAGGGAAACATTCATTCATTCATTCATCTTCATGTTGGCTTTATTCCCTTTTGGGGTCGCCACAGCGAAATGAACCGCCAACTCTCTGGTATATGTTTTACGCAGCGGGATGCCCTTCCCTGCCGCAACCCATCGCTGGGAAACATTCACACACACATTCACACTTTAACACTATGGGCAATTGTTCTTATTCAATTCACTTATTCCGCATGTCTTTGGACTTGTGGGGAAACCGGAGCACCCGGAGAAAACCCACGCGATCACGGGGAGAACATGCAAACTCCACACAGAAATGCCACCTGCCCCAGCCGAGCCTAGAACCAGCGACCTTCTTGCTGTGAGACGACCGTGCTACCCACTGCGCCACCGTGACGCCTCCAGGGAAACACACACAAGAAAATAAAATGCCGTAGGGATGATTATTTTATTCTTTGTTTAAACTATAAGTTTCTTAAATATGTATTATTTAGGGAAATAAAGTGAATTCTATCAAACAATCTGTTCATGTTTGTACAAAGGATGAATTAAAAAAAATACTACCTTGCTAAACCATCAGAAGCGAACCGACCGTAGCATCATGTGTCGCTAAAACGGCCCCTGGTGTTGTTCCACCGGCCCGGGACCGTGTCAAAGAAAGTTCTGGTGAGAGATTTTCTGCTGTTCTGAGATGGGACCACAGGAGCAGTTCTTTCTCTGAACACAAGCTGCTGGAGGGGAAGCAGTAGAGCTTGTGAAGATAGACAGGAGCCGGTCAAGACGCCTTTGTACGCAAGCATCAGTGACTTAACAGGAGTCACGATGGGGAGCGAGTGAAGAGAGATGAAGAGTGGAGTAACGTGGAGTCGCTTCGCTTCCTTAAAGATCAGATGAGCTGCAAAGTTCTGGACCATCTGCAGAGCGCTGAGTGCATTTGAAGTGCAGATGCAGAACTGCCTGGCAGACAGTAGAGTGTTTTCATGGCGTGTCATCAAACCGGAAGGCAGCCATGTTGAAAAAAATACCATTCTAGAAAGCGGGACTGTTGTGTAACTGTTGTGTTCTTGGCTGTGTTAATCGGTCAGATCGTAAAAAAAACCTTTGTAATGCTACAGAATGCTGAAAGTTATATCAAACCAAGAAGAAGAGTGCAAAAAACTGAATGTGCCTTGTACAAGCATCATGATAATAGAGTTGGCTCTAATCCAATCTACTAACACATTAGTAGAAAAAAATATTATTAATAAATATAGTCAAATAGTTGATTTGGCCTCTTTTTACTATTTTTCCCCATATATTATATATATGGATTTTGAAAATATTATTTTTCAATATATATAACTATGATTCACATATATGTAGACATATTTATATTATAAAGGTAGATTAGTATTAAAATAAAACTTTGTAGTAAAAAGAATACATTCAGATTGTGTTATTAAACTGTTTGTTGATATCCTGGTTACTATAAAATCTATTATTTTACAATTTACCTTAATAGCACAACACTTGTTTCACTGTAAACTGTTACTGAAAAATTCTGTATCCTTATATATCTCGTATCCATGTAAAATTAATATTTCACCACAAATAAAAGAAATGAAAAGAACGAACATTTATGTTTTCAGTGGAAATAATAGCTTAGTTGATAATCCTGGCCAACTACAAGCACCTTCTTTCCTGACAATTTTTTTCCACTGTTTAAATCACTCCTTGATTTAATACAACGGAAATATTTTAAATGTTTTTCACGGTTCAACTAAGTACTGTTCTGTTGAATGCAATTTTTCTGAGGTTCACCTCCAACATGGCTGACTTCCGGTTTGATGATGTGTTGTATAAGGACTAGCATCTCCAAATCCAGTCTGGGGGATGAAACCCTGCACATTTTAGGTTTCATTACATACTAATGTCTTCAGACAAGCCAACAAGACCTTTATTAGTAGCATCAGGTGTGTTGAATCCTAAATCTGCAGCACTGGAGCCCTCCAGGACCAGATATAGAGAAGATTTAGTACTGCTGCTGTTGCATTGCTCCTCTAGATGGCAGTGTTGGGTTGAATATTTGGGTCAATTTGCTGATTCTTTGCCAAAAATGTAAAACATTTTGAGTGTTATTTTACTCGTGTGGTCAAAAATCAACAACTTCCTTTGGAAATGTCTCCAAAAATGTCTCTTAGATGTTTAATGGAAAATTGAACAGTGATTTTTTTCTTTGACTGAATGACTCTTTTCCTTGTGGCTTCTTGTAGGGGAATGTTTACCCGAGCAGAGGTGCATCACTGAACCCTTTCATCTGATCCCGAAACCATCCAGGAAGAAGAGAGCTAGTGTTTACCTTACCAAACTCGCAGAAAACATCCAAAAATGTTACCTGTGTGTGTGTGTATGTGCGCCTTTAAGTGTCTGTTTGTAGACCCCCTTCTGTCCCAAAGCCCCCTTCAGTGTGGATTAGCGAGTACTTTTCTGTTAACGTCAGAAGATTTTTTAACAGTCATGGAACTCAGCCATTTTTTACAGACTCATGCTGCTGCTTTGACCTCTCTTCATGCTAGATATTCACACGTGCCAACGTCGCCCTAACCTGAGTGCTCGCTTATAGATGAAGAAAATAGTATTTTCTCTCAGCGCCAGATGCATGTGAACGAGACGACGTGACCACAGAGGCATTTCCATCACTCCCGTGTCTGTGTATGTCAGCTATATCTCTGTTTGGGTTGCCAGATTGCATGCACCTCTCAAGCTGAGTCTGAAACTCTGGAATGTGCTGCAGTTTCAGTCGATATGAGGAAAACGTTTCTCGTTTGGACCAAAAATTGTCTAAAATCTTCACTTTTCTTGGATGAGGCAAAATGTATGCAGTTAAACCAGGGCTATAAATAGGAAAAGCTGCAAAAAATGAAAAAATAAATAAATCCTCCTAAAAAAAGAGAGGATAGAATTAGCCTTCCATGTTTATTCTCATCTCTTAAATTTCTACATGTTTAGCTTACATATTTAAAACATCTGTAAACTCTATTTTTCATCTAATTAAACTTTTACTTTGCTTTGTTTTCAGTTCTTCTTTATCTTTATTTTTCTTGCTCAATACAATTTTGTTTCTCTAACCGGCGTACAGCTCTGGATTGACTCCTTACAGATGTTTTTCTGCTAAATGAATTAATACAGAATGTGTCTTGGTGTGTGCATCAAGCTAACCGTGATCATCGTGTCCATGTGTATCTGGCTGTCTGATGTGATGCAAATCCGACTGAATTTGCTGCTTTTGGAATTTCATGCAATATCTTTTTACGGCAGCATCATTTATATTTTTCTGTGAAGCTCATTAATGCATTATGAATGTATTTGCACTCTGAACATTAGGGCTTTAAATTAAAATGAAAAACTCTTGTCTGAGCTGGTCTTTTTGGGATGCAGAAGTTTTCAATTTAAAGGTACACTCTGAAATGTTTGCACAAATAGAAATATAAACCAATACTGAAGAAATTGCATTCATGTTGCAACTGAGGGATATTTTGGCAATTACATGATCTAACATGTTTTATTTAATTCACATTAATTAACTAATGGTCAGAGGTGTGTAATAACTAATTACATTTACTTTAGAGTTCATTTTTAGGGTAACTAATTAGTACATTCTAAGTACTTTAAATATGTGTACTTTTATTCAAGTAAATATTTAGTGAAATATCTGTACTTTTACTTAGCTACATGAGAGTTACATATTAGTTACAGTTTAGTTACATCTTAGCTGTAGTCCTCCGTCCTCGTTTATCAATATAATGGAAAGAAGTTAATGCAAGAGATTCTGACAGCTACTCACGTCAGCTATGGAAGATCATCCCTGTCCACAAGTTCAAAGTTTGTTTAATCTCAGAAAATGCTAAGAAAGCAGCTTCATGACGCAGTCCATGTGTTGTGCAACAAAAGTGATGGAGATCAAGGTATTCATGAACGCCAGATCTGAATTAAAATAAAGCATATCCGTATGTGATGATGTGAGCGTATTTAAATCATATCAGTGTTCATGTTATTACGGTTACTACGAGCGCTTTGACCATGATATCAAAAGTTAAACTCAATGCTTCTGGGTTATCATTTTTTTACTTAAACCTATGTTTCATGAAGCTGGATGAATTTACTTTTGAGGATAGAACTAGTTTTCTTCTAGTAGTTTGATGATCAGCTTTGTATCATTGAAACCAGAAGTAACTAGTAACTAGCTACTTGAGTACATTTTGCATGAGATTTCTCTTCCTCGAGTAAGTAATTGGGTAGTTACTTTAACTCTTACCTGAGTAAATATTTTCACAAATACTTTTACTTCTACTTAAGTAATTTTTGGGACACTCTACCCTCCTCTGGTATTGATTATGAAATATGAAACATGTTGCTCAAAGGTTGTTAAAAATCTGTGTATGCCAGCATTACTGTACAGGAGAGTCCTGCAAACGTAGTGTTGAACTGAATATCTTTGGACATCACATGATGAATTTTTTAAATAACATGTGTTAAATAACATTGATAACAATACCCCACTTTTTTATTACCAAGAGAGAGCAGAGCGGAATGGTCCAGAGCTGCTTCCTGATGCTGAGGAAAATGCCCATCAAAAATAAACCAGAGAGTCTGTGGAGGTGCATTCATCATCTCGTCTTTTTAAATATGATAGCTACGGTTAAATCAGCCTCTCAAAAGAAAATCACCCACATCTTAAAATTTTCTGATTTTTAAAATTATTTTTCTCAGTGAAACGCCCTTCTGTAATTAACTAACATGTCCACTAGATGTCACACTAAAAAGGAGTAAAACTAATATTTTTCCTTGAACTGGAAATGCTAATGGTTTGATGCTCTACTGTCACATCTGCTATTCTACAACAAACTATTAACTCTTTTAATAGCCAAAATAAGACAGTAACTAGAATAGTGATCGAAACCCTTAAAAACTACTTTAAAACTACTTAAAACTGCTATAAAAAGAGTTGTTGCTTCTGTATTTTGGGAACAAATTTAACGAACGCTGCATCAGCAAATATCTGCTTACATTTGCTTCAAGGATAGTTGCAGAGTAGTTTTGATCATGTTCTATTGTGAAACAAGGATCTGGTTCCGTGTTGGGGATGTTTCTGCTTGAGACTGGATTAAGCTATTATAGCTATTACAAAATAGACTTCAGTTCAGATACAAAATATCTGCATAAAACCATCAATAAAACATAACCAATTTATTATTCATCAAAGAGAAGAAAAATGCAACATCATAAAGTAAAATATCGTAATCTAAACAGTGGAGCTCAAGTTAAATCATTTTATAGTTTATATTTTTCATTTGGATGTTTAATTCAATGTTTCATCATTTTTACAGAGCTTGGTGACCAAAACAAGCTTGTAGCCAATCCTCAAGAGCTATCAAAATATCTACAAGGTGGAATTGATCTTCACTGAGAGTACATTTGATTCTGTTCCGAGTCTCTTTTGGATCTTTATTATGGCGTTTAAATAACACCAATGCTCTCAACTTGACCTTAAATACAGTCTCTCTTTTTTGCACTAAAATAAAAAGATGTATATTGAAATACAAATATTTAAAATGAAGTAGTGGATTTGGTGATAAATAGGCTGTTTGAATGATGACAGAGAGCCTCATAGATACTTTTACTCAGATTGAGTGTTATTTCTACTCTATTCAGAGTGTTTTTGGATCTTTTCTGGATAGTGGATAGCAACCATCAATATTTAAAGTCATTTCAACAAATTATTAAAGCTTCTATTTAGCTACTTAAAATAATAGTTTGAAACCATTTCCCACAAGATTTTAAGACATTTCAACTCAACTTTTTCATAATTTGTCTTAATTAATTTTATATTTTTATAAAATATTCAAGTTTACCCCACAGTGTCTTTATGGTATTGTAAAAAAAAGTCAAATGTCTGTAAGGTCATAGAGACTAGGTAGCTTAACAATAAGAGCAGATACCAAAAGAAACGTCAATTGAAATAAACAATTATTTTATACAAAGAAAAAAAGAGTTTAAGGAGGTTTTTTTACAATCAATTGTTTGTCAGGTGTACATTTTGAAGGCTTTGTCACCCTGGTTTTTCCTCAAGATTAGAAGAATATGGCTCAAATATTAATTGTCATTTTGCATAGGAGACCAGATGATGATGAGTATGATGAACTTTTTAGTCACTCAAAAAAATTGTTGACTCAACAAACCTATTATAATTAGCTCAACTTATCGCTCTGACAGCCTGGCACATTGAATGAACATTCTTTTTAAAATCCAGTTAACAACACTGATAATGTGAACACAACTACAAAATATGAATGCAGCCAACAACTATTTTATTGAACCAACAAAAATAATTATTTGGCTGAATTACACCTTTACAAAAAAAAACAGTCAACAAACTTGTTTAGGCTCAGCCTACAAAAATAAAAAAACTCTTGTTAGTTGTTAGTGTGTGTTGATGGGGCTTGTAAGTGCATAGGGTGCAATTGTATTTTTCCAGTAGCCCAAAATTGCTAGTAGCACCCTGTCATATATATACATATATATTTTTTTATATATATTTTTTTTTTTTTTATGAGATTGTACTGAAATGACCAGCAACATGGAAAACGGACTTTAAATAGAGAAATTCTTCCTTAGACAAAAAGTGCTGAGCTGCAATGTTCTGTCTCTTGTGATTGACGTAGGTTAGGAAGGAGTTAAGTTCATTACTAAATCGCAGAGTTAGCATGGGTCGGTTAAGTTGAGGGTACTTTAAGGTAGCAAGGGTAGTGTTGGGGACGGTCGGGTCACTGCAGACCAGAATGAAACCGGATTCTGCTTCACAGCCTCGTGCCTCATAGCTCGCTCTCTCACCGAAGAAGAACAAAGAAGAAAGCAGATGATTGACAGAGGCTCTGAGGCTGGCTCACAGAAGCAGTGAGTGAGGAGGGTAGCTGCTGTTCTCTACTCCACAGCCCTCTAATGAGATTACTCCACTCTTAAAGCCGCTTCCTTCCACACATCAGTAGTGAAGCGCACCCCGCATGAGCGAGCCACCACGCGGCCGCTCGCTCACTTTATTTTGGGACACACACCCCTTCTGGAAGTTCTCTCTCCCGCCATGCGCACATGATTGCACGGAGGTTCTCGTCCGCTTTTCAGAGGTAAACTTCGCTCGAGTCATGGAGAGCCACGGCGAGCCGCAGAGCCCCGGGGAGGACGTGCGCAAGAGCGGCCACCTCCGCAAGCTGAAGTCCATGCACCGCCGCTACTTCGTGCTGCGGGCGGCTTCCGAGCGTGGCCCCGCGCGGCTCGAGTACTACGAGAGTGAGAAGAAATTTCGTGGGAAAGCCCCAGTGCCCAAGAAAGCCCTGGCTTTGGAGACGTGCTTCAATATCAACAAGCGTGCAGACTCGAAGAATAAACACATGATTGTGCTCTACACGCGGGCGGAGAGCTTCGTGGTGGCCGCCGAGAACGAGAGCGACCAGGAGGAATGGTTCCAGGCGATGGTGGAGCTTCAGTGCAAGAGTGAGTGTTTGTGCTTCACCCAGGTCCCTTTAATTTTGCAGCAGGGTGTAAAAAGCGAGCTCGTGCACAGTTGCTCTGCTAGTTGTTGTCGTTGCTGCAGTTTTTTTCCTCTTCACTAAAGTAGTTGGCCCCAGAAGTTGAGCAGAGGGGCCAGCTTTGCTATGAAGAAGTGAAAGTCTGTTACAGGAGTTCCTCTCGGTCTTATCCAGGCTGCCACTCGACTGTGTGTTATCATGCCTGGAACACAAACTTAGGAACTCTCACCACAAACTCTCCAGACGTAGAGTTCAGAGCAATGACGTAAACAGTGGGTTAAAAAGAATTGGTGTGAAATCGATTTGATTGCATTCAGATTAGATCTAAGTAAGTTGAAGCCGTTTTCCACTTGTTTTTGTTTCACACAGAGTTAAGGAGCTTCCCTGCAGCATGGCCCTGCTTCATTGGATTTAGGATTCAGTGAGTTTAGGATTTGTTTGAGTTTAATTGGCTGGAGCTATAATGGGAAAAACAGGAAACAAACAAAATGATACTACAGCAAGACACTTAAACGCGTGGAAAGAATGTAAAGAACTAGACTGAAACATGTATGTTTCTTGAGCTATGCCAACATTAGACAGTTGGATTTGAGACTTTATTTATGAATTTCGGATGGAGCGTGATCTGATAAATACTGTAACTCAGGCTAGAGCTGAAGATCTTTGCCCAAACCTGCAAATGAGGTGTAATCTGCAAGTGTAATCTGCTGAGTTGGTGGAGGCTAGACTACCTCATTATTTCTTTCGTCATCAGCTAATTAGCTAGAGTCCAAAAATGTTAACTAGGGCTGTAGCTATCAATCATTTTGCTAATAGATTAATCGGATAAACTTTTTTTTTTGATAATCTGACAAGAGTGCAAAAAAGTTTCAAAGCGTATAAATCAGTAACAGATGCACTTGTTTATTATAAACATTTAATTGTGTTTTAGTCATTATGATTTTTTTAATCAGATCAAATTGCAGCTCATACACCTTTCCATTGTTTATTTCACAATCATTTTCTCTGGGAATCTTGCTTTTGTGAGCAATCAAACTCTCGCAATCTTTAAGAGCCCTGGTTGGCCAGAACACTCCAGAAGTAGATTCTTCTAATTGGAAATGGGGCGAAATAAAGCTTTGAATACCAAAAATTTTATTCACCAATAAGGGTGAGTCAATCCAGTAGAGAGCAGCAGACTCATAAACCTTGAAGTTATATCGACCAATCAGAAAGCTCAGAGTCACATCACCAAATCTGTATTTGCAAAACAAAAGCAGGTCCTTGTTTACATCTTGAAGGGGGGCAGGGATATAGAGTTTACATGCGTCCTGAGCCAGTGGCTGAACCCTTAGGTTCTGTGTGATTACATAACAGATCCCAGACGAACCTAAACCAAATCCAATCAGACGTCCATTTTTTTAAACTAGTCTGAAAATATCCTTCCTCTAATAATAACAGTGCACTTTTAAATGTCACCCCCTTTTATTTAGTGATGCTGAATCAGCAGAAATGAACTCCAAGCCTGAGAGACCGCAGACAAAAGCAACACATTCAGCAGACAACACTTGACTAACGGCCTGTTGTCTCTGTCTGCTGGCTTTTTTAGGCTCGGCGTGAATTGGCTTTAATTGCCTCAGGCGTTTGTCATTTAAATGGTTGCACAAATCAACAGGCAATGCATACTGATTGGCTTTTCCATTGTTCTTAAGAGAGACATCCATACTCTCCCCTGCTCTGTAAGTGTGATGGTTACGGTGATTAATAATCCTGTTTTAGCGTATCTAAATATGGTTAGAGCAGGACCTACTTAAGAATATGAGTCCTACTTTTACCTTCATACAAAGATGTACAGCTAAAGCGTTTTTGCATTTGGTTTATTACGGGTTGTACATGTTACGTAATCAGGCGTTCCTCTTTAGAATTAACTGTTCTGGCATAAGCAAGTAGACGTGTGAAGAGTAAACAGACCAAAAGGTCAATGACCATGGCTCCTGCTCTGCCCTGCGCTTTCCTCGGCTGCAGGAGGTAGCAGTAACCCTTCGCATGATGCAACCGTCTCTAACCCATATAGAGAGTCCAAGGTGTGGCTTCTGCATTACATAACAAGAGCACAAGGCTCGTACCATATGTGCATTTGGGTCTGAAAAGGGTTTGTTTGCAGCTGAAGGAGTGGAGAGTGGATGAGACGAAGGCAATGTGACAGGCTGTTTAAGAGCTGTAAATTAGATGACTCCTTAACAAGATGTGAGTGTTGGTCCCCTGATGGTCCTCCAGTTGGCCCCGTAAACCCCCTAACTGGATAGCAGGCTAAATAGATTTGCTGTTTTAACACCTGTCCTACCTGCGGAGTCTCATCTTGAAGGAGATGCATTGGAAGGTTGTCCGTAATAACTTTTACAGACAGTTACAATCCTGGTCAATTTTCACCAGCGTTAATACCAGTCTCTGTCTGCTGTTAATCTAGCTGACGTTTTAATTTATTGGGACACATCCGTTCACTAGGGTTTGATCTTTTTAAAGGATTCATTGACTGACGATTGTTGGCCATCCACTTACTTGTTTAACGGAGACCTCAGATGGCGATTTTTCACAAGTTAGTTTGGTTCTTTAGGGAATATATATATGCGAGTTTAGAGCAAAAAAGTCTAAATTATTGTAGAGTGTTTGCGGGAGAAGATACTGATCTTTATGTCCATATAGATTTTACACAATTTTTTTTTCAAGAATTCTCTCAGAAGGACTTTTGTAGGAGAACTAGCAAGAAACCAGTGAAGGATGAGCTGAATCTGGGGAGCAGAGGGTTTGCGAGTGAATCTTTTTGTAAATCTATACAGTAGTATTTTTGTGGTTGTCTCCTTGGTGACAGTCCATTGGTCATCTCTTCTCAGTTCTTTACTCTTAAACATTAATACATCTCTGAGATCTACAGAGAATTAATATTATAACTCAAACAGTTTTGTAGCTTGTTGTCTACATTACACAGATTACAAAGAGGCCTCATATGTTGATTATAAGCGTTTGAGTTATTGAGCCGATAAAAACGCATCTTTGAATCTGCAGCTAACTAGCAAAGTTGTAGCAAAATGCTGATCTATCGTGTTTTTGTGTCATCAAATTCTTCTGGTGGTAGAGTTTATGGTAATTAATGGGAGGGTCTTGCAGTATTTGACATCATTTACTGTGAGTTTCTGTGGCACCACAGCTGTGGTTGGTGAAGATGGAGAGCAAGTGTTTTATCACTCTCATCACCTTCAACTCGGTGGATCTGGGTTTGAACCTGCAACCTTCCGATCACAAGTCGATCCTCTTATCCACCAGACCACAACAGTCCCAATTGGGCATTTGCTCAAAAAAAAATTTTTTTTTTGCCACATTTCTGTTCAAACACCTGGAAAGTTTTGATTTGAGGTCTCTATTATTCGATTATTAGATATAACAAAGTGTTTGTTAACCTTAATGTTGCAGGGGCTCTTTCTGCTTAGTTGCAACTAAGGTTTAAGTGGTCAATTATAAACCTTGGATATTTCCTGACAAGTAAGAATGTGCAAACCAGAGCTGCTGCGGCAGTAGAGGGGGAGGTCAATGATGCAAACTGTTGAATATTTTCCTGTTGACTAAGGGCTTTTTCTTCTGCTGTCAGTATATTCCTGACTGACCACAAACTAAAGAGACCATAAAAAAACAACAGTTAAGAGTTCAAGAAGTAGTGACGAACTGTGCAGGTGAATTTAATCTTAGGATCAAGCTCACTGAAACTTGCAAACTGTGCAAATAAATCGAGTGAGTGTTCATAACATAAAGAAATTATTTAATTATCAGACTGATTTTTAATCAAAGGATAAACATGCTTACTTTTAATTAGTTTTTTTTTTGTCAGACTCAGACTAGAACCCACTGCTGCCTTGCAGAGAGATGAGCAGTTTGTGTGTTTGGTTCCCGTTTTTAACAATGCTTCTTTTCTTGAGCAGTAAACCACAACTTGTTTAAAGGAAACCCCCTTCTTTTGAATTAATACAAATTCATAGAATCTGTCAAGGTGGGAGCTCTTGTATTTTTGGCATTTTTAATAAAGTAGATCCACCTGGGACAGTTTTCATATCCATTACAGTCGTAGAACAGGAATACTTTTCTTAGAAAACTACTTCTTATGATGAGAGAGGAGATGAAGACGCTCATAAACGCTCAACTTTGTAAAAAGCGATGGTTCAAAGTGATGCTTACAGTTTCAAACAATGTATTTGAAGCATACTGTGTATTATGCAAAAAAATATGGTCTTAAATTCGATTCTTAATTTTCTTAAAACACTCTTAAAACCTGCAGAAATCCTGCTATGTTCAAAAGTTTGTCCAAAACGTCCACAAAATCAACAAAGTAAATTGTGCTAACTTTTAAGCCGCTGCAATGGAGACTGGAGTGAGCAACTTTCTGAACGTAAGCACATACATGTGTTTGAAAAAACTATATTTTGTAATGTAGTTATTACTCACACAATATTAGCTTTTTTTTTTTACATTTTCATCACATTCAGTTAATGTTTCACCGATAAAACGCATCAAACTTAGGCACTGGCGACCTCAACTAAACCTCTCTCGCCTCGACTTTTTCATGCGACTCTTCTCTTTTTTGAAAATTGTTTGTGTTTTGTACTTTATACATTTGTTAAAAAATGTGTGCAAGGTTTAAAAGTTTTTACAGTGTAAAACACAAAAAAAGGTTTCTGAAT
Organism: Danionella dracula; assembly: GCA_900490495.1. Classification (NCBI taxonomy): domain Eukaryota; kingdom Metazoa; phylum Chordata; class Actinopteri; order Cypriniformes; family Danionidae; genus Danionella; species Danionella dracula. Next base: position 1,511,849 of record UELW01000146.1, read on the forward strand.
TTGTTGTGCAATGACCTTTAAACTCAAGCAAATTATTTTATCCCCTTCCCGATCTCATCTGAGAGTGTAAGAATTGCTGCTTTGATTTATCAAATGTTTGCTCTCCAATAGTAGCCAGCTTTGTAAGCATGTAGCAGCCAAAGCAGAAGTTTGTCCAGTTTCCAAATCAGACAATTATTTCACACCAGAAAATGCGAGTGGAGCTCTCAAAGCATTTCATTATCACTCTTCTCCAGCTGGCGCATGCTTCCGCTTTTCTGTTCTCCTGCTCCTCACCGGTGGGCCTCGAGTTGCTCAACAGCGCCCCCACTTCAGTCACTATGCAGTGTAGTATTTAATTTAGGTTCGTCTTGGTTCAGTTCTAAGCCAGAAATGTTGTGTTTATCTTTTTTGTCTGTGAAAAGAATGGAATCACTTGAAGTGCTTGTGTGGTAAATTCCTTAGAATTTTTTTTTTACTCTGGATCCTGTTTTTTGTCCAGCATTTTAGGAGCAGTTCAGTTTCCTGAAGATATCATAATTTTTTAAATAATTTTTAGAAAAATAATTTTTATTTTCAACATTGTGTTTGTATGCGAGTCGGTACAAATGAAAGCACATCTGAATCTAGCTCCATCTAAAATCCATCTGTTTTTCCCGAGCATCAAACACACTTGAAAGTACGAGTGAAATTGGTATTTTGGCGGGTCACAATACATTACTACCTGCACGTCCGTTCCAGTGTTGACTAGTTAAATCTAAACATCACGGAAATATGGGATTTGGCTGGTTTCAGGACTGCAACAGCTGGATTTCAGGATTTGGCCAGACGTTTCCATCTCGTCCAATCACTGACTTTGGATAAATTACAAACATGTTTTTAAAAAATAAAGTAAATGAATGCTTTTGTTATTAATAAAAAAAATCTATTTCTTTTGAGTACAAGTTTTTGTGGTGTCTTTTTCTACAGGAGTGTTTGATGTAGCCATTTTACTAATGCATAAAATTATCCTCCACTACTCCATAGCTCATGTGCACTGTATAAACTGAATGGGTTTAACATTGTTTTTTAAAGATATGATTGAATTAGGAGAATTTAAATATTTTAGAACTAAAATCTGAATCCACATCTATGTTTGTACATTGATGACATGCTATTTTAATTTTTAGCATAACAAACTGAATTTAATACATAATTGGCAAAGTTGCTCACTGTTGCGTTTATGTGAAAATCATGTAAACTTGACTTGTCTGACTGTTTTTGCATGATTTAGTATTGTTCCCTCATCAAAAACATGTATAAAGTCATATTAAGGTTCATACATGTTTTTGTAATCGTAATTTATAGTGCCTCTCAATAAAGAATGTACATCCTGATTGACCCAAAATTGTAACCGTAGCACAACCTTTTTGGTTCAAATTGAAACAGAAGTGTGTTTTTGGATGTTCCAGGCTAAAAGTGTTTTGAATAACCTCATGTGGGAGGAACAGTGGGTAGACGACTCGTTTTTCAAAGCACAATTATTTGAGTAGGTTCAAAAACATTGTTTACAATAAATATTGCCTGTTGAAAGGTATTAAGGGTACACTGCTAGTTCGGATTAAATTATTTATTATAAATTATTTAAAAGGGGCACCTTTAATTAGAAACTCCTTGTATTCATATTTTATGTTGTCAAAATCAACAGATTAAGTAGATTAAGATTACTTCTACTAGAAAGTTGGTTGGAGATGTTTTGTTTGAAAACTGCCACAACGAAATGCAAGTGATACCAAATTTAACAAACAGTTTGATATCAAATGCTACCTGCATGTTGTATAAGAGCGTAATATTCTGTAATGCAATTCTATGTTTATACAGGCTCAAAGATAACGCCTTGTCATGCATTCAGACTAAATGTTTATATGGAAACAGAGAGGACCTTTGAAAAAGTCCATCTTCCCTTCACACAGCAGGGCATTACCCTTCTGTCTGCGTCTGAAGGAGGGCACTCTGTGTTTGTGTACGGGTCTGTGTGTATTTAGCTCTGATGCCAGCTTGGCACATCATGGCGGATGTCCAAAGGTTAAATGTTGCTAAGCCTCACTCATCTGCTTAATGTCCTGGTAATTACTGTCTCTGAGAGATTTTGAACCCAAAGCCACACACAGATGAAAACAACCTACGCCAGTGAAAGCCTGCTCTATTTTAATGCCGTAATCTGATGTAATGAAGCAGATCACAGAGAGCTTGAGTCTCTTGTTGTTTCCTTCACCACCGTTCACCCTAATGTTCACCGTAGTTTAAATGAGCTTGTCCTTGGGTTCTGCTCGAACACAACTACACCCTGAATCCCAGGACGGAAATATCTGTAAGGCTCCTGGGTTTATATAAAGCAAGCATATCCCAGACAGAGCTTGCTTAGTGAGGTTCATAGACACACCAACCAGACGCACCACAAACAGACGTCAAAAAACTCCATCAGTACACGATTCGTACATCCTGCAAGATCTGCCTTAAGCATGTACAGGGCCATCACGTTTAATACAGCTTGAAATGTACTGCATTGTCTTTTTTCAGATTTGATTATAATTCTTTAAGGAGTGCATATTATATGCAAAATGTTTTGTTTAAACAAATATGATATATATTTAATATTAAACATTTCAAATCAACAACATGCTATTATACTTGCACTACAAGATTGACAAAAAAAGTTAATTTGCAGGTTTTTAAAGTGCCCCTATTGTAATTATGAATGGATCCTAAATAGATTTTGTAGGTCTCCATCAACAGGTTAACACACATACAAATAATACGAAGGTTGAATAAAAGCTTTTGTTTTCTTATAATGGCTAATGTACTGACAGGTCCTTCACCATGACGACAACCTTGAAAATCCCAGGAAAAAGGGGCGTGGTCAGCCATGAGTTAATGAGATGCCAGGGAGCGGAACTTGCATAAAAAACAAATAAGGCATTACAGTGAACAAACACTTGTCATTTACTTTAACATTTGCTTACACGCCTTCTACTTGCAACTACTTTTTGCATAAATGCAGTCTTGAACGAATTACGAAAAGCTCCCACTGATTGGATCACTCCATTTTGTTCTTCCATATTAGCAGAACCGTAACGTTGTCAACTTGTTTAATAACAATGGCAAAAACACTGCTTTCATAATATGCTTTTTATTTCCTTAGGTCTTTCCTTTGTTTTGCCTGTGCCTGAATAAAACCTATGGTTTAAAACTTATCTTATAAACTTGGATTTTATGAAAACGTTTGATTTCTATCTAAATGTGCTAAAACTGTTTTAAAGAAAATAAAAGTTTTTCACTTGTATAATGTAATTCATATGAATTGATCATTGCTTGGACAACCCATGAACCTCTCAAACTTGCACTCACATTTTAGTTTTCAGTCAAATTTTTTTTGTTACTACTTTTCACACCATTCATGCACACATTTATGTTCAACCATATTCCAAAGTTTGAGTTTTATATCAGGTGATCTTTAAAGCTCAAAACGGAGATATGAAGTGTTCTCAGTAGCCGGTCACATGAGTATCAGTCATTTCAATAGAAAACAGCTGCCAGACAAAACTTTTAGTCTATATTTTATTGTCAAGTTGAGGTAGCCTACAGATAAGTTACACAAGCAGACGTGTACTAAAGCTTCTTGATAAGTTTCCTGGAAAATGAAATAGTGTACTTAGTTGGTTGCAAGGGTTGAAAAGCTGTAGTCGATCTGCATGCTGCACAGGCTGCCGGAGTGAAAGCCAATGATTGTGTGTTGCTCATACTTACATACATACATACTGGGGCAAAAAAAAAAAAAATATATATATATATATATTTTTTTTTTTTTTTTTTTTTTGTTTATTTTTTTATTCTGCAACCAGAAATGTTTTTGTCTATTTGCCTGTTTGCAGAAACAAAAATTTCTGTATACTTTTAAAATGATTAAGGCAACAACTACATGTAAAATCCCTCTATGGTGAACCAAAAGGACCAGAAAACAGCTCTTTCCAAATGCGTTTCGAGTTGTCTTGAATGACAAACAGCTCTCTCACTTTATCTCTCTCCATTATGGTTAGTTGGGGGAAATCTTTTTTTTTTTTTTACTTTCGTACCCCAAGGATCTGTTGTATAAATTCAATTATTGAATGTTTACAACATTCACAAACATTTCAAACAACTAAATGAACAATTATAAAGTTGTTACCTTTTAAGTTCAGATTTAAATGATTTAATTAAACATCTAAATGCACTCTTAAAATGAGAATACAGTTTTAAATGTGTCTAGTGCAAAGACCCTTGTGTATGATTGCGGTTATAGTTTTAAACAGCCACAAATGTTGAATTGCTCGAGTAGTAAAAATTGTTTATGTTTCTTATAAAGGAGTTATTAAACGAAATCGGAATTCTGAATACTACACATGCGCACGCACACATACAGTGTGAAACGGCTGTAAAGCATTCAAAATAGGATATTTTTGGTAAAGTGAGATGCAAGAATCCGCTTTTAATTGAGTGTTTGCTTGAGTCTTCATTAGTCAGTGTTCCCGTCTCGAGTTACGTCTTTCATCTTACCAGCTGTGGCTTTTCATTGTGAACACCGCTCATCTGCTTCCATATGCCACTGAAACTGAAAACCACATGCAGGTCTGGAAACTTCATGTTAATGCTGACCAGCGAAGGGTTCATCTGGGTTGTGTGGCTGTGTGTTTTTAAGTGTGTGCAGTGGTAACAGAAACACACATGCGAAATTAGCTCAGTGAGATTAAAGAGTGCTGGCAAAGACGGGAAAAAGCAGAGCAACTATTCTAAAAGTTGACTTGTCAGGTTTGTTTGTGGAGGTGATGAGCTGCTTGATTTACTCTAGACAGTTGGTGCAAATCAATCCCAGCCATTCGTCAAGGTTTCTGTGACGCCTGAAGAGGTTTTCTGTGAAAGATTAGAGAGTTTAGAACATGATATTGTTGCTTTGGCTCTTCTCTTTTGTGACAGGACAAAAGTCAATCAGCCATTAAATTACAGAATAAAACCATGGGTTTTTTGGACGCAAGTGATAAATAAAATGGAGCGTATGTTGATAAACGCTCCCTTCTCTGTGTTTTGCTGTGTTTGAATGGTAAACAGTATGGTGTGGAGTCACAATAGTGTCTTTGGTGGGTGTTGCGCAATACGGGAACGAACAAAATGTACTCAAGTGCACCCACTCTGACCCTAGCACTGGCACCATTTTTTTCACTCGTGTTTGCTTGGATGTAGAAAATATCTTGAATGAGACTCCATATTGATATAAACAAATTGCGCAACTGCTTCTTAACCTAAGACAGATGGTTATTTCAGTGTTATGGCAACTTCAACTCTACCACAACTTTGACTCAAAGTCATCTTTCAACATTGCAGAGTTTAAGCACTTTTTTGCTGCTGGAAAGTTTGAAGAGGAGACTTAGGACAGACGGGGACAGTCGGTTGCAATCTGTTCTCACACACACAGCTGTTTTTGAGCTTTCTGCTTATCTTTCAAAGCACCAGGGGACAGAAAGATCAGGACTGAACTTTGCCCCTAAAAGAGCAATTAGGCCTTATTTTAAAACCCATTTTCTGCTCACATGCTTCCAAATCTCAGCTGAACTGCTCAGCGTTTGAAGTGATTTTACATGTTACTGGCTGTCGCACTTGTTTTAAGCCATCTAAGCTGTTCTGAAAGTAAGTTCTTTGGATCAAACAAGAGTTTCCCACAAGAGAACGCAGTCAGATTTCAAAAGCTGCAACCGTTGCTTTCTTCATCTAAAAAATGTTTGGTTAAAGATCTCAATTGAGCTCAGAGTGCAGACATGCGCACACACAGAGAAATGCTTTTCATATTTTTCAAAATGTTCAGCATTCAAAAGGAAGCATTTTTCACCAGCGATAGCTGCAAAAAAACTCTTCATATAAGATGGCACAAACTGAATAAACCTGGTTTTAGCATGCAGACCATTTAAAATGTATATATGGTATTTAGTATGCACTTTCTTGATACGGTATAGGAATCTGGTCTCCTGACCGCTAAAGCTTTTGAAAGTGAGCATGATCCCATTGACAGCCATGTAAAAAATGCACAACATTTGAGCAAAAAATCATATGTACACCATTGAATCCATTAGGTTTTTTTATCCACACCGCTTGAATTGACCTCATGACAACTCTGAGTGGTTTTTAGATTTAAATTAAGTAGTTGTATGTTGTATGATTAATGGGGACAATACTCAAGTGAGAGCCAGCACTGAGATTTCATGATTATAATTTCTTATCTGTCTTAAGTTTCTGTAAAAATTCCCACGCATCCATAAAGCATAAAGTAGAGGACATATGGGTCCATTGTTCCTTTGCTTTATCAGTCAGAAATCAAACATTGCAGAATTCTGGGTCTTAAGCTTCTAACATTTGAGAGTTCATCATCTTTCCCAGCAATACCCAAAAGATGGAATCCTTCCCTCCGTGTCCTAGACTTTATGCCATCTGAAGACATGCTCTCGTGAGTTATGGTTAACCGATCTGGCTAGCTCTTTCACAAGATGTGTGCCATTCACGTCTCCTATAATGCCGGAAATCCATCACCTCTGCAGACAAAGAAGGAGGATGGGTGTTTTGAAGATACATTCTCCTTTGTCCATGACGCAATACTATGAAACACAACATTTAACTAATATTAAAACTCTCAGATGATAAGAAAACAACTATAATGTAATCAAATTAAGATTGTGTTGTGGTGACTATATTCACCCCTCACAAATAAAATCTTTTTGTCCATTTTTAACTCGCAGGAAGTTAAACCCAGAAGGAAACTACTCATTACCTAAATTACAAGATGTGCTTTCTGCTAAAACCTATGAGTGACTCTCACTATGTCTAGGTTATATACAGCGCACGTTGGTTTCTGTAGAGAGCAGTGGGGGCTTTGAGCTGGCACGGTTAGCAGTGTTATGTATTAAATATGTTTTTAACTTGTTTGATTTCAAGCATCTTTTTAAAGCTCAGTTCCACTTATTAGTTTAAGCACTAACCCTTCTCCGCCCCTTCCTAAGGCTGAAATGGGATGCCTCTGTCTGTCTAAATTTAGATCGTCAAATGTTAATTATGTAGAGTTTAAGAGTAACTCACAAAGAAATGTACAATAAAAACATTAGTAACAGATAAAATAATAGTAGATGAAGAAAAGAGACACCATTTCTGATGCGTGGCTGCAGAAAAACATTAAACTGCACAGCTAAATTTAGTATGTCTTGAGATTCTTTTTAAAGGGTCACTGAAAGAGAAGTCTTTAGCTTCCAAGGGAATGCATTTCACATTGTTGTGAGGGCTCATTCGCCCTTATTTCTGAACCTGGTGCAAGGTGCCACCACTAGTGCTCTTTATGTTACAATCAGAATTTTTAAATGAATCCTAAAACTGACTTGAAGTCAATGCGTTTGAAGGCAGCAAGCGGGTGATGTGACTGTGTCTGTGAGATTTTATGAGGATCTTGGCAACCCTATTCAGAGCGAGTTACGGGTGATGCTCTGATAAAGCTGATGAAGCACTGAGACATGAGAATATGGAGTTACAGTAGTTCACACAGGAGATAAAAGCATGAAGGACCATTTCAATTTCATTCTGGGACACAATTCACCTGAGGTTGCCCATGTTTTTCAGGATAAAAAAGATTTTATGTGGTTTTTGAGATTCATCTCATCAAAAATCACACTTGGATTCTGAGAATAGTACTAACAATTGCATTAAGACCGCATACAGCATGACGACCTACTCCTTTTCTTTTAGGGGTCAAAATAAGGTGTTAGAATGTATACTAAAATAAGATAAGACAAAGTAAGATGTCATTGTTTGTGCATTGGATTAAAGAAAAGTTTTGTGTTTAATGGCCTTTAGGTACAAACAAGACAGTCTAAGTCAATAGTTTTTGTTACTTTGAAGTAATTGGAAGCTAAAACACTTACATTTGTTATGCTTAAATCAAAGTACAAAAAAAAGTAAAATATGTATGGACATAGGCAAAACAATTGTTATTTGCTGTTTCAAATTATTATTGGTTTGGTCTGGTTTTGGTAGAGGTTTGTCAGACTTGTTATGGCTCATAAAAAAACCTTTCTGAATGTCAAAATAGGAAGATGTAAACAACAGTTAACAGTATTTAAGTGGCTGTATTTAAACTCTTGCTAAGCTCAACAGGTGTGCTGCATGTCATTGCATACAACGTGTTCACAATTGTTTATTTATTTCAGCTATAAAAGCAGAGCATATATTAAATGAAACCATATTGTACTCGATGCCTTGCCGAAGCAAGCCGCGTTGATCAAAAAATGATGATTGTTCAAATGGCAAACACTTGTTTATTTATTTACAGAGAGCTGAAATGTATGCTCTGTCTATGATTCAAAACAAGGCTTATGTAACAGCGCCTGTTCCCCTCAAATACCCCAATCCCCCTCCCACCCCATCCCTCTGCTGGTGTAGGGTAACAAATGCGCTGCCAGTACTTCTATGTCGTCCTTTGAGTGGATATGATGACAGGAGACTTGAGCTTGCATGGAGAACTTGCTCCGGATCAGATGTGCTTCATAGCTCCAAATGATTCAAGATTAGACTTTTTATTAAAAAGCTCAGTGATGGTTATCATTTGCCCTAGATTTGGCTTAAAGTTGGATTTGTTGTTTTCGCCTTTATATAGAACTGCAGTGACTAGCCTCATTGCCCTTTCTGACCTACTTTTGTGCAAGTGTTTCACACCAATTATCAGCGTCTCATTCATTAGGTATGTTTAACTATTTTTAGACAGGTGAGAGAAGATAAATTATGAATGTTATGTAAGAAAACACCTCACAGGACCAAAAGAAGTCTATAAAAGATTTGTGCAGGGAGTAGCTTTGACATTGGAGATCGACCGGGTCAGAGGATGGGGTAATTAATCTGATCATATTTAATTGGCATGTTTAATCTGATCTACAGCTGAGGTAGATGGATCAGTGAAGCAGAACCCTTGGGAAGCCAAGCGCAGTGCGGTTAAATTAAAGTGAGGGTTTAAGGAATGGCCGTGAGTGTATTTTATATCAGTCAGCTGAAATGGGAAACTAAAAGTGCCTGATCTTTAGAAAAGCACAGAGCTAAAGGTTGTTTTAAACTTAAAATTGTTTTATTTAGAGACATCAACTATGTGATGTCACAGTCAGATTGGTACCCCCTGATGGTGACACTGTTATAAACAAATGATAGATGCTGCTAGCAATTGCAAAATGCCGTTTTGTGGAGCTACTTATAAAAAGTATTTCCTACCAGAAGATTCTAACCTGTAAAAAAGTGATTTTTGGCCCATTTTACCTTTTATGACAGGACAGTATCACTACACAGGAAGTGATCACAGGAGAGGGATATGAACATTGATCACCCTATGTGCAGCTGTGCTTGCATATCCAGTTCACTGCTGACCCCTATTCTATTCCATTCCAATGTCAGTCTAGTTCAACTTGCTTAATTTAATGCAAAAAATATTACCGTACAGAAGAATGCAGACTGTCGGAAGTTAATTCACTGAACTTTGTATGTGGTGACTTTAAACCCTTAAACCAAAGGTTGTGTTTAAAAGATGGATAATAGTGGGAAAATGAAGAACTGGTTAGAAGCGAAACAGTGAGGCGAGTTTGCTATATTCCTCCTAGCCTTTCGGCAAGCTCAATAATTGGCCAATCAGATATCATCAGGATGTCAAGTCATACTTTACTTTTCAATCAGAAAAAGGTATTGCTTCTGCTCAATTCAGCTGCTTCATGGAACTGACTAATTATTATATTTTACTTATTATATTTTACTTTTATATAAGACTTTTAAATCTTGTTTTTATTATATACTGGTTTTAAGTTTCTCCGTGTTTTGATCTTAATTTTCATGTCTGATGTTTCATTTTTAGTTAGGACTGCCTGTTTTAATATAAAGCACTCAGGGCGGCCTTACTGTATTACATGTGCTATAGAAATAAAGTTTAATTTCTTAATAGATTTAAATAAAAAACCTTGCTATCATGCGTTGCATCTGCAGGGACAGATTCTGAATTTAACATATTGTTGCGGGGTGTATGAGACACAGACACAGGGAGAGTGAACGACATCAGATCCAGCAGCGCAGACTCTCTCCAAATGAAGTCTGGGTCTGTGTAGGTCCATGGGAGCCAGAGCTCTCCCACTATCTGGATTTGAACCTGGCATTTGCATCGATTTGTCTTCGGTGCCATTGTCATAGGGTAAAATGCCTATAAACCCTTTAAGCCATGCAGCTGTCCAGCGGCCATTCCAGGATGTGAAGCACCTCCCCTCTCTCTATCTCTCCTTCTCATATATGTATAAAATACACATACAATCTATGTCATACAATGGGTTTACACATATATTCACTTCTTGCTTATCTGTATACCAACATTAGATCACCTGACAATGGAAAACATGCCCAAAATTGTAAAATTGGCCATCCATTGATGGTTTAAAGTACAAATAGGTAATGACCCTTATACTCAGTCAACTAAACATTTATAACACAGAGATGGTGTTAGCTCTGATGCTCTTAGGAAACGTTTAAGAATCTGGTATAAACTTGGCTTAAATGAGTAGATCTTAATTATGATTTTCTCCCTCCACAGAAACGCACTCTGACACAACTGTTTTTCTTCAGCAGTCTCATGAAAACTTTAGTAACTTATGATTTATGTATGACCTTACAGCCATGTTTTTAAAAAAAAGTCACGCTAACGGTCACTAAGGTACTCGTAATTTTGTGTGTACTGTGAAATGCTGTTCTCTTGAGATCAGCAGCCAGTTACTGCTCATAATGACCCATTCTTTCCCCCCTATTCTGGCACAGGATGTAGAGGTACTCTGGTTCTTTGAAATGTATGTGTCTGATATTAGAAATTGGAGATTTTATCAGGATTGTACATTGTGTTTGAAAGATGGGGGGATCATAGTCTGCAGCTTCATGTGTGTTGCTTGTGCACAATTTTAAAAATATTGCTAATAAAAAAGCATAACTGGCTTCAGTTCAGCATAAAGATGAGTACTTTTGGAGAGACCAAACTGTATATCAGAAGAAACCATAAGGTTTTGGCCATCATCCAAATACATTAGCATAATTGCAGTCGGTTATTAGCCTCCAGATTGAATATGTAATAAAGAAGATATTCTTATTATACGGTTCTTCCACTTTGCTTTTTTTTACATGGCAGTACTTTTATTTAAAAATATCTCTTTCGGTTCAGTACAGAACTACCAGTGGAAAGAAACATTTTTGAATGGAAAGTCATTAAAAAGTCATGTGCGGCTTTGGCTATGACTCATCTAATGCAGGCTTACAGCCTCACTTAAGTTGCCATAAGTATTTAGATAGACCCACATCAGAGAGAACTGAGAGGTGAAGGTGAATTGACTATTTTATGACCACTTTGGAACTTCACCTTTGCTATGACTGAGGAATGTGTCCCTTACTTTGCATGTTTGGTGCCTATTGGGAGATTTTTAGCAAGGAACTGGGTGCAGTCACGTGTTGTGTGTGTTCAAGCCAAAAGTTTTTTTCCAAAATAAGCCTTTCAAGGTTTTGCTTAAAAAACGTATTAGCTTTGCTAACTTTCAAAACTATTTATTTGATTCAATGTTTTACAAAGCTTCTAAGTTCATCTTGCTCCACTGGTTAGATAATGGATATGTGTCGATAGTCTTAGCATAGGTACAAATGATATGCAAACAACATGCTTGTGATTTCAACCTGCATCTGGTTTGTTGGAAAGTAAACTGGTCTAATATTGGACACTTTAGGGAAATGTTTAAAAAATATATTATTTGAAGTTTGTAAGTTTCCTCAATGTTAAGTGTGGGTCTGGTTTAGACAACATTTTAGCTGTTGAATTTGAGATTTTAGTAAGTCTTGTGGCAACAGTAGTAATGCTGTCTTTGTCTTTCTCTATAGGTAAAGCACTGTGTGACAGTGCAAATGGCGGAGACTATGGAGTACCAACCCCTGGCCCAGCTTTCAAGGAAGTGTGGCAAGTAAAGGTATGGCCGAAAGGTCTGGGCCAAGCCAAGAATCTTGTTGGCATCTACCGCCTCTGCCTAACTGAAAAGACAGTCAACTTTGTCAAGCTTAACTCTGATGCAGCTGCTGTTGTGCTTCAACTAATGAACGTGAGGCGTTGTGGTCATTCAGAAAACTTTTTCTTTGTGGAAGTGGGGCGCTCTGCAGTAACTGGCCCTGGAGAGTTTTGGATGCAAGTGGACGATTCAGTTGTTGCTCAGAACATGCATGAAACTCTTCTTGAAGCGATGAAGGCTTTAAGTGAAGAATTCCGACAGCGAAGCAAATCACAGTCAAATGCTGCAGGAGCAGGAGGAGGCAATACAGCATCAAACCCCATTAGTGTTCCATCTCGACGACATCACCCTAATCCTCCTCCCAGCCAGGTTGGATTCATAAGACGACCACGTACTGAACCTCCGGGGACTAACGGAGGATGTAATAACTCTTCTCCAACTTCTCGCCACAGTTTTCCCCGAACTCGAACATCAAGTGATGGTGCAAAAGTTGATGATGGAGGAGGTACCACAACTGTAGGGATTACTACTGAATTAAGTCCCACAAGCAATGGATCATGTTCCAATACCCCAATACTCAGATCAACATCTGTTCGTGCTCCTACTCCTGTTAAGGCACAGCATCCCCTAATGAGATCCATCTCTACCCCAACTCCTTCACCTGCAACAAGTCTACCTTCTGACCAAGTGCAAGGATCTGAGTTTTGTTCAACTGGAGCTGGCACAAGTACTGGTGGTTTTATACAGCGAATATCTCTTAGACAGCCTTCTGTCTCTGGTTCCATTAGTGACTATGGGTCATCAGATGAGTATGGGTCTAGCCCTGGTGACCACCAAAGTTCTCTGGTCATGCAGTCCATCTCTGTAGGTAGCGCAGGTGAGAACTCACAAAAGGATGAAGCTTCTAATTACATCTTGATGAGTCAAAGAGGAGCACCAAAATCACAACCAAATCAAAATACATTGCAGCAAACCAGGAGAGTCCTAAGACGCTCTTCGAGCAGAGAAAGTGAAGCAGAGAGAAGGTTAATGAGCAAGCGAGCCTCCCTCCCACCAATGGCATTAGAAACTTGCACCACATCGTCCACCTGGAGAAGACGCAGTTGTGGAAGATGACTATGCATTATGACTCAAAACGCTAGTCGAAAATCGTTTGCATCAAGGCAGGACTCAGGAGCATCAGCAAGTAGTGCAGGATACTTGGATGTAGCTGTAGAGATTAAACAAGATATTGGCCGCAATGAAATGGGTGTCACTACTGTCACTGGGAGTCCTAATGTAGTAGTGGATAATGGCTATATGTCCATGTTGCCAGGAGTAACTGCTTCGCCAGTGTCCATCTCTCATTCCCTCTCAGTTACACTTTCAGAATCAGACTCTAAATCGGCTGATGATTATATGGCTATGACCCCTAATAACAGCATTTCACCTCCAAGACAAATTCGTCCACCTCCTTCAGGCACAGATGGCTACATGATGATGTCTCCCAATAGCAGCTGTTCACCTGATCAACGAGGGGTCCCTACATCTTGGATTGGCAGTAGTAGTACTGACAGCCGAACAGGGAGCGACTACATGAATATGTCACCTATAAGTGCCCGCTCTGCTAATAACACACCCCCACCTCTTGAACGACACACACCATCTGACAAACATCAGCATCACTCAGCACCAAAGATGATATATTCTTACTATTCTTTACCCCGCTCTTACAAACATAACACATCAAACCATTTTGAGGTTGGCTCAGGAAGAGGGAAGAAATTAATTAATGGTAGTAGAAGCTTGGGTGGATGTAGTGCGCAAAGTAACAGTAAGTCCAAGCATCAGGATCCCCTTGTTAGTCGACATCTGTCCCTCTCATCATCCTCATACTCCTCCAGTTCTGCTAGCAGTGAGAGCCTGGGTGAAGGTGAAGAAAAGTCAATCAAAGTAACAGAAGGAGCAGCTGGTGGTAATCCAAAGGATGTTGTTAAAGGACCACTGCAGGACAGACAAGGGTCTGGAAGAGTAAAGCAAGGGCATTCTGGCCAAAGGTGCCGGCCCCTCAGCTTATTTGTAGATGTTTCTAAAGCCAATACTTTACCAAGAGTTCGTGAGACACCACTACCATCTGAGCCCAAGAGCCCAGGAGAGTATGTGAGTATTGAGTTCAAGGGTGAGAGGAACCAAAAGGCAGGAGGTACAAGAGGATTTCTGCAAGATGCTCATTCTTCTAACGGTCAGAGAAATGTTCCTAGGCCAACATCCTGTGTTTCTGGCTTTTTGCCCTTCTCTACATCTATCCCTCCATTAACTGCTTCGGAGTATGTAAATATGGAACTAGGAGCGTCACTCTCCCCATCGCCTATTTCCATCACAGCAGTTGGATTTCCTTCATTCCCTACCCCCCCAGTCACACCCGTAGCAGCCCCTAAAGCTCTTGATGAGCTTACATCAACAGTTCTAAAGGATGATTATGATACTGAGATTGAGATGGTACACAGAAAAGTTAGAGGAGTTTCTGTTCCACAGCCTGAAGATTCTCTCAAAGTATGTAATGACTATACAAAGATGGCTTTTAGCTTGAACCCAGGCAGTTCTAATTCAGTGAAACCCTCTTTGCCAGTTCAGGCAGAGTCGGTAGTTCCGACTCTAGGCTTGGAACTTGCACTTGACTTTCCACATTTGGCAAAAGTCTCAAACCCAGATCATGGCGCTAAAGTAATAAGAGCAGACCCACAAGGACGTCGACGCCATTGCTCAGAGACTTTCCAACCTCCCTCCTTACTTCTACCTTGCTCGTTGTCTTTTTCTGCATTGCCTGACCATGCTCAAGGTGTTGGACGTCGACTTGGTTTGGAAGGAAATCTTTGGGGGACAACGGATATTGTATCTCCGCATAGTAACTCTGGACTATCTATTTCAACATCTTTGGAGCAGGGGCTCAATTACATAGACTTGGATCTGGCTAACAAAGAATGCTCCCATGCTGCCACAGATGGACAAGCAGCTGTTCACACACCTGCTTCCAGAGTCTTTTCTTCAGTGCTGGTTGGAGGAGCTTCGGGTAGCTATGCAGGAGCTGGAGCTTCAAATGGGACTGCTTCAAACCTCAACATGTATGCTAGCATTGACTTCTACAAGTCAGAAGAACTACGGACACACCAAGGCAGCAAGAGCAGCTGCAGAAAAGATGGCACAGGTAAGATCACCTTCAGTCTATGAATGAGCGCATTAAGATTTTGTGTAGAGGAAAAATGTATATTTTTGTAAACTGAAATGGAAGACAGCAGATGCGGGAACTCATTGTCTTCTCGATGTCTACTGAGGCCAGTAGAGATCTAGCCATGGTTCTAGGTTCACATACATGTTGTCTAGATTTAAATAGCTGAATCCAACATTGATTAAGATAGAAACTTACTGATTAAGCACACAAGCCTTGCTACTGGATTAATCTAATCACAATCCATATTGTTACACCAGAAATTGTGATTATTTGATGCAAAACATTGGGATTTTACAAACAAAACACCAAATGAAGACACAGTCATACATATGTGCAGCACAGAAAACACAGCCAAGGGCTATCAAAAATTGTATGTAGGTCGTTAGTGTGGGGATGGTGTTTTTGAAACTGATTGATGTTAATAATTGAGTTTCACTAAATGTTTAATTCTAGTCGGTTTAACAATTTTGTGCACAAAATAATTCATATCAACAGTCTACAACTAACTTCAGCCTCAGGATTTTTGTGAGAGGTTTTTGCATGAATACTTTTCAATGAAAGTTGACTAAAGCCCTCATTAGAACCAGGAAAGGGCCCTGAAATTACAGCTTATCATGTTTTAAAATGAAAGTCACTAGAGGGTTTAAATAATCAGGGAGGCCAAATTAAAACAGGAGAGAAGTGTGTGAGAACTGCCAGTGGGGCTATCATAGCATATTGGGGAGAGTGTGTGCTAGGTCTGTTGCCACCGGATTGGCTTATCAGGCAGTAGACTGGTTTTCCTGTTTGTACTCTTATGTTTGACGTAATATGTCTTGACGTGCAAGAGATTCACAAATGCTGAAGATACCCAAGCAAACCTGTATTTGTGTCTTAAACATGTGTAGAACATGTCAAATCTCTATTTATTTAGTTATTTGAGAATCTAATTTATTTTCAACAACTTTTGTACATCTATTTTGGGTAATAAACATGTTTGTTTATCTTTTGAAACAACCATCACACTATATATCAATAATAAATCTATACTTCATTAGGAACCACTATTTTTGTTCTCTTTTTGTGCTCTGCCTGGTTAAGAAAATAAATTCAGTTTGACTCAATGAAAAACAGCGTTCTATCGTAACACAGAGCATGTCTTAATTTTTTGTAAATAATCAGTTTGTGCAAAGTACAATTTAAACGCCTAGATTTATAAACATGCATCTTGCATAAATCTAATGATTATGCACATAAAAAACATTTTCTCAATGATACTTTTATTATAATTACAATCCCGATAATGACTTCAATAATGAACCTGCATTATGCTATTTTAACCAATTAAACACAAATGAACTATTCCTACTGTCTATTTTGTTGATCTTAAAAATGATCTTTGGCATATAAAACATGGTCCAATCTAAAAATGATACATTTTAAAACTAAATAAAATTGTAGCCTAATAATCTTTTAGCGAATGTTAGAACCGCCGTATCTCAGTAGTCAATAACAGCCGGTGATGATGCTCTGAAAACAGAGAACAGCGTGTTCTATAACACAACTTTATGAGGCCATGGTTCACTTTTGTTCTTTATTCATATCCACCTGGTGCCTCTAGATACAGAAGCCACCTGTCTGCCCAGCATAACACTGTTACTGCTGATCAGAGAGCCACGGAAAGCGTTTTAAAAATATATACAATAATTTTGTTTGGCACAGCTGTATTTTTTTCATGCATTTGCAGAAAGTTCTAGCTTAAATCATGTGTGTCTTTGAGAATGGTGTTCATAGATGTATTACAGCGAATTTTGTATATTGTTATCTACAGTGCTTTCTCCTCCTGTAGTCTTGCCACTTCCAGCCTTCATCGCATAGTCACTACTGTTGTGTGACGAGTTATTTTGCTCAGTGCAAAGAAAAGTTCGATATTTTTATTATTATTGACATACTGTACTGTTCAAAATTAAGGCACCAAACTGTCACAATATGCCACTATATATATATATATATATATATTGCTTATTTCTGCTCCTTTAACACAAATACTGCTAGTTTCCGACAAATCTGAATTGAGCCTTAAATAAATGGATGAGTTTTGAGGGCAAAGTAGTTGGTTAAGACTGATGGGAGAAGGGAAGAACCTGGTTTGGAACCTTCTGATTGGCCGGTATAACTTCAGGGTTGAAGTTGGCTGCCAACTATTGAATTGATTTATCAATCTATACTTGTGCGACAAGTCTACAAATTACTCTCTACAAGGCTCTGCGCACACCCATTTGTCAACAAAGCTTCTATAGTGCACTGTCTACTCGCTGATCAATGTTGGTGTGGTAAAAATGCTAACTACTAGCTAAACAAAACAAAACATAGGTCTAATACAGGTCAGGTTTTATTTGTTTTGTCATATATCATATAAATACAACTACCTACATACATGCGCTACTGCTGTAGAAGCGCTATCTTTACGCCGATCGATATTTCAGCATGGTGTGGTAACATTAACATTAGCTATCCAAAACATAACAGATAACAAAGGAAGCTTATTTGTTTTGTTGCCAAAATTGGACTCTGTCGTCCAGTGTTTAATATGGAGCACAAGCTGCTAAGAGAAAGTGGAAGAGCTCCCTCTGCACTACCTTGACCAATAACAGACCTTGTGTTCTGCAAAGCCTTGATGCAATTCGAAAATTTTAGAGGCACACGGCAGACTTCACAATGGGGTTAGCGCGTGGCTATGGGAATGTGCCACCTTCGTAAACTGCAATTTCTAGACTTGATGCACAAATATAGAATTGCCTTTACTGTTTACAGTGCTTTAGGAGCATTTCAGTGTTTTTTGTGGACAGTTTTTGCAAATTCATGCTCAAGTGGATGCAATGTTTCTTTTTTAAACAGAAAGAAATACTACAGACATGACTTTAGATTCTTAAAGAGCAAAGAGCATGTGACCGAAAATCATGTGAAGTTTGCAGGAATGTGTTTGAATCAATGTGGTCGATTTTGCTAAATTGTTTTTTTTGCTTTTGCTTAAAAATGTGAAATTCATTGATGAGATGATCAACCAATAACAAACTGGGTTCATTCTACTAGTAAGTGAGACATTCTCTGTGAATGAACAGCATGGCATCAAAGTTGGAGGTGAGTGGGGGGTGCAGCAAGCTGGCTGTGAATGTTGAGAAAGGGCCAAAATTGCACTGGCCCAACATGCTCAGTCACAAGCCCCCCTTCTCGTCATGTAATAAATGATCCTTTTGTTCATGGTTTTCCTCCCCGACTGCTGTTTGTGTATTTCAGCTCCAGTAGGCTTGAACCCATCGCTCTCTTGCTGCTGCTTCAATAAAATGTTTTTGAGGAAGCAAGAGAGTTCACACAAAAATTGATTTTTTGCAGAGAAAAGTTGGACAGGAAGTCCCTGCTTCTGCTTAGTTTGAGAGAAAGAACAGAAGGTGGTACAAGGATGAGAAAGAGGTGGCTCAATAGGAGTGAAAGCGAGAGACTGAAAATGTGCCAATGACAGATGGAGAAACAATAGGAAGGAAAGCAAGGGACAGATAAAGAACTGCCATATCATATTTGGTGGGAGCCAAGGAAATTGTCCTGTTTGAACGTTTCAGGGTTCATGTGTTTGGGTTCTCGGTGCGCCTAGGAGTACAATGATGAAAGCAATTTCTCTGGCTGAGCTCCAGGTTGGGTCTCAATGGCCACATCCAAACTCCCACCAGCCATCAAGGAAAGAAAATAGAGAGGATGTGATATTGGATGAAAAGTGGTGGGAGAGAAAGCAGAGGGTGAAATGGATCGCAGTGGAATGCTTGAAAAATCAAATGTTGGGTACATGAAAAGTCTGTTTTTGATGTGCATGAGAGAGAGGGAGAGAGGGCAGCTCCTTAATACAGCTTCAGCACACATACAGAGTGTTTGGAGCTCTGGTGAGACTCTTCTTGCTGTGTGGTGGTGCCACGTGTATTTTGGTATGCTTTAGAGAGTAGCGCATTTACACAAGAGCTGCTGAAGTGAAGATTTCTTCTACGCTAGCGCTTGAGTGAAATCATTCAGCCATACATTTTCAACAAGACTTTTATCCAAATCGAGAGTTTTGGGTGAAGTGAAGCTGAGGTAATATGCTGTCTCTTAATCCCACACACAAACACCCATAACCTCCTAATAAACACACAGCAGTTTTGTAACATATCTCCAAACTGACTCCATTGCTTAACTGGGTTATGGTGACTGTTTTTAAACCGCTCCTGGGGTTTTTGCTTAATTGGATGATAGTTTAGATTTTCTCCGCAATTTTCACACAAATGGAGACTACTAGACATAACTTTTTAGGGCGTTGTCTAAAAAAGGACTGGCTGGAATCTACTAAATGTACACATCAGAAAGAGAAAAATTGAGTTCGAACAAATATCTCCACATGAATCTCCAATCTCCAGGAAGAATGTGAAGCCTTCTTTTCCACCCCAGCCTATCCATGTTGTCAGTTGCATGGTGTGTGAGTGAGTGTTGTCTTGAAATCTTGAAACCATGAGGAGAAAGCAGAATGGGTTTACGGGTTCTGCATGTGGACATTTTTTCTTTTTTCTTTGTAAGATATTCGTAGACACACTAACCAATCAATAGCTTCTTAAAAGTGTAACTTGTATGGTCAACAATTTTTTAGCATCCACCCAGGGACTTTCTGTAGGTGTTGTCACTTTTGGTGTGAACAATACTTTCAGGCCATTTCAACGTGTTTAATGGTGTAGGAGGTTGAGGTGGTTTTCAACATTTTTGTACATGCTATGTGATACAGGGGTACAACACAACGTTCAGAGATAACTCTGTTTTTAGAATTGAAGCCTCTGAGTTAATGAAGATGTATAAGTATTATAGGTATTTATTATATTTAATTGCTTCAAATGTATCAAAATCCTTCCTCTACCCCAATGTAAAATAACGTAACTTTTTTAAAAGTCAGTTTTCACTGTACATCTTGTTGCTGGATCTAAGCAATATCTTTTCCTTAACAAATGGAAGAATCCTGGCAAAAAAGACCAAAATAATTCTGAATTGATAGTCTAGTATGTAATCAGCTTTCTAAATTTTGAAATGTCAATGTCTGCATCAGCAAAGAGACTGTTAAGTTTAAATCACATTTTTTATCAAACAGTAAAATATGATTAATTTTATCTAGGGAGTCATTCCAGGATACGTCTCCTTTTAGTTTGTGATATCTCTCTCAGGTTACACAGCTTTGCCCTTTAGTGGCTGGATGACTCTTACTTTGGCTGTTTGAATTTAATTTTTATGAAAAATATAATCTATGAAAATCTACGAAAACCATCAAAACGGTACAATTCAAGATTCATAAACAATTACAGTGTGTCAGTTTTTGGAAACATTACTTGTATATGTACTTGCATGCTCCAACCCTTCCATTTTAATGCAGCTTATTTTGCAATTTATCTTTGTACCTGTGGTTCATGATTGCGAAGCATTAAGTGGGGATGCTTTAGCCACAAGTGTCTAGTTGATAGTTAGTGACTATTAGTTTTGTGTGCATGCACCTTTTTTTTTAATAAAGTGGTTGTTGAAGCTTGATTCTAACCAGTATAGGTGGTATTACACTAAGCAACCAGCCTGTGCAGGCTTGACTCCCAATGGAGCTGTTGGTTTGACTATGGTGTGTGCACTTTGCTGTAGTGCCTCTGACTCTGAACAACAGCTGGGGAGGAGAGACAATTTAATTCTGGCTTAGCTCAAGGAAGTCACGTTTACTGTGAGGAACACCTATGTTTCAATGTCAACAATATGTAAATAGCATTCAACTTCAAACTGTGTTCTTACACAAAAATTGGGATATGTTTCCACCCAGAAAGACTGCAATACTGTCTTGTTGCTTGGTTTGGAAAATCGCTCTCAAACTGTTAAGTGAAAGTATGAACAGGAGATCTGTTAGTAGATCTGTTAGGAGATAGGGATCAAAGCTGACAGCTGGTTATCTCCGGCAAATCAGGCGTTGTGGAGGACCACATACTACAGGACTCAATGTCCCAGCAAACCCCTGGAGTTGGAGAGTGGACTAGTACGAGTGCCAGTATATCTTCTGGAACACAGAGTTCCTGTTTTAATAATCTGAAAAGGATTACGCACCACTCAGACAGCAGTAAATGTGTCTGTAGAGCTTAGAAGCAAACGCTTTAAGAATCCGAGATGGAAGTTTTAAATTTAATTCCACTTTTTTATGTGGTTTAGTCTCATTAATTGAGCCATGATGCTCTAGATTTCAGATCGCTAGTTAAGTACTGGTCCAGGAGGGCAGAAAGTAGGACAGGGGTTTGTAATGTAATGTTAGATGTCCTTGTAGAACACATGTAGCTACTAGACAAGCATCCGTGTCTGTTTCTTAATAAGGCCACACCTGGGCTGCTCTTTTCCTCGAGGCTGCTCTAATATCAGCACCTGTATCTTGAGAAAATAGGGCTAGATTGAAAGTCAAACTGAAGAGAATCTGTGTGTCTATGTGGGCTGTTGAATGTCTTAGCAAACAGCTTTTTTTATTGAAACGCCCTTTTACAATCTGAAATTTATCTCCATAATGAAACCATAAATAAGGTAGACTTCCCTCAACAGAGTAAACTTTGTGGCTCAGCGGTGCTATCAAAACACTGGCTGTGTTTGGAATGGAACAGTAGCACAGTGTACAGTGTGTCCTCTACAGTCAGCTTAGTATTTGAAAAGGATTGAGCTTCAAACAGGGCTTCAATTGTTTATGCTCATTTATTTTTGCAAGAGCCGTCTTTTAGAATCTTGGAAATAAGCACAGCTTCAGTTGTTTCACCACAAAGATAAACAGTCGAGCCGTATACCTGATCTGGTCTTTAACTGAAACAAAGAGAGAGGTGTCCCTGCACAGCACTGCTTTCTCTGGTGAATAAACTATTTGAGATTTCTAATCAAGTTTGTTGTACAACATATTCTGCAAATGGCAATGAATACTCTCCACAAAGTGCAAAAGCAATGCTCTTCATGGCAATTTTTTTTACAATCTAGATTTAATTTGGCCTTGCTATTAGGACTAAATTTTTATTTATTTATGTTTTTTACCAATATGTGATTTTAAAATGAAATCGTTTTTTTTGTTCTATATTTTGCCAACAATATCATGTAAAATATTTTTTTTGTCCTAATAAAACAATATTTACATTTATAAACATAAATCAAATGAAATCATTCGACGCAACAAGTCATACAAATAGATGTAGCATTTATCAACTTTTTCATTTATCAACAATTACAGGAGTGAAGATTGATTTTTGTTGAACTTCTACCTCAAAAAATGTATGTTTAGAATAAAAGTCAGTATGATTAAAGAAATGTTTTTAAAAATCTAATGTGTTACTTTTCTTATATTTTAGTAATTCAAAGTTTTGTAATGGTGTCTGTTGCATTTTTAATAACTGGTTAATTTTCAATAAAAGTCAATCTTTTCTGCCTGTTAAATTCTTTCATTACTGTAATTAAACTCACAAATGTAATTGCAATTTCGGCCATTTTAAATGTGTATTTTTCATATTGCTTTTTAATTGTAAAAGTGATTAATTCTTCAGCCCCTACTTGGGATGTTGTTTACATAACAGGATTTTTTTTAAGCCAATCATTATACAAACTCTATTGACCAATATCAATCACAAATTACTTAAAGAAACTTTAGTTTGCTATGATTTAATCATCGAAATGACAAAAAACAATACAAGAGAAAAGCATAATTAAAAAAATGAAAAGCTTGATTTGATAATGCTGCTGTATAAAAGCAGATTTATCATTAGGAAAAGGTAGGCGTCACCTTGGGCTCCACCTTTTTAAGGACCCCAGTTCAGGCCAATCATGTATAATTTTTGTATTCATCTTGTAAAATGTAATTTTTTTTTTTTTTTTTTCTCAAATTCATTTGTTTAAATGAAATCAGAGCTCTTTATATGTAAAGGGTGTCTGTACTCTTTTGTAAACACTCCCAAATTCACCCAGTCCCTCAGGAAATGGAAGTGAATAACAATGTGAGATGTCTGTCATGAAGGAGAATTGGAGAAATTAAGGGAGGCTTTTCAGAGTTATAGCTAAAGATTGCCTAAAGTTATTTTTTGTTATGGTATTGACTTGGACAACATAACTGACAGTCAGTATACTGTTAATAGGTCAAATTAACATTCCAACGTTAGCTCCCAAAATTAAAGGAGAAAAGAGAAAGAGAAAGAGAAAGGAGGAGCAAATGTAACCACATCCACAGGAGAATAGGAGGAGAGGAAAGAAACTTATAATCATTCGAGAGAATGAGAAGAGAAGTAGATTGAATGCATCTTTTATCTCGAGAGCCCAATACCTTTACATATCGTGAATTCAGATGCAAGCCACAGAGAACTGTGGTGTGTGAAGCTAAAGTAGCTCCATCAACATGGGAGCGGAACACGTTGCACCCAAAATATCCCTCTCAACAAGTTTTTTTGCGGTTTTGTAGTTTTTTTTATAAGACAGAGAAAACACACTCTGGAAAACTGCAAAAGGCACACTTCAGTTTGATCACCCTTCTTTTAAAAGAGCTTTGGCATGTTTTGACTGTTTGTTTGTATGTGGGTGTGTGTGTGTGCGCGCCGCCTGTGTGTGTGGTGTTTCATTAGCCTTTCATCTATTTATCTGTCAGTTTAAAACAAGCTCTATTAAATTAAATAGCATAAATCCCAGCGGGAGTAACACTGTGCCTTGTGCACCGTGTTCTCTCATTGCGGCGCTTGCTAACTCCTCTTATTTATTCAGACCACTAATCTTCCAGATCCTCTGAGGCTGGGGATGTTGAAATGTTTTTTTGGTTGTTGTCTTATCCCAGCAGAATCTTATTTTAAGGGTATAAAAGTTTTTTTTTTTTTTAACTCTTCCAAATAGGCCTTTTTAGATCAATCTTCCCTTAGCTATTATCAACAGATTATGATCTGCCACTGATTGATTGGAGCACCCATACTCGAAAATTTGAGCTCTGTTACTTTGCTCCAAAGATGAGAGACCATGTTAAATGTAATATTTTTTAAATTACTGAAAAATTTTCAAAGAAAAAAAATAAAGCTACACATTAATTTTGCCTCTTAATAAAAGATTACGCACTCTTTTGCTCTCCTGCACATGTTGCAATTTTTTTTAGTTTTCACTTGTAGAGAAATTTCTCTTTGTTTCTCGTAGCGCTGTAAGCAAATTAGTGTACCCCTTCGATATGAAGACAGCCTGTGCTTGAGAGATGTCACCCATATATATCAGAAGATGGCAACATTGCATAAAAGCGGTGCTTTACTTTAAAGACATTGCTTTATCGTTTAACAGAATGCAAAAAGGAGCTGTGTGTTTGATAGATTATGCTTTTCTGTGAGCAGATTGATGTTTACATTAATAAACGATACCATAGTCTTCTTTGTTGATAGTTAATTTTGTTTTCAGCTCAAAGGAACATTGTGTCATTGGTGCAGTGAAGCAGAGAGTCACCAGAATAAAGGCGCCAATCACATCGAATTCAAACATGGTCTGCACATGCAAAGACCTCAATTTTAACCACATCTCAAACAGCGTCTCTATAATTCAGGCATGAGTGATTAAAAACTTCCTTTACATGAATAGTGGCAAAACTACAGTAAAACTGATTGGTTCTCGGCCTCAAATGGTGTGTTACATGTTGGTCCTATTTATTGTCTGTCACTTAATGGCTTGCCATTAAAGACCAAGAATAAAATGAGGAATGAGGAACCATGGAGTTACATTCGCTCCATGTCTGACTTTCGAGTCAGATTTTCAAGTCCTATTTTACCTTATAAGAAATGTGTCTAGACTGAGTCTTTTGCTGCATTTCCTCTGTTGTGGACGACTGATTAATGCATTCCTCGTTTTCGCATCAGGATTACTGTAATACTCCCCTGGGCCGGGGTTTCTAGGTCTAACCTGGACAGGTTGCAGAATGTTCAGAATTCAGATATTCGTTTTTGACCCGGACCAGAAAACATGACCATATCACACCTGTTCCTAAATCAACAGCATTTGCTCCCGGTTCGGTTCTGTATTGATTTAAAATTTGAATCTTCACATACAAAGCACTTCTTGATCTTGCTTTATAGACTGCATATACACCAAACTGTCACTATGCTCCCACTCTGTCAAAGCTGCTGTCTTGTATTGTGCATAGGCACTAAATCTTTGGGAAACAGGTTTTGTTCTGGTCGAAGCACCAACACTCTCTACCGGGAAAGGAATGCAGTTTCACTGTTTCCCATCTTAAAAGTCTCTTTGTTTTAAACTCTTCTTGGATTGTTGATTTATTATTGTGTTTTATTTTTTATTGCTTTTATAGTTAATATTTTTTGTATGTTTTTATTGCTCTGGTGTTGTTTTATCTGTAATTATTGGTTTTATTTATGTCCAGCGCTTCGTGAACCATCACTTTAAGGAGATTTATAAAATAAACTTCATAGCTTTATTAGCTCTGTGTTGCTGAAAATGCTCAATGTAAAATTCCCCAATTGATTAGGATTTCCCTATGTAAATGCAAGTGCGCGAGCTCAGAAACACACGTTGAGCGGCGTTTAGCTGCTCTTCAGATCAGGTAGTGACTGTGTGCAGGAGGGCTGGCAGTTGTGTGTGTTTCTCTGTATCTGGTGGCTGCTTGTTCTGCTGTATGAATGGAGCTGTTATGTGGGGTTTAGCGATTAGAGATGAACGCTTCAATGGTGATTTCAGATTTAAAGATCTGCTGAAACGCTTTACAAAACCTACAACCCCAGCCTTCATTAGCTCTAACAGGTGTGTGTAAAATATACTGTACTTTTGTTTGGCTAAAGTATGTAAATATTTAAACAGTGTATGCATATAGTCCTGATGGGGCTTGTTTTGAATTACTTTTTACTTGTTGTGTTGTTGAAAAGATTCCAATGAAAATTATTAAAGATTGTGAACAGTAGCTTTATGTTGGGTCAAAGAAATGGACAGATTAGACAAAGTACACTGTTCTGAATTAAAAAAATAAACAAACTTGCTGTCAGTTTTTTTAAGTCTGTCAGGAAAGTTGCCATTATTTTAAGGTGAGATTCCACAAAAGTGATTCTTCCACACATTTCCATATAATAGTAATAATAAAATAACAACAACAACAACAACAACAACAAGAGTAAAGGGCATTTATATATAGCTTTTCCAGACACAGGATCTTCTATCTACCTGAACAATCCCCATTTACTGGTTTACTTAAGAGAGAGGTGTTGAAACACATTGTTGTGTTAGGTTAAACAGCAACAATCCATCCCAATATATTCATATAGTTATTTTTTGCATTTGCTTTCAGTGCAGCTTCTCAACAAGGGGGCTAATGTGAGTTTAAAGCTACAATTTATTCAATTATAATTAAATTAGAGTTACCATGACCAAATATAATAATTAATATAAATATATGTGCATGTATGTATTTCATTATAAAAATGAGAAAAACTGCAAACCAAACAGCAAATATTATATATTTATATGGTTGCTGAGAAAATATTAAGTTACGCGATCCTCAGGATGTTGCATCATCTAAGATAACAATACCTTAAACCTAATTTCTGGTTGAACTAAAGGCCTGCAGCACACCCTCTGCGTTTAGATATCGCCTTCACTGATCCCTGAGCGAGGATTTATGAACACCTCTTTGAAATGGCAACCTCATGACACTTGCTGACTCAGTCAACGCAGGCCTGCAAGGTCTCTGATAGGGTGGAGTGGTGGTGAGTGTCATCACAAAAAATTCCAACATGGAATTTTCTAGCGCAGAACATCAAAATGCGAGTGAAGACGTTCACACAATTCTTTTGATGACTTCAACCTATGAGCAGCCTTGACATTTGATTGCAAGTTGATTGTAGAGATACTGTGTTTGGAAGGAAAATGGTCATTTTGAGGCAGTGAAGAGTAGAATGTCAGATTAAAACACAAAACCATTATTTCAGTGCAGCAACTTGTCAAATGTGAATATTCTGGTTAGACGACTACTGTCAGTGATGCTGTGCCAGAAACGAATATAAA